>PYXC01002552.1:1320000-1952500 GCA_015244755.2 Tenualosa ilisha | reverse complement strand
TCTCCTAGCAATGGATCCCCAGCAGCTCCCTCTACTCCCCCAGACAGAGACGAGGCAGGCCAACCCAAACACCCGCTTGCCCCACTCTTAACATATTTCCATAGGTGGCCTGGCTTCTCAGGTATGTGTGTGTGTGTGTGTGTGTGTGTGTGTGTGTGTGTGTGTGTGTGTGTGTGTGTCTGTGTGTGTGTGGTGTGAAAGAGAGGATTGGGGTAGGGGGTATGGTTGTGTGGTATGTATGTGTGTATGTCTGTGAGTTGTTTTTGTGGGTGTGGGTGCAGTGTGTGTGAGTTGGCCTGTGTGTGTTTCAAGAAAGAGACCGTGATGTGCGAAATTGTGAGTTATGCTTGTGTGTTTAAGACATTAGAGAAAGAGAAAAGGGGTGTGTGTTGTGTGTGTGCATGTGTGTTTGTTTGTGGGTGCGTGCGTGTGTGTGTGTGTGTGTGTGTGGTCCCATCTCAAGTGCGACCACAGCGGCTGAGGCCTTCCTTTGAGGCGCCCGTGGGCTCGTGTGTTCCATGGGTGCCCGGTGTGCCAACACTGCGCTGGCAGTCCCAGTGCCAGGCCTCCCCTCCCGCAGACGCCCTTCCTCGCTCACTCACTTCACTCTCTGCTCTTTTTCACCGCCCGTAGTCGCCCCATACTAAATATTTACACAAGCGCGGCTGGAATGCCTGAGGTTTTATGACTGTGTGTGTGTGTGTGTGTGTGTGTGTGTGTGTGTGTGTGTGTGTGTGTGTGTGTGTCTGTGCACACACAGATAGGAATCGGGCTGTAATAGCTGAAGGTGTTTTTACTTATCTTTTCATTTATTTTCATCTGTTTTGAAACTACCTACATAATTTTTTGTTGTTGTTTGCTACACTGTATTTAATGTATCAGTGTACATATAAACCATCTATTGCCATTAAATGCTGAGATAATGACATTTTTGGAGTTCGGATAAATGACGACATGAATATCACCAAATGTCACAAGGAAACACCCAGTATTCCTGAGCTCATTTTAACTACTGCAATCCTTGAAGGCATTCTGCATTTTTGTCGGTTTTCGTTTCGTTGAAATTACAATCAGTGACCTGTATTTTCATATCTCCCTACAATTCTTTTTTTTATGAAGCCGTAAAATGCCCAGGCTGTTTGTTCTCCATTTATGAGGCAAGGGAGTATTCCTTTTGTTATGTGTGGCCATTCTGAGCCTAGCCCAAAGCCGCCCTGCTGTTGCTGCTGGCACTCTTGCTTATCTCTTATGAGCCTTTTGGTCTGATACCGCGGTACCAGGGTGCAAAGCAATTTGTTTCGTAATGAGATAACGCCAGGGCCCTTCGCCGCCTTTCATCTCCCAACCGCGAGCACCTGCTATCACTCTGCATGCGCACGCGCACCTGTGTGTGTACCTCGCCGTCCAACTCGTTGTGCACCACTGACGAGGGGGGTTGGGGCGGGGGGGTGGGGGGGATCATTGTTCTGAGCCCTGTGATTGGCTTTTTGTTGGCCTTTGTTATCTGACAGCTCTGTGTCCCTTTGTCTCACCTGACATATCTCTGTACGCCTCCATGTCTGAGAACAGGCCTCCCCCCACAGCTCTCTCTCCACACACACACACACACACACACACACACACACACACACACACACACACACACACACACACACACTCATACATACACACCCATCCACCCACACACACACTGGGTCTGGCAGAAGTTGTGGGGGTATATTTGTGGGAGTTTGGGTTACCCTGGGGAGCCCCTGGCTGGCCCAAATACAGGCACACAGGCTTGTCCAGAGTTAGTGACTATCAGCTCCTGTCTCCTGTCTCTCACTCAGGTGCTGTAGGGTTACAGGGCATTGGAACTCCAGGCAACACTGCCTGAACGAGTGTGTGTGTGTGTGTGTCTGTGTCAGTGTGTCAGTGTATGCAGTGTTGGTGTTTTGTGTTTGCAGATATATTATATATATATATATATATATATATTACTGTATGTATTTATATGATGTATGTGGGAATGTGTGTGAATCTGTGTTGAAGGGTGATGGTGCATGTTTACATGCTGTGACAGTAAGCATATCCCCCCAGAGGCTTCTGAGGTCTGAGCTGCCCCCCACCACCCCATCCAAACACTTCCACCTCCATGCTGGCTGATTCCACCCTCTCCTACGATTTACAGTCCTGCCTGACACATTCTGTGGCACATCAGAAAACACTCTTAACTCACACAACTCTCAGGTCACACCCCTGACACTTGCACCATCAATTCAGCCAACCTCCCTGAGAAAGACAGATGTAAATCTTTACTGTGACTCTCTCTCTCTCTCTTTCTCTTTCTCCCTCTCTCTCTGTGAACGTGTTTGTATCTGCCAAGCTAATGCAAGGTGAATGGCAGAAGGAGGCCTACACACCCCCTCTGTTTACTGCTCTGTGCGTCTCCGTCGGTCACGTTGCTGGTTGTGAAAGACCTGGCATGGTGTCGGCACGGCGTTGGTTAGCGCCCTGCGGCTACGCTGGGAGCGCTCAAACATTAACCCGGGACAGTAAAGTTATAGATCAAATATCTTTACAGTTCATCTGGAGATCCTAATCAGCCATGTTGTGTAGCCTTACTCTTGAAGCGAGAGCCAAACTCGTATAATGCTCTTAAGCAAATGAATCGGAACTGAACACACAAGCGCTTTTGTTGCACACCTTGCGAACACCTCCAGGTGCGGAGGAGTCAGTAACGGGCATCCCTAGTAATGTTGCCATCACTGATGCTGATAACCTCGACATGTCATCTTTTCAGCTCTGCCATGTTGTGCCTTGACCCCGTGTGTTGTGTGCTGTGCTGTGTGGACCTGCAGGTGCTGAGGCGCTGTCCCGCTACGGCGAGGAGTTCCTGGCGGCGGTGGAGCGTCTGCTGGGGGAGTGCGGCAAGCGGCGGGAGCTGGCAGCCGGACGCCTGGAGGCCCTGAAGCTTGAGCAGGAGGAGGCCCTGGAGCTGCTGAGCTGCCTGAGTCTGGAGAGGCAGGAGAGGAGGGCCGGGGAGCAGAAGGAAAGGGGCTCCCAGGGACCAGGCAGGGGCCCTGAAGGATCTGGGAGGGGGTCTGACGGGCTAGGGAGGAGTGGGGAGGCACATAGGAGGAGTTGTGGGGATCAGGCACCAAAAGGGAGGGATCTAAAGCCCAAAGGGAGGGATGTTGTGGAGCAGGAGAGTGGTTTGGAGGGTCAAGAGAGGGGCTTAGAACTCCAACATAATCTAGAACTCCCATCCAGTTTGTTTAAACACCAGGAAGGCAGCATAGAACAGCAAGGGAACTGTAGCTTTGAACAACAACACAGTAGCTCTTCCACATCAGACAGACACAAGCGAGAGCGTTCTGTCGGACGCAGGGGCAGCGCAGGGTCTGATAAAGTAGCCAGTGGCAAGCAGAGGGCTCTGAAGAAATCCCTGTCCGTAGACATGACGGCTGACACGGGCCCCCGGCCCGCTCCTGCGCGGTCCGCCGGGGTCATCCAGAGGCCAGCCAGGGGCGTACCGGCGCGCAAGTTCCCCCCCACGGAGCTCGCAGCCAGGCCTGAGTGGCAGAGCTAGAGCTTGCAGCGACTGCTAACCGTTGAATGCCGCTAATGCTAATGCCAGCACGAGAGTGTCGAGTCATCTGGGGAGAGACACAGAGCAGCAGGGGGTAGTGAGTCAACTCAGAGAACTGGGGCGAGAAAAGAGTGAGAGAGAGAGAGAGAGAGAGAGAGAAGACTCTCTCCTGGGTTAATGCAGTGACTAGAAAATACTCTCAGCACAGGCTGAGAGAGATGGAGAGGGAGAGAGAGAGAGAGGAGCTGGAGGAAATGAAAAGCACTTAGGGAGGCCATGTTTTTTTTTGGTGTCAAGCAAAGTCCACGTCTGCTTTCATCAGCTTTCATAGCTCCAGTGGTGCATTCACTGCGAGAGAGCACTACGAATGAGGGGTATCTGAGGGCCAGAGGGGGCTTTTTTAGGGGGTACTGTGTAATGGTGGTGGTATTGTGTGTGTGTGTGTGTGTGTGTGTGTGTGTGGGAGTAATGTAGGCACCTGTCCCTGACTTTTACTGCCTCTCCTCAGCCCCGCCGTGTTAAGACCACAGGTGCCACATTTATAACAGTTTAGTTCTGGCAGTCAGGGTTGTCTAGAGAATCCACTGGCAAAACACACATTTTATAGGTTTCTAAAGCGTGTGCTGTGTGTGTATGTGTGTGTTTGGACTGTGATTAAATTGCCCTTTTAGGGAAAAATGACAAAAAAGTGGGGCTTTAAGTGCTACAGCTCTTGTGTGTGTTTTTCTTAGTCTGACATTTTCAAGTGGGGTCAAGAGAATCTTTATGTTTTGCAATAAAAGAGGAAATGGAGAATGTGTGTGGGGTGTGAGTCTGTGTGTCACGATGGGTAAAAGTGCCAGCATTGTGCCCCTGAGCTATGACCTGAACCTAAGGCTCAAATATGTGGCCCTGAATGAGCTGCCAGTCAAAAGGATGGAGATATAAAAACCTCTAGATGCCCACGCTGTGCTTGTCTTGGCTGTGTGGGTTTGGTGGTGTTGGGATGTGTAGGGTGGTGGGGTTGGATGGTGTTGGGTGGTGGTGGGGAGCTGTGTAGGGTGGTGGGGTTGGAATGGGGAAGGTTGGTGTTGTTTAGTGTTGGTTGGTATGGCAGCCCCATCTGTGGCTGCACTGGTTGTGAATGACACAGCAGGTGGGAGCTCATCCTTCCTGCTGTTGTTTTCAGGTAAGGCAGCTGTGTCCCCCCTGGCAGAACATCCCTCTCTCTCTCTCTCTCTCTCTCTCTCTCTCTCTCTCTCTCTCTCCATCTCTCCCTCCCTCCCTCTCTCCTCCTCCTGCTCTTCCTCTCCTCCTTTGCCCCTCCCTCTTCCTTCTCTCATCCTTGTCTCATCCTTTGCCCCTCCACCCAGCCTCACACTCACACCCCGTCTCACATCACCATCTCTACCCCACGCGCCTCATGCCGTCAAGACAAAAGTAGTCAAGAGATGCATTAGTCACCCGCCTGCGTTTGTCTTCCTCCAGGCAGCCTGGGTGGCAAAAAACAAAAGGGTGAAAAGAGACAGACGAGGGGTGGGAGGGAGGGAGGGAGAGAGACAGAGAAGAAAAGAAGAGGAGATGAGATAAGACGGCTAAAGCGAAAGGGCGACTGAAGTCATTCTCTCAGCCCCATGGCACGTTCCCGAGTTTTGGAGAGAGAAGAGAAAGAGGGAGAGCAGGAGGAGGAAAAGAGAGCGCTTTTATTTTCTCCTTAAGTCTGATCTTCCTCATGAATAATGCAGGGGAGATTCACCCTTCCAGCCCCCCCCCCCCCCCCCCTCCCCCCCACCCTACTCTCTCTCCCGCTCTCTCTCTCCCTCTCTCTCTCTCTCTCATCCTCCATCATTGTCCTCTATTGCACATCATTGCTCCCCTCCTCTCTCTTACTCTCTCTTTCTCCCTCTCTGTCTGTCGTTCTCCCTCGCTTATTTTTCATGCTCCCCCCCCCCCCTTCGCCTGTCTTGTGCTGCTGTGTCCTGTGGATAAACACGAATGCCTTGACCGGGACCATTTCTTCTGCGACAGATAACTTGATTAGGCAGTTTTCTGGGCTGTTTTTTTTTTTTTTTAAAAACGCTCTCACAAAATGCTCTGACAAATCTGTTTCTGGAAAGAGAGCGCCTAAGGAGGGTGGATGGAGAGAGAGAGAGAGAGAGAGAGAGAGAAGGGAGAGAGAAGAGAGAAAGTAATCATTTAATGACCTATCCAAGGTTCTAGAATGCGGTTGCTAGGGGCAGACCATTTCCTCTAATCCCTTCACTTTTTTTTTTTTTTTTTTTTTTTTAAAAGAAGGGACAAGTTTTTTGCCTTAGTGCCTTATTTGATTGTATGTTGCTTTTAACTGACCGTAGGACAATGTGGCTCACCCCTACTCTTAAAATATGTTTTAAGAACTGTTACTAAATAAGAATGTACCTAAAACGTCCAGGTGGAAATGAGTGTGATTGAAGAGAGAACAAATTAGTGTTTATTTTTGCTATTTCTAATGTCAGGCCTTAAGCATACTGAAGCTTTTGGAAACATTGTTGGTGTAACCTTTCTCCTTCTGTGTGTTTTTAGCCTCACAGACACACATTTCAGGTTAGAAAAACAATGACTTGAAAGGCCAATTTTTTGGTTGGATTGTGCATTATTGTTGGCATTGTCTATTGTCTGTCATCTGTCTGTTGTAGTTGAGAGGATTATAGAGCTAGTGTCATATTTCACTGCTGGTGTAGTCCTGCAGTCTGTCTGCCCACACACACACACAAACACACACACACAAATGTGATTTTGCACCATGTTCATGTGGGATTTGTTGTTTAAATAAGCATAAAGGGAGCGGAGCACATTGCCTTTTATTGAGGTCAGTTGGGCTGGCTTAGTCACTGGTCGATTTGCACCTTAATGAAGTCAATGGCAGCAGATAGCCTAAGCGGCTTGGCAGTTGATAATATACTCAGGGATCGAGGGAGAGAGTTAAAAAGAGACATGGCAAAGAAGAAGGAAGAGAGAGAGAAATGACAAAGAGGAAGGAAGAGAGAGAGATGGAGACGGTGGAGGAAAAGCGGTGTAGCGGATGCCGCTGGGAGCAAGGGATTGTGGGTCCCAGAGAGCTGGGTGGCAGGTGACATCAGCCGGTTGAAACCTGGCCAAAGCCAGGCTGAGGCTGGTTTTAATGGTGTGACGGCTCAGGAGAGAAGAGGGAAGGTGGGGGCAGAGCTCAAACTGGCAACGAGTGGCAAAATTAAACTGCCAACGATAATCCCATGCCCCTGAGAGACTGCAATGGTACAGTAGATGGAAAGAAAGCAGGAGAAAAAGAGAGCCATGGCTAGTCGTGACGGTAGAGGAAGGGAGAGAGAGAGAGAACAAGCTAAAGCAAAATAACCTCGAGGCAGGAGGAGGAGGAGGGCAGACATGGAGTGAAAAAGGGGGAGAGATGAGGACACGAACCTGCAATCATTATACTGTTGTTGCTGCTGCGGTCTCTCAGTGTCTCTGTCAGCGCTCAGCTCAGCTCAGTCTCCTGTTCTCCCGAATGTCCCATCACGCTCCGTCTTGGCTTTCGCCTGGTACGAAGCCTCACACACAAATCCGCACATTCGCAAACATACACACACAAACGCACCAGGTAATTAGCCGATCACATGGTCCCTCTATGCTAGGGCTTTTATTCTGCTCATTTAATAAATGTGTGTGTGTGTGTGCAGACTATTTTTTGTCTGTATTAGTCCAGTTTCTTAATGAGGGAGCACAGCCTGGAATGCAGGACAGAAATCCTTGCCTTAAGGTATGCTCTACTCAGACGAAGCCCATGTCTGAGAAGCCTGGTCTTGGAGACTATATGCATGTGTGTATTAGCCATGTGTGTGTATCATTTAGATATGTGTACTTCTCGTCTGAGTGCACATCAGCATCTCACTCTCTCTCTCTGTTCTGGTTATCTAGTTCACATCAATATTTTCCCATCAAAGCAATTTTCTTGTGAGTGTGTGTGTGTTTTAGATGAAAGACTCTATCCTGGTGTGTAAAAGTGTGTAAGTGTGAATGGTTGTGTGTGTGTGCTGTGCCTGTGTGTTTGTCTCTTCCATTTATGAGTGCATTTCAGCTAAAGAAAAAAAACTCAGTTCAGTGCATGTGTGTCTGTGTGTGTGCATGTGTGCTTTGTGTGTTTATATCCATGTGTGTACATGTTGTTAGGTGGCGGTGGCTTTGAAAGACCACACACTCCACTGTATACATACATAGAAGAGTGTTTGTGTCTGATGTGAGCATGTGCGTTATGTTTGTGTGCATGACGCACGCTGTTTGCATGTGTGCATCAAAGACACTCTTGTGATGTCAGTGTCTGAGCATGCTCAGAGATCACCAGCCCTTTCTATATTTGTCAGTATGTAATTCCATAAGCCATAGGCACACCTACAGCCTGTGTACATATGCACATCTGGACCTTGGTGTGTGTGTTTGTATGCATGTGCATAATGTCTCCACCCTCTCTCTGCACTGCAAGCAGCTGTTCCTCTTGTGCTGTCTGACTTGGAGCCCTCAACCAGCTGTTTCATTACCTGTAATTAGAGCCTCCATAAACGAATCATTTCCTTTGGATAGGAGCTGCTGGGGTTTGATTATGTTCTAGCAGGCACTGGACGTCACTCTGGAGGGGATTCAGCAGCAGCTGCCTCTCTCTCTCTTCCACACACACGTACGCACATAGACACACACATGGACACACTCAGAACACACTCACACACACACTCATGTTGCATGCACACACACACACACACACACACACAGTCACACTGCCACAAAAAAAGAAGCCCCAGCCACTTTGCAGCTGACAAATGCAAATTGTAACAAAAGCAAAGGCTTAAGCAGTGATGTAGAAAGAGGAGCAGAGAGAGAGAGAGAGAGAGAGGCAGGCACTCCCAGCGGCCCAATCAGGGCAGATGGGAAACACGAGTCTCCACTGGCAATGCAATGCGTCGCACCGCTCCGCGCCGCCGTCCCATCACTCTACCTGTCTGCGTCCGCGCTTCCCTGGGCACTTCCAGGAAGACACAGGTTATCAGTCTTCAACCACTCCACCAGCAATGAAACTCACTCCCATATAAAACACACACGCACACAGACAGATGCTCTACAGCTGGCCTGCCACGCACTCCTCACTCATGTTTTTCACCCCAGAGTGCAAACAAAGAGTCAAACTTTCTGTTTGCCGCTGCATTGCTGTTGGCTGCGTTTCCAGTTGGTCCTCCAATGAATCCATGTCAGATTAGGTCCAGATCTGAAAGAAGAAGAGAAAAAAAAGAAAAAAACTGAAAAATCCATTTGAAGAAAGCATTCTCAGTCTCTGGCTTGCTGTGCTGACTTACATGAATCATGACTTGTGAGGCTGACTTTGTGTTGTATCTGCTGGGGTGCTGGTCATGTTCTCAGCCGGCGTGAGCTGCATGAGGGCTTGATGGGCTCCAGAGCCTGCTGGTCATTTTCCACCTAATAGTAATCTGACCTGTACTGTACAGCTTTACAGTGCTTAGAGAAGTTTATAGCTTTAATTAAGGTAGTTCATTTGGTCACTACTGGGACAGGGCCCGGTGGTGGAAGGAGATTGTGTGTATATGTGTGTGTGCGCGTGTGTGTATGTGTGTGCGTGTTTTGTGGGGGTGATTTTCGGGAATAGTGTTATATTTTACGTTAGGAGTCATGCATATAAAACACACAGATGTCAACACCTCGCTGGTGTTTAGGCCTGATGCATCCCATGAGAGAGATAGGAACGTTTAATGGTTTGTTTGCTTTGGAGGCCGTCACAACTATTTTTAGCCACGGCTGGCCTAATGCTCTGGAAAGACAGCTCCTCTCCTACTTTTTTCGTCGACGTGGGGTACTCGGGCCGAGCTTGCGATTAAGTTAATTAATACACCCTGTTATATTTGAGGCTGTGGTCCCTTCCAGAAAAGCATAGTTTATTGTGCCAGATTGTTTAGTGCTATAATATGAAACCTCTGCTGTGCACCAAACATCTGCGACAAGTCACATTATACAGTCCAGTGGATGGGCCAAACATTGAGCAACCGACTTCCCAGAAGGACGAAGATGTCTTGAGGTCCTCCACTATAAAATAATAAAAAGAGACTTGGCTCTAGGCATTTTTCACCTTCCGTTAATTGCTTTAACCATCTGTATTGTGCCCTGCATTTGGACTATTACTGCAGCTGATTAATTTCAGTCAGTTAATTTTTCTGCACTCCAGCTTAATCAGTCAGGGATCCAGGATGCCCCCTCTTTGCCAAGCCATCTTCTCTCTGTCTCTCTCTCTCTCTCTCTCTCCCCCTCTCTCTCTCTCCGCAGACCTCTTGCATGAAATTACCATCTGATCAGGAATGGTGGCACATGTTTCAGGCCCTGTCCATTAATTTGTTTCTGGTCTGAACAATGTCCTGCAGTTAGACTCCTGCTCGGCCTAATGCACCGTGCCTGGCGCTTCGCTCCCTAAGCCTTCTGGGAAATGGTTCATCTGGCAGGGCCATTCTGTCTGCAGCTGTGTGTGTGTGTGTGTGTGTGTGTGAGGGAGAGCGTAGAGAGAGGGAAAGAAAGAAAGAGAGAAGGAGGGAGAAAGAAAGAGAGAGTGAGCGACAGAGAGCCAGCAGCCATTACCATGTGTCCAAATGAGAGCATCCTTCAGGGGATTTCCCTGAGTGTGTCTAATGGAAAGAATCTCAAAAACAAGTTTTGTTCTCGACTCGAAAAATCCCGTTCCCTCTCCTTCCATCTCTACCCATTTTCCATTCTATCATGGTATTAATAGGCTTTGTTGCTCACCTATGGGAATATACTCACTTGCTTTATAGCAAAAGGCGTTTTAATATGGGTGGTTTTTATTGTTATACCACTCATATTAATATTTTTAGAATTAATAGAACTATGTATACCAGAAGTAATAGGTTATTTTAGATTTCTGAGGCAATGGAGCTTCACATACGATCAAGCTGCGTTGTGAAGGTCCACTGCATTTTAGACATTTTTTGTAACTGCTGAAGCGAAACTCATTATGCAGTCGTCTGTGCCTCTCCATCGACATCATCCTTCCGCGCACCCAGAGCTACCTTGATCCTCTAAGCCCAGAGGGCCTGATGTGTCAGGGTCGTCTTTGTGCTAAGTCGGTCGGAAACGCTGCGGCTTCCTAATGATTCTGACAGGCGGAAGTTCCTGACTCTCCTGGCCTTGTCCTGCTTTGGCTTTTTTTTTTGATCGGCGCTGTGCTGCGCCGTGTCTCCTGCACGCTAGTCTGAGTCGGCCCTTCTGCTCCCTGTGTCAGAGGAGAGGTATCAGTGAGGGTGGAGGAGTATGGGTGGGTTGCATGGGGGTGGAGGGGGGAGGGTGGTGGTGAGGAAGGCCACTGTCAGCTGCATGCGCCACAGGGGGTGGCACTTTGATCAAGCCTCAGCCGCTAGTGCTGACACTGACGTTGACAGCGCTCTCCCCACCCCCCTCACTCACACAACACACACACACACACACACACACCATCGTAGTCCTCGCCAGGTGGAAGGGCTGGGAAGTGGACATGTGATGGAATCTCTTGTCTCCTCTCATTGGCATCCTCTCTCTCCTCCACCTCACTTCCCTGTCTCTCCTCTCTCTCTCTGCTGCTCCTCTCAGGGTTCCTACTTCCTCACTACATTCTACTCTATCTTCTCTCCTTTTCTCTTCTCTATCTATCAGTTTTGTTTCTTCACTGTTTTGTCTATCCCTGTGCCCCCGCATGTTCCCTTTCTCTTGCTCCATCCTCTCTTCCCATTCTCTCGCTCCTTTGCCATCCTTTCTTCACATCACCTGTTCATGTGTCTGGTATCCTCTTCTCTACCCCCACTCTTCTTCCCCTTCTGCCTCTCTTTCTCTCTCTGTCTTTTTCTCCCCCCCCCCCCCCACTCCCCCTCTCCCACCTCTCTCTCTCACCCTCTCTTTCAGCAGAGGAAAAGCCATTAGGATGCTTGCCACCTTCTGTCTTTAAGTCTGCTGGCTGCACATGGCATCAGACTAGACGTCCTCTCCTGCCCTTTCTTCTAGAACTTTCAGTGACGTGCAGGGGCTTTCCAGGGTGACCCTGTGAGCAGCACAGACATAGGCCCAGAGTGAACCATCCCATTCTTCGGGGACCTGAAATAAGGTCATCAAATAAGATGAATGAATCAAGTAAATGTTAAGGTTGTAAGCAGGGCTCAAATTGAACTCCAGTCACCAGCCAAATGCTGCTACGCTTTGAAGGTGGTGAATTTCACCAATTTATCTGGTTGATATTCACATTTCAAAAAGTTTAATTTGACCACTGGCTGTTTCTAAGACTGGCTCTTTGGCAGTGGATAGAGTCAAAGGAGCGTCCTCATTTCCTCTCCACTTGAGCAGCTGTGCCGCCTTTGTGCGTCGTGGTCTCCCTTCCCCACGGGTGTCAAACGGTGTCATCCCCGCCATCTGAGCACCAGCCCCCCCCCCACCTTTCTCGTTCATCCTTGAGTTCTCTCCAAGCCAAATTGCGGGCATACAAAATCAATGACCAACAGGCCTGTCCACAGACCCGCTATTGATCACCTTCCTGCGCAATTATCTGCAAAATTATTCAAACTCTACAATTTGCTGGGCGCGCACAGGGCGGCCCATTAATCAGTGGGTGGTGTTTGTGCAGGATGACTAACTTCCCAGAGACGGGGAGGGGGGGGTGTGACGATGCATGCTATGATCCACTGTGTGCCTTGGAGATCTAGCTCAGGCCTCAGGAGTGATAAAGACACACACACACACACACACACATTCAGACACAAATACACACCAATCCACCCACCCGCACAAAGACAAACACATACTTGCAAACACTAACTCAGACAGATGCTCTTATGAACACGCACACACACACACACCCTGCCAGACACGCACAGCAATACAGCACATCCCACACATATGGACCCACCCAGACAGGCACACAAAACACACACACACACACACACAAGTACTCTATGGCATAAATACACACAGAAACAGACAGACAGCAACCATATACACCTAATTGTGCACGCAATCAGAAACTCAGACATGTCCTGACACTTGCCCTTGCCCCAGCTATCCTCCACTGCTGTGCACAGTGATGTGCAAATCAGGCTGCAAGGAGATAAACAGAGAGAAAGAGTTGGGGTGTGTGTGTGTGTGTGTGTGTGTGTGTGTGTGTGTGTGTCAGTGTCAGACAGAGAGAGACACAGGGAATAAAAAGCCCTAATGAGACAAGAATATTTGAATAAAAATCACCCCCCAGCAGATACCATCTCCAACAGGCTCACTGTTATCCCTCTTATAGTCACTCGTTCTTCTCCTCCTCCCATCTCTCTTTCTCTCTGTCTGTCTCCCTCTCTCTCTCTCTCTCTCTCTGTTTCTCCTTTCCTGCCACCGTGCCTCACTCTCTCTCTCAGCTTGTCAGGCAGGCAGAAAGGCTGCCGGGAGCTTTAGACACCCAGTGGATCTGTCATGCTGTCATAGAGGAGGCGCAATTAAAAAGAGCGCTCAGAATTGCAGGTGGAAATTAATGATGGCACTGTTGGATTTTTTAAGAGCATCCAGGGGGCTTCATTTATTTTTTCGTGTGACCTTGGTTGGCATGCCCCCCTCTCTCCATTCGAGTGAGTGATTGGGGAGGCGTGCTGTCTGTCTCCCATACTTTTTTTTTGTTTGTTTTTTGACAGATTTGTCTCGCTTGCAGGTACTCTGTGTGTGTGTGTGTGTTGTGTGTGTGTGTGTGTGTGTGAGTACCTGCCAGCCTGTGAATGGTTGTTCATCCACCACCCCCCCCACAAAGGCATAATCACAATGTCATTTTTTTGTGACAAAGGTGAATGTCTCTTTCATTGAGATTCGCGACTGTTTGTCCTTTTCTTGCAGTGGCACATAAAAGAAGTCGCATTCTGGCACAATGTTCCAGCTCAACCAATCACCTGCCTTGGCTAATCTCACATTTTCACAAAGCACCACCGCTACATGTTTGTTCTTTGGGCTTCATCAGCAGGGGCAACATATCCGACATATTAATCAGCATGTGGTATTTGCTCACATATGTTTGTAGATTCACCCATTGTTCACACAACACTGTGGCTTTTTGAAGTAGCAAAACAGAAATACGTTCAATAAGATGAATTATGCAGAATGTACTCCTGGTGTGTGGTGATTTGTTGACCTGGGAAATTAACGTAGGACGAAGGAGAGGTCATTTGGCAATTGGCATAACTCTTGAAGGTGACTCGTCTAATTAAACCAGCAGAAATTGACAGACAAGTAATCTTTTTTTTTGCGGTTTGGTGCAGTGAAGAATACACACATACACACACACACACACACACTCACACACACACACACAGACCTTGGCTGAACTCAGTACACGAACAAAGAGCCATCGCCACATGGCCATACCTGAAGCATAGCTCCTCATTAATGCTCAGACACAGCACAGATTCCCTCCATCCGAAGGAGATGGGACTGCATCTCAGAGAAGAGCCCTTTGCTCCTCCACCTCTTCCACCACCACCCCCCTTTTCCCCCTCTACCCCACCCCCAGCAATGCTTTAATCAGTAGGAAAAGCATTTTTATTGCAGTTGAGTTCTATTGATCTCTCACCCACGTGATGAAAGCAGAGGCCGGGCTGACAGACTAGGAGAAGAAGAGAAGAGGGGGAAAAAGAGAGAGAGAGGGAAAGAGATAAAGAGGAGAAGAAAAGGTTTGGAGAGGTCAGATAACCCCCGGGGCAATTTATGCGTTTCGGTCAAAGGGCCCCTGAGAGAGACGGCCTCTTTTGTTTGTGCAGCTTTCAGTTTAGGACTTTGGGGTCTATCAGAAGGGTTTCTTCACCTGTCCCCATCAGCCTTTTCAGTGTCACTGTACGTATGTTCCAAGGAGGACGTGAATCTCCCCACAGGCACAGAGTCAATGCAGCCCATTAGTCCTCAGAGCCAGGCTGTTATTAATGCAAATAAGTCAGTGGTGCTGCCTGCAGGTTCCAACAGGAGCGTCTTGGAACCTCTTTTTGTTGAGAGTTGAATAAATCAGACAAATCCATGTAGATACACCAAACAGCTATGAATGACCTTTTAGTCTCAAATGACCTCTAAAAAAAACCTTCATAGCCATCACTTCCAATCAGATCCGATCTTGCCGTGGAGGAGACGTCATATTGTCAGATTATTGCAGTATGACGCTAACTCCGCCATGAGAAGCATTTTATGCATGTAATATCACCCATAACCAAAGATATGATGGCAGCATCATTATGCTACATGTGTTTTCCAGGCCCATCTGAGAGTGTGGCGAGGTAAAGCGTATCTGAGGCATAGTCTCGGAAGCCTCCATTAGGCCGTCAAGAATAAAGGATGGCTCAGGTGAGGATATCATTATGGGTGCGTTATATGTGCGGATATGCTACAATAAGCCCCCATCCCTTCCCACCTCAGTGATTCATGACCCTCAAGGCTCTGGAATCTTCCGACCCCTTACGCCTCCCTCGCAGCTCATATTTCATATGATCTCTTCTTTTAAATATCTGCCTTATGGAGGGTCTTTGCCTGTGTGTCTCACCCATAAGATTGGATATCTGTTACAAGCCATAGATTGATACTGCTGGGGTCACAGAGACATCAAAACCCTTGGTCTTCCAGCTGCTGTGGTAACATCCTTCAAATTAAGTGAAAGAAACTGTCCCCCCTAAAGCAGAGTGCCCCCCCCCCCCCCCACCCCACACACACACACACACACACACACACACACACGTTGTCCTCTAGTCCTCAAGGGTCTAATTGGAAGGTCAGCAGCAATGTAGCTGAAACAGGTCCGTAATTAGCTCCCTTGAATCATTCGTAACCCATTTAAATGACTCGTCTGACCCCACAATGACATGTTGGCTTTCAGATGGGCATTCATCAAACATGGGGCACTGCGCTGACATGTCTGGCTATCAGCAACAGGAGCGGGAGGCAGAGAAAGTCAAATAGCTCCCCTCAAGGTGTGAAATTTAATTTTTTCCCATTCCTGATTGCATAGATTCTGGATGCCTGTCGACTAGATTGCTTACATTATCCTTACATTAGGACATTCGTGCTGTGCTTTTGTGTCATTGCATTGCAATTTTGTATTTGGGGAAAGGGTTAGGGTTAGCAAAAACTGCCACTACCAACTCAGAATGTCCGAGACATTCTGACGTGAGAGTATGTGAAATCAGAAAACCTAGCTTCTCTGAAACTCCTGCAGGGATTAATGTATTGAAACTGTAGGACCTGTTGAATCTTTCAGGGTCAGGGTAAGCCGGTGTCTAGTCAGTTCATATTAAGAAACTCTGGCCAGTTTTGCTTTTTTTTCTCTCTTGTTTAGCTTGCTTAAATCTGAGAGATTTTGAATTATAAATATTTTCATACCCAAGGGAGGAGCTGGCAAATCCAAATTTTGTATCACTCCTCTGGAATGGCACACACAGATTACGCTGACCTTCCATCAATGTTAATGGACATGACTGTTTACAGAAAAAAGCCTAATGTGTTTGTGGCCTTGGAAATAAAACTAGAGACTATTTGCCTAATCTGCCCCACCCCCACCCCCACCCCCAATCTGAGACCTTGTCAGAGTCACGGAGGGTGTCACTGGTCAAGCTCTGTTTGGCCGACCCAGTGGTGAAAACCACCCAAGAAGAAACGCATCATAGTTAGCCCCCAATGGAACATTCCAGAGACTCAACAGAGATAAGCTATGGCCGCCCCAGTTTGGGGTGGGAAGCGAGGTGTCTGAGGCCCATCCTGTTGTTAGCCCAGGGGGTGAGAGCTGTCGTCGCATCCCACGCCGCAGTCCAAGCGCTGTTGACTCGCTGCTCTTTTATCTCTGGTGAGGCCCAGGATTAGCCTGTCATCACAATATCCCAAAAACATGACTGCTAAAAACAGAGAGGAAAAAAGAGAAATAGTGTTGTTGCAAACAATTCCTCACACCTCTAATTGCAGTATTTCAGGCAATGACAATGCAAATATGTGACCATGGCTGGGGGTGCGAGCTTCCGTCATACGAACTTTGTCATGCGTGTTCTATGATGCTTCCCATAGATGGGCGACGATGGGTGCTCATGGCTAAAGAGAACTTTCTAGAAGTCTGGGAACACATCTGACAAACACCATCTCTGATGTTTGTCTTTGATGTCGTCCAAGGCACTTCAAGTGAGGCTTCATAAACAAACCATATGTCTTTGTTATGTGAGAACTCTGCTCTGTACACTGGTGGATGTAGTGCTGCCACACTACAAAGACACGTTTGATGCCGACACCAGGTGACAGGACTGAAAACAAGCCCCCATTTTTTTAAAGCGTCTCTCTTTTCTTTTTATAACCAGGTGATATAGTGTGTGTAGGTCTGATTGTATAAGCAGAGAAAGTAGCAGCCTTTCTTTGTACATTCTCTAGCCATTCCTCTCTCTCTCTCTCTCTCTCTCTCTCTCTCTCTCTCTCTCTCTCTCTATATATATATATATATATATATATATCTCATTCCCTCCCATCTCTCCATCCCAAGTGGTGGCCCTTTGTTTTAGTATTCTGCTAAACGCAGCACAGCTCATTTGTTGCGATTGATAAAGAAATAGAAAACGATGTGCGGTTCTTCAGTGGCACATGAAAGAAATGGGAAATGATGAGATTGACAGAGATGATCCCCCTTCCCTCCCTTGTGACTTCTCTTATCCTTCACTCGGGCTCCCATCCAGTTGACACATGTGTTATATCTCCTCGCCAATGATGTGCCAATGGCAGCCCCGTGACCCGCAACAAAGGCTTGAAATGGACTGGACGTAAGCTTTAGCATCTGTAATGACCACTGAGGGTTTGTCTGGTGCCCTGCACACACTCCTCCAACTGAAACATTAATAATGCATTATGCATTGACCCTGCCCCCAATCCACACACACACACAGCTTTTTGGTGTGTTTTCTGCATGAAAACATTGCAAGCGATCTTATGTCTGCATGTGTGAAACATGTGTGTGTGTGAAACGTGTGTGTGTGTGGGGGGGGGGGATTGCTGGTGGACAAAGCTTCTCCCTGACACAGGTAGACAAGGCTTTTCCCTGACACATGCCTGAGAGCTTTTTGCCTTACCCAGGTGGACAGCTAGGTTGGGTGGTGGTGGTTTGGGTGATGGGATGGTTAGTCTGGCCGTGCTCTCAGGGGTATTAAGAACGTGATGCGTCACTGTTTGTTTTCCAGCAGTGCTCCCTTGCATTAATGACACTATTCAGTTCAACATGAATAAATGCAAGATATGACTAGACTATCTACCTATTCCCTCCTCCCAATAAACACACACACACACACACACACAAAACACACACTCATCCTTCCTCTCCTTTGCCTGCAGACCCAACTGATACAGCTAATGTGAAACGATCCTCTAAATGGTCAGAAAATAGCAGGTCAAACAGATTAGGGATGATAGTGAGCGCTTGCTCTGACATTGCATATTTTACCCTTCGCTTCATCAGTAAACAGATCTCAGCTTGGAGGCTCGATTGCACTCGTGGTTTTCGGAGCCAGCGCTTCTTTGCTTTTGCGAGAGAATAAATAGGCTGATTGCCCCCATCTAATCCACCCCCCCCCCACCTCCATCACTCCACCACCACCACACCACTCCTCTCGCTTAGAGATGGGCCTGAAGAGCACAGGAAGTGAAGTAGGGTGGGGTGGCGGGGAGGGCTAAGAGTGTGTCTGAGTGCGTCTTTCTGTGTGTGTCATCATCAGAATTAATGTGCTAGCGAGAGTAGCTGGGGCCCTCCGCCCTCTGTGGTGATGGTGATGGTGCTGCTGCTGATGGTGATGGTGGGGGTTATTGTGGTGGTGGGGGTGGATATGCAAACGCCATCATCGCTCCCACTGCCTGAGCAGCACACCAGAGATATCATCAAACAGAAAGAGAGAGAGAGAGAGAGATGGAAAGAGGCTGAGGGAGAGCAGACTTCTGCGATGATGAGATCTGTGTTTGTAATATGCTAATGTAAAAGGGAGAGGTGGAGTGGGGGGTATTTAGCCCGTCAAAACCAGACACACCCCATCCAAAACAAAAGAAAAAAAAATAAAGCTTTGACAACTGTTTCCTCATATCTATTTTTTCATCAAACAAAGAGTGCGTTTTTCAGAGTACAGCAACAAAAGTTGTTTTCTCTGAATATGAATGAATATGGTAAAAGAATACTAAGTGGGATGTAGTGGCAGGGGGAGGAAGGGATGAGTTTGTTCCAGTGCCATCATTATTCTCCTCAAAATGAGACGTTCTCTTTGTCAAAGATAAACGTGTAAATAAATGGCTCATACCTGCTCGAGTTCTACCTCATTGCCTTCAGTTTATTTCCTTCTCAATAAGTATGCAAATCCTCTGGCAGCTCAAAGAGCACTGCGAGGTCCACTGATCTGGACCCATTAACTGCCAATTAATTTACCCCAAGTCCTTTATCCCTCATACGCCTTATTGCCATGACTTTATATATGCATAAGAACTCACTGATTTAAATACCAGACAGGCCTGGAGCTTTGTCTTGCACAACATATCTAATTTAAATCGTTTAGGAGGGCTAAATGTAGACTGAATGGGTTTTTTCGCTGCATGCATATAAAAGAAAGCAAATCAGGACCTCTGTGATGGTTAGCAGTCTTGACCTGCATTACCAATGCTAAGCGCTAGCGCATGGACTTCGCGCTCGGTTTAAACAGGCCCCCTCAATAGTACACATGCTCTCATTAAGCACATTTACATGACTATGAGGGGAGCAGCTTGCCTGGGTAAAATGTAGAAAGCCTGTTATTAGGGATGTATTCCACACACGCTTATTGCTTGTATTGCTCTCAACCGGGGGGGCCTGAATCATATTTATTTAAACTATAAACCAAGCCAAGCTCTGCTGCTCTCTCTTGGGCTCAGGGTTGGCATGGTTGCCAACTTACGACCATGAGGGACTTCACCATGAGGTTGAAATGGGAATCAAGCGAGGAAAGCAGGTAGGGGTCAGGTTTAGAAGTGTATTTATATTTAGACTTATGTAAGGGATGACTGGGTAGAAGACAATATAGCCAAAAGCATTTATGATGAGCGCATTACTCTCCAACAGAGGAAGGGACTTTGTGTAGTCCTAACCCTACACAAATAGGTAGGGTAGGTATTATTATTATTCAAAACATTGTGTGATTAACTTTTCATAAACCCATTTATTGGAGTTGAGTCAAATCTAGTGTATTTTACCAGTGGAAAGCACACTATAAATATGTTGTTAATAACATCATGGGTTGTACTGCGTGTCTGCCCTCATTTCATAAATGGGCTTGAGAGTGCTTTGTTTTGTGATCACTTTTCTAAATGTCAATCCTTAAAACACACACAAGGCAGTTCGCCCCAACTGCTTGGACAAAGCACCCAATGAACATTGCACTCCTGTTCTTAACTTGAGTGCACACACAGTGGCCACCCAACAGCTGAAACAATACCACCTGCTGCTTGGTAGGTCACAGGTGACTCATTACAGACAAGGCTCCTTTTAATACAACCTCTGTGGTTCAGCCGTAGTCCATAGATGGCCACCCACTCTCCCTTGGTTGTGTGGGGCAGCTTTGGTGGTGGATGGGGGGAATTGGTCGTAGTCTTGTCTGAAATCTTGGAGCAGGTTATCTCTGAACACAGATGGGGCAGCAGGCAGTGCCAATACCACTGCCCTTCCCCAACACACACACACACATACTGTGCACACACAGATACACACACACACACACACACACACACAAATTTACCCCCTCCTCCTCCCCTTTATCCTCCAGAACCTTCTGTGTTCTCAGGCACAGACCTTTTAGCAAAGGTCCAAAATATGCTGATGTGACTTTCTGGCCAAACAGCCTCGGTAAATATTTTTGTTTGAGCAATTCGTCTGGAGCCATTTGGCCAGGCTGATGGTGAGAGAGTGAAAGAAAGAGAGGGGTAGAAAGAGGGAGGGAGAGGAGAGCGGAGGGATTTTGTCGAATGTGTCGAGGCTTTTTGTTTGAAATGCATGCATTCGCATGGCCCCGCGGTGTGAGAAATCATTTTGCACGGCCGCACCAGCAAACTGTTTTTTATGCACCATGTGCTTTCCAGGCACAAGATTTACATGGCTGCAGCAACCACATGTGGTGTGGGATGAATCTTAAATCCATCTATAGAAATGACTTTTAATACAGTCTTGTTTGTTAACGCTGAAATAAAATCAATGGCCCATTTAAAAATAAGTGAAGTAAATGTTAACTAACGCTGAATAAGTAATCATATTAGTTACACTTACACACATTTATAGTACATGTTGACATAATAAACCTTTCATGTAAAACTACAAGGAACATATTTTTCTATCGTTTTACTTTAATACTTTTTACTTTTTACTTTAACTAAAATATTTATTTTTCTAGATTATTCTTCAGTAGACTATATACTGCTCATATATATATGCTGTGATGCTCCGAGCTAAATGGAGCGTCTTGTTAAAGTAATTGGTGCCAGTGGTGCAGAAAGCAAAAGGTAAAATGTGATCCTCGCCTCAACACAACGCTCGCAGCAGAAGCCCGCTGATTGGCTGCCGCCTCTCAGCTGGGGGTCCGGAACGGCATTAGGAATACTCTGTGGACCAATTAGTGTAAGGGAGGTGGCCTACTCAGGTGTTAGCTGCGCCCGAGTGTAATTTGCGGCAACTCTGCAAGACCGAGAAGGCATTAATGCACCCGAAAACAAGCATGAGGTTAAGGGTGGGGGTTGGGGGTTGGGGGTAAGGGCTAAGAGAAGGGCGTAGTAGGGCAAAGCTCGACTTCAAAGCCGCTGAGGGGATGATGTGGAATTATCGTCACCGAGCTGCGATGATCCCGGTGTGTAAGACTCCCAGCTCTTGCCAGCGAGGAGGCTTATGCATGCTGATCGACCTCGCCTGTTACGGGGCCGGGCCTTGTGGGTGGATAGTTCACCAAAGCCCTTTGACAAATAAAGTTTATTTTAAAGCCAGACACTGTGTTAGGGGCAAGCTTAACTTCTGTAGACTCCTCTCGCATGCATAATCTTGTTTCGCACCCTGACATTGATGTAGGAATTGGTGGAGGAGGTGGTTAAGACAGTGGGGAGAGAGTGGTTTGGGGGCGGAGATGGGGATGGGGATGGAGGTGGTGGTGGAGGGGCTTCGAATCTGGGCTACTTCCTAAAACATCAGAGAATTGTAGCGCTTCCTTTTTCCATTTAGACACATTATCCAGCGCTGGTGGGACTGAGTGCTTAGGCTCCTCCACATACACTCTAATTGGACTTGACGGCTAAACTCATTGTTTTTGGTTTTGGAGCCCCAGACTTTACTTCTGTTTTTCTTCTCTTGTTATCAGAGTGCAGAGGCGAGTGGTAAATCACCCAGAGGTGATGCACTATGCAGATGGGTGGAAAAGTGCTGATGAGATGATATAGCTACACACATTGCGCTACAAACACTTCTTTCGGGGGTGTTTTTTGTGAGGACTATTGTGTGGTCCTAGCACGTTTCGGCTCTCATTCTGCTTCACTGGTCATTTGATTCTTGTGCTGATGTGAGGAAGGATCTGAATCTGGGAATGTTGAATATCTCGAGTCTTGCCTTTTCACTTACTTTAATAAAGTTTTGGCCTCTTCCTTGGAAACTTAAGAAAGCGCATCGTCAAGGTCTTTTTGGGGTTGAGTGTTGCTGTGCTCTCGGTTCAAACATGGTTTTGCTTCAGGCACCGTGTCAGTAGTGATTAAGTGATAAATCTGGTAAGTTAAGCTAGAGGAATGGTACACCTGCCAATAGAGTAGCCTGCTTGCTTTGTTTAGTTGAAAGAATTCCATTATCAGATTCACCACTACCTCCAGCTTAACTTACCCAGGTACTTAAAGTAGGCCTCTGGTGATTGTTGTTTTAACTGTCTCTGGTGTTCAAAGCCCCTGCACCACTCTTATCATACTGAATAAACATGTCCTCTTATCTCAGTTTTTGCCCCTGTCATGCATTTGGCACAATTGTTTTTTTTCACCATGTGATTGGAATATCCAGTGGAGAGGTGACACGTGGAGACGCGTTATCTGGTCAAATCTGTACAAATGCGCAGCTTTTATTGGACGCTATTCGTCCATTTCACTGCCAGCCACATGGCCTCTTCTCCAGAACCATGAAAGGCGGAAGGCCCCCTTTTTCACATGACAGAAAGGAGAAAGCCAAACCAGACTGGGCGGGACTGTAAATCTCGGGATGCCTTGGGACACTCTGGAAAGGTCGGCTTGGCTAATTCTGCAGCACTCTACAAGTCTGATGCGCACTTTAGTTATTGGGAAACAGAGGCCTCATTATGGTGGAGAGGCTAACGCCTCGGCCACGGAGGGTGGGTGGGGAGGATGGGGAAGGGATAGGGAATGAATATGTGTGTGTGTGTGTGTGTGTGTGTGTGTGTGTGTGTGTGTTTGTGGGAGTGTGAGCAAGGTTAGAGATGTGCATCCTGCATTAAGCAGCACTTCAGGGAAGGTCTAAATGCTTCTTCATCAGTAAGCAGTGAATTATTCATCTGATTCCCGCAGTCCAAGCACAGCCCAATGGACACTCACACACAGACACACAGATACACACACACAGAGAAAGAGAGATTGAGAGAGACCACTGTAGACGGTCCTGTAGAGTTCATGGACTAGTAAATAATGAAGCATGCCACTCACAGCTGCAATGTCAAGCAACCCCCCACCCCTCCTCCACACCCACCCACCCCCCCCCCACACACACACACACACACACTCGTTTTTAAAAAATGCTGTCTGTGTTTGTGACATGAATCTAATTTCCTAGCCATTTGGTCTGGGTGAGGAGGATGAGGAAGGGAGGAAGTGGAAGGGGGAAAGCAAAGTCACTGCTCAGCCACTCACGCCTGATCCTCCTTACCAAAGACATTCCTCTCAGCTCTCTTCTCTGACACTGAACAAGGGTCAGAGCAGTGCTCTTCTAGCTTCTGCATCTGTGTGTGTGTGTGTCTGTGTGTGTGAGAGAGAGAGGGAGGAAATGACTTCAGCAGACATCCAATGAAGGAGAGGTTTGTCTGTCTCAAAGCTCCACAGATAGGGGCTTTCTCCTAAGAAATAGGCCCTAACACAGTGTGTCTGTACACACAGTCTGTCATACACTGTACTGGCAGGCCTCTTTGCTGAGCTGAATGGTTGCGTATGTAAATAAAGCCTACAGAGAGACTGGGACATACACTTGCTATAAATACCATTCCAGGTGTTACATTTTTTAAATTATTGATTGAGAAATGAAACACAGAAGAGGTCCTATTTGAATCTATGGCATTAGCAATTTATACCACGCCAGGTTCACAGTTTCTATTTTGTGATTTTTAGTCATTATGATTAACTGACATTTTTAAGGAAAATACATGCTTATGGACAAACAGTACAAACAGACATTTCTTGATCAGAGGTGCATTTCCTAAACCCATAGTTGCTAACTAGTTAGCCACTTTCGCACAGTTAGCTGGTTGGCAATGGGAAAATGCATTGCAACCAACAAATTTGCTAACTTGGTTAGCAGCTCTGGTTTTGGGAAAGACACTCCAGATCAGTACATATATCATATGACACAAACAGTAGAAAGTTCCTTCATGTGTTTTTATCATTGCAATGACCGATTGCCGTATTTGATCCTCAAAATGTGAAGCCCAGACACCGTCGATGCTCTGCTAATCACCCAGCTTTCCCCTCCTTGTGTTCTCTCCTCTGGAAAAGTACCTCATGGATGAAACAAATGCCATTTCCTCCAGCTCAGACATATTCTTCCCCCACCCTAAACAGGGATGTGTGTGTGTGTGTGTGTGTATTACAGAGAGAACGAGAGAGAGAAACCGCAACCTTGAACCCCAACGTTTTTGTGGATCAGACACCTGTCTCCCTACCCAGCAAAATCCAACAGTCCTGAGTTATTGCCTTCTTTTGATTTATGGGGCCCCGAAGGGTTTCCAGGGCCCACAGCAACCCCCAACCCAGCCCATCCCACCCCCACTTCCTCCTGACCTTCGACCATAAACTTCAATCAATGAGACACAAGTTCATTTGGATTGAGGGAGAAAGGGATAATTGTTATTTTATTTCTCAAAAGGGCTCAGAAATGTAGCAGTATTATTTGATACTGAACAGAGCATAGATTAGAAAAAAACTCTATATGGGCTAAACACTCCTTTTATTGTTTGTGTATAAAAAATGTCACTGTTGAAATTTTTGATACTACATGTGTGTGCAGCAAAAGCAGTCTTTGCTGTGACTGTTGTTGGTCAGTATAGCTACTATTTGTTTTTCTTGCACAGGCCTGATTTTAGAGCCAGTTGTAAAGAATGTGGCCATTGCCGTCAGCCCAACACTGATTTCAGGCACAGCTGGGTTATTACCCCTGCCAGGAATATCATTATATTTGTTGATATTTATTTCCTGTTGTTTTCAATCCACCTCTCTTTTATTACTACTGTGTTGGGCTATATAACTGCTGCATCTTGACTGGTTATAAAAACCTACCAGCATTTTTGCAGTAAGAACGTGTCCATGGAAACAGGCACTGAATCAGCAACAAGATTCCATCTCGTAAATACAGATCCAATCAGGTTGGAGTGTGTGGATCCACACCTGATGGGACCAGAAATGGTTGGATTTCTTTATTTAAATTTCTTTTCTTTCCTTCTTTCTTTCTTTCAGTTCTACTGCAACCAATATACACGTTTGACTTGTTCTGGCTGATATCCATTGTTCTAAGCATCTGTTTCATAATCTTAAAATCTGATCAAAAATCCCTGCATGATTAAGCCAAGGTTGTGGTTCAGATGTGCATAGTACAAGGCCATAAGTGAACGCACATGCATAAGACTTACGCAAACACATGGAGCTCTGGCGTTCACTTTGCATACCATCCAGAACAGAGAGATGCCTGTGGATTTGTTCTGCATACCAAAAAGCACACAACTGAAAAAATTAACAGTCTGGCTGTGAAATACGTCGACATCTCCCCCTCTCTCTCTCCCTCTCTCTGCTCTGTTTTTGTGATGGAAATTTTGGTGACCTCAAAAAAAAACGAATGAAGTGAGACACAGTTTCATAAAGTCTACGTATGCATTATTTAATACTGAAGTGAATGTTTGCATCATTTCATTTGTAATCAGCACTGTGCTAATAGGTCCATAATGACTTCGAAGGTTTTACTTCAGTCACACATTGATTTTGGAGATCTGCTGATTTGGCCTGTAAGGTGTCCATAACAGATTCTGAAATAATACAAAAGTGTCAGTTACAGCATTATTGGATGTAGGCTCTTGTCATTCAAATGCACTTTTCCCAGTTGCTAGAATCACTTTGTGTTGTCAAAAGATGGGGGCAGATCATTAATCTGCTGCCTGTGCCCTTTCATCTCTGGGCGCTTTGATGAAGAGAGACAGACGGGGACACAAGGGGATCAATGCTATCGACAGCTAAACTCTCGCTGGTCTCATGCAGATGGAAAAAGGTTTCCCAGCGTGAGCTCACTTCCTGTGACATTTCCCTCTCTGTTTGATGGCAGTGGAGGGTCAGGGAGGGAGTGCCAGTGAGGTGGTGCACTATACACAATTCCCTTCTGTACTTCCAATTTGCAACGCAGATTTCTGGTGTGTGTGTCTGTGTGTTTGCATATGTTTGTATGTTATGTGTGTGTGTGTGTGTGTGTGTGGGGGGGGGGGGGGGTGTATCTGTGTCTATGTGTTTTCTGGTGTGTGTGTGTGTGTGTGTGTCTGTGTGTGCGCAAGCATATGTTTGTGTGTGCATTTATGTATATGTGTGTATATATGTGTGTGTATGTGTGTGTGTGTGTGCATGTGCATGTGCTTGTGCTTGTGTTTGTGTGTGGTCCCAGATGCCAACCTTGAGATGAGGAGCTGAGGGGAAAATAGGCCAAATGAAATGCAAAAAAAAAGAGACGCTTAGACATCTGCGGTCACCTCGAGTCACCATAAATTGTGTGTCAGGGCGTCGGAGTGTTGCGTCAGCAGCACCCAGGTGCAGTGCCCCAGGACTCAATCCGACTCGCTGGGAAAAGGCCACGGGGACCTCAGATGGGCTTTCAAACGAGGCAGTCGGCCAAGGAGAGAAAGAAGAAGAAGAAGAGGAGATTTATCTGAGAGGGATTCATTTCGCAAGTGTAATGAAAAAGCAGAAAGGCTGCACTGTTGTATTTGTGTTGTATTTGCCTAACTGAGTGAAAACAAACAACACCTAAGGCCATTCAGAGAATCTGGGATTCACATGATCGAACTGGGAGGGAGTGAGATGAATTTCTAGTGGTTTGTGATTGCATTTCAGCAATAAAAACAAGCAATCATTTATATTATTTTGCAGCATAATAAAGCAATCATTTATATCTTTATTTACTCACATATTTAAGTGTACAGTATAACTTTATTTTAAAAAAATGACAGTACAGATATTGCAAATTAAGCCACTACCCTCTAAAATCCCCATTACAAAGACTTTGAACCATGGGCAGCTCCAAAACACTATTTCTCATGTTTGAAACAGATAATAATGCTATCTATGCATATTCCCAGTCATCATGCAGCTCACTTAGTCTGGAATAAATCAAACAGGGGTTGTTGATTTACAGTGGACGTCGCATCCAGTGGCCTGCGTTAAATCTCTCGCCATAATGTTTTGCCCTTTATTATGTCTGTGATAAGTGCATGATTCAGACGGACCTCTGGGATTTATTCACGTCCACACTTGTCTTCCCCCTTGCATACAGTTCTATTATAAACAGAGTGAGAGGCCTGGCTTTTTAAGCCCAAGGGGCTCTGATGAGTGTTTGGCCAAGGAAGTAAGAAACGCTAAGATGTTCAGTTCGGTTGGAGAAGAATAAATATTTGGGTAGCCCTAACACCTCAAGAATGGGCTTTTGCAGAAAGCTTTGGCGTCAGGGGGCAGGAATCTGTCGTGGTGCGCACGGATAATCTCTGACAAATAAATCCGCGGTTAAAACAGGTCCTTAATGATACGGGGGAGAGGGGGGATCCTGGGGAAACTTCTATGATCAGAGAGTGGAAAGAGAGAATGGAGGTCAGACTACACACAAACCTGCCCCCAGCTTCTCCTCCTTCTTCTTCCTTGGTTATGACATGGGCTTGACTTCTTGTTTACAGGTACGCTATGGAGCACTTTGGGTGCGCACTGTTCTGGGAGCCTCTGTAAACCAGAACCGCAACCTTGACCGTGAGGTGATTTATATCAACCCGTTGTCGTGTCTGGGTTAGTGGGGGCTTTGGGAGGTGTGTTTCTGTCAGAGCGTCTGTCAACGGGCGGTGGGACGAGATTATACCTGCTGATGGGCTGACACAAAGCCAGGGGTCCCGAGGCAGAAAGCTCCCACCTGCACCATGGCAGACTGGATGTGTCGTTTGCACTCATGCAGTTGATGTGAACTCAGGAGAAATCAGTGGGAGGGCTGTCTGAAGACTGCTGTATCCAACTCTCACCTATCTGGCAGCACACACACACATACACACACACACACACACACACACACACACACACACACACACACATATACATATATATATATATATATATATATATAATAAAGTTATCAGCATTGCCATGGTAACAGCACAGGGCTGAGAAGATGTGTACTCGCCCTAAAGTGGAATCAAGGGTGGTTGGCTTCATTGGCTTGGTTGGAATCATTGGAGAAGGACCCTGTAGCATCCAAAGTGATGTGACTATCTTTTGGGACAGTAGAGATTAGGTTTTAATTTGGTAATAAAAATAAACAGAGTAAGAAAGAACCAAACAGCACTAACAGGCATGGACTACTAGTAGTTTTTTTGTTTTTAAGTAGGGAAAGGTGGTAGAACACTATGTGGTTTCTACTGTCACTAGTCTCTCAAAAACATACATCACTGGTGTGAGCACATAGATACGTATGACTTCATTAAAGATAACATATGGCCTTGCTTTGTTTAAGGTTATTACTAAAGTAATGAAATAGCCCGTTTGGTTATTTAGGAATGTGTGCTAGAATCATAAATAAAGATTAACCTACTTCCTATGAACCCAGTATTCATTAGGCAGTGTAATTATGAATCATGAATGTTTATGAATGTGTTATAAACCTCTAAACCTCCTATGAGAGTGTTTTTAATGCTTTATGGATACTGAATTTATAGCAAATGTTACTAATGATTCTGTTATAGATTATACGATCAAAATAAAACCCCAAATACGCTTTTTTATATTACCAGGCTAGCTCTTCTTCTGAACGGATTTTTATGATATTTATATCAAACAAAAGTGTGTGAAGCGTGAAGCAACAACATTTAGACTGAAACATTCCAGAGTTCCTCTTTTTATTGTGATATTTCTTGATTTTTCAAAGTGTCTTTTATTTCTGTAATTCTAACTAAACTCTAATTCTGTAATTCTAACAAAAAATAAGTCAGTTTGACCTTCATCTCATCCTTGTAATTGTGTTCCCTAGAATTCATTACCATATACAGATGGAATTAGGTGTTCACATTTTATCCCTGAGAAGGAGAGTGCTTACCTTGGTCTAATAATCTGCCTTTTGGGTTTATGCTTTCCCTGTGATTTCTTCTGGGAATGGAAAAGCTAAGGCTTTAAAAAGAGGTTGCAAACTACAATACCAATGTAATCTTAGACAGTGATGAATTTAGTGTGATATTTTTATCATCTGTAGGCCTTGAAAATTATTAGAATACAATATACTCAGAGGCCTACATATAGTCTCTGAATTGTCCCTGCTGTCCCTACCTACTTGCATTTGTACAGAAAAAAAAAAATATATATATATATATATTTTAAAAAGTGTAAAAGTGCAACTGCAGAAAATCGGTCTGCACAGCTGAGGCTGTGCTTTGCTTTGGGACGAAACAGGCACATTTGTGCCAAAATATTTAACTAAAAACTATTGATTCCCTGGCATCTCCAGGGTGGCAGAAAAATAAATGTGAAAGCCACATGCTGACATGGCACACAGACAGAATCCCACTACAGCATTCATTTGGCATAGCTGGGCTTGGCATAATGTTCTCGGGACATTTACCAAATGATGAATCTAGCCAAGCCACTGCAGCCATTTTCGCCTTAATTACCCTATCTCTAAGGCGCACAAGTGAATCTTTACCATAATGACTGCAATTATTGTATAATAAGACTCCCAACATCTCTCTCGATTAGGGTGGATGGAGGGAGTTTTATCTCCTGTCATCAAGAAACCGCAGGGGGGACAACCAAGATAAATAGCCTGTTACCATAATTATATGAAAGTATGGTGAAATGTGAATTTTACCATGCAGGCAGGAAAGGGTAAAGCTGTAGACACTCTTTAATACTCTTAGAATTCCCAGACAATAGATTTCCATCTTTCCAAGGTTTTTGCCACTATGAAGTGGCAGCACATTAAAGATCATTATAAAAGATGATAGGCCTATCTGTGCTGACTATAGGCTTGGCACACAAAAAAGATATGTGCACTGAAATACATATCTATGAAGGAATTATTAAAATAAATTCATTTCAACAGAGGTTATAGATTAGGCTTTATTTTCAGGTAATAGTGTTCACAAGATAAAGTCTTTCAGTACCTTTTGAAAGACCTTTATAGACTTCATTTGCTGAACCTTCCTCTCCCTTTTTCAGAAACTATTTTGACAGCCATGGATAATTACCAACTGACTTGAATTGATGCACATCACATTCACCCCTAAACGGACCATGGACATTAGAAATCTATTTCCAAGAGGAGGTAGTCAGAGAGTTTAGTGAAGCGTTCTTCCGGACAGATCCAAGGCCTGTTGTCATTCAGCAGCCCGAGCAGCTTTGTTTGGGTACACTTGCAAAGAGTCAACGAAACATCAGCCAAAGCCCACGGAAGGGCTCAACTTACACCGTCCATCCCCAAAACAATGTCTTAGGGTGGAGCTCCCTGGATTCCTGAAGTGTGCAAGGCCGGAGCGTTTCACTGCGTCCGCCAATCTGCTGTTTGTTTTGACAAGCCGCTGGCCTTACCGAACCATCAGATGTGTGGATCAAACAGGTTCCAGAAGAGGACAAGTGAAAGATCAACTCGCAGCTGTTGGGGAGTTGTGGGTTTTCATCGCTTGCATAATTTTATCTCCTCACCTCTCTGTCCTCTCTTCCGCCATCACCCCTGCATCTTGTCTGTGTGTCTATGTTTTGTGTATGTGTATAAGCTACAGGACACCTAAATTTTCTTCAGGATAAATAAAGTATCTATCTATCTATCTATCTATCTATCTATCTATCTATCTATCTATCTATCTATCTAACCGTCAGTGTTTTAACAGAGATAATGAAATGCTCTTTTAGATACAGGTGTCCTTTAGAACTCTCAACCTTGCTGAAAGTGCATAGGTTCCACTGAGAGGAGGTCCTTATCCGCTGTGGCTAAAGTAGTCCAGAACCCTTACGTCTGGCCAACCAACCGCACAGAGCAGCCGGTCTGCAGCCCCTCTCTCTCTCTCTCTCTCTCTGGTGTTTTGGTGCATTTGTGTGCATATGGGAGTAGCAGTATAAATCACACAGGCTTTTTAAAAATGTCATTGCCTGGCCAACTTTTCCTGTGTCAGACCTCTCTACCTCTACCTCTCTCTCTCTCTAGGCTACAACTTCAGCTCTATCTGACATTTTGCCACTCTCCCCCATTTTTGCCCAGACAGTGCCCTGGATAAACAGATCAAATGAGTAGAGAGGCCCTTCACTTCACTCAGCTGCCTTTTCTGAATGGCCATGATGTCAAAAGACATATCATGCAGAGTGGACATGAAACAATATAAAAGCCCTGTGTGCAAAGTCCTCCTTGTATAAATTTATTTTCATTGATTTAACCTTTGGATAACTGCGTTACTGTCAGAGATGATGAAAAATACACATATGAATGAGTGCTACTTCTGCCTCTGTCATATTTGTGGGATATTTCTGTCTGTCAATGTTGTTTCTGTTTAGACTATGATCTATAATTTATGGGGTTCAGCTGCTCTCCAGTGGAAAAGTTTTGGATGCAAGAGAGATTAATGAAAACCCCTGGGAGTTGCTGAGGGTGGAGGACTACACATTTTGGTCATTTAATCCCCAAAAGATAGGACAAACATTGGCAACAAAGGTTAGCAATAACGTTCACGTCAGTTTACACTGACAATTTTACGATTACAGAGGGGTAAAGCTGTTGGTGTTGGTTGGTTTCTGACATGGATGATTTGTTTGATAATCCTCATGCAAATTGGGAAGTGTTGTTCTGGTTGAAAGTTGAGGGAGGCCCTTCCAACAGATTGTATCATAGAACAGAGAGAGATGATCATGGAAATATTTGCTGCAGGGAAAACTAGATATTTCCCACTGTCTCTTCTACTCTGGTGGGTGGTTTGGCCATACACCCAGAGACTTGTAGAGAATTGTGTGGGGCAGTGTGAGTTTTAGCTGTGATGTCTCAAATTCTACTTTGTTTTCTTGTGGCTTTTGTCTGCGCATTACACCACTGATACAGAAGATTTCTAAACACATACAAACGTTAAACAGCAGTAAGAACAAACAGCCCAGTAATAACTGTCTCAGAGATTAGACTATTTAAAAAACAAAGAAGGGGATTTCATATGGCACTATGGGCTTACAGTGTTGAGACAACGCTGGATTGGAGATGGACACCGGATGGAGAGGTTCCAGGCTGTGGAAGAGGTCTTTCTGCTTGACAGTCACAAAGGGCTACACAGTCGTAATGGCAGCTGAGGCCTTGGATTTAGGCTACTGCCAACAAGTGACGATAAGCACATGTTCACAACAAAGGGGACTTTGCGCACTGGTGAAAAGTTCAAGGAGCTGTACTTTTGAGATTGCGGTCGGCTTAGTTTGAAGTGGTTTGGGGGGGTGGGGGGGAGAGAGAAAGATCATTGTCACAGAGTGGGATCTGAACCCGATCACAGTGCTATTGTTTCCCAAGAACATAACTGAAAGAGTCAAAGACAAGTCATGTACATCAACTTGAACTCGTGTGCATGTCTGTGTTTGACATAGGCCTAAATATTATCTAAATATAAGTCTTCCAAATGATTATTCTAACAGTTTGTGTGTGTGTTTTTTGACAGAAAATGTAACTTTGACATACCTTACAGTATAGTAGTGCAGGATGAAAAAATGTTAGTCACTGGACTCTAGCCATTTATTGGCTTTCTGTAACAGTGCACTGGTGCCTGTTCTTGAATTCTAGGTTAAAGTGCAAGGATATAGACAGTATTGATCACTGAAGGTGTGAATCAATCCATAGGTCTGATTTTCCAGGTCACCAACTGCGGTCAGTAGGAGAAAGAACGTGAAATTGGAATACAACATAGGTCGAATAGTGAACGGCCAACTGGACCTCCTTGAAATCTGATTGCCTACCACAGGTACCCACCTGAATTTCATTGACTAATACTGATGATTGATAGTTCAGTGCACGTCTTTGAAAAAAAACGCTTTTTTAAAACTGGAGAGAACATTGACACCAGTCAAGAGAGGAAATGGAGAGGTTATACAAGGGAAATAGGGAAACAAGGGAGTAGGTCACTAGTTAATCAGACAAGGATGTCAGTCCCCAATCATGTTTGCATTAGGACAGATAACTTAATGAAGTCATTTCTATGCGAGATACGGTGGCCATCAACTTTTATATGGATGCATTAGCAACAATCAGAGTTAAGATGTATAATATAATAAGGTATAGCTATCAGTGTTCATGATTTATATAACAATATGAGATCAATTCAGGCAGCAATGTTATCTGCCAGTTCACACTAAAATGACACTAAAATTACATTAAATAAAATGTATGAAATACTCCAATACAACATCCATTTTCTCTCTCAATTGCTCTTGCACTATTTGTCACGCATGCACATCTTGCATATTAAATTAAAGTGGGCCTACTTAATGTGAGTTTTCACATGGTGTCATTTGCTAGTTGCTGTGATAAACGCTTCGCAAGAAAATTTACTTTGAAATTATGTTCCATAATTTGCCATCCTGCAGCTAAAACACCTATTTTCTCTCCCTTGGATTGCTATTACAGTATTCGTCACACATGCACAACCTGCACATCACATAAAAGTGCATAATCTGAGCTTTCAAATGGTACTATTTGCTAGTTGCTGTACTAGATGATTTGTGAGAAAATTAATTTTGAAATTAGTTACAGTTAATCAGTTTAGCATATTGCATTCATCTGTTAAACAAATCCCTTTTTCTCTGTTGAATTGTTCTCATAGTATTCGTAACACATAGCATGCCACATAACATGAAAGTACACAATCTGAACTTTGCAATGGCACTAGTTGCTAGTTACTGTAATGAATAGTTCACCAGACCGTTAACTATGAAATTACCTTGCATGTAATCATATTTTATTCTGCATAACTGCATTCTTCTTAATGCAATAGCTCAAGAGCTCTATAAACTTTAAAACAGATGTCAAAACATATAAACAAACTGAATTTAATCCGAAGCTAAAGATATCTAAAATTATACATTCTAGGTTCCTGTAGTCCAGTTGAAATGTTCAGAGAGCTTCTTTGCTCTTGTGTGAAGTAAGCTATTTACTTCTATGATCTAACAAAACATTTATAGGCATGGTTGCCTATAAGATGATATTTTTTATGTGAAGGATATAATTTAGAATGTAAGTAAATTGTGAATTTTATGTTTGCATTATGCATGAAAGAAAAAAAGCAAAATTTGAAATAAGACCTGTTTCTCGTACATTGTAGAAAACAATGAGAGGAAGGAATAAAGGTTGAGAAAAGTAGAGTTTTGAGTGTCTGTCCTGCTTTAAGGTACTTTGGAGTGTGTGTGTGTGTATGTGTATGTGTGTGTGTGTGTGTGTGTGTGTGTGTGTGAGTGTGTGTGTGTGTGCGCATGTCTGTGCATGCGTGGGTGCATGCATGCGCATGCATATGTGCACATTTGTGGTCTTGGCACCCATGCATGTATGCTGTGTTATTCAAACATGCTCAAAGATGGTAACATAGGCTACATATTTTTTGTCATATTCTGTGGACCCCCTGAAATAGCCTTGGCCACCCGCTGGCCTCTGTATGTACAAAAGTGTAGCTCTGCCACTGCGGGCAGCTAACACTAACCAAGTGGGACACATAACTTACTTTCAGTTTCATTTTCACTATGCCCAATTCAGTTCATGTTAGCTGCAGCTTCATTGCTCAGTCTTTATTATATCAAATTTTTACATTATTTTTCCCACCGACAGCGATCGGTGACCTGGAACAACACATATGGATTGATTCACACCGTTTTGTCCTTTAAAACGGTTTGCCAGTTTATCAGTTCCTGCCTGTAATGTTGAGCATTCAGAGGGTCAACAACTGGCGAGAGGATGATGTTGACCGTAGAGATGGATCATGTGGTTTAGCTTGCCCTGTGTTTGCCCTCATCAGACTTTAACCATGTTTAGCCAGTTTTACTTTGCTCTGTTGATGGGATTTGACAAGCATATAAATCATTCAGTTGTATACATTTTTAATCATGTTATTTTAGTGTAAGTGTTAGGCCTTGGGTTGTCGGGAAGATGCCCCATATCTGGATGTCGCCTTGTCATGACTGGCTAATTGAATAATTCCTTGCGCTTCATGGACTGTGCCAGTTAGTTGCTTATTCTAAAGCCTTTGTTATCTTACAGCTTACTTTGTTATCTTCCTTCTCGAAGACTATTTTTACCTCCTAATCCAAAGCAATTATTCTTGTTTCATAACACAGATGCAATACAGTGCAATGCAAGAATCTTCAGATTGGTGTTTTACACGGTCTTTTAAAGAACATCCCCACAGACACTGTGGCAAACATTTCCTGTATCAGGGAAAACTCACATAAATTATGCAGACTGGGAATGTTGGAAGCAAGGTCAAAAACAGTCCACCTTGGCCCCAGAACAGATGAGCAGAATGAATACAAATACACTGAAATCCCTCAGACACATCAGTCTCAGCTTACTAACAGCTTGTGGGTACAAACTACATAACTACAAAAATATGTTCAATCTAGTACAACACCAAAATAGATAAAGTATATTTGTTTTACTCAACTGAAAAATTATCTCTCCCCAATTTTCAGTAATATGATTTAGGCATTTCCAGGTGTGAGAGGATCTCTCTGCAAACACAAAGCTTCAGTATATCAGGACATTAGTGAATGTGTTTCATTTGTATAGTCCCAGTTATATCCATCAAATTTGACAGCCCTTTTGGCTCACTCCCAGGTCACACTTAAACATTAAATTCCCCTGGCATCATTTGCTGTCTTGTCATCAACACACAATGCACCAGCCCTGCCCTTCCACCAGCCAAGAGGTTAAAGAGAAAATCACAGCTTTCATTGTTATTAGCTACGAGCCACACAGCACCATGCCAAGGGAGGGGAGAGAGGGGGAGAGGAAAGGAGATGGGGTGGTGGTGATGGTGGTTAGCACCCTGACTCTTTTATGGGGCCTCATGTGACAGTGTGGCAAGTGTTGAGGAGGTGGGTGGTGGGCAGCTCTTTTGCCCCCCCCCCCCCACCCCCTATCCGACAGTGTCCCCACCAGCCTCCCCCACCCTCCATCCCACCCCAAAGCTGTCCCTCAGCAGCCCAGATGGCAGGAACACTTGTCTCACCGCCCCGTCTCTGGGCTCTTATTGCCTCAGCTGTTGCCTCCAGAGAGCTGCAACCAGCAGGGAGGTCCCAGCCCAGCCAGAGCTCCCCGCCTCCACTTAACCACCATGATGAAATGCGGTGAATGCACAGGAAGTGCATGACCAATAATGGGTGCGGAGGATTAGCCATTCAGCTTCCTGTTCTAGCACGACCACAGTTGATGCTGTTGCTGTTGTTGTTTTTGTTGTTGTTGTCATTTTTGTGAACTGAATCAATATGAGAAGTCCTCATGTCATTTCTATGCATTGTAGAAGTCCTCATGTCATTTCTATGCACTGTAGAAGTCCTCATGTCATTTCTATGCACTGTAGAAGTCCTCATGTCATTTCTATGCACTGTAGAAGTCCTCGTGTCATTTCTATGCACTGTAGAAGTCCTCGTGTCATTTCTATGCACTGTTCGTCTGCAGTTTGTTCATAAAAACACAACACAAAAAAACACAAAAGTCCATGTCTACACTGAACACTGTTTCAGAAAGCACTTTTCTGAGATTTTTCATTTTGTACATATGGACAGCATGTGGATGTACACGCATTTTTCATTTATGGTGCAATTGTTATATCTGTCATGGCTCACACTATCACAGATTTTCCATTTCATGGTAAGAAATTACTGGGATTTTACTGAGAAATTACCAAGATGTAAATTATCTTAAATAGGACATTATAATATGTCTTTTATATGTATTTTTCCACCCAAATGTTTATAAATGGGGAAAAAACCTACCCTCACACACACACACGCACACTAACTGGGATTATTCTACCATTGCCTTTGGGATTATAAAATTCTGATGACTTGGTGAGGTCTGTGGAAACATCGGTTGAGCCAAGTCAGTTTCGACTCGCAGAAAGCAACTGTGTTATGACCACGATTACTATGTGGACTTGCCTCTCAGACAATGCTCTAACATGTGTTTTGACAGCTGTAGGGGAGCACATTGCCTGCCAGAACCAAACCGAAATGTGTTGTTAGCCTTGAAGAAAATGTCCAAATAGGGTAAATGTGGGTACCCACTAGAGCTTTTTAGCCCTCAACATGTGTTTTCATAACTAATACGACCAACACTATTTTTAGGATGGCAAACAGATTAACTCTCAAAAAATTATGTGTTGAAAAAGGTGTAGGATGATGTGCTTGCCTTGAGATTCATGTGAACTGCCAAATGGTTATGGGAAGGGAAAACTGGCATTTGAACACTGTCAAAATCTCTCTGCCCAATTCATGACGATTTCAACCACATGACTTGTTTTAAACCTATATTTGCCATTATTGCTGTCATTGAAAGTCATTTGTGTGAAGTCCCCTAGTTGCTGCCAATACAAATGCTGGCTATGAGCAGATTGTTCTAAGTTAGACCTACCCAAATCATTCAAATATATTGTAGGGCAGCAGATAAGGGAAATTGTATGTGTCATGCCAATAAATATAAGTGATGTCCTGTATGTTAAAATTAGTTTTTTGATCAGTGCAATGATAGTTATATAGACAACAACAGTTCATTTGGAGGAAAATGATAACCAAAACTGAGTGAGCATCAGTAACATTAATGAAACCTCTTTTTCTCTCACTCCCCAGTACAATGAGCTTGTGATAGCGCCCTAAATCACCAGCAGGCCATGTATCTCTCAGACTCAAGCTGTTCCGTGTGGAATGATGTTAACATCCGGTAATGAGTGTCTACCTTGGGAGAGCAGAATGCTATCTGTCGGGGGAGAGTGAGTAATGAACGTGATGAATTAGCAGTGCTGCCAGGGCCTCCAGGCTGGTCGTTATCAGCACAACTGCGCACGTCGCTCTGCAAACCCTCTCAGCACTTGTCACACAAGCTAGTGGTCTGTTGGGGTCATTTGTGTGTGCCTGTGTGTGTGTGTGTGTGTGTGCATATGTGTGCGTTTGCAGTCACTGACAGTTTTTCATTAACTGATTCCTCCTTCTGCTCGCCTCCATTGGATTTATGCTTAATGAGTTGAATACGCAACATAAAATGACTTTTGAAATGGTCCAGTAAGGTTATTGTAATAGCATGTTCCAAAGAGCTTGGTGACAAATGATTAAATATAGTCTCCACTGTGTTAGTCTATAGACCTATGAGAATATGTAAGCTAGAGAGAAATTTATGGACTCCTATGGATTTATGTGAAATGCATGCTTCACCAAGCATATGAATTCCAGCTTTTCAGAAAGCCACTAGTGTGAAGTTTGTTCAGCAAGTGTAATCATAGATTTTATTAGGCCAGCTGGGCATGTAAGATAGAGTGATATTGCGCAGTTGCTACAACTGCTCCCCATGTTGAACATAATTTGCTAATATGTCTTACATTACATCTGAATCAGATTTCAAGTGTCTCGAGGGTTCCGCACACTACTTTTCAAATGCTAATCCACTGTGTGACCTCAGCTCAGTCTACAGAAGTGAACTGTTAGCTAACACAGGGCTAACGTTGTATAACACATTTAGCATACAGGAAAAACCTCCATGTCCTTCTCTCTCGATCAGACTGACCTTGGTTGACTGTCTCTTTGGCTAAGCATTCCCCCCACCCCACCCCACCCCAGGAGAGTGACTGAGTTGATGAAATGGCACCATACATTTGGCTTCTGCTCTTCAAATGAAAGCAGTGCCATGTAGGCCTTTCTAAAAATGGGCCATTAGGTATTCTAATTACAACACGGGGATGGTCTCCAGAGCCTGTACCCCCTGCACACAGCTCCTTCAGAGCAGGGCTCCGGCTCACCTCGTGCATCTCATGCATTATACATTAAACCCATATGTTAGTCTATGGCAGCGGATCCCTCTAGAGATATTGGGGAGGACACCGGAGGGAGGGAGAGAGAGACAGAGAAAGAGAGGAGGAGGAGGATTTCCCTTGATGTGTGTCATGTAGAAAGAATAAGCAGGGCCTCCTCATCTCACTGTTGGGATCCAAGTGTGTGTTTGAGTTGTGGATGCTTTCAAGTGTTTGTTTGTTTGTTTGTTTTCTTGGAGAGCATGCAAATGCAGGTGGCCTACATGCACTAGTATTTGTCATGCAAATCCTGCTTGTACACAATGTGTAGGTAGGTCTGCCTGGTTGCATGGGAATCATCATCTGTTGTTATTGCAGTGATGCACTTGATTAAAAAGGGAAGCATTGCTGACAAGTGGTAGTGTTGGACAGTGTGTGTGTGCGTGTGTGTGTGTGTTTGTTTGCATATTTCTGTGTGCATGTGTCTGTGTGTCTCAGGACTGTTATCAGCCTAATGGGGCGTACACATCTGATTGTCTGACAGCAGGATGGATGAGTTGTTGGAGCAACACCAAAGGACCTCTCCCAGATGGCAAGGCCAGTCGCCTGCCACACTTCGCAGCAACTACAGTTGGCATTCAGCGGAACACTTATACCAGGTGGCACTAGTTGCTGAGGCCAAGTAGGCTATTCTTCTCTCTCTCTCTCTCTCTCTCTCTCTCTCTCTCTCTGTGTGTGTGTGTGTGTTTGTACATGTGTAAGGGCATATGTACACAACAAGACGTGTATGTGAAATTATGTGCAGGAAAAGCTGATTAACATGTGCACGTTCTTATAACGTACAAAAACACTGTATAACAAACGGCATCAGTATCATGCCACAAACAGTATCATGATGCACAGTGATACTTCCTTTTTAATCAATGGGACCCACTGTCTCTGGAATGTTATTACAGTTTATGAGCAAATTCAATTGTAGCTCAAGTCTCCATGTGAGGACAGAGTCTTCTTGCAGAGTCTTGTTGTCACTTGTATTTCAGTCTTTATTTGCATACTGCCTTTGCAGGAGATTTATAACTTACAACTCCCAAGTGTAGCTCGACACAAAACAACTTTCTTAGTCAATGAGATCTCATCCTGCAGTAGAAACAATCTCTTTATCTGTGAAAAGTATATTTTTAGACCATGTCTACTATGTCTAGTGTCAGCTTTCTCAAGGTGTCTCTTGTCGGATATTGGAAGAGGTTTTTCTTTTTTTCTTCTCACAGAAAAACGAACAGTGGCGCATGAATAATACTTTACACAAAGGTGATTGGCAGGAATGGCATTTACGTGTAAAAGACTGTCACATCCTGTAACATTTTGCAAAACCTGTCAGCCATACAACTCGAAAGTATGCTCGTCTTTCATGCCACACCCCTAGCAACACACACACATACACACACACACATACACACACACACACACATGCACAGACATGGAAAACAAAAATGTACTTTGTCTTTTATTGTGACGTAATCCACTGTATTAAATATGCTCTTCTATTGCAGTGTGTGACATCTCGGAAGAGTCCTGCTTTTGAAATGGCTCATGGGCGATCTCATGATCTTCATGCGCCTCATTAGTTATTTATTTATTTGTAGTTATTCTCTCTCTCTCTATCTCTCTTTCTTGCCCCCTCTCTGCCCAGTCATTTTTGTAAGGCATGTTTGATCACTTTGATGTATTGGTGCCAACTATGCAATGAATGTGTGTGTGTGTGTGTCTGTGTGTGTGTGTGTGCGTGCATGTGTATGTGTGCGCATGTGTGTGTGAAGGTACAGTTTTCCTCATAGGAGTTCATGAGGCCGGATTTTACAGTTGCTGTTGGGGAGACCCTGTCAACGGGACAAAGGACCAGTTGTTCTGACGTGTCATGGAACAGCGTGTATCAGACACAAGATTGAATGTCCCTTAAGCATGGAGGAAACATAAAGGAGGGTGAGGCCATGCCAAACAGACACCAAAGAGGCTTTTGACAGTGAGCAAACAGATGGTTGGGAATGGGGAAACAAGGTTGGGGGGGGGGGCAGAACAAGACTCTCAACCCCTCTCCTCCACTTTCCCTCTATCCCCCTCTCTCTCCTACTCTCTCTCTCTCTCCCCCCCTCTTTTGCTCAGCATTTGATACGCCACAGCATCATCTGATGTTTGCCTCTCCTTTTTAATTAAAATGGATGGTTCGGAATAGGAGCTCTCTTGTTTTCACTCGAAGGTGGTCAGAGTGGAGTGGAGTGGGCTGGAGGGGTGTGTGGGTGGGGAGAGGATGGGGGGCGGTCAGGAAAACGGAGGGGCTTTGTGCAAAGCCTTTTCCGGAATGAAAGAAGCCACTGTGTCACTTTGTCCGGCGCAAGACCAATCAAAGATAACCTGCGTACGAATGATAACAGTGGTCGTAGCTTTTCTCAATGGCTTGTATCTACACAGAGGTCTGATAAGTAGATGTAGCTTGTGGAAAGGGGACTCCTGGCTCTCCCAGTGGTGTTACTGTGGGATTCAGGTGTTCACACAATGGCACAGGCCTGTTTCACATGTTTTCATATCTTAATCTCACCAGTGTCAGACTTGACAGAGGAACTCTCCAGTTAGGGATCAGTGCTCTCCGTCTCCACTCTTCTCTTTATCAGGTGATTTGTTTGAGTTGTATTTCATTCTTAAGCCCAATAATGGCTAAGATTAGATTGTCATTGGATATGATAGATACTAATCTCTTTATTTGCCTAAATTACTCTTTAGCCAGTGAAAGCCAAAACACACTGTCATATGATATGGCTGGACTTGTATTTCATTACCTACCTACATTACAGGATTTGTGTAATCTCCTCATAGGTCTTTCTGGTGCAGAACAGAAAGATCTCCATAGCTGTAATTGTAAGCAGCCTCACAATGACTGTCACCTTAATGACTACAGCTCCAAATCTGTGGGCAAATAAGTATCTGTGTTTGCACTCGACTTGAAGAGTGAAGTGACATGCTAATCTCTCAAGTAGTTATTTGCTATCGAGCATGAATGTAAAAAAAAGAAAAGAAGTATGTCAACAAGTTTCTTTCATTTCTGTGAGATTGATTGGCCATTGTAGGTGTGAACAGTTTAGGGAGTGAACCTGTGGACTAACAGCCCTTTCCTCTCCTATCAGTGACTAACAGGGTGAGGACAAAGGTTCAGCATTGACTATGTCATTCTTTTAGTTTGCACTGTTGTGTTACTGAGACTGACTGACTGGATATGTTCCTTCCCACCAATCATGTCATCTAGTCACATATGACAATGAAATGTGTAAATATCAATTTTGTGATGCAACTGCTATGCAGGGTTAGCCTTTTGTACCTAAATGCTCTTGTAATGTATTATTATAAACCATGATTAATGTACCATAGGCTGTTCATGGTACAAAGCACTGCAAATTCTATATTTTAATTAAATAACTTTTTGTCCTAACACAGGGTCTTTTGCTATTTTACGGAGAAAATAATGGTTAGTTTATATGTCTGGTTAGTAAGGGGATACTTCATGCTCCTCTGGCTTATTGGCTCACATAGGGCTCTGTTTCACTGTGAGTGACACTGGGGGTGGGCCCAGGGCCTAAGCACTCATGAGCCTTGATGTTCACTCCACTGGCCCGACCCGGCAGAGGCATAGTCAGGTCTTTGTTGGACACATGCAGGCACCGCCGCCCTGCCTCCCTGCTCCAGCAGCTGTGGAGGGTTGAGTGGCCCTGGGGTTGAGGAGGCCAGCCTGTACCTTTTGTAGGGCTACTCTCTGGGAGAGGCAATGGAGGACCACCAGCAGCATGCATGACCAGTCCACCCCTACCTGAACAATGCCCACACAGCACAGGCAACAGCAGATCAAGGAGACAGAGGGCAACAAAGCCTGGGTTGTGTTGCTTTGCTTTGTTCATCAGGGGAAGGGAAGTAAAAAGATTTCACAGATAGGGTAGGAAAGTAGTCATTTCCTCTCAGCCACTGATCCCACAAAGATCTAATATTGTCTCATTAAGATAGCTTAATAGGGAGGAAGACAATACACATTTATGTTCTGTGATGTCAGTCACAAAATGATAGTTACAATCCAGGGTTAAAATGCTAATTTCCAAAGGGCATTGTGTCAGGATTTTTCATTCTGCACATAGTGAAGATTATACTCTAGACCAATTTGGAGCAGTTGTTCCTCCACTTGTGCTTTGCTTATTACATTATTTAGGTAAACCGATATATTAGTAATCAGTACATTCTGATATAATGAAACACACATTTTTCTCTCTCACAGTAATTACCACAAATGTGCTCATTAGTTCTGTGAAAATGAGAGCCACCAGCTGCAAGTAATAGAACACATTAATATGCTAGATTGACATTGCATTGTTAGCCGTTTTAGACAGTTTTAAAATGTGGTGAATAAGAATGTACATGGTGTACATGAGAAGAAATTTTACTGCTCAACTCTGTTGTTCTTCTGTCCCAAAAAGTGTCATTCAGGGAGACTAGTTTTCAGTCCCAACAGCACCTCAGAAATGGTTTGCTGATAATGTTGACATCATTACTGCACCATTTATCAGTTAGGGCTGTTTCTCAAAGCTTCCACAATGAATGGCAGGAATTTATGTGATCTGGAGTAAGATCTGTATGTTTTTGGTTTGACATAATCCTGTTTATAACTCTTGTCCCATAACTACATTACAAACACAACAAAAGGAAAGAATAATGCGGACCGTGATTATGCAGTGTCCATTTAAAAGTTTTCCTCATGACAGAGAAACCCAGACAAGAGTAAAACAGGAGAACATATCAGAGCAGCAGTGGCAGGCCTCAGCTGCGGTGACCAGTAAGGGGGAGCAATGCTAATTCGAAGCGAACGTCCCAACTAGCTCTGTCAGTTTGTTCCCAACACCTTGCATGGGCTCAGACAGACTCCTTAGTCAGTGGGAGAGGGGGATTAAAGTAATAAATCCCCAACCTCCACACCTTCCCCCAGCTGTTAGCCTGCTTTCAGCAGAGGGTAGAGGGAGGGAGAGAAACAAAAAGACTAAGTGAGAGAAAGTGTGTGTGTCTGAGAGAGAGAGAGAGAGAGAGAGTGTGTGTGTGTGTGTGTGTGTGCATGCCTGTATGCGTGTGTGTGTGTGAGAGAGAGAGAGGGAGAGAGAGAGAAATTCACATTCGCACTTGACCTCTGTTATATAAAAAGACACACATGCACACACACACACAGAAAGAAACATCTGTGTTTCCCCCCACACACAGAATCTACTGTGTTCAGAACTTTTGGCTGTTCGAAAAAGTCAGACAGCTGTGTATCAGTGCATAACAACTGAAGAATGAGCAACTTTATGATCTTACAGAGGAGTTTTAGAAATCTAATACTGTGCAGAGTTTTTGTTTGGATCAGACTGGTTCTTTTGGATTGTGATTTGGCTTGCAAGGTTATCTAAATCAAAATTACCAACTTCATCCATTTTATGGATTCAGGGTGTTTATTTCTTCATCATGATTGGTCGATTCCCATCTGCCTTGTGTACCCTTCTTTAAATATCAGCATTCAGCTTTTCTTCCAAAGACTACTTCCAAGACTACCTTGAAAACTGAAGGCTAACACCACCTCAAATATTCAAATGACAGACTTCACATGCATATATTAAGGCTAGGCCTAGACTAAGAAAACTTAAACTTCATCTTCTCCAGAAAAAGGTTTTAATCTAGGGCCAGAGGTGTAGTTTTTTTTAGAAGGGGTGCACGATTTTAATGATGCAGGCCTAATTGCGCACCTCCATAACACATCTGCAAAACCTAGATTGATAGTATCACTGCATGAGTATGGTCATTCTATGATGCTAGGTTGCGTTTGTTTATGACAATTAAGGGCTTATTGGAGAGGCTTACTTGACATGTGCACTTATTGGTACAACTGGTAACAACGCCCTATCAATATAATGTTATAAATGAATGCCTAATATTTAAAAAGTGAGAAATACATATATTATCCATTTCAAGACGTGGGGGGACTATACTCGTCGATACCCGTCAATGACTATACTTTTAATCAATGTAGCCTACTTAATGGATTAATCCATGACACTGGCCCAAAATGCCAACATTCAGTTACAAAAATTAAATTGTATACAACCTTGTAGTTGCTGATTACTTAGAGCAACTTCCATTAGCTCAGATGGGCTATTAGTCAGTTGCAGACGGATCATTGTGCTCAGAGCAGCAGCACCGTAAACAAACCATCAGTGACTCACCGGGCCTCATTCTCTCTGAGCGCCGTGCACCTGCTGATTCATTGTAAACTGTCTGCATTCCCCAACACCTCCATCACCTTTATCCCCATTGCCAAACGACGACGACGACCACCACCACCACCACTCCATTTACAACAGACCAATGGCTTTTCCAAGCCATTCATTCAGAACATTTATAACGCTCAGGGACGTAATGCAGACCACATGTTCCGACAAAGAGAGAGAAAAATGGAAAAGCCTCACCTTTGTGATGTAAATACATTTGCACACAGTAGACACACGCGAACACATAGAATACAGATATGGTGATGTGTAATGGTTTGTTGTGCAATAACTTTTTTGTAAAAAAAAAAAAAAGAAGAAGAAAGAAAGAAAATAAAATGAAGTATCACATTTAATGTAGGCTAACCTAATGTGGTCTAATGCCATTTCACAAAAAATAAGTTTAAGGTTTATTCGCACAAGTAAGCTTTGGTATTGAGAAGCAGCAGCGGATTTTTAAACAGAAGTGAATGAGGGGATTTGTAACTCTCCGACTCCCCCACCGGACAGTGAAAGTCCTGCTGCTCGAAAGCTTGTGCGTTCGTAGACCTATAAATACCCCCTCTGCTGCAGTTGTCCCATACAGGAAACGGGAATAGGAGTGGCTTGTAAATTCTTTGAGTGTCTGTATTTTCGCTCATACTCTTTAGGTGAGGCAGCAAAAGAAATTATTATCATTTGTTCACGTTAGGACAGTTAATATCTGCGCACGATATCTGAGAGTGATATGAGCGTGAGAGTATGCAGTTGTTGGTCATATGTAAGAAGATATCAGCAATGAACTGTAACAGTATAAAATCTTGGTGGGCCTAATTCATTTAATGGCCACTAGGTTATTAATGTAATTATCATGCGTCAAATAAAATATATTTGATTTGTTTTTGCATTGTAGGCTGATTTAGGCCTCATTTATCTTCTTTGTTTGGAGGCACAGAAGGCTTGCAGTGGTGAGGAATAAATATCAACTGGCCAAAGAGCTAATGAAATCGGAAAAATTTAGATAGACCTAGCATCTTGAAGAACTAACCGAATATGACAGATGTAGGCCCAATATGGCCAATCTATGGCCAATCTTATACCTACAGAGCCCGACACCCAACAAGCCTACTTCTCTCAAAACAAAATTCAACAAACAAACAAACAAAACATAATTAAATAAACAAGGGACCCATATCGATAGCTTTTATTCAATTTACGAATTCCCGCCTTTGTTAATTACCTGCAAGCACAGTTTACATGCAGAACGTGTCAGAATAACCTATCCATCTTTCATTGCGCATCGAACCACAGTGAAGAGGTTGTGTCCCATTTAAATTTATGACAAGCCGTTTACATCTTAATTAAACATAAATGTAAAAAGATAAAGAGATCATCAAACAAGCAAAACTATGACCAGGAAGCAAGGATGGATTTTTGTAGGCTATATAAAATAAATGTTGTCAGCAGTTACAAATTTACTCTCACTAATCCTGATGAAATTCCAACAAACACAAAACTAGGTGGGCTAAACTAATGCCTATCCCAGGCAGTGCCTATTGTCTATTATTGAACATCTCCCATTTAATATGATTTTCTTTCTCCATGTCCAATAGCCTATGTCAGGTAGCGACAGGCGCTGCTGATGAACCATAGTAGCCTAGAATGATAGCTTGTTAATGTTCGTGAGAATTTTTTGTGAGATAAAACGAAAGTGCATCAAGTATCTCAAATTCTGGTCTTTTTTACAGTTTTTTTTTTCAATAGTAATGAGCCATGGATGAAATCCTGGATCGGCTTGCCACACATTTCTGCTCCCAGGAAAGATATAACTCAATGGGCGGTGCTTGTGTTCTTCATGGGCGTGGTTTCCGCTAAACGGAGGGTTTGGTTGATTTGCAATCGATCAGTTGGAAAAGACTGGGGTAGATTTCCTAACTGTGGGAGAGAAATGTGATGTGCAGCATACGTGTTTGTTGAAGAAGATTGCTACTTTCCCGTTGAAGAAAGCATTGAAATTAATTTGCTGTTGAAAGGAGTCGTCCACACGAATAGCAAAACAACCTCGAGTTTTCAAACATTATTTTCAAGTGTGTTTTCGATCATTGTTTCGGATCGGATGAAAATAGAAGTGTTACTTCGCCTTTGTTTTGCATTTACGTGTGGAAGACGCACATATCGCGAAGCTATTAATGACTGTTTTAATTTAATTACGGACCACAGGAAACCGGGAGTAAAGTAAGCTAAAAAACAGGAGAGCAGAGGCCCGATTTTCTCCGCATCGTCACAAGTCCACCTCTGTTTCTCCCGTGGAGTAGGCTGCTTGAGTCTCTCACAACCGCGACCTGGATGGATGGGCATGGGGAAAATAGGATTTTGTTACCCCGGGGCTGAGCGCCTCATCTACGCGTCATCATTTCTCCTGCTGATCTTGCTCACTCTCTCGACCGTGGTCCAGATAGGTAACTGATATTTCCTCATCGCCTTCTCCCTGATCTTATGTTTTTTGCCCCCTGACATGTCAGTGATAACACGACACTCCTTGTTGACCGTTGCTTATTAGATCTTTAGATCCTGCTGAAACGACTCAAATGACTGTCCTGTTGCGCAAATCACATATAAAGTAAGTTTTAATCGCAGAACATGACAGTTTGAACTAAGCTGAAGTTTTAGTTTGAATCGTAAAACTATTCCTTCTGTCTTTCACGTTCGCCTGGGGATTCTTAGCCGACTTTGCAATGTGTTTAGTTCATCTATGATCCCTCGCTGGAATAGGCTCTGACCACAAAGGCTAGTTGATAGGCTACCTAGTTGACAGAGATTGGGCAAATTATTTGTTTGCAGTGGTGTCAGCACCGATCACTAACATTTCTATGTTAAAAAATTGCGAACTTTGTTTCCATTTGTGGCCTCGATGTGCTCCTCGAGAGTCCACGCAGTTCCATGTGCCATTCGCATTCACAATGGCTAATATGGTTTGCTTAAAAGTTAGAGTCGCTCTTTGGACAGTATCATGACATCAAGTAGATAGGTAGGATAAGTAGGTCTGACATTTAATGAAAACAAATCTTTTGTAGAAGTCTAAGATAGCCAATCTTGGAAACATGGCAATAAGACTACATTTTGAATCTTTTTTAAAACGCAAACTGCAGCTATAAGCCAAAAGGCCTATTACCCCAACTACCTGTCAATGTTCAATTAAAAGCACGGTATGGGTATGACTCCGATGTAGTCCACGCCCTTTTGATTTTTTTTACCTTATGAATGATACCATCATAGTTTATTCATTAGAAGTGCTTCACAGCTAACTTAACTTACATTAACAGTTGTCCCTGAACCGTAAATAGGGCCCTGTTAATGTCAGCCTACACGTTTGATGGCCTGTTTTCTTTTGGCTTGGTGACAGCTGCTCCACTTCGGGTGTCCTGACTGTTGCCCGTGTTCGTGTCCATCACAAATGAATGGTGTACGGTAGGCTGCTGGGTGTCCATTGAATTGTCACACCTTCGTAATATATTTAACATACATCCTGGGCTACAGGACATGACAGAATTTAAGGCACTGAACCGATCAGGCGGAGATCCAAGGCCACTGCGCTTTTCCATCGGAATATAAGACATCTGGAAACTCAATTTTTTGAGATTGTAATAAATGAGAATGTAAGAAATTGTAATATTCACGTTTAGTTTGCACTGCGTCTTTTAAAGGTACATCTTACGTCTAATTGACCAGCAACTGTAGCATGTATGCCATATATTCGAACAGTTTTGATATCGAACTTCTGTACTCCATTGCATGTGTTAAGTGATTCAGAATGGGTGAAGCTTTGTCTGATATTGTATCCAGCAGCAAATGGTTTGCCAATGTGGATAGAACCCAAAATATGTAAAGGCTATGTAATTGCTCACAGTTAACACAGGTTTTATAGTTTCAATCATGAGGCACAAAAAGATAGTAGAACATAACAAGGCCATCTGAGAGGGATTTTGTCATATTTTCAATCGGTACAGTAACATTTTTTGTCTTAAATCCTTGTTCTTCCTTAACTGGTTGACAGTTTCTAAAAGACACAACTGAAAAATGCAGCTTGTGTGTAAGAACACAGTTGTAAAGGATCTTGGATCTTGGAAACATTCTTTTTAATCACTGACTCACTGAGGAGCAGCTCACTTCCACAGGCATAGCGTTGGATATTGTATGGTTAACAAAGGATTGCTGAGGCACAGTGTTGAAGATGTCATTTAAATTCGGAGGCTCGTGGGGAAGACAAGGAGGGGGGTTGGGGGGGTTTAGTTGAGGCTTTGGAGAAAAGGGCTTTTGGTTGCCTGCTCTGTGGCCGTTAACATTTCAGATCTGCACAAGGCGTAGGTCTGCTGACCTCGGTGCCCTGGCCAAATTCCACATCTTGAAATTTCACTCCGCCACACCGGTTGGGGCCCTCTGGAGCTGAGAAGGTCTGCTCACAGGGCCACCCTGAGAAAATATTTCCAGCTACTTAATTACAACAAGGCTGCGCTGTGTGCTGCGATTGAGATGCCTCATTCAAGGAGGAAGAAAACACAAATTAATTTGGGGGCCTTGAAACAAATACCTTGTGTTTGTGTCTGTGTGTATATACGTGTGTGTGTGTGTGTGCATGCATTTTTCGCTCTCTTTCTCGGGTTTTTATTGCTAATGTTTTTTTTACTAATCTGTCTGGACAATAGAAGCTAATAGCAACTGTTATCATAGACTCAAATATGCTGTATTTAGCATAGGGAGTCATTTTTATGTTCTTTCAGGTAACATTAGTGAATGAAATGATAGTCATTACCTGATTATTGTGTATTAACAAGCTGACCAAATATGATGCCATGCCTCAGTTTAGTTCTTACCCATAGCTCAGTGCTTTTCATCTGTTTTTGTTGCTGGATTTATGTATGTGCAGGTTCAGCACTGGATTTTGCTGCTAATTCTGAAAACCAATTAAGTGTCTGTTGGGTGGTGCTAGTCAGAAGATCTAGGGGTACAGTTTGACAAGGCACTGAGAAATTCTTGCTCTGCATGTGACAGTTTGATTTTACACCTCTGCTGCCCCCAACTGGGGCCCCTGTTTTAGCCATACCACAGGACAGCTCAGTGTGTACACCGCACAATGCACTAGCTACTCTGTCTTCTCAGAGGGATCAGGCATGCAACAGGAGTCCTCTTTTTGGCAGTGTGGCTCAGATGGAAATCCTCCCGTTTTGTCCAACCCAGATTTGTTTGTGTGACTGCTGTCAGGCCCAAGAAATATCCGGCAGCGTGCTCCCTACCATGCTGATTTAAATAGGAATGTCAGGTGATGCTCTAATTGTTTCCAGCTGCCCAATGGTGAAAAACAGCTTGTGTCGCTGATTTCTGTAAATTCAATTAGATGGAGGGAAAGGGGGTGGTTAAGGAGGGAAGGGGGGGGTGCTATCAGGAGGGTTCAGAAGGCCCGGTGTGCGGTCTCGTCCTGCTCACACATGTTGGTGATAAAAGTCCTTCAGGCAGTGCTGAGGCTCGGTGGCATATGAGGTCAGACCGAGCCGCCTGTGTTCCCCGTCAAAAGCTCCTCTGTTTGGCTGCAGCATGCCCACCAAACATGGTTACATCTGCAGCCTGCTTGTTGTCTTTTGCTCGGTATTCTGCTCTCCTTCAACGGGCGCCTGGAGATGGATTGACGAATCCATTGAGAATCCTGCTTTGATAGTGGAATGTAAACACATCAAAGAGGCTCTCGGTGATTAAGGCCCAACTCTCTCACACACACCGGCCAGAGCTGGAATTTGGCTGCTTAGAGGAATTCAAAAGTCTGCTGTACTTGAAAACCAGGTCTGATAAGGTGTCTTCGACTGGAAGTTAAGATCGCTCTCCCTCAGTCTGATTCAGAGTCTACAAACTATTACATGCTATTGGAGGGTATTGATCCACCGAAAAGTATTGAATTGGCACGTGTTCTCCAGTGGCTATGCAGAACTCTTATACCACTATGAAATATGAAAGCTAGTCAGCCAAGTCTGACAGTAGATAAGTTTATAATGCACTCCGTTGCATCTCAGTCCTGACCAGGGTGCGGCTTATTGGCAAGAGAAGGCCTACTTGGGGAGCTCTCACTGTGTCAGATGGGAAGATTAAAGGTGTGTTAATGGAGGATCTAGAGTGGCTATCGGATTAAAATTGCTCTCTTGTTTTTGTAATTGAATTAGACCATGCATTAAGAAGTGTCATTTGAAGGACCGAATAGAAAGTACATAATTATCTATGCCTTGGCCCTCTCAGAGATTTGAGTAGCTGGCCAGATATGTTGAGGATGTATTCGTATAAATAAGTTACATTAGGCTAGACATATCGAAGAGATTCATCATAGCTACAAAGAGGAAATGGCCTGAAGTGAAACCAGAGCCAAATAATCAGAAGTCTAAATCTGGCTCGACCTGGAAGAATAAGTCCAAAACGATTGCAAGACAAATATTAGTTTTCACACTAGGTTCTCACTGTACTTCAGTCAGTAGAGTAGACTTCCTGTGGTTTTGTAAGTAGATTTGGCATAATTTTCTCTCTTCCAACTCACCACTATTTACATTAAGTCTTCTCTATTACACCAAAAAAACAAACCAATGCCTCAGCACTGGTTAATACTCTGTTTTTATTCTACACTATCTGGCTCTTTGGCAATAGATGGGAGCTTTTTTTGCTGTTTTGTCCCAAAGCCCGAGAGCTGTTTTGGCTGATGTACCCCTAATATGCAAGATTCTTGCCATACCTAGAGCATTGTACTCAAACTGGGAAAAACCCATGGAAAATTTCAGGGTGCTGGCTTTTCATATAGCAGCTAGCCACACTGGGAAAGCGTCCACTGTTTGTCTCCGCTGAGGTGATAGTTTTATTAAGGCTTCCTGTTGGCCTAATTTTAGTTTCTTTACTTCATTTTTACCTTCACTTCATTGAATCTGATTCCAATGAGGTCAGATACGTCTGCATCTATTTTACCTCAGAGAGAGTCAGTTTAATCTTGTTAAATTAGAAATGTTCCAATCGAACATCAGTTAAAACATGCAGCCTGTTAGAATCTGTTTTGAATGTTTGTTTTTGCTTTAGTTTTTATGTGTGCTTGCTCTGTACATGCTGTGTGCTCATAACTGATAACGCACAACATAACTGATGGTTAAATTAATTAATCCTTTACAACATATTTATTAGCATAGCATGTTTTGACACCATCCAGTGTAAGTATTGTAAATGATAATTGCAGTTGGATTAGTGCCTGAGGATTAAATGGTTATGCTGTGATTTATAACCATGTGTTTGTTTCCCTTCCTGCTCCAGGGGGAAGCCAAGTGCACACCCCCCAGTGTCGCATTCAGAAGTGCACCACCGACTTTGTCTCTCTCACCTCCCACCTCAATGCGGCGCTGGATGGCTTTGACACAGAGTTCTGCAAGGCTCTGCGGGCCTACTCAGCCTGCACGCAGCGCACGGCCAAGAGCTGCCGCGGCAACCTGGTCTTCCACTCAGCTGTGCTGGGCATCAGCGACCTCATGAGCCAGCGCAACTGCTCCAAGGATGGCCCCACGTCGCCCACGCACCCCGAGACCCCCGTGGAGCCTTGCAACTACCACAGCCGTCATCACCACCAGCACAGCCAACAGCCCTCGTGGCTGGGGGGCGTGGGAGCGGGAACCGTGCGTCCCCCCACCTACTTGTTCTGCGGCCTGTTTGGTGACCCCCACCTTAGGACTTTCAAGGACCACTTCCAGACGTGCAAGGTGGAGGGTGCCTGGCCACTCATCGACAACAACTATCTGTCCGTTCAGGTGACCAACGTGCCCGTGGTGATGGGCTCCAGTGCCACGGCTACCAATAAGGTCAGTACAGCACTCTAAGCCTTTGATTTGAACTCTTGGACGTATGCTAAATGATTGTGTATGATGATAGTAATGGCACTTTATATTGTACTTTAAAAAAAAAAACTTATAAAGTGTTGAAAACACTATTGATGGACAAGAACCTTCAAAACAGGGCTTGGGTAGTGTGTAGTTGGGTAGTGTGTAGTGGCGTTTTGTGTAATGTTGTGTATTAAAGAGGACTACCATCATCAGCCATGACAGTGTTACTCATTTTGATGTGTAATATAGTTCATTGAAAGGGAGTATAACACATTGTTCCATAGTTCTTCCTATGTGACAGTTAGGTTACATTGTTGTCTTAAAATACAGTGGCACCTCTTAATGCTTATAAATATGTTACATTTTAATGTTGCTCATAAGTACTGTAAAACTGGACATGTTGAAGAGATTTACAAAATCTCAGTTTGTCTCCATTCAAGTGATCATAATACATGCTACTCAAACCATCTAGGGCACAAGTCACATGGAGGACTTTATCATTTACACATTCAAATTGTGGTAACGTCTTTCAAGGCTGAGGTCTTTTTGGCCAGAGCTAGATTTAGAGAGCCATCTGCAGTGCAGCGTCTTTTCCAAAGTCATATGTGTTGCATAAAGTTGCAAATCTGAGGAATGGTTGCTAGATAACCCAATTTCCAACTCTGACCAAATCTTCACAGGTGCAAGCTAAACAAAGCAACCAGCAAAGGCCTTGTGACCAACACTTGTGACCAGGCAGTCCATGAAATCCTAATGTTATTAATGAATGCATGTCGCATTTACTGTGGTATGACCTGTAATGAATTGAGTTTAAAGGAAGCCTTTGCAGAAGACATGACCCACACTTGATTTTTAACGGACTTAACCAAAGAATGTTTATATTTTCACATGAAATGTAGATAGCGATATGGTGTAACATGCTGTCATCAGGGAGGTTAATGAGGGCTTTTGGGAGCATGGGAGGAATATGGGTCCAGGACAATGATATCTTTGAGGTTAAAATACTGAATTGTTGTTTTCCCCCTAAGTTGAAATAGTCTGAAGCTGTGTGATGAAAGCTTGGGCTTAATGCACAGAGAGTCTCGCTTGACCTTGTGACTTGGGAGGTGGGAGCCTATTATTAGCCATTAGCACATAATTATTAGCACACACCCTTCGACTCAGATTCTTTCCCCTAATGGCCAACTAGTCGTCACTTTTCATCCATGTCATCTGGGGACAAAACTGGCATTCATTCATCGTCTGCTAATGTAGCACCACACTTCTCATTAAGCAGCTGCCACTTCCTTCTCTCATTGGGCAAAGTGCGTGTGTGTGTTTTTTCTCTCTCACTCACTTTCTCCCGCAGATTCTTCCCCCCGACCAAACATTAATTGAATTTCATTAAAATGTACTTTGTGCTCAAGCAGCCAAAGAAGTAATTTGAAGACAAGGTGGTGTGAGCTGAAGTTAAAACTGGCAACGTGTCGAGGAAATTTATGAGGGCCTTGTAGCTAGCTTTGCAGCCCAGGCTTTAAACAATGCATCTATAGATAAGATGAGAAGGTTGCCATACTCAAATTAGCTTTCCATTTATAGATAGCTTTCTTCTTGCTTGATTCTGTTTATACTTCTTATGCCAGGCTGTACTCCTTGATAACATCAGTTCACTTTTTTCTTGATCTGAAACTGTTTGGAGTGTAGTGGAGGCAGGCATGGAGTGACCTACTGTTGAATGTGCACATATTTTGCCTTTGACAAAATGCACAGATGATAAACAAGATTTCCTAGTCACAAAACAGTGCAAAATGGATACTGTTTTCAAGCATCCTATATTGTTCTCTTTCTTGTTGTTCTTTAAGTGTTAGTAATCCTGAGTGGAGTGGTTCAGAATTGTATGTGCTAACACATCCTCTCCTCTTCCAGATCACAATTATCTTCAAACCTTACCAGGAGTGTACCGACCAGAAGGTATACCAGGCCGTGACAGACGATCTGCCTGCTGCTTTCGTGGACGGGACCATCAGTGGCGGCGAAGGCGAGACCAAGAGTCTGTGGGTGATTGAGAAATCGTCTGGGCACCACGTAGAGATCCACGCTGCCTACATCGGCGTGACGGTCATCGTGCGCCAGCTCGGCCGCTACCTAACCCTGGCGGCGCGCGTGCCCGAGGAGATGGCCATGGCCTACGATGATGAGACCCAGGACCTGCAGCTGTGCGTTAACGGCTGCCCGACATCGGAGCGCATCGACCGGGACGGACACCTGCCTCTTCCCCTGCAGGAGCATCTGCAGGAGCCACAGCCACAGCAGCAGGCTGGGATGAGGCATCAACAGCATCACCACCACCACAATCACAACCACAACCACCATAATCATCACCACAGTCACCACCAGCAGCAGTACCAACAGCATCCCAGGGCCAGCGCCCAGCGAGCGATCTACTCCCTGGACGCGGCCATGGCCGAGTGCAGCAAGCAGCTGGAGGTGCAGGATATCTACTTCCACTCGTGCGTGTTCGACCTGCTCACCACCGGCGATGCCAACTTCACCACGGCCGCATATGACGCGCTCAGGGACATGAAGGCGCTGCACCCCAGGAAGGAGCACTGGCACATCTACCCGCTGTCGGGTGCCACCGCGCGGTGCCAAGGACCGCTGCTGCCAATGCTGGTGTTTTTCTGTTTGGTTCTCACCACTTCGGTTTGGTGAAAACAAACAACAACAAAAATTAATGCACGGGGGGAAAAAAACAGCACCATATTGATCAGGCTGTTTTTTAATGATGGTACCAGTGAAGCAAAATAATAAAGGACAAAAAAAGTGTTGATGTATATACTGTGCTTAGGAGGAGATGAGTCAGTCTCTCTTGAGCTTAATAATGAGAAATGAACACTCTCCTCTCTCTCTCTCTCTCGTGACTGTAAATTTTGTGTATATTACTTCTTTTTTGTTCGCTGAAGACCTGGATGTAGTAGTTTGGTGTGTGAATTGTGTGATTTTTTTTTTTATACCTCAAGATTGAGGACATTTTACCAGAAGCACTTTATTTTTTAATTTTTTGCAAGAAAAAAGAACAGCAAAAAGAAAAAAAAAACAAACAAACAAAAAAACAAACCAACAACAACATCTGAACAAAACAGTGTTTCCCTTAAGCAAGCCCAATAACCATGGAACAGCTTAGAATGGTACAAAAATGATACTAGGCTACATAACGTGACTGCCGAACAGATTTAAATATGAGTGCAATTTGTCATGTTTGAAAGAGAACGGGGTGGACAAACTTGGGATCTCAGCGCTGGTTGAAAACTGCTCTTCACAGGACTTTCTGCACGCACACAATGTTTTTTTGACACTAACTTCACATGTCTGGACCTCTTTGCTAGTGCACCACCTGAACATGGCACTTGGTGATGGTACTTGCCTGGTACATGGTATTCCAATGACCGCAGAGGGTTTGACCCCGGGCCTGTTGGCTACATGCTCAGTGTACGATTATATCTTGCTCTTTTAAGACCTATTCTGTGTTTCTGTTCTTTCTCTTTGATCAGCGCAGCTGGTGTGATGGAATACTCACTTGGGACCAGCAACAACAACAGCAGCAGTACAACATTAATGCCTACCGAGTTTGATCTTGGGCACACTAAAACAATGCTTTTATGGAAAATGTTTGGTTGTTGTAGGAATTGGTGAAGGAAGGGCTGTCAGTGTGGGCAAGATGATGAGGGTTTTAGTCGACTAAATGATTGTTGGGTAAACATTTCTACGCTTTATATTGTGCTAATACGGATGTGTTTCAAGCCTGATGCCTTTGATCTGGCTGATCTAGAGGTCTATGTGGCATTCCTGCAGATCAGATTGTGAACTTGCAGATATCACTAAGCAGAAGCAGAGTTCATAGAGGTGACACGTTTGGTTGGAACTTCATTGTCATTCTCATGTTCAAACCCATGTTAGTGTTGATGAAACTGGAATGCAGTGCTGATGAGACAACTCTGCTCTGCTAGATCAAGCTTCCGGCTAACACAGTCCACAGTGTACAAGCAATCACAAGTTTGGCTTTTTATATTCATAGTACTACTCTTGATAGATCTTTTTGTCTTCTCTAATGTCTTTTCACAGCAAGCGGCACTGACGATCACCTTATAGATATCGGTTGATCGATTGGGTTAGATTGGTTGGACGATTGGTCAATTGAATTCCTTCTTTTTTTTGCTAACCAAAGACGAACTTACCTGAACCAGAGGAGAATCATGGTAGAATGCATCTGAAGTACAGATGAACATTTATGTTTGTGTGTGTGTGTATGTCTGTGTGTGTGTAAATCCAGGATTTGTTAAAAAATGGAAAAAAAAGCAACCAAGCGTGTAGAGGTGTGACTCGGATCTAAATTCTTTTATGTTCTGTTAACTCATTTACATTGATATGAGTGTCCTCCTCTCTGTGCAGCTTCCTCAGTCTGTCGCTCTCGCTCACCCCTTGCCTCTCTCTCTCTCCTTTGCGTTGATGGAATAATATTCACCGCAGCAACAGCAGGGACTGATATCAAAAGATGAGAAACACATATGGGTGGGTTTGTTTATGGTTTCCCACATGGTTCTCCCCTGCTCTATCTGTCTGGAGTTGGTTGCAACCCAGCAGCACCATCTAAAAAAAGGAATTTTTAGTTAGTCGGGTATGAGATGCCAAAATATTCCCACCAGGGGCCACCCTTGTAACATCCCAAAACTCCCTTTTATCACATAATCACCTTTAAAAAGACATTGCTACTGTAGATTTTTCTTTCTTTTGATTTGCAACTACTGCTAGTGCTGTAGAGCTGCTACCATACTGTGACGTGTAATAGATTGTATTTAGAACACTGGGAGTTTGACAGGAGGTTGGTTATCAGAATCAAAATTAGTCGCTATTTCAATGTGAGGTGGGATATTTATGAACAGAACAAGGCCTTGGAGTGCAATCAACTGCAAAGTTAAGCCTACACCCTGTGTTAAGCTTTTGTTAGCATTTGACTTTGTGATCTCTTTTTGTCGTGAGTGAATATGAGTTTTTGTTTTGTGACGAGTGACTGCTCAATGTTGATACTTAAATTATTTATAAATGTAGTGTCTTGTTAGAGAAAGTTAAGCTCCATACTCTTGCTGTTGGACAAAAAAAAAATGTTTCAGATGTGATTGTACTGCCACCTAGTGGACCACCATTGTTACATCAGTGTTTTAGTATTGTACTGGATGCGGTGAAGAAAAACTGATAAAAGGAAAACGTGTGTTTTATTTAAAACAATAAATTAAAAGTACAAAATCAATGTTAATTTTTTGTTGTATTGTGATTAACATTCACCATTCAATTAACAATTCACAATCATCTACTGATGCCACTCATTCACAATTTTCGAAGGCATTAGGAAAATGGTGCCGTTGGTTATTTTGATCTCGCTTATCATTATGAAGTTCATCAGTCTGCGTAATTGTGTAGAGAGCCTCTATTGTGTGAAGCATTTTGAAAACAAATATTACATTCATATTTAATATTTACAATGTATTAGGTTCAGAAAACAGTGCCCATACAGGTTGTTTACAAATATAGCTTACATTCCCTGACCATTGTTTCAGGTGAAATCACCACTGAAGTGAGAATTCAGACAAGTAAACAAATAAATAAACAAACGTGAAACAAATGCACATATACATAACATAAAACAGCACCCAAGAATGGCGGTTATTGACATTTGCCCGACACCTGTGAACAGTTTATGCTCTGACCTGGATAGTTTGTGGTGAGTGCGTGTGATCAGATATCACAGTGGTGTGTTGTCACCTCACCACACACACCTGTGTACCCCACAGACAGACTCAGGCGACACCATCAAACCCAACATCTCAGAGAAATTCCCTCTAGTAAAACACACACACTCACAAACAAGGCAGCCTCTCTTCTATAGATGAAATTGGGCAGAAAATGCACTTTTCTCCCTAGGGGTTGATCCTTCACTGTTTCCATCCTCAGCATTTATGGGAAATGATTCTGAAAAGCGCAAGGTACAGATGCTCAGTAATAGCTTGGTTGAAATAGTGGAGATGGTATGGGGTGAGAGCATGCATCACAAATGACAAAACTGACTGAAAACATTCTATAATTTTATAGTGCAGTAAAATAAAGTAAGTGACCAGAGTACAGTCTTACCATTTTATAACTGCTCGCGCTGTCATCAAGACGTTAAAAACTGTGATCTTCAGAAGTATTGTTCTTAGAGCCAGGACAATGAGGTAGTTTGTCTGTGCTCTTATATCTGCGAAATTAGACATATATAGTGATAATTCCAACGTTAATATTTCATATGCATCATTTGCTCTGTGACACACAGCTTTCATCTGATAGATTATAGTCGTGTATACCAGACGCTTTCATCTGATAGATTATAGTCGTGTATACCAGACGTTTTCATCTGATAGATTATAGTCGTGTATACCAGACGCCTCTCACTGGCCTACCTTCAGAGATGCTGGATGTGCTGTAGTGATGCTCGTAACACTTGTTATTGTCTTGTCTTGAATCTGAGGACAGAATTCCTCATTGTCACAATCTTTTAATAAGTTCTACTGAATGGTTTATAAGGCATCCAGGTTCTGCATGGCGACTCACCTCTGGTGTTATTTGGAAATCCAACATAACGTATCTGTGTGACTTCAGCCACCCTTCTGTGGCTCACAAAGCAGATGTAGCTGTCCCAATCACTGGATGCTACTGATATCACCGACATGGCTGTTTGGGTGCCATCCTCGTTCTTCATCAGGCTGTAGATGGCAGGCTGAGGTCCTCCAGTGCCCCGTAAGATCCAGGCCACCTCTAGTTCACCTTGCAGGACGTTGCTGACCATACATACCAGGATGGTCAGGCCTCCAGTGGTGCCGGTGCCAGCCCCCGACCTCGGCAAGTGAAACGGAGGAGAGAGAGTTGCCAACAACTCACCTTCAGCCTGCACTGTAGACAACAACCCATGTCATACAAATCAATTGGCATGCTTATAAGATGCAGCAATTCATTACATGAAGTACAATAAGCTTGTCATGCCACACATAATCAGTCAGCACATATTCCAACATTAAGGTAGGCTAAACAGTGAGCAGCTTTCAACTTAATACATTTGTTTTTTTTACTAGGTCAGTGGTTCAGTTGATGAAATGTTTCAGTAAAATCTATGTCATGTCATCCCTCTCAGCTGTTTCTTGCTGTTGGGTCCCACTGGGACATTGGCACTGCCACCCCCCCTCCCCGGGCTCTACTCACTCGCGACGAGCTGGATGGTCAGTAGGTGGAGAAGCATGGTGTTGTGCCAGGCAGGCGGCCCTGTGGAATGAGTAGCGCTGTGTGAAGGATTAACCCTGCTCTCATTCGCGCTCACGTGACTTCTCGCCCGCCACGGAATCTTTCCACTGTCTGTGTGAGCCTCTGTGTGTGTAGGTGTCACAATCTCTCTCTCTCTCTCCCTCTCCCTGTCTCTCTCTGTGTATGTCTCACAATCTCTCTTTCACTCTCTCTCTCTCCCTCTCGTTCTCTCTCTCTCTCTGTGTGTATGTGTCACTTTAAATTTTATGTGTAACTATGTGTCTCACTCTCCCACTCTGTTTGTGTGAGTGCTTCTTACTGTCTGTCTCTCTCTGTGTATGTGAGTGTGTGTGTGTGTGTGTCTGTCTGTCTGTCTATCTTGTTTTTTGCTTTGACAAGATATACAGTGGGGGATTTCACCAGTGGCCCTCTATTACCTTTGCCCTTCTGGGCGCCCAGAATGTGCAGCATATCCATCTTGAAAAGACTAGTGACCCCTTTGCACCAAATGCATGCATTAGACAGAGAAAATTTTTTTAGTTTATCTGTTCAGTGTATCAACTACAACAATATTTTTGCTATTCTACCTTATTTTGAGCTAGAAGCAATGACAGTCAAAGGCAGTGGTGCATAAATTTATGTTTGGGGCAGACGGCACACAGTGTGGGTGTGGGTTCTTTCTAAGTTTTCCCATTGTGATTTCACACACTTATAGTGTTAAATAGAGGAGAGCATTTTTTTGTTGACACAATTTTGTTAACTGCTATGAAGACAGAAAGGCAATTCTAACCCTTGCCCTGCACACACATCTGTCATATGCCAGTAACTTTTGAGGTGTGAGGTTGATGATATGATCGTTGACTGTGCGCACCTGTTGCATTTGTTGATTTGATCATTCAGATGCGTATTTACACCTTCTAATGATGGAGTTCTCTGTTTGCAACATGTTTCTGAAACATTTGTGTTCTGGAATACTTAGACACATGAAGTATATTTTTAATATACTAACAGGTATTATTTCAGGATCAAAGTTCCTTTATTAGTAATTATGCCCTTATTTTGAGCCTCAAAACATGTATATGAACATCTCTATTTGAAATGTCAAGGTCCATTCTCCAAACTGCAGTTGTCTCAGTGAAAACAACTCCTGAGAGAGACAAAAAGCAAACAAAATCAACTAAGTAACCAAACAACTGGCAGAGTTTATACAACACAAACAAATGAATATAAGAACAACTGTAATTTTTTCCACCAATTACGTTGACCCCAAACACTCTCCCAAACACACAGCCATCCCTACATTCACCCGTTTCAAAAATGCCCCGTTCACTGAATTCTACCCAGCCTAAATGGCCTGATTCCTCTGTGAGTGTGAAAGCCGTTTGTTCACTGAAGCCTGTTTTTGTGTTGACACTTGCCTCCCATTGGCTGCTGACAAGTCTCATTTGCATACAGGGCACAGGAAGGCGGCAGCAGCGATGCAGGCAGCAGCTGCAGCGTGCCTGGGAATTGTGGGTCAGACGCATGAAAGGGAAAATGAAAGCTGACTGCTGCACGAGACGAGCAGGCCCGAATGATGCAGCTGAAATTGAGGTATTGTCGATAGTCGATCAACAGACTTACCCCTGCCAAAAGGGCAAGTCTTTTTCTGGGAGTGTTTCATGTCTGTGTGTGTGTGCGTGTGTGTGTGAGACGTTATTAATGACGTGCTTAAAAGAGTAACTCAGCTTGATGTTCTTTTACACTGCAGACAGTGGGCCTGGAGACACTAAAGCGGACAGACACACTCTCTCCCTCTCCATTTCTTTTTGTGTGTGGCATGGCCATGTGACCGAGCTGATCCCTCTGTATTAACATCAGGGCTGGAGCTCACGCAGGCTCATGTTACAGTCACAAAGTGATCCATCTTTTTATATATACATAAACTGTTCCGCCTGAAAGTTTTCAACCTAGAGACCCTCTCTGATACTGGACTGTTATTGTGGACTGTCCCAGCTGAATACATAGGTCGCTTGTGCACAGAATTGTTGAGAGGAGAAATGTTGGTCGTTATATGGTGGTAGAGAGCTTTAAAATATATCCTTCGCATCCCTACAGGTATCTCTGAGTTCTGTTCAGGAGCTTTCCGCATCAGGCTGCATTGTCCCTTGACTCCAAAGTAACAGGCGTCTTCCCTGGTTGATCTGCCATCATGCTGTTGTTGATTTTCGCCCTGCTCCCCCTGACTGTATTTAGCACGGGCAATGCCTTGGACACGAGGGACCAGGCAGACGAAAGCGTCCACATGGCCACCAACGACCTCCCCTTCCCTTGGAGCAAGGTAAGGCTCCCGAGTTACATTGTGCCGGTCCACTACCATCTGCTCATCCACCCCAACCTGACCACGCTCGACTTCACTGGCTCGGTCAGGATCGAGATCGACGTGAAGAACAACACCAACTGGGTGGTCCTGCACAGCAAAGGCCTCAACATTACAGCAACCACCGTCCTGGATGAGAGTGAGGCTCACCTGTCTGACCGTGTCTTGCCTGTGCTGGAGTATCCGCCCCACGAGCAGATCGCCATCTTCTCCCCCAAAATTCTCACATCTGGGGAAAAGTACTTCCTTTACCTTGAGTTCAGTGGTCCTCTGGGCAGTGGGTTCTACGGCATATACAAGAGCACATACAAAACTAAAAAAGGAGAGACAAGGTATTTGTTAACAGCTCACATTTGGTCTGTGTGTGTGTGTGTTTGTTTGTGTGAATTTGTATGCAATATATGTGCATATTTGCGTGTGTGTGTGTTTGCGTGAATTTGTATGCAATATATGTGCATATTTGTGTGTGTGTGTGTGTCTAAGTGTGTGTGTGTGCATGTGTTTTTCATGAAAGATAAGAACAGCTAATTGAGGATTGTACTATATATCTGTTTCTTTTTCTCTTGAATTTAGGATCTTGGCTTCCACTCACTTTGAGCCCACCTCTGCACGTATGGCCTTCCCATGTTTTGATGAGCCCAACTTCAAAGCCAACTATTCCATTAGGATAAGACGGCAGAGTAACCATATTTCTCTTTCAAATATGCCCATAGTAAGAAAATTTTGCTATCCCAACTAACACTCCAATCACCATAAAATACTCTGTGGCAGTGGATCTGTGGTGACTCTACTCTTTCTCCTTGTCATAGGAACAGACAGTAGAATTGCCCAACGGCCTTCTGGAAGATCGTTATGATACTAGTGTGCAAATGAGCTCCTATCTGGTTGCTTTTGTTGTGTGTGACTTCAAAAGTGTCACCAGCAGGACCTCATCGGGAGTGGAGGTAAAAGTATTTTCATACAGAATGCACTGTAGTGGGGAAATACATTTAGCTCCATTAACCACTAAAGAGTTTGGATAGATAGATAGATAGATAAATAGATAGATAGATAGATAGATAGATAGATAGATAGATAGATAGATAGATAGATAGATAGATAGATAGATAGATGTTCTATACTAATTTCCATCATAATGACAATTACTTTTCATTCTGGCACAAAGCCTATGGATATACTGTTACTGAACGAGATGTCTGTAGAATAAGCTGGGTGATAAATGATTGTGACCTTACTGAAGAGAGTACCTTCGATTTTTGGATAATAGAATTTTTTGGCCTTTTGTTCCTTCAGCTAAGGGTCCCAACAGTCATACCACAGTAATCTATTGTTGGGTATTTGTTGGCTTTTGTTATTTTCCTTGGTGGCCCATTACTCAAGGAGAAGTAAGTGTGTATCTCCTTTTCTCAGGTTTCCGTTTACGCTGTTCCAGACAAGTGGCACCAAACCCATTATGCACTTGAGGCTGCAGTGAAAATTTTAGAGTTCTACGAGAAGTATTTCAACATATATTACCCCCTGCCTAAACTGGGTAAATTCAACAACATTTTCACCCTGTTATCTTCTTAATACCTTGATTCACTTTTTAGAATATATTTGTAGGGGCCGCTGTCAGTTTATGTAGTTGCTCAGACACCTGTACTAACTCAATAGGATACATGTCATGACTGAATCATTAATTTTAAATGTTTGTGCCACTCCTTTTTAATGTATTCTTTGGGTTTTAATTGAAATGAGAGGCAAAGCACAAAGCCTGAATTCTCACCGAAGCCACTTAAATAATCTGTTTGCTATACATGCTAAATCATATGACAGATAAACTCATTGACTATTATTTACCCATCATTCAAGTTAGGACCCTATGTGTTACAATTTAAGCTTTTAATCTCTGTTGCTTGGTGTATGTTAGACTTGATTGCCATACCAGACTTTCAGTCGGGGGCAATGGAGAACTGGGGTCTGACCACTTACAGGGAGACAGCTCTGCTCTTCGACCCCACCACCTCATCGGCCTCTGACCAACTCTGGGTTACCATGGTGATTGGACATGAGCTGGCCCATCAGGTTTGTTTGCTGCAAATCACACTTAAAAACAAAGAAATAAAATAAATAGTTTTGTTTTCTGTTTACATTACACATCCATTAAACATTATTGTACACAATAGAACATGTACTTAATAATACTATAATAACAAGGATCAAACAACTTGTAGTGAATAAGCCAATTAAAGATGTGAAGGAAAAAAATGGGGGATAAAAACAGACACCACATGATTCTGCATCACTGGTGAGATGTGTTTTTCAACAGTTCCTTCTCTTTTCTAAACAGTGGTTTGGAAACCTCGTAACCATGGAGTGGTGGAATGATATCTGGCTGAATGAGGGATTTGCTAGATATATGGAATTTGTCTCAGTTGATGCAACATACCCCGAACTAAAAGTGGTGTGTGATCATAGAACATTTTTCTTTAAAGAAAAAAAAGATGGAAAAAAATAAAACATTTCCAAAGATTTGTCAGACATATGATGAAATTTTTAAAGAAATACCATCTCTTTTTAGGAAGATTATCTGCTGCATACTTGCTTTGCAGCCATTGGGCGAGACTCTCTCAACTCTTCGCGGCCCATTTCCTGCCATGCAGAAAACCCCACTCAAATCAAAGAAATGTTTGACACAGTCTCTTATGACAAGGTATGGATATTGAATGTCTGTGCAATGTTTGGATAACATTCTTACTATCAGCTGATTATCTAATGTTAAAGGCGTCATAGAATGTATGAATAGAGTATTGTGCCTTGTTCTCTGATGTTAAAATAGAATGTATTCCACTTTTATTAAAATAAGCTCAAATGCAGTTTTACAAAGCCAGTTACCACCTTATATTTAGGTTGGGAATTGAAATGTTTTCTTGGCTAAATGGCCTCCTCTTTGACACTCAGAACTGAACTGATTTCCCAAATGTGACATCACTACCAGGCTTTGTTTAAATTCGCCCATTTTTTGAGGCTATTTCTAAGCTCAGGATTTACATATCAAGGTGGGCACAACCATGTTTCATGTTCATGACAGCTCTGTGGCCATGAACAGTCTAATTCAACAGAACCAAGGTAAAAGTGGTTCTCTATTCTATAACCCCTTTAAGGTTATGGTTAGTTGGTACGTCTTCCATGTTTAGGTTATAGGTGTGACATTACCTAATTCATTCCTCTCTTGTGATTGGCTGTCTCAGGGTGCATGCATCCTGCAAATGCTCAGACACTTCCTCACTGATGAAGCTTTCCAAAGTGGCATTGTTCGATACCTGAGGAAATTCAGGTACAAGAATGCCAAAAATGAGGATCTGTGGGACAGCCTAACCAATGTAGGTTTCGCTTTGTTTTCTAAATCCAAATATTTCTTTTTATAACATACTGAATGTGCTGGATTTAACTTGAATGGAGACCCTATTTATAGACATGCTCAGAGGATGAATTCACATCTGGAGAATACTGTTACACCAACAATCAAGCAACAAAGAATGCAGTAAATATCTAAATCTATCTTTCAACTCTATTGCCTCATTTCTTTCATTTGGAAAACATTGCATTATACTTCAGATTTTACCAGAATTCTTCTTTGATTAGGAAAAATGAAATATTTTGTACTACTGAATTCTGATGTGTTGACTATCTGTTCTGTGTGTCTTGCAGTATCGCTATGCAGGGGAGCATATGGACCTGAGGGCCATAATGGACACTTGGACTCTCCAGAGAGGCATCCCTCTGGTCAAGGTTAACCGGCAGGGCTCGAAGCTTTACCTTAAACAGGAACGTTTTATTAAGACCAGCCATCCTGGAGATCCCTCATGGGCTTCCCTCCAGCAAGGGTAAGTGGTATTTGTATCCACATTAGTTCCATATACTAGACTGACCTAGCCTTGTATAAAACCAGACCCTCATTCTACACTTTCGTTTCGTACAGAGGGTCTGGATTTTGGTAGTGAGATTCGACTGCTTGCTTGAGGTGTTTAAGTTTAAAAAGATTAGATCAGCCCCTGACTGATAGGTTGCCTTGACTGATAGAATTCTAGCTCTGCATTCACAATGCCTCCTTCTACTTGCTGACTGGACAGGTTAAAATGCATCCTGAGACAACAAGCTCAAAGAGATCAGTGCAGACCAACACTGTAGGGATATGATAATCAAGTGGAAGTGCTAGGAAGGCAAGGCCAGGCTAAGACTAACCTACCCCCTCCTTGTTTGCCATAAATGAATCCATAATTTAAGTGTAGTAGTTACTTAGGGATGAGGTGTGCTTCATTCTGACCAAGTTATAGAAACTCAAATCCTACAATCACAGCCTACTGTGTCATGACAGAGTTATTGAGTCTGATTCTTTAAATGCAACTGAAGAAAATCAGTATGTATCAATTAATATATAATCAATGTAATCTTATTTGCAGTTTCCTTTGGCACATCCCCCTCACCTACAAAACAAGCCATTCACAAAGTGACATGAGGCATTTATTAGATACACAGACAGGTAATTACTGTTCCATCAGCACCTAAACACAAACCTAGAAACCTTTCTCCAATATATGCTTCACATTGTATCTTGTGTGGCATGTTGCTCACTCATACCGTTGATCTCCCTCAGGTGTCCTAGACATTGATGAGAGTGTGGACTGGATAAAGTTTAACACCGACATGACTGGATACTATATAGTCCACTACGAGGGCGACGGCTGGGAACGGTTGAGCACGCTTCTAAGACACAACTTCACTGTTCTGAGTCACAAGGATCGGGCAAACCTCATCCACAACTCTTTTCAGCTAGTCTCGTGAGAATCAAGTTGTATTCAAATTATTCTAAATGACCTGAAGTGTTTGGTTAGGCCTTAATGGCACAATGTCACACACATTCATTGGTTTTTTTTTTTGTAATTTTTTTGTATTTTCACACAAGTGATCCCTCAAAGGTTCAAATGTTCTTTTGACTGTATTTTCCTCTCATTCAGTGCAGGACAGTTATCTCTTGACACAACCCTCGACTTGATCACCTATCTGAAATCTGAGACCCACAATGTGCCCCTCATTCAAGGTCTTGGCTATATGGAAACCTTCTTTAAAATGATCGAGAAGAGGAACCTCTCAGATGTTACACAAAATGTGAAAGTAAGCCCTGACACACTTCACAGTCTCAATCTTTCTGTGACCAGTAACCTGTATGTGGTGATGCACACGTCTCTCTGCACGTCACCATGTACCTTTGGTGGTGACACAGCATTTTGTGATGGTGGGCGCAGGACTTCATCTTGCAGTTCTTCCAAGGAGTGATTGACAGACAGAGCTGGAATGATGGGGGCTCCATCTCCGACAGGAGGCTTCGTTCTGAGGTGCTCTCCCTGGCGTGTGACCTGGACTATCCACACTGTGTTCTAAAAGCTAAACAGTTATTCAGAGACTGGATCAAATCCAGAGGCACTCTGAGGTGATTGAGAGCTTTATTTTTCCACTGAACTAACTCCACATATTATTTCTCATTGTAATATGCACAACTATGCTAGTTTCACAAATATTTGTGTGTTCTTCCTGTATTTGGATTTTCTTGTGTCTTTGTGAACACGCCAACAACACATATTATCGTAAATGACGTGAATGTCTATGTACACTTCTCCCCCATCTGACAGTATACCTAGTGACGTCATTGAAACAGTATTCTGTGTCGGGGCTCAAGATGACGATGGTTGGGAATTTCTCTTAGAGCAGTACACAATATCCATGTCAGAGGCTCAGAAGGATAAAATTCTCTCTGCTTTAGCAACCAGCAAAGACCCAACTAAACTGATGAGGTACTACAATCATAGTTTGTTCTGGCTGCCATATAGCCTATTTGATAGTTAGCAGATAGATAAAGAGCTAAAAGCATGGTAACAATTGTTATTATTATGCACAGAATACTATACCTTGGTCTGGAGGGAGAAGTCATTAAGGCGATGGATCTACCCTCACTGATAAACAGTGTTGCTAGAAACTCCAATGGCCATGTTTTGGCATGGAACTTTGTGAAAAAGAACTGGAACAGCCTGGTGGAAAAGTGAGTAAATGATTCAGTATTCTAGCCTGGTAGACAAGACTCTTTTTGCCTGGACACTCTGGATAGGCATACATTTACAGTGGGAACTTTGTTTTAAACTTTAAGCCAATTGTTCTGCCTTCAATTTCTATTTGCTAGTACTGTACTGTAGTACTGTAGCGAAGTCCATATTGTGTGGAGTTAATAGGTGGTGCTAGCCTGGCAAAGATTCTGCAGCATCTTGGCAAAATAGAGCTTACCCTTCATTGCCAAAGGGGACATAGAATGGACGAATGGAGTATTGATGTTACTGATGTTAAAACAGAATATATTCAACATTAATTTATCAAAATTAAGATCAAGTGCAATTTTACAAGCCTAATTAAAACTTTATATTTAGGCTTTGTATTGAAATGGTCCTTTTGTCTAAATGGCACCCTGTTTGGAAACCACAATTGAACTACAATGGCTTTATGCTATTTAATTTGATTATCACTTGTGGGCTTTTTTCTAAATCGCCTGTGTTGGGTGTTATTGGCTAGTTAGTGGCTATTTCTAAGTTCAAGATTTCCATTTGAAGGAGGGCACAACCATGCCTCATGTTCATGATAGTTCTTTGGCCATGCACAAACTCTCTGCCAAAGTCGAATTTTGCTGATAGTCAAACCAGTAGCCGTTGAACTAAACAATGACTGTGGTCCCATGGTATCTGGTCCTGTAATGTAAATCGAGGTCAAACATAAAGCACCATATCTTGAATGGTACTATGATGCCACTGCACTTGTCTTTTTGATCACACTTTCATAACGCATTGCCTCTCTTGTAAACCATGTCCTCTCTCAGGTTTCAGATGGGCTCGTTCAGTATCAGAAACATTATACTTGGCACAACATCTCAGTTTTCATCAAAAGAAGAACTGAATGACGTAAGTGTGCTTTTCTCCTGGTCTCTCTTAACTGCTGCTATCTAATTCAAAACATTCTCATGACACCTAAATCATACCCCTTCATATAATTTCCAGATCAAGGATTTTTTTGAATCCATTAAAGATCAGTCATCCCAACTACGAGTCACCCAGGTGGCATTGGAGAACGTGGAAAAAAATATCATGTGGTTGGAAAGGAATTTGGAGACTCTGAGGACCTGGCTGCTAAAAACTTTGAAGTCACTACAGAAAAAAGAGTGAATCTCACTAAAGAAGGAGCTTCAGCTGAGATCAGATCTCTGTACATGTGAGCCAACTGGCTTAAGTCAACTACGCACAGATCATACTCACAGTCAGTTTTGTTTTCATTTTCAAGAAGTTTTCTTGAAATAGTATTTTATGATTGCTATTTGAATTCACTTTATTGATTTTTTAAAGATAATGTTTGATGGTTCTCAGCCTTTATATTATGAATGATTTCAGGCACACTGAGGTTTTCAAAAGAATAACGTACTTGCATTCAACTTTTAAAAATACCAACACATACTTGACTTCCTTTAAATAGTTTATTATAATAAAAATAACTACAGAGGAAATAGGAACAAGAAAAAAAAACATTTTGAGAGACTCTTTGGTGTTGGGGATGGGGATTTGTGAGCATTCTCTCCTGTTTCTGCTGTGTGCATGGGGTTACAGTAATTGGCCCCAGTCAATGCAAAAGTTAAAACATGGTGTTAATGAGAGCATAGCGACCTCTACTGGTGTGATGTTGGTGTAATAATTCAGCAACCCATGACAGCCTGAATATAAAGACATGGGTACATAAGACAGAACAGAAATAAAAGTCACTGAGAACTAATTCTGCTCACTGTTCATTCTTGAAAGAGGTATTGTTTTTGTATAGAAAATATTTTTGTTCACATGAACGTAACATGGATTGTAATAAATTTAACATGATTATTTCAAAAAGACAACAACTGCATGTGATCACGTGTTTTATCCTAAATTAGGCACTAAACATGAGGATGTCCTCTTTCCCGGCAAGGAAATTTTTTCCTGTCTTTTCTATGTCACAGTTATGCTTCTCGTCTGTCGACAAAATAGGCAATCCATTTTACATGAGTCAGAGATTTTGTCTTGATGTTAAGTCAAATCTACAGGGACACAATAACCGGTGGCAAGCTTACTGAAAACGTAAGGTTATGGGATAAAACCTCAGTTCTCTGAAAGAGAACACGATACACCACCTTTGGGATATCGCTATTGGTGATATCAATCCTGCTGAAAACCACTCTAACCAAGCCTGATGTAATCAGGCAATAAGTGTGCAAGTGCTGGTCTCAGCCCTCAGGCTATAAAATGCATGTGCATGCACACCATCTTCCTCTTTCACACTTGAAGCATAATAGCTGAAGTGTGCAGAGGCGAGGTAGGTGATGTCTCGTGTACTCCGAGGTTATAAGCCAACTTTGGACCACCTTTGGGAACATGTATACGACACAGCCTCTGAATACAGTGCTTACACATCCCACATGACAGACTGAACTGAATGAACATCGCCACGCAATCACCAGTCACAAAAAAGCGAGGGTAGGTGGTCACACTGTCCCTCTCACCTCGTCATCCAAGGTAGGAAGTGAAGACGCAGTGTGCCGCAGCCACAGTGAATGGGGCGTAGCGAGTTCCAGGTGCACGTGTAGCCTCCACAACACAGAGGTGTTACCAACGGCCTAGCTGGCTGACTGACAAACTTCCTGCACAGAGACGCCTTTCCATACAGCTCATGGTGCAGAGACACTTCTTGTGGAGTGGGCTCTTAGCCCTTCTGGCAGACGTACTCCGACTGCCTCAAATGTCAAGCCTATTGCATCGACAAGCCAGTGCACCAGACGTTGCTTCGACAGAGCCCACTTGTGGGCCTGTTCCTTGAAACATACAAAGAGCTGTTCTGACCTCTCAAGTGCATTCCGTATACACAGGCAGTGTCCTCACAGAGCAGACTGCCTTGAGTCCTGGCTCCAACTGCAGGGCAGGAATTTCAAAGGCGGGCAGATCGCTGACCTGCAATTTAAATGAGGCAGTCAAGACTTTGGGCACATAGAAGGTGTTAGGATGAAGGACGGCCCTGGTGTCCGGAGCAAACTGCATGCATGCTGGTTTGACCGACAAGACCTTGAGGTCCCCTATGCCTAACTGATGCCAGTGCCAACAGCAGTGCCGTCTTCAGAGATAGCAGTTTCAGATCGATATCTGAAAGAGGCTCAAATGGTGTGCTGGTCAGTGGTCTCAGCACCACAAAGGGAACAGATAGGGAGCAGGGGGGACGTAGATGCCTCGTGCCTCTGACAAAATGGCCAGCCAGGGGGTGTGCGCCCAGGGTGACTCTGTTCCAACCAACATGGCAAGCTGAGATGGCTGCCAGATAGACCTGGAGTGTTGAGAAGGCGCAGCCCTGCTCAACATGTGTTGAAGGAAAGACAGAATGACTGTCTTCATCAGGATAGGGAATGTAAGTGGGTCTACACCACAGGGGAGGTCAGACCCCAACTCAGCAGTTGCATCCGCTCGGGGGGCAGGTATTCAGCCACCACAGTGCGGGTGATGAATGCCACACCATGCCCCTTGCCTGGGACAGCAGGTCCCTGCGGCCCCTCACAAGAGGGAGGTCAGATCTGAGCACCATGTCTGTGTAGGCTAGTGGGGGGCTACCAAGATCATGGTGTGTCTCTCTATACACACTCTGTCCAGCTGGGTGGAAAGCGAATGGAGGAAAAGCATACAACAGTGTGTGACGCCACAGATGTGCTAACACGTCTGTGCCCATACGGGGGGATTGTCATTCGTTACAGAGAACAGCGGGCAGTGAGCGTTCTCCTTTGACATGAAGAGTCCACCTCTGCCATCCTGAACCTGTCCCAGATTATCCAATGGCCACTGTAGATTTGATGTGATGCTGTATGCCACAAATCATCTATTATAGGCTGAATATGCGAATCCATCCCTCTAGGGGATGATGAAGTAGCGACAATCGAAACAGCACCATTCTCGGGGTCTGCCAAACCGGCAGTGCTGGGGGAACTGTTAATTGTTGTGTTTTTGTTTTTTTTTAAGGAGTGAGGTACTCACTAACAGGGGGGATGTGTGTATGAGTGCAGCCAACAGTGGGGTGCTTACGTACAGACTGAGCCCTGGACAGCCCAGAGGGGGTGAGGGGGGTGTCAACGAGCAGGATGCATTCATGGTTCGGGAGGTCGGCCAGTGTTAGCCAGAGGTGCCGTTGGGTTGCCACCAGATATATTGTCCACATCCTCCTCATTCACCACGGTGGCCATGAGCTTAAGGAGGTGCACCTAGAGGAGCGTTGTAAAGCTGAGCGTCTTGCATGCCTGCCCAACGCAGGTGTAGGCCTTCTCCATTAGCCCAGCCTGACACAGCAGGGCCGGGAGAGTAGAGTGGCTCTGCCCTGCCGTGCACCTCCTTGAGGTGCAGGAACATGGGGATCTGCCTGACAGTCGGAGCTGTGCGAGCGTCATTATTAAAATACGTGCCAAGGTGTAATGCATTCAAAGAAGTAAGACATGTCGAGAGGGGTGAGGAAGAGGGCCAGTGTAGGAAGGCTCATTTACATATTTATACATGACATTTCAGAAAACTTGAAATATAAGTGTTGCCTTAAGATAAATAATCAGCTGAGGAGGTTTTGTGGGGGTATCTATTAGTTAATTTTTTTTACCCTATTCTGTATTAAACCCCTCCATAGGCTTATAAAGGACATAAAAAGGCTGATAAAAAACAACAAGCTATCCTGAATGCAATGTTATCACATATTTTTTAACTCTAGTGTGGCACACCTTGCTAAACACAGTGAGACTTACTGCGCTTGAGTGGTACCAATGGGTCAAATTTGGGGGTCTGCCTCAAGGACTACATGGAGTTTTTAAAACTTAACTAGCTAGGACAAGGCACACAAAACCTCCCACACATTTTTCAAAGCCTTAATGGCACTACTGATAATTGGTGTTTGATGACAATAGTCCAACAGTCAGCAATGTCATGTTGTAATGATCTTTTTCTGTTCTATTCTATTTTGTGGATTCCTACCCTCCACCCAGAACTGCACATAGTAGATGACTGGTGAAAATAACGGTTAACACTTGTATTATATTAAGATTTATGCATCTTTTCGTACTGTTAAGATCAACTTGACAATTTTAAAATGTTAAATGTTAAAATTTACACACAATATTGTCCTTATATTGACCCAAACACAATAATATAGAATATCCTGTCATTTATGTTCTCTCAGCACACACACCTTTTAACGAAACCAATGTTTTTGCTCTAGTGCACACTCATGCTGAATGTGAATTTGAATGTTAACCGTGGAAGTTTTGGCACATCAGCATGGCCAGATCATTGGTTTAATTGGGGGGGGGGGGGACTCGAGCCTATTTGGCCCCGGGCCTTTGTTGTTTCTCTACCTACTTGAGATTCCTTCACTGCTTTTCCGTGATGTAATTTTATAATGGTGATAATTTTTCCTTCTCCCCTCAAAGTACTTTCCTTCTCCAGTATAAGTCCCTATAGCCCAATTAAAAAGGCCTAGGTCAGCAGTTCAAAATGTTCTTCTGACCAGAAGTAGTTACATGTAATTAGTGTGACCTTCGTGATTTCATTGTGGTGATTTCATGAGTCTACCTCAGCCTATTTGCATGACAGTCGTGCGATAACATCACGGCGACTTGCAAAGAATGACCAAACTGAAGTCCCGTAAAAATCAGGGAAGTGAAATCCAAGTGAAAAACTCAACTTTATCTCAAGTGAATCGGGGGAGTACCAGTGGTGAACACTAAAGCATTGCTACGATACCCACAACAGTTAGTGCTGGCTGAAATACGCTTGGCACGTTATGACTCTGAGTTGACCACCAGTCTCTGTTCAGACTAATAGTAGTTTATGTCAGTTCGTTTTCTTGTACCTTAGATTTGATGTGTAAAGTTAATTCAGTTGGAGAGCATGTAAGTTGCTTAGTTAGCTAGCAAAAGAGCTAGCTAACTTTGACAAGCCTGGCTGTCAAAGCCTGTAGTGGAGCATTTAGCAAAAGCTAATTCCTTAGTGTTGTGGACCACCATTCTGAAGACAAGACTCAGATCTCCATATTTTCTCTTCCGACATGGAACAATTTGATGAAGGTAAGACACTTGACCTCCTCGCATGTTAACCCAACCACTTGATTTTATATTAGGTACTGTTCATGCGACTTCTTAAGTGGCTTGGTAGGAAGCTACGTTAGCTATGTTAGCGATAGCTAGCTAGTTGGTAGGAACTACCGAGACGCTCTGTAGACGATTTAACGTTAGCCAGTTTTTCTGTCCTTATTCTCTTTATATTACCAGTTAGATGATGGCTTGTATACGTGAAGGAGTTGGTTAAACTGGCACTTCAGGCACGCATATACATTTTGCATTCGCTTTCTAGTTTTAATACGAGCATCCACTTAGAATTAACGTTAAGGAAGCGATAAGTTATTAGCAATATTAGGCTAATTTTAGCCTTCCCCGGAGAGATAACTTTCCTCTGTTCTTAACTGTGAAGTTACAAGTTTAGATAAGGTCATGGGCGTAGTAAAGGACAGAGTAATGTTAATGTTAGTCTAAGCGAGTCATCACGTTTAAATTTAGGATCCCCTTGTACGGACGCAGGAATTGAAACTGTTTGTTTACGTCTGTGTTCAACTCACATGGTTCTTGAAAGTGCATTTATTTTGACAGGACGCAGTTAACTAGCATGGTAGTTACTTTAGTGTACGCCTTATTTACAAATACGTGCCCCGGTAAAAGGTTCAAACGATACAAGAACAGCAACATATTTAAAGTAACCTTACTGTTAATGTCAGTGGTCAAATTACTTTGTGGGGCACCTACGTAGTTAACAAACTCGTAATTTGATGTACAGCTGAGTAAGCTACCCAGCTAGATCTGATAAATAATGCTAGGTTTTTCTTAATGTGCCCGAGTGGGCACTGGAACATCTGAAGCATTGTTTTCCGAAGGCTGCCGTCGTGCAATTCAGGACACATCTGCGGTAAATGTGTGAGGGTTAAGTCTTAGATTACTTTTATTAGAATTGACTGGTTATTTATCAGTAAAGTTAGTCCAATCTTCAGGTTACTGCTCTAGCAAACTAATAAATCAGACTAACGTCAGAAGAAACCGTCTGTTGACACCGACTAAATTCAGTGTTCTCTGTGCATGAACCTCACTGCTTTGGAAATTACTGCTTACACGAAAAATAATGGCTATGCCAGTCAGCTCCATCTTATGTGAATGGATTTGTAAACAAATACAAAATCGGATGGTTGGTTTGCACTACAAACTCCAGAAGTCTTTTTTGTTTATTACTTTCAAACAAATGGCAATTTCTGGTGTTCTTAGAGAGCCTCAAAACTAATCAGCTGGGTCACATCAGTGCTCCCATGTCTAAAACAAACAAGCATTCAGCCTAGGTTTTATTTCCTTGGTTGAGCATAGCAGGTGGAGATGTGTTGACTTAGGAGGTTGTGACTTGTTTTCAAATCAGCAGTCAAATGCTTATGGCTTTAATTATGTTAAGTTTGCATAGAGTTCATGAAGTTATTTGCTTTGGGTGTTTAGGGATGTTTTTATTACCTGAATATGTACACCATTTTTCATTGTTAAGAGCATTGGGTCTTGTCCCTAATCTTAAAAGGTGAAAGAAGAAGGGAAAAAAAAGGTCTCAGTACCTAATATCAAGCCAATTAATGTTACCCTTTAATGTATTTTAGTCAAACAGATATCATGAATAATGACAAAGTTAAAGTAACACAGTAAAGGGTAACATTAACTGGCTGGTTGTTAGAAAATGCTTTTCGAAGAAGAGAGAAAGAGGAAGGGTGCAGAGGAGGAAGTTTGTTGTTGTGTCATGGTCAATCTGAGGCAGATCTTTCTCAGCTCTAAACACACAGCCTTGGTCTTACTGCTACACTTTTTTTAAAGGTTTGGTCAGGCTAAATCATTTACTGTCACAGTCATGAAGTATGTAGGGGTTCAGTGTTAGTGATAGAAATCTAGAACCAGAAATTCATGTCTGTCAAGGTGATAACAATGCAGTCTTTGAATCCATTCCCACTGGGAAATAGTGTCCTGATTTGTGTGCAGAGAAATAGGAACTGATTGAAGGAACACCTTTATGTTGGCCTTCTACTATTACTCTTTTTATGTCATATTTTGTGTTTAATATGATGACTATGAAGTTGTATCGGTAGGTCCATCCATGTTGTTTTTTTCTGGTGCAGGAATGTTGCTAGGCTTAGTTGTCTGTTTGTTGAGGATACCAGGCAAATTGTGAAATTATAGCCCTGGACAGAATTTAATGGTCTGGACAAAAGATGTGTTTGTCTGGAAATACTGGCACAAAAATGTGCTGTCATAAGTGTATTGCACAGTTGCAGACTGCCTACTGTGTCGTGACTCAAGCTTTTGCATTTCACTAGGCAGTTGTCCACTGCCCTATTCAGACATGCCACATTTGAAGCAGTAATGTTTTGTGTTTGGCCTTATCTCCAAATCGACCATGCAGAGCGAGCTCCACTGCCGAGGAACATGATCGAGAACAGCCTGTTTGAGGAGGAGCCAGATGTGGTGGACCTTGCCAAAGAGACCTCGTCCACGTCCTACCCCCTGGACCCGGATGACGTGGTCTATGAGCCCCGCAGCTCACGACTGCTTGTCCGGGGCTTGGGCGAGAACGATGCTGACGAGGACGAGGAGGACTACGAGTCATCCGCTCGGCTGCTGGGCATGTCGTTCATGAATCGCAGCTCCAGTCAGCGTTCCGCAGCCGCCTCTGTCTACACCCGCCAGGACCCTTCCAGCAGCTTCTGCTCTGTACCTTCATCGAAGACCCTGGTGGCCGGGGTCTTCATCCTGGTGCTGGTTGCCTCCATTGTCATGGTTATCTACTTCTTGCCTGGTTGCACTTTCACCAAAGACGGATGCCGGAAACCCAACGCCTCAGAAGAAGTCCTCTATCCGCTAGCCACTGACGGGAAGCCATTCCCTTGGGCGGATCTCAGATTGCCTGTTACAGTCGTCCCTATACATTATGACATCCTGCTGCACCCCAACCTTACCACCATGACCTTCCAGGGGTCCGTCTCCGTCACCATGATGCCTCAGGAGGACACTGACAAACTCATTCTGCACAGCTCTGACCTGAAAATCGTCCGTGCCACTTTGCAGGATGTTGAGGTCAAATTGTCAGAATACAAGCCCTGGCAACAGATTGCTGTCAGAGATGTGCAGCTTAAAAAGGGACAGCAGTCTACTCTCAAGCTGAGCTATACAGCTAATCTCTCAAACAGCTATGACGGATTCTACAACAGCTCCTACCTAGACACAACTGGCACCAGACGGTAAAGAATGTGTTCACAGTCTTGTCATTGTTGAAAATGGCCATCGTGGTTGTTGTTAACTATAGGCCTACTATACTATACTATTACTCTGCAGTAATATTCAGTTTGGTGCATTTGATGCTGCAGTAATATTCAGTTTGCTGTGTAATATATTGTAAACAGTGTTGTATTTTGATAACCTCGTTTTTTTCTGGACATTAATTGGATTTTTTGTTTTTCCTCCCTGCAGAGTTCTGGCTGCAACACAATTTGAGCCTTTAGCTGCCCGCAAGGCTTTCCCTTGCTTCGACGAGCCAGCCTTTAAAGCTACGTTTTCTGTGAAGATAAAGAGAGACTCCAACTATATAAGCTTATCTAACATGCCCAAGGTATCAGGGAAAACAGAATCATTAACAGCTTCCTCATGAAAAAAATGACAAAGTAACCACAGGCAGAGTTTGTTGATCTCACTTAGAGAGAATATTAATGTTAGGATTTTGCTTTGTTGGACCAGACTGCAAATGTTCCAGCTCCTCGTTCAGTTGAACACAACGCTGTCCTTTATTGCGTTGCAGATCAAGTCTACTCCACAGGAGGATGGTCTTCTGCTGGATGAGTTTGAAGAGAGTGTAACCATGAGCACTTACCTTGTGGCCTTCATTGTGGCTGACTTAAGCAATGTGAGCCATAGCATCAACGGAACCGAGGTAGGCTGTTCTAATCAAAGCTGATGGTGAGAACCGCTTCAGTGCAAAAATAGTGAGAAACTGGCTAACATTGTATTCCACTCAAGTAAAAAGAGTTTAAAGGCTTTTTACAGTATGATACAATATTGATTAAAAAAGATCATTGATGATTATCGATGGGAGGAAAGATTCACCCTATGTAGTTTTTGCCAGCAGAAGACTGTGGATGATATAATTAGGAGTACTAAATGTGTGTGTCCACGACTGCAACTATACTTACTCACTTATTTGTACTTATTTTTACTAAGTATGTTTACTTAGTTACATACTTTACATTTGTGAAGTCCATGTGTACGGTTGTTGATATGTGGACTCTTACTTTTAGGTGTCAGTCTATGCTGTACCAGACAAGAAGGATCAAGTCAAATATGCACTGGATAGTGCTGCAAAGCTGCTTGAATTCTACAATGAATTCTTTGGCATTCACTACCCTCTGAGCAAATTAGGTGGGTGCATCTGTACACAATTGCAGTGGCGTGTTTTAGTAGGAGGGGCCACTACAATGCTTATTATCCACATGTGAGTGCGGTCTTTGTCATCATGTGATCTGCTTTTTATTCAGATATGGTGGCCATTCCTGACTTCCTGGCCGGGGCCATGGAGAACTGGGGACTCATCACATTCCGTGAAACAACATTGCTGGTGGGGGATCATTCGTCACCCCTGGACAAGCAGTTGGTGACCTCTGTCATCGCACATGAACTCGCTCACCAGGTACTGCACTGAGAAACCCTCCCTAGAGAAACTAGCCATCTATCCATCACTGATGATGCTTTGCAACACCTGTTATAATTCGGTCTAGTAATTTAGCTCAGCATCATCAGGTGTACAGACTGCAGAGTATGTAAAATGGTAATTTGTGATTTCAATAAAACAAAAATGTCTGGTGGACATCAATGCTGTACCCAAAAGGTTTAATTTGCATTTAATTAAATATAAATTATAAATTTCTCCTCAGGGTAAATCACACTGCTACAATCTTGCTGACCAGATGTAGGCTAGTGTATTGTTTCTGCTGTGTACAGACACATACGGAACTGTATATTTCTTCTTTTTTGTTGTTTTGTTGTGATGGTTCCTAGCACAAGAATGTGAGAGCAGTATTTTTCAGCCTATATGCATTTCATGTCTTTCAGTGGTTTGGAAACCTTGTGACCATGAAGTGGTGGAATGACCTCTGGCTTAATGAAGGCTTTGCTTCCTACATGCAGTACATGTCCATTCAGAAATTATTCCCTGAACTTGACATTGTAAGTTTCCTTTGCATATATAAATATTAATATAAATATGCTCAATACAAGTGTTTTTTTTTGCTTGCATTTTCCTGTTTTAATGACTTCCTTGGGGCTGTGTTTAAAATTGATTTTAGGACAATGAGTTCCTCAATGTCCGCTTCAGAGCTTTGGCTAAAGACTCTCTAAATTCATCCCACCCTGTCTCGGCCGTGGTGAAAACACCAGAGCAAGTGGAGGAAATGTTCGACTCTGTGTCCTATGAGAAGGTGTGTTTTGTTGAATCTGAACCTTGTCAAAAGTATTGATAATTCTTGATGGCCGAATGATTTCAAACACCACAAAGTTGTTGGCAGTCGGAACATACTGTGTGTGTGTAACAAGGCCACTATTTATTTTGGTTATGACAAATCGTACAACTTGTTTTCTGACATTTCCTTTTTAGCCCTCAAAACAAACCCAGATTGATTACTCTGCATTTTGTGCATATGTGAACACTCCAAACGCACTCAGACCCCTTTAAAATGAACCTGGTAGTCTCAGTACAGTTTGTCAGTAAAGTCTGCGGTACGGTTCACCTAAACAGTGCTTAGTGACCACAAAATGCTTCAGGTTCACTTTCCCTTTTTTTGCGTCGTGGCATCGCTTGCTCCTGTACAGTCACTAGCCTACAATATACTATTTATCATGACAACATGCTATCGACTTGAAACATACAGACAAACAAATATGAACCTGGAGCATTTTGGGTTCACAATGCAGGAGTTCAAAGGGACATAGAATGGATGACAGGAGTATTGTACCTTGTTCTCTGATGTTAAAATAGAATATATATATATATATATATATATATATATATATATATATATATATATATTCTATGTAATATATATGTAATATATATATAATATATACTAGTCCTGCCACTAACAACTAATTTTCTAACTACTAATCTTTACACTAATTTTTCGATTAGTTGACTAATCTAAACAACTAATTTCCAAAAAAAAAAAAATCAAGGGGTTGCTATTTCATTTGTGTTTAACCACAGTGCTTGTGCATTGCGGTTGTGCTCCTGTGATACGCCAATGAAGTCTTACAGAATGTACAAACCATTATTTTATCACCAGTGACCTGGGGGGTATTCCAAGAAGGTGGCTAAGTGATAGAGAAAGTGGTAAAGCTGCTAATACAGTAGCCTGCTGGTTTAGTTTAATTAACAGAAAGATGACTCCAAGCTCTTCTATTATCAGGTTTACCACTACCCCTGACTTAACTTAAATTACCCCCCTGAAGTATTCCCATATTTTCAAGGCTTTTTGTCTTGTTATAGGAGTAGAAGTTGCCACTGTCCTTGATTTTGACTCAACTTGCTGCTGCCATTTTCATATCAAAACAGTGAGGCAGGGGTGCTCAGAACAGGGGAGGGAGAAAGAAAGAAGATAGCCAATTTGACCAGCAGGGTGCGCACAGCAAAAAACTAGTGGTGTGGATGGGAATTACTTGAACTCAGATGAACCGTTTGATACTAGAGACCAAAAATAAATAGGCAGTCTATAGTAACACGATTGCGCCAAAAAAATTGCCGCTGATGACTGACTGCGTTGACTAATCACGCCAGCTCTATATTCAACTGTGATTTATCAAAAATAAGCTCAAGTGCAATTTTGCAAGCCCAGTTAAAACCTTACATTTAGGCAGTGTATTGAAATGGTCCTTTTGGCTAAATGGTGCCCTCTTTGGCAACCATGATTGAACTAAAATTGCTTTGTGATACCTGACATCACATGTAGGCCATGTTTTAGTGGGTGTTTCTAAGATTTTCATATGAGGAAGGGCATAACCATGTCTCACGTTCATGATAGCTCGTTGGCCATGTACAACCTCTCTTAATTCATCAAAGTCAGGACAAAAATGTTTTCCATTCTGTGTCTCCTTTAAGTATACAATACCACTGACTTTTTCAAGGAGTCTCCGAGTCCGAGTTCAAAGAGTCTGAGTGTGGTTGCTGAGACATTGGTCAAAGTTCATTTTAAAGGAATGAAAAGGTCCAAATTTGAAGACACTCTTAGAGGGCTGAGTTTGGTTCAATTAGAAGACTGTAAGAACACCCTCAGGCAGTGTTCGTAGAATGAGTGCTGTTTTGTCATTTCAGGGTGCCTCAATATTGCTTATGGTCAATTCCACATTGAAAGATGGTGAATTCCAGAAAGGAGTCATTGAATATCTTAAGAAGTTCAGAGGTCACAATACCGTCAACGAGGACCTGTGGAACAGCCTTTCCTCGGTAACTTGACCTAAGAAGCAGATGTTGCAACATTCTTATCTATGGGGAATAGACTCTGTCTTGGTTGATAACTATGCTGTCATAATAAATCTTCTTAAAGATGTGTTTGCTTTTGTTGTGCAGTGAGGAGCTACTTTAGTGTCCCCATATAATTTGTCTTCCCATATACCTGATGCAGGTGAGCAAAACGTTCAACGTCACGGAGATGATGAACACGTGGACCCTCCAGAAGGGATTTCCTCTGGTCACTGTGAGCAGAGCTGGCTCTGAGGTCAAGCTGATGCAGGAGCACTTCCTCCTTGATGCTGGGAACTTCACTTCCAAGTACTGTAGTAGTTGTTACACATTTCTAAACTGAAACAATTTAAGTTGTTAAAATGAATTGAAACAGAGGCGTGGGTGGGGATGTTTGTCAGTTTAGATTAGTTAGGAAATGCCCACCTAGTTCAACAAAATTCCAGTAACCCTAATTAGATCATAAATTGATGAGTCTAGATTTCCAGGCTACCCTTGGGTGTCTTTGAAAACAAATGTCAAAAATTTGTCATAAATATTTTTAAATGTAGTGTTTATATGTTCACAGCCTTGAAAAAGGCTTAACATGGTCACGTGTCTTCACCTCTAATTGCCTCTTCTATGTGTCCTTTGAAGGAATTTGTGGCATATTCCACTGACATATGTTAATGACAGCTGTAGCATTGCCAGCGACTGCAAGCAGGTTTTTGTCCTCAAGGAAAGATCAGGTGTGTTGACACTGTCATTATTACTGACACAGGCATTAAATGCCTTCTGTTTTAACACTAAAGACCTAAACGCTATGTTTTTGCCAGCATTTGTCTGTCTGTTTGTCTGTGGGCAAGATAACTCCAAAAGTACTGCACGGATTTGGATGAAATTTTGGACAACGTGGGTATTTAAGCCAAGGAACAGATGATTCAATTTTGGTGGTTATCCAGAACACTGTCTGGTATTTGTATTGGGTCAGTGACCCTATATTGCCTTGGCGGAGGTCCTTTCTAGTTTGTTACAGAATAGATCTTTTTTTCAGGTTTTCATTTATTTGATGAATGTATCACATGCATGAGGCTAGACATGCCATTTATGGCAGCCACAAATGTATTACTTTCCGGTAGTACAGAGTTGAACACTAGTTCACTAGTTAATTTCTTGAAATGCAAAGATTTTTTTAGAACAGATAGTGAATATTTATTGTCCGTGTTTATCACGTGTTGTAGATTTTCAGTTAGTGTGCAATTGCTTTGAAATATGCTGTGGGTAAGCTCTCACTTTTTGTGTGTTTTTGTTTCGTCCGTCTTTAGCCAAATTGAACATCCCTGCTGGTGTTAAGTGGTTGAAATTTAACTTCAAAAATGAGGGCTTCTACATAGTGGACTATGGGATTGAGGGCTGGAGGGCTCTCATAGAAGCCCTGCAGCATGACGTGAATGTCCTTACCCATGAAGATCGAGCTGCTCTTGTTAACAACGTATTCATGCTCTCAAGGTACTCCCTTCATGTTTAAAGTGTCCTTGTGTAGGTAAAAGCAAGTGGAGTGCCATTATATCTTTCAATGCTCTTGTAAGCGTTGTGTTTTTTTTATCAATTCAGTGTTGCCATCCTACCCAACATTACTATCTAATGGAATTACATAAGACGCTTAAAAGGAAACATCTGGCGTAAATCAGCCCGTATGCCTGTTGCTGTCAGTAGCTAGAAGGAGCTAGAAAAGTTGGAACAACATAGACCGAAACAAAGTTTCCTTGTCCTGGTTAGTTAATGTTAGCTGGTGTTTCACTATTCGGTCCTTGTCGAATTTTATCGTTCAAAGCAGCACTTTCTGAGTTTGAGCATCAGGGATATGTGTTGATTTATGCCAGGTTTTGGTTTAATGGTGGGATTTGATTGGTACCACATAGTAATAACAACAGCAAAACGGGAAAATCTGATCCGTTTTCTGAGACAGAAAATCTGAGAGTTAAAATCAAAATATCATAATCATAATGATTAACTGTTTTCAGCCCATAATATATCTTGTTAAACATAAGTAACACAAAATAAATATGTTGAAAAACAGAGTGGGTATTTGAACTGAATTGGGTTCATTTTTCTTCAGACTGGGCAAGGTGTCCTTCAGGCAGGTGCTGAACCTGATGACCTACATGGCCAACGAGACAGAGACGGCTCCGCTCACTGAGGCCCTGGGTCAGCTCACACACATCCTCAGGATGCTGGAGAAGAGACAGGACCTCTTCCTAGTGGGCAGAATGAAGGTCAGTCACCTCTATAGACTTGAGCTTACCAGTAGTCTTCTGGCTAAACAGTCATTTCTGGGCAAGGTAGAGGTCAGTCTGCTATGCATGCTTGTTCTCCATTGTGTGTAGCTATACCCTAGGTGTTCACCAGTATGGATACAACACAATTTCCAGTGTCTGTTGAGTTAAATGTGAAAGTTTTTAAACACTCAGTTAATTCAACTCAATTAACAGTGAAATGAAATTCACAAAAAAAGAATCCCTCTAGAACAGGAGAAAGGCATACACCCATTTGAGCATACATCCTTTTAGAGTTAGATTACACACAGCCATGTCCCCTCTCAGTGTTTGACCCTTTCTGTCTCCCCAGGCATACATCATCAGTCATTTCCAGGATCTGATGGACAGCCAGTCGTGGGGGGAGGAGATCTCGGTGGCCAAGCAGACCCTGCGCTCCACTCTGCTGGAAATCTCCTGCAGCCTCTACAGGAGCAACTGCACAGAGCAAGCCATGGCTCTCTTCACCAAATGGGTGGCTTCCAATAGGACAGAGCAGTGAGTGGCACAGTGCAAGTAATACTTTTTGAATGATCCTAGTCATGATCATGAGGTTGTCAGGTAGATAAAGTACAGTGAAAACATAAATCAGATATTATTTTCTTGCAGATCAGAATCATTAGGTCAGGACTGTGGTGTGGGCACAAAAAAAGTCTACAGTCCATGTATTTATCCCTTTTAATGGTCAATGAAACAGTAGGTGTGCACATCAGCAAACACCTGAATGGTTCCACACCATCTATAGTAACAACCCTCCTCTCTGTTGCCTGCATCCCACCAGCATCCAACAACTCAGACTCTAACCAACATTGATGAAATGATCAACAGATTAGTCAACAATGAAAATATTGATTTTCAGCTCTACTGTCTATAGTAATGAGTCTCTCCTCTCCTCTCCTCTTCTCCTTCTTCAGCATCCCGGGGGACCTGATGAGGGTGGTGTTTTCTGTGGCGTCGCAGAAGGAGGAGGGCTGGAACACGCTGCTGCAAGCCTACAGGCTCTCCATCTATGACTCAGAGAAGCGCAAGATGCTGGAGGCCCTCGCTAGCACACACAACGTCTCTAAGATCGTCTGGTGAGGCAGCGCCTTGTGTGATCACCAGCAACTCATGTACCAAATCATGATTATTACGTCATCCCCCCAAATGTTTGAAAAATCTAAATCCTGAATAGAACCTGAACTGAATAGACTTCTTCTGACATTTGCTTTTTGATTTTAGATTATTTTAGTTCAGTTCTCTGGGAACATAAAGTAGACTGAGAGGTACTGATGGAATGCTTACACAAATCATTTTCATTTTCAAAAGAAACATATTTGCCTCAAATGTACACCTCTTTGATCAATCAATCAATCAATTAGTGATCAAAAGATGTGTTGCCAAATTTGAACACCCTTGAGATTATCACCCAGATTATCTTCCAGACATTTAGTAGACATTTCCAAAAGGAGATTTCATTGTACAAAATACTGAAATTGTACTACATGTACTACATGTTCTGTCACATCCATAACTTAAAATTACTCTATTTACTATTTTTCTTGGATTTCATTCTTCCATCTAATATGCCATCATAAAACAAATAATTTTTTTTTGTCATGCATACTTGACCCTGACATATTTTCTCACCATCATATGGGGCAGGATTCTCAAATCTGGACTGAGCGGAAGTGTGATTCAGAACCAGGAGCTCCCACTGGTCATCAGCACCGTCTGCAAGAGCTTTGCAGGCTACCTCTACGCATGGAATTTCGTCAAGGAAAACTGGGAAAAGATCACTCAGAAGTGAGCACTCCTTTCTATGTGTATGGCTTTTAGATATGAACGCTAAATGATATCTGACATGTTTTTTTTCTTTCTCTCTGTCACTCTTGTCGTTCCTTCCTTACTTGCTTTTTTTTTAGGTTCCCCATTGGATCTTTTGCCATTCAAAACATTATTGTGTCAACAACCTCCCAGTTTTCTACCAAGCTTCAACTTCAAGAGGTAAAACAGGTTAATATTTACATTTATTAAAGCAAACCAGCCATGTTGGAAATACTAATCACTAAAGCCTTCTCCCCAAAACAGCTTGAGAACTTCTTCAGCTCGCTCAAGGACAACGGCTCAAAGATGAGGAGCGTGGAGGAGGCGGCCGAGACAATCAAGCTGAACATCCAGTGGATGGACAAAAACCTAGACACACTCAGAAACTGGCTCTAGTAGCTGACCTTCTCCACCCCTCCACTCCCCACCATTTCTACCCTCCACTCCTTTAAACACCCCCATTGGTGGCATTGCCTAATACCTCCCCACACATGCACATACACATATACATACACACCACCGACACAGCGCTGCCACCGTTTGCACTAGTAGGAGTTCCAGCTTGCTCAGGGCTACCTGTTTTTGATTGTATGTCTTGAGACACATACAGAAATGAAGTTGCAGTTCTCCCTCCTCCCTCAATGTTCTCTTATTTGGCTACATACCAAACATGTGTCTTTTCAGTGAAAAAGAAAAACAAAAAACAAAAAGCAAAACAAAAATGTACACGCCTGGAAACATGCACACGCAACCAGACGTGAAAATAAAAAAAAAAAAAAATGGCTAATCCTACTGTGGATACTACTGCCAGTGACAGTCAGGAGTGTCCTCTGAGACAGGTTCCCTGTGAGGGAGTAGGTCAGAATCTAACACTGTGTTGTTGATGTCTTCAGGCCTCACTGCCCTCTCTTTGACTCAGGCTTGTTGTATGCAAAAGAGTTTTTTTTTTAACTTTTGAGCCATGAGCAGAATTCCTTGCACATGCTTTGAGGTCTTACAGCTCTTCTGCCGCTGTTACAATGTGTGTACAGTATATATATATATATATATATATATATATATACACATATGTATATGTATACTTTTTGCCTTAGCTACTTCTCAAGCTGTTACATGCTTTTCCAAAGCTTTGCTCAAGTTTCCAATGCAAAATATTTTTTTCTCTGCCTCTCTCTCGTCTTAGTCTATACAATAGGCAACTCCACGCAAACAGTCATGTCCATAACGGCAACAAAATGCCATGGTATTTGTATGATGCGAATGAATATGTGACAAGTTTCATAAAATCTGTTCTACAACCAAGAAGAGTGAATGTTCAGATTTTATGTAGTCATTCACATCATGCCATACCATGTCTTTGGCAATGTTGGCATTATGAACATGACATGTTTTTCTTGGAATTGCCCATATATATATATATGGTTTGCAGAAGTATGAGGGCAGTGCACCCATTAAGGGGCATGCTCACATAGTGACATAGTGCTTTGAGTTTGTCATGGGACACAATAATAGTAAAACTGCAACAGGGAATGCACTTTGTTTTTATTTTCATTGAAGCTGACATGGGAGCTGACATTATGGGATACAGAATTTTATATATATGTATTTTTATTTGCTGAACTGAACAGTGTTTGTCTGTGAGTGCACGCATGCAGCCCACTGGTTCTTGTACTCCTGAGTTATTTATTGATTTCCAAATTGAGGCTTTGCTAGTGTGTTCTCTTTGGTTCAGATAACGTCTAACTAAACTGCCAGCCTATTCCTTCCTTTCTGAAGCAGAGGGTTATACCACAAAGCAAGGTTACTAGGTTTCCCAGGTAACCTTGACAGAAACAGGTGGTCTGTGAAAGAATGTTTCACTTAATGTACAGTGTTTTGAAGAGACATGCTGTTTTGAGATCAGTTACACACAGTAACCCGAGTGAGCAAGTAACCTCACGTCATAGCATAGGCAGTAGGGATGGATTTCTTTAGTATTCAGTGTTTTTTTTTGGTTTGTTGTTTTTTATTTCTCAGATGCGTTCTCTTGTTCCACCTTTCCTTTTACATTATATATAAGCTAAGTCATAGGAGCACAGGTTGTTAAGTTGGCCATAGAGTTTATACACCACTTTGATTTGTCTTCTGACAACACTCTTTTTGTCAGCATGCATCCAGATATGATCGTCTATTGTGATTGAAATCAGTGGGATTTTGCATTTACTATTTTGCCATAAAAATCAACACTGTGCTTATAAATTTCATTTGTGCAGTTAAGCAGCATAATTTAATGAAATGCTTACCCAAAATATTTTTGATAAATAGTTGAAAGGGTAGTTTTAGTACACATGTGTGCTTTATGGCCATAAATGTTTCACACGCTCTATAATGGGATTAGACTGTATGTATTTCCAGTTAAAGGAGATGAGGTTTTCAATAGTAATTTCTTACAAATAAACCACTCCCTGTTTTGGTTTGGTATGTTTGTACCATTTACAGACTTGTGTTAAACAGTACTTGAACAACCGGGAGTCCAGAAGGTTTTCTTGTTTGAATGTAGATGTGGTACGAGGCGCATGGTGAGGTCCTCTTAGTTAAGACTGGGTCACCCGTGTCAGGAGGCTTGCCCAGAATGGACTAGTGTCAGAGAAGAATTTAAAGGAGACCTTGTAGGACTGAGCTGATTGTTGAGCTGGGTGTCTTGGCACACCAAACTGATCTCTAAGGAGGCAAACAGGATGGGAGAGCTTGATTATGTGTAAGATTTCAGAGGGAAGGCTGCCATTTGTGGTATTTTTTATATTTCTCTAATGGGGGTGTAAATCAGATGTGTTTGGTAATGTTCAGGCAGTGACCTGAGTAGATCTTGAACACCCCTCCCACCCTAGTGAAAGTGTTCTTTGGTCTTTGTTCATGTATTTCCATACAGAAATTGATTTTAAATTGTATTTTAAAATAAATCATTTGTTTTTCTTTTTTTGCAAGATTTAGTTCCTTACTTTGTAAAGTTTTTTGTTGTACATGCCTGAGGGATATCTGTTCATCTTGTCATAAATGGGGCTTCTTGTCAGCAATTGAAGGATAGGGATTATGTATTGAAGACTCTTGTCCAAATTACAATTTATGGGAGAATTGTGTTAATTAATTATTTCTTTTCATAAAAAGGCTATAGCAAGTCTTGCCACAAACAGATTTGGCTATACTGTTACTCCTGCACTTGTGATCATGGCCATTATTTGAGATGTTCATTAAATTCAAGTGAAACCTGTACTATCTTGTTATGCTATAATGTATAATTAAAGATATTTTCTAAAGTCAGCATGCCAATGAATTTGTCATTCTCGGCCCCAACCATATGACTAACACAGGATGGAGGAGTGTGAATGTTGAGCATCCAGCAGATGGCAGTATTGCCCATTTTTATTACTTGTAATGATTAACAGTTGGCCTCATTGAAATAGCTTGACTTCAACTTTGACTTCTTATTGGGCTTGATCTCAGAACCTCACCCCTCACAGCTGTAACCAAGATTGCCAACAATTGGTGAGGCAGCCATATGACAGAGAGGGCATCAACTTGTCACTTTGGTGCGAGGAGAACAAGTCAATTCTACAAGAGAAAGGCTAGACCCTATTACAATCATTGGTGATCGTAACTAGAATGTAATTAAAGAGAACCAAACATGGGACGTGTGCAGTGTCATTCTATCTATTGATGCAAAGAACGTCTGTCTATGTGTTTTCCACGCCTAACTCTCGAACCACTCATCTGACTGACTTCAAATTTGGTATGTGTCTTGCCTATGGCCAGAATGAGTGCAGTGCCTAGGTTGGGGGGGTTTAGACCAACAATACAAAGAAGCACAGTTGCCTTCTGCCTCTCGATCCGCTGTGTATCCGCTCCTCTCACACTCCAGGTATAGTAGGCTACTGAACCAGCATGGATTTAGAAAAGCCCATTTCGATGACACATTCACCTCTTGCCATTCAAGGGAAATGCGATGTCTCACTTCAACAACGTACACGTTTTTAAGTTCGCTGATCGTAGGACAACGTGCAGACACACGCAACCCACGTGGGTAAGTAGGCTGTTAAATACAACAACCGTTGTTGCCAACCGCCTTTGAGGTTCTGCTGCCTTACGTGTCTGGACGTTCATTGTGCATAAACATAACATTAGCCTCAAAATGATCTTCTGGTGAATGTGTCAGCGAAATATGCTGTTTTGAGCCATGCTGGTTTAGCAGCCTACTAAACTGGGAGTACGAGACTGGAAATGTGAGAAGGGGAGTGGATACAGCGATAGAGCAACAGCGGGCAACTATGCTTCTTTGAACGATATTTATAACATTTTTGGTCCTAAAACCACCAAACTTGGCACTGCACTCGCCCTGGTCATTCCTTGTATTAACAGATACATGACTGACCTGTTTTCAACAGAACTGAACATGGCTTTCTAAGAAACTGTAGATAGTATCTCAATGTAGACATTGATGGAATGCAGAGAATTTAAGATAGTGTGCAGTCACATTTCTTCCCAGTTTCTGTTCCTGGTCAACCTTTCTATTAGGTAATGCTAATTATTGGGTTTGAAATGTAGTAGGCTATACAGGCAAAAATGCTTTCAAACATTGTATATATTTCAAAACCAAAATGATCATGACCCATATTTATTTATTTACTTACTCGTTAGTATGTAGTGCTAGTGACCTTGGTGCTAATGACCTTGACCATCTCCTTTTTTTACCTATTAGAACTGTTAAATTGTATATGGATATAAAGAAAATATATAAGAGGAGAAGAGAAGATTCCCGCTCCCTCCAGTCTTACTGATTGCTACTTACCTACCGTGGTAGTCTGCTATCTTGAGGGGAAGATTCCCGCTCGCTCCAGTCTAAGCTAAGTAGGCCAACCTCTGCTCCGTTGCAGCTCAAGTTGTGCCTGTTACACTTAGCGCTAGCTACAGCTGGCATTCTTTCAACGGCTAACTAGAAGTAAGCCATTTACCGGCCAATCAGTCTCTCTAAGGCTCCACTGAGTGTAACGGACAATGTAAACGTTAAACTGACAACACACATCGCGATTGCAACAGACATTGTGAACATTTGCACCCGTAACACGCACGCACACACTACACCACGTACACTTCACTGAATGGTGATATCGTCAATGTGAACATTCTGGACTGCTCTCAGTGCCTACTCCTTCACATTCACCACACTTCACATACACCTGTGGCAGCCATAGTAACGAGGACATTCTGTTCATTTATATGTTCCTGCATACTGTTGTGTATTTCCTGTCCATACTGTACAGGATTAATCTATCACCTGTGATTGATACTTTTACATTCAGGTGTTTATGTTTACTCATTGATGGGTTATTTGAAGCTAATAGTTTAATCTGTCATTGACAGTAAGTTAATTTCAAAGTAACAGTGTGTCCAATGTTGGTTCTAAATCTGATCGGCAGACTGTAATATTTGAATTTACTAATTGTTATTCTAGTAGTGTGCTAGTTGTGAATTCTAAGTATAAGTATAACAGTGTTATGCATGTACTTATTTTGCTTTTGCTGGAAAGTTTGCTATACAGTGGTAAGCTAGTTTAAATATCTCACCAGTGAGACTAGGTTTAATGAAAGTGGATAATTCGTCTATATGTTAAACCTGAGTACTTTTAAAACATTTTCTATCACATTCTACAGTTGAATTATATTGTTAATATAATAAATTGTAATCAATCGGTTCTTGGGATTGTCAGGCGGTTGTCAGTGGGATTCAATGATGTTCAAGCTGAAGCAGTTATTTTGAATGTTATCTTAGTTAACATTAACCATTCGAGGACTATGCATGTCTTCAGTTTAAACAGTAGCCTACTATTAATCTAGAGGCCAACAAGTTTGCATCAACGTATGGCTGAAATCGCAAAATCAGCTCAATTATCCATTTTGTTATAATGGAGACTTTTGCCCTTTTCCCACTACATGAAAATCCATCAGCTCTTTTACCATTTTCACACATTGCTGCCAATACAGATATAACTGAAAACACGTTTTTAGATTTTCAGTTTTCGTTTTACAGTTATCCGATGCAAGGACGGTACACAGACTCTCATCGCTATGCTAACGCATATTTTTAGGATGGTGAAACATGTATGACATGTACGTATGAAACAAATGAATTATTAAGCACCGACATTTTCCCCTCTACATCTGGGAGGTTGGCGCCCGAGCGCCCCCTGTGGGCCAGCCGCCACTGGTGAAATGTGTCAACCCTAGTCACAATTGCAGAAACTGATCTCAGACGCATGAGCAGGTAATAATTAATTTGCAGTAATTCATTTGCATCCCCACTTTTGGCTGTCAAAATAAAACAAAATGCTGTCAACGACACGACAATAAATTCTCCATTTTGCATTGGCAGTCACTTTTTAAACTGTTTCATGTTAGGAATTAAGCTACTGACATGGGGTCGCGCACACACAACCTCCCCGAGCGCAGGAATGTTCAATCAAGCGCGAACTTCACTTTCACCGCGTCTTAAAACCAGGTGAAAAATATAACGTGGTTCTATGCATCGGCATCAAAGTTACTTGACACACTTTGAATGGATGGGCATTTTGAATGACTATGAGAGCGCACAAATCAACCATCGAAAGTTTGTTGAGCTAGCTAAGACAAGAAGCAAGATGGATAAAACTTTTCCGAAAGAAACAGATGGCAGGGACGACTGCTTCTTTTGAGTCAGGACGAGAGAGACTGCTTTATCCAGTCTCACAAAGTCGTTCTGTATCAGTGGGCTCACGTAGGCTATATTTATGCAAAGATTTCCTAGGCTGATCAATAAGGCTATAATTAGGCTATAAAAAACACGATTAGACTAAGCCCACTGTAGTGGTGGTGTTAAATAACGGATGAGAACGTTGTTTTCTTGCATTCAAATATTATAGTTATTATAGTTATATAGTTATATAAGTATTATAGTTTTTTGGACGTCAAAAAAACTATGGAGGCCCATTTCCGCCAGTAAAAAAAGGTCATAAGGAGTCAAAATTAAGAGATTTGAAAGTCGAAGTTATGACATAGAAAGTCATAATAATGAGACAGAAAAGTCAAAATTATGAGACAAACAGTCTTTATTATGAGATAATAAGTAAAAATTGTGAGTATTGTAATTTATAATTATGAGATTAAAAGTCAAAATTATGAGATTTGAAAGTCAGAATTCTGATATTGAAAGTCATAATTATGAGATATGGAGAACAGCTCTAGAGAAGAGAACTGGAGAACTGCTCTAATTGCTTGCTGGCTTGGATCCCAAGCCTAGTACTAGGAGCCTAGTAAGGAACCACGTTTTGGCTTGAGTCTGATGCAAAAATTGACTACATTTAGGAGTAGCCTACTTTAAATGTGGATTAACCACAAATTAAATGCTTGATTTGCTTGCTGTTTTGCATGGTATTAAGCGAGTGTAGGTTACCCTCGAGAGGTTTTTGACATAGATTTTGACATACAAAGTACACATGTTCTAATCGCTTGCTGGCTCAGAAAGAAAAAAACACTGGAAAGCTGTGAAGGTGCTCATGAAGGTGCTCACTGCTCAATGGCGTTGAACACAAGGGATTGCTGAAAGGACCACAGCTGTAGTAAACATGCCTTCATTATCTGTTTCTTGATCTCACTTCAACACTTCACTGAATGATCGTAGCAATATTCAAACCGCCTGTCAGTCACAATTCCATTAACCAACACCTTTGGTGCAGCCATCACAATACTGCCAGACATTTGCAGCTGCTGTTCAATAAATGCTGCCATTTCAACCACATCAGTTTTATTCTTCCATCGCCAGAACTTAAAACCTCTCAAGGGTTACTTTTCTGTTACTTTTTGCTTAGTTTTTAGTCTCCAACAGAGTGGAAAGTTTAGATTATTTTGGCATTTTTACAGAGCACTTCTATTCAAATGACGCACACTGATTTGTTTGCCTAAAAGACGAAGCTCTAGCTCCACCAGTTACCTCCATCTGCTGAGCTGCAGTGTCTTGTTTTGCTGTGTGTGGCAGAGGCGGAGTGGAGGGAAAATGGAACCGAGGCTGCGAAGGTGATGGTGAAACGTGGAGGAGCAGCATAGAGGATCATTCACCCATGGCTCAAGTGAGGGCCAAGTGCCTGCAGAGGGATACGTTTCACTGACCAGGTTTGGAGGAAGGCGGCCCTGTCTACTGATCGTTTTGGCTGTGCGTTGGTCTCCATTCTCACAATGGTGGGCCAAGTGATGCCATCTTTATAACCACCTTGGCTGAAGATAATAGCCTATCCCAAGTCCGTCCTGACTTCAAAGCAGTCATGGACTCTGGAAGATGCTGGATACAAGCTGACTAACTACGTCTGGGCCCGTAGGCTACATGGATCCTATTCCCATGGACTAATGCCCATTTATTTTATTTATTCTTTTTTTCTTTTATTGCGATAATACTCTAATTTATGCAATTTCATTATATGTCTTACTGTATATATATAGTATTTCAATGTATGTGATAAAAAAAACTCCTTGATCCTTGGGTACGCTTGCTAAAAAAAACTCCTCGATCCTTGGGTACACTTGCTTAAACTTCATGTAAAACAGCAAGCAAATCAAGCATTTTATTTGTGGTAAAGTCACGTTTAGAGAACTCCTCAATGGTAGTCTAGGAAGAAACCTTGGGCAGATCCATGACTCAAGGGGCTAACCCAACTGCCAGGGGTCATGCAGGAAAATTACAATCAGTAGTAACCATGATAGACTACAAGTTGTCTATGGTTTTAGCTAAGGTTCATAAAAGTTCCAGAGTATTATCCCACTTTACATTACATGGTAGTCAGTCCATAGGTGGTTATCAGGAATTATGGCTGGACAGTGTAGCAGTGGCCAGACATAGTATTAAACTCAAGGAGTAACAATAAGGGTCCATTTGACAGTGCCATTGTGAGGGGGGGTCTGTCACAAAGCCTCAGGGAAGGGGAGTCAGTCCTGGCATGGACGTCTAGGAAGGACCTTTATGATGGAGAGTCGGTTCTGGCACGGGCCTCATAGTGGAGGGGAGGGGTGAGAGGAGTCTGCTGGAAGAAGGCAGGGATGACACTCAGCAGAGATGATTGTGGACAGAGGAAACAAATAAATTAGGCCAGGCTCACACACTCATCAGTGAGCAAATGTGTAATTTGTGCATACATATATATATATGTATGCACAAATGAAAGGGGAAAGAGAGAGAGAGGGTAAGAGAGAGAGAGAGTTATGTGATTAAAGCATGAGATTAGAGCATGTGTTCTCTGTATCTCATAGCTTTTATCTAAAAAAAATTGACTTTATCTCATAATTTCATAATTTTGTCTTATTAGCTCATAATTTGGATTTTTTATGACCTTTTCTTTACTGTAAAAACAGTATTTGTACAGATTCCAATGTGCGCATGGTTCTACTAGCCTGATATGAGAATTCTGCCTCTGGTAGCCTACATATTCTGGTATCTTATTCAGACCATTCTCTTTCTGTCTAAAATTGGGAAAAACCTGCTATTTAGCCTCTACAACCTTGAAAATATTCTTGGGGGAGAAATCCCAAACCCTTGGTAGCATCTTCATTCTTGCATCCCAACTTAAAAACTGGTTCTGGCGCTGATGTCTCAGAGTGAGTTTTCCTTAATAAAAAAGAAACACAATAAACATCATCCAATATTATTTTGGGGCTCCCTGCAAAATACTGGATATCTTCACTTCTTTCATTATTATGCATATGAAGCTGCATTCCTTACTTATATTTTATTGGTTAACTTTTAAATGCACTGTAATGTAATGTAGGTCTGCATCTTTGTATTACAAAGGTTAACCCTCATCCAATCCTTGAACCTAAAGGTCAACTTCATTTCAATCTAGTTCAAGCTGCTGCTCATTCATAATTTCAGCAGCAAAGCTTTCACAAACACAAACTACGTTTCAAACCTTTTGGCCACAACTGTTCACCCATAATCCATAGAGGCAGGCAAACCAAAGAATCTTAATCCTTATAGCCAACTTTATCTTTAGCAAACAACATCAGTAGTTCTAACCCACTCTAGTCCACTGACTTTCTAATCCTGACTACTGCTCGGTTCTTTTTGTCAATATCTTGTTGCCTTATTATGTCAAATGTGTTGTGACAACCATTTTGTCAATACTTGCCAACTTGAATATATGCAGACGAGCAAGTTTTCTTAGCCAATCAATTATATTCTGTCACTGCTGCATTTTGCCTGAAGGGTAAATTTACTTTCTTCAAAGATAATTATCAGTGTCTTTTCAAGTTATTCTGTCATGCAACTGTAAGGAATTAAAATGACTTTGAAAATAATAAACCTTGTAATATCCTTTTCTAAAGTATTAACTCTTCTGAACCATTAACACAATGAAATTGACACATTAAACATTTTTAAACTGAAGTAAAACAATACTGTGTATTTCATCATTAACTTGCTGCAAGAGATTCAATCAAAATCCTAGTACTTGAGCCAGACCCTGAAATTTGGCCTGTTGGTACCACTCAAGGGCACAAAGTCTCATTGTGTTTTTGGTTAGAAAATCTGTGATAGCATTGCATTCAGGGTAGCTTTTTTGTTTTACCTGCCTGTTTATGTCCATTATAAGCCTATGGAGGATTTCATTACAGGTTAATAGGGTAAAAAAAATAACTAATAGATATCACCACAAAACTTCACCAGCTGATTATTTACATTAAGACAACATTTGTTTTTATTACAAGTTTTCTGAAATGTCATGCCTAAATATCAATATACAATATATTGTCTATTGTATCAATAAATATCAGAATTTTGGCCTGTACCGTAAGGGTAAACAAGTTAAACAGCCTAATCTATTCATATCAGCTTAGTCAGATTTTTGACGAAACGTTTGTTTGGTTGGAGAGGTGCACTGTAAGACCCCCTACCCCATGGCCTAAAATGCATGCAGATGATTGCATATTTCAGTGGATAATGGCAATGTATGTACAAACTATTTCAGAAAACTTGCAATACAAAAAGGTTTTGTCTTAATGTAAATAATCAGCTAGGGAAGCAGATATCTAGGCTATTAGTTCTTATTTTTACCCTATTCACCCATAATATATCCCTTCCTAGGGTTATAGAGGGTGATGACACACAAAAAGCAACTTGATCTGATGAAGGCCTTTGGCCGAAACGTTATCAACTTTTATTGAATCTTTTTGCATTTAGGAACTCGTGTGTCGTGTGTTCTTTGAACACACAAAAAGCTAAAACCAATGCAATACTATAATTTATTTTCTGACTCTAGGGTGGTATACCATTCCAAAAATCACTATGTGCCTTCATGTCCTCAGATGGTACTGACCAACCCTCTTAAGTAGGCCATGTGTTTTCTGATGGACAGATCACATAGTATATCTACATCTAAAATCAGTTCTGATTAAATGCAGCAAAAAAGCATTAGAATCAAGTTGAATGGGATTTTGATTGAATCACATCAGGCATAATGCAATAATAATTGCATTATGCCTGATAATTGCATAATTGCAAATATAAAATTTTCAAAGTCTGGCACATAAAGCCACTATGTGATGTGTCGCCGTCAGAGAAGGAATCTGTGATACAGACACATTGTCTTTTTAGACAAAAGGATGTGGCAATCCTGGCCCCTTTATGGTATGTGCACTGTAGTTATCACAATAATTGACTAAATGTTGGCACTAATGAAATGTTGGTAGTTGTAATGCTTTCAATAGTAAGTTCAGCATTCTAGTGTACTTAAACATCCACTTAGACAATCCATGTTCAGCAGACTTCCTATCCCTGATCCACTTCTTTGAGCTACAGTGGGTCTGCAGTCCTCCAACTCACAAAGCTAGCAAAGAACTTGATCTCATTCTTGCCAGACACTATGCCACTAATTTGCTGACAGTTACTCCTTTTACATCTCTCTGTCCACTACTTTATTCAGTTCAAAGTGTGTCTTCCTTAGCAACCATCTGCACCTGCTCCCACCGTCTCTATCCATCGCAATCACCGAAATCTATCTCCTAATCACTCCCTTGTGGCATCTGCTATTCCACCTTCCAGCACTTTCCCTTCTCTTGAGGTTAATGATGCCAGAGAGTCACTTTGCTCTGCATTAAGCTCTTGCTTGGATCACTTGTGCCGTCTGTATACCAGACCTGCTCGATCCACTCAGTCTCACGCGTGGCTGAATGACTTTCTTTGCTCAGTGCACACCAACCTCAGAGCTGCTGAAAGGAAATGGCACAAAACTAATAATCCATCCAATCTAACACAATTCCAGGAACTGCTATCATCCCTCTCATCCACTGTTGCAGCAAGTTGCAGCAATTAGTAGTCAGTTCTCTGACCCATCTACACAGACCCTGTCTCACCCCGCTTCATAGGTTCTTCCTCTGAGCTTCTGTAAACCAACTGCTTCTTTTTCTTCATTCATAGTAGTAGCTTTATTTGTCAATTTCTTCACATGTACAAGACAAGACAGTGCCCACAGCTCTGCCCACTGCCTCAACCCTGACGGGCAACCGAGTGGGGCTTTTGATAGCTGTTGCCGTCTTTTTCATTTCTCGATAAACCAGGCCAATGCCTAATCCAATCAGCAAGAGACCTGTAATCATGGTTCCAAATAGGTAGATGTCTTCAATGTCCTCCATGGAAAGACCCGCCAGACACACAACCCGCCACCATCCGTCCATTGTGTAGCTGTAAACATTCCTGGCAGGACAGTCAGGTTCCCCTGAACCTGGACCTCTCCTGGAGAAGATTGTGTTTAGAGACCAGTTGATCAAATCCATGATTTACAGTTTGGAGAGCAGGCTGGAGAGAGTCTCTCAAGACAGATTTAGTCAAGACAAAAGAAGCAAAGCAGGTAAGATAAGGGGAGGAAAGGGAGAGATGAAGAATGCGACCGCCTCCGCTGAAAGCCAGACCACAAAAAGCAAAACAAAACAAACCGTCCTACTTCTTGTCCACTTCACCCTATTCCAACCACTATTTTACAAGCCATAGCCCCTACCATTGTGACAGCAACCACACATGTGGTCAATGCTTCACTAACTATGAGTACGTTTCCCACCACCTTCAAACAAGCCTAGGTAACACCGCTGTTAAAAAACCCCTCCCTCGCTCCCACTGGAGTGGAGAACTACTGGCCTGTCTCTCTTCTTCCTTTTCTTTCTAAAACTATTGAATGAACCGTCTTCAAACAGGTCACAGAATTTCTCTGTCAGCGCAACTTCCTTGATTCCTACCAATCTGCCTTCAAAGGTGGCCACTCCACTGAAGCGGCACTTCTATCACAGACAGAAGCCTTAAAAGAAGCCACAGTGGCAGGTCAGTCCTCAGTACTCATCCTGCTTGATCTATCAGCAGCATTTTATACAGTCAACCACCATATCCTACTGGACAAACATGGACATCAATGGCAAAGCGCACGCCTGATTTAAATTCTATCTCACTGGGCGGTCATTTAATTTGTCATGGCTAGTGCAAACATTGGCGCTACACCACCTCACCACAGGGGTGCCTCAAGGCTCTGTGCTGGGGCCTCTTCCCTTTGCTATGTATACTACCTCACTGGGTCCAATCATCCACTCCCATGGCTTCTCATATCACTGCTATGCAGATGATACCCAGCTCTATATGTCCTTTCCTCCTGGTAACTCCACGGTGTCAACACGGATCTCTGACATCACCTCCAACTAAGCCTCTCTAAAACTGAACTGCTGGTTCACCCAGCCAAGCAAACCATACAGGAAACCATCACAGGAATGTCTTATGTCTTACTTTGAATGTCAATAAGCATAGTTATTCTCTTCAGGCAAAGTCATATGAGAGTGTTTCAAAACAGTCTGTTTAAAGAGTAATTGAAAGGTATTATATAAAAAATTTATTTGGAACATCACAAAGAACATTTCAAGTGTATGTAAGAAAAACACATTATAAGACAAAATATACTTTCCTGACACTAAATACATATACATATATATATATATTCTTAAAGCTGCATTATTTGACATGGCATAAAGAATTAAATAGTAAAAATGTTTAGCCATGTTTTGAAAGTAATTCAGTGTGTTGTGCATTGCACCACTGTATCCATCAGGTGCGCATAAGCTATTGTAAAAATGTAGTTTACCCTGAAAGACACATTTACTTAATTTCCAACATAAATTTTGGGTACTTTATAAAAGAATTAAGACCAATTAATGGACTTCAGACTTTCATTACTGAGATGCTGATTAAATAGATAGGCAGACACACTTACAGACTTAAAAGATAGACACAGTACCAGGAATGAAAGTAATTATGAACTTGATAGTGCATGAACGTATTTGTGCATTTGCACTTTCTTTGTAGTATGTTTGTCTTTTAAAATTCCACTGTTACTTCACTTGACAGTTTGATATTGAGACCATTTGATTTTCACGACACATGCTAGCATTTTCTATTTTAGACAGATCAGAACCTACAGATGGACACCATATTAAACATGTGTTATGTGTAATGTATGTTATTTTATGTTATAAAAAATGTTTTCTTTTATAGTTTAAATGCAAGGACTGATTACAAAGTATACACTCTACATTAAAACAAAAAATGATTGTACATGGATCCATTTTATGGGTCTCATGTAACTGTTACATATTTTATACCCCTCAAGTACTTCATTGTTAGATTAGTCAGTGTGTCTCAGAAAATTCATTTGATCAAAGTCACACATACCAATAAAGACCAATAAAACATCCTTATCACTACATTTGACAGATTTGATGAAGATCTGTATGGTTCTGTCTACTCTTAAGCATTTCCACGACAACTGATACTTCTTAAATAGATGCACATCTCTCTGAAGGAAGAATGCCAACCACTCCGTTATCACATAATTTCAAGACTGGCTTTCCATCAACCCGTTCAATCTTGAAACTGACCTGTATAAAGTACATGCAATCTAGGTATGTCCAGGTCACAAGCTGACTTGCATGCATGCATGTGTGGCTGGTCTGTGGGTGTGGCAAGTGTAGTGCCTTTTTTCAATACTCCTCACATACCACATAATTTGGAATGACAATAAAAATCCTCAAGTGACTTGCAGAAAAAATCCTCAAGTGCATTGCAGCATTAATCTTCACTATTGCCATAAAAAAGGGCCTGCCTCATTTAGTCTAACTTTTAAGCCATAACCTTTGTGGAGAGCAACTTATCCTGCGGATTACATAACCTGTCTTTGGGTCCTGCCACTCTGCAGTTTATCCTTCTCTGTTAACAGGTAAGGCATATGTCACATTAACTGCCCTTTTGTCATGTTCATCCCACCCACCATCAACATGACACTCACAGGGCTATGTGGAGTGATGAATATACAACCACATAATATTTAGAACAAATTCCTTACATTCATTTTTCCACCAAAGCAAAGTTTAAAATTGGACAAATAATTTTGATTGGAGAGAAAAAAGATGAATATCCAGGGTGCATACTGCCACACCTACTGGAAAAAAGTAGGTTTTGATGTCTTCAGATATCCAGCGGATGCATGTCTTCGCTATCTGTTGCATCTTCAGTCATGTCCTTAGGGTTATCTGTCAGGACATCCTCCAAGGCTTCCATGGTCACTGTGCACGCGTCCGGTGCGACTGCCTCAGTCTTTACCGTTTCGAGTTTGAACATCTCCTCTCTCTCAGACTTCTCCCCCTCATCTTTTACCGCTTGCTGCTTCTCCTCCTGCTCCCTCTTGAGCTTCTCAGCCTTTTTCATCTTCCAGAAGTAGTGCAGATTCTTCTCAGGGTATGTCACCTTGGCCAGCGGAAGCTTGAAGATGGTGGCTGTCTCCGTGGTGATCAGCAGGAAGGTCAGGGCAGACAGGCAGAAGGGCCATGTGCAAGCAGGAAGCCCAAACTGCAAGGAATCATCAAGACATTTTATCAGGGACAAAGCAGTGTACAATACAAACATATTACACAGATGTACTTTTGCCCAGGCCACATAGGTAGTCTATGGGACTCGTAGAAATCGAGGCAAGGATAGAGATGTTTGATGCTTCTCCAAAAACTGAGTGAAAATGTAATTTTAGGTCCTGGCAGATGCTGTTGTAGAAGCTGTATATGTTATATATAGTATTGAATGTCTGTTGAGCGATGGACTTACATTTGACATGATGTTTGCAATAGCTGAGCCCAGATATGCACAGAAAAATGCTGAGGAAATGAGAAGAGGAAGAGTCAGAACAGTAATTAAAGTCATTTGTCTATCAGATGGGATGAATCCCACAAAACTGCTGTCAGACGTTGGTCTATGAACACGGATGTGAATGGGAACAGGACGTACCACAGGTGATGGCCAGGAGATGAACTTGCCAGGTGAGAGCATAAAACATTCCGCCGATGGCGATGCAAGCCAACACACAGTTGTAGCCCCACAGTCCAAAGTAGATGTTCTCAAAGGGCGCAGCAAGAGCCAGGCCTTATTTGGGCAGAGCGTAAATTAAGCCACTGTCAAGTGGTCCCAACCTAATGGTCATGTAACCAATAGCTCTGAATGGATGACTACTGTTTGGAAAACATTTCGTACAGTGAAAATAAACTAGATTAGGCCTTACCTGACACCATGCCAACAGCAGAACCAATGGTTGCATGCACACAAGTAATAGGGGAGGAGATAAACAAGGCAATGATGAAAATGCCACCAGTCCATGGGTTGTCACATCCATACACCTGTCCTATTCCCACTGGGATAGATTGGAAGAGCTGCACAGAAAAAAACAAAACAAAACAAAAAAAACAGCAAACAAAGAGACATTACTGGAGGCATAACAAGTAGTGCATATACAATGCAATGAATGACGCTGATATTAAACAGTCTGTCTGTGGGTATTATGGGTTTATTTTGTCATATGTTGTAACCGTATCTCCAAAACAAAAGATACGGTTAAATGGTTGGCTAAAACAAAGGTTGCACACACCCTCACCTCATTACTGTCTGATGTAATTCTGAAAGCTAAAAGCAGCTGTAATTCTGTCCCCACAGGGGTTCAGGATACAGTACAAAATAGGAACCAGGTGTATACTGTATACTATCTAAATGAGGGTGGCTAAATTATAATTTTACAATATCATTTAAACTTTTGAAATCAATTCCAAGTATTTTCCATGACTGGAAAAGTCTCACTCATCAGTGTCACTGATGATCCATGAAAAAACAGACAAGAAAAATGTGGCTTTTCTAGCTAGATTCCACCCTGCATGACACTACCAGCATCTTCTCTATGCTTTACACTGTACACTCTGCACTTAAGGACATGACTTCAAGAGAATGAGGGCACGTCTACAACACACACACCCCTGCCGTGCCCCCTTTAGCCTACCTTTGCCACGTCTATCTCTGACCAGGTGATGTTGGGGAGGGAGGTGCGCGGTTGTATGAGAACTTGAGGGAAATGGTGGTTGTAGTGACCTGTGGCTACCATGTGCAGGCACACAAGAATGTTGAAGGGCAGGGTAAAGACTGGCAGATCCCAGCGGCTGTTGATCGAGGCTAAGGCACTCGACACGATAGGACTGGTGGTGAAGATATTCATGTTGACAAAAAGAGAAAAAAACAAAAAAATGCATGTCTAATTAAATTTTGCACAATTGGCCAGATTTTTGTGGCACTGAAATGAAAATCTCAGTAAGCTGAACTTAAAATCATGCTTAAAATCAGCTTTCCATTTCCTTTACCACCTTTGAAATGCTGCTCAGATAGTCATCAGGTGTATCATATGACATTCTTTTTATAAAAAGGAGATCTGTCATGGCAGATGGCAAAACAACACCTTCCATGAAGGGCCCTACATAATTTCCATTTCAGACACATAAGGATGTTGCATAATGCTGCGGTGCTTGCATAATGAAACATGCCCAGTTAAAGTAGAGCTGGACAGTAACTGATGCAAGACACACACACACACACACACACACACAAAAGAAAAAACAACTCTGCCAAATTTGCAATTGTATTTGTTACAAATTCAAACATTATATCTTATTAAGACCTGTCTTTTGTACAGAACTGACTGTACAAAAAGTCTACAATAGTCTACAAAAAAAGCATGCATAGCCATATGCATATTTGTTAGTCACCATACACTCTAAAGAAGCACATACCATGCCATTGACATGAAGATGTTGGGAAGCAGCAACCACCAGTACCAGTCTCCTGCATTTGAGAACACGGCCATGAGAAGACCAACCAAGATGCCATTGTATCCATACAGACCAGCTGCGATGGCACCCCTGCAAAAATAGCAGAATCTGTGAGGGTCACAGACAATGGAATCACCCTGTAGGGCAACTGGGTGGGATCAAACTGAGGGAGTGGTGGATGGGATGCCATTTTTGGGGGATCAGGACCTGTTTTGTTGCAGAATGAGGGCAGAGATGGTGGCAAACAGGGTTCCGACGAAGCCATTAAGCGCCCACCACCTATTCTGGAGAATCAACCCGGCAAAAATGATCAGGCCACTTAGAGGGTTGTTGACAAACATGACCTGGGCAGCACCACGAAGCACCCAGTCGAGGATCTGGAACAGCATGAACTGCCCTGAAAATTTGAAGACAACAGCTGCTCACTTCAATTCTGTTTACTTAATGGAAAATTATATCTGAAGTGTTTTAAGTGGTGGTGAGAATATGCCATGTAACTATTGGTCAGACACTTTTGTCAAACATCCATCAGTCAGAACACTAAATTTGTATGGCAAACGGGGTCATTAATGACTAGCCCTATCCATTTTTTCAGTAGTTAAAAATCTTTTCATGACAGATATATGACCTAAAAGCCTACTTCACATACTTACTCACTTACTTACTTATTATCTTTCTGCCTTTTCATTTCCAACATTTTCTGAAATGGATTTCTCATAAAATGGACCAAGCTAAAATTTGTAAAAGCATTCAGTGGCAATTGCATTGACTCTTATGAGAGAGAAATGGAAGAGGCAGGAATGTCCAGCATGGGAGGAATGGAAGATCACCAGCAGTCAGATCTTATCTGGTTTTAGTGGCTGTACTTTCTTTAGTTGGGGAGAGATTGGAGAGGGGGGTGGGATTGTTTGGTGTTAAGAGCTTAACCTAAATTCCAAAAAACCTAGGAGTGCGTATGTGGTTAATGCTTTTAATTAAATATGGTTTTGGCTCCACGTGTATGTCCATGTGTACTCTGTTGGTTAGTACTGCCATCACCTTACCTTTCATCCATTCTCCATAGACCCTCATGTCACCGGCAAAGTAAGAGACTCCTTTGAAGATCTTTGCCTTGATGCTCTGCAGAGACGCAGAGCTATCTGCCTGGTGTTGTTCATTCTTTGCCGAGGAATCTTGCTTCTCTGGGTCAGTCGTTGTTTCAGGCACAGGGTTGGCCATGAGCAGATCGAGCTCCTGTGGAAAGTGGACAATGACAATAATAGCATTTGGCTGTGATTATTCGTGCCAAGCTGTGAGCCTAGTCCATAAATACAGACATACCGGTCGTCATCACACAACCAGGTCCTCCAAGAATAGTATACTCATTTGTGAAAGACAGGTGCCCGAATACATAAAAAATATTTCTGAGGGTTATTTTGAACTCGATAGTGTGCTAGTGTGTGTCTTTGTTTCATTTGCATGTGCACACAAGCTTATGCACGTGTGCTTGCACACACACACACACACACACTCACACACACACACACACACACACACACACAAAAGCCCTTTAACAATCTCAAATCCAAATCATCCTGCCACAAATCTTGCTGTTAAAATCTAAGTTCTTGCTGAATGAAAGAAGCCTTTACCTTCGAATCACAGGCAATTGAAGAATATTCACTTGAAGAGATGCTGAAAAAATGTGTGATATTCTTTGGAATACCCTAGAACAAACAACACGATAAATACTCATATTACAAGACAAAACATGCACAAGAAAATTATAAGAATACACACATTCTACACAAACTGTAGAACCAAACTGATGAAGCCAGTAAACACACAAACAAACATAGTTCAAAAACAACGTGGCGAACCTCTGAGAGATATTTTCCCGGCATAAATGACACTAACTGGAGGAGCAGAGAGTTTTTTGAAAGTCAGAAACTCAGTTTCTAGACAACACTTCTGTCACTTTTATACCCAAGTACCCACTGCCCCTCCTCTACACACACAGCTACCGTGTGATGTATGCGATAGGAGCACATTCCGCATACTAAGTGTCTGAAAGGTTTCCAAGGCGGGTCTTTACAGTCCCCCCTCTGGTCGTAATGCATATCAATGCAAAAGACCCTCTTTTACCAAATCGCCACCATATTACTGAAACTAGATAAATATGGCTTTTTCTGAGTAGTATTTACTAAGAAAATGTGTGTATGGCTGTGTGTGCGTGCTTGAGTACTGGTCTGCGTGTCTGTGTGTGGGTGTAGATTCTTAGTTAGCTAAAACTTATTGCTTGGGTAACTGTAGCAATTACACACACAGGATTGAGCCAAGCTGTCAACGTTTGCCTGCAGGCAAAGGCTTCCTAGAGAACACTGTGACAATTTGTGCTCTGAACCTCCCTGTACAAACGCATTCATGAATGAATCACATGTAAGTTTCTCACATTCTCACGGCTCAAGGCTGTTTAAATCTTAATAATAGCTTCTGTTTAACTGGTACCTCATCACAACTTTTTGTTGTCATAGGAAAGGAATGGCTAATTGATGAACAAAGGTCACACATATGTCAGAAGTTTTAGCAATCTTGTGTGAAGACAGAAAAGAGAACAATTTTGCTCAGTTTTGCAGGAAGATGTAAGTCAAACTAGATCAGTTAGGCTACATGTATGTTTGTGATAACATTAGAATGGTATCACTAACCTTTGTCCTGAATTCAGCCTTGCATATGGTCCCTATTCTTTGAGCTTGAAGAATCATACCCTAACTTAACCTTAATACCCTAACTCAACCCATACTCTCTCTTCACCACTCATACACCAAAACAACATGAATTAAATTAGCATCTACACACTAAGTTTTGGCTTTACTGTTATTCTATCAGGTTTTGGTCCCTGTTCGCTAGTTGAATGTGACAAATGTAATGTGATGTAATGTAATGTTATTTGTCAGCATAAACCAGAGTGGAGATGCATGGCAATGGAGTTATTCCTGGTACACAATTGTGCACCACTTCATCATTGCTCTGGCACACACTACATATACATGCAGAGCATATTCCTGTTCTAACCTGAATATTGCCCATATTCAGGCTGCATGGGAGGCATGTAGGCCCCTCACTCTGAATTTGGTCATATTTCCTCTGGGATATGCCTGTATTAACTGGAATACTGGTAAACCCTGTAATCACAGGGTAGGCATGCAGGAAATGCAGAAATGGACAGAACGTGTGGTTGTGGGATCAAATTCACATTATTAAAAAAGAAAAGAAAGACAATGATGGATTGGGGAAGCTTGCTCCATACTGTTTTGTCCTATAGCAGCCTATATCTGTCTGAGTGGTCTGCTTTGACCATTGCATAACATTTCTCAAGGTTTGTTATCTGCAGATAGCTTACTTTACCAAAGGGAACACAGGCACACAAGGGAGCTTGCCTGGGGAATGCTACAGTACAACAAGCTATTCTAGGAGGTGGTAAAGCAGGTTGCATGACTGTGAGAGAAATTCATGAGCATTATATTTGTTTGCACCAAATTTATGGCTCCAGACCAGTATAACTCTTTTTTTATTACACAGATTCTCTTCTGCAATCTCTTACTCACTTTTAGGCATTTGTGACAGGCTTTCATGTATGAATTGTGAAATGGAATTCATGTATAACAATTATTTGAGGCAATAGAACTTTGTCTACCACTGCTTTGCATGACACAAACAATAGTAGACTAGTGATCAATAAAAAAAGTGTAACACAAATTTCAGTCAGGGTATTTGCAAGATATTGTACTAGTACAGACTAATGCAGTATAGTAACAGGGCCCAAGAGATAGCACTCAATAATTTCTTAGCTTCCTCTAAACAATACTGATAAGCTAGTCTGTGTCTTTACCATTTTAAAAAATGTCAGGCTTAAATGTTCAGTGGTGTTCCAAATATTAAATGAACTGCCTGGGGAAGCCATGACAGCGAAACAGTGACAGTGTATTGCTGCAGATGTGGGTATGACTATGTGTCAGCTATATGGGAAGACGTGGCTGCCGTGAAAGTGAAAAATAAATGCTGGTGGCACCATTGTGTTTGTCTGCTGGCCTGAACGAGTTCCCACACAAAACAGATGAAGACACTCCTTGTGGTTTGAGGCCTGTTTTGTTTTTGGTTTTTTTTTACATTTCGGGCTTTATATTTGTGCGTTCTGTCATAAGCATTTGCAGCTTCAGGAACTTCAGAAATTGTTTCACCCCACCACACACACACACACACGTACGTGCACATACACATTAAAGGTGCGACAGCTTTTGCCAAAGTCCCTCTTTTCCTGTCAAACTACAGGAGGTATAGTGTTTGTACCATTATGAGAAAGAGACTGAAGCAGTTTCTCCTCACAAATGCTTTCAGAGACCTCGAACAGTTGTGCTAGGGACCCATTTTCCACCTAGTGTTTAGGAAAGCCATTACATCCTGTAGGGATATCATTTGTGAGTGAACACCAGGGGTCAGAAGTGGTCTGTTATGAAGAGAACTCTGTATTTTCATGTTGTGTTGGATTCAGGCATCCTTTTTGCACACTGCACACTTTTTCACCATCCATTGCAAGGAAGGCGTCCAATTTTTTTTTCCTTTGGATTGCAGAGAATCCTTTTATGCCCTCCTCCATTGCAACAATAGCATTATTTTGAGAGGCAAATTAGGCAGATTACATTTGAGGAATTGATCATGGCATACTAATCTGATGCTCAGTCAGGCTCATTTGTTGATCCAGGGGCCCGTGAAGGTAAAATAAATGACAATTGCTCTTTTCTTTAAACCATCTATCTATAATACAGGGTAGTATGTGGTTTCCCTCTTAGTGTGCATCAGAAGACAGTAATGAATTAGGTCTTGACAGGATGCTTGACAATTACAAACTGGGTTATCCTTTGGGCCAGTAGTCTGACTCCTAATCAGTCCCAATCAATAAGTCTGACACCTAATAATCTATAGATCATTAGCTAGCAAAATAGCTGTAACCATAAGCATTTGAGCCAGAGGCTGCTCTATTTGTTCCATTCTCTCCACTAGGTGTGATATTGTATAATTTGCCAGGATTTTAATTGGTTCTTTACTTTCGTGGGAATCTGTGCCAAAATGAAGCACTGACAGCAAGAGATGCCGGTTCTTTACATTCAGGAGTTACATGTGGCAATTTGTGCTGAATTGTGCTGCCAATTCACACCAATCTGCCCCTATGAATGTCCCAGTCGTCTCGCATAGTTGGCTCCGTTGGAGTCACTCGTGCAATCATGGCTGATTGTAGTGAGAAGAGAGCTCCCCCTAGGGTTTCAAAGGACTCTAGTGTGGTGATCGCTCTCCAGACATGAGGAAACCTAGGCTACTAACATGCTCCACTGATGATGTTTCTGACAGCATTGGCAAGAGTGAGGAACTGGACAAAAGACAGGGATGCACCATGGAGCCTTAATAGATGTTAGATGTGTTATTGTACAACTCAGAGAAGATGTAAATAAGATTTACTGGGTTGATGAGCTCCCAGATAAACAGTTATGATTGTTACTGCTATGATGATGAAGCCAAATACATTGTTGCAACCCAGTGTTGACAGAACAGACTTCGCAGATTTTGCTGTAATCCCTGAATCACAGAATGTGGCTGTATATGTTAAAAAGGCAGATGGCTCAGTATCTAAACGGCGCTGTGTTATCTACTGTCTATAACTGCAGTGTGTGTGTGTGTGTGTGTGTTTGTGTACACGTGCAGGCATGTGACACACCTTCAGAGTTCACAGAGAGTCCACTGACATGTAGTAGGCCTATCTACCATCCCAATGGTCACCTGCACTCCAAATGCTAAAGGCTTGGAAAGTTCAAAATGAGTTCCTCATATGTTTTGTGTTTTATTTTACCTATGTGATGATGGTCAATCCAAGAGCCTGAAGAGTCAGGACAGGCGTTCATAGTCAATTAGCCTTAGGCAGAGACGTCACTGAAGCCCCGCCTAACCGAAACTGAAAATTATCACAACAGATTAGGTGTGAATGATAGATAGCCTACTCTATGTGTTAGAAATGTACATCAGATATGTAGATTTGTGTCATTATGTCTCTGCTTTGCAATGGTTAATGCAATGTTTTATAAAGATAATGAGAGAGTAACTTATACTATTATAATGTTTGTAATACTTAACATTTTTGATTCAATTTTACAATGATGTGGAGAACATCCCACCTGCACCAGGTGACGAGTTGATCAAGTACTACACAACACAGCACAAAACTGCAAAGTGGTACAAGAAGCTCTTTCTGCACTTCCTGGACATTGCTGCAACAAATGCCTTCATCCTCCACAAAGAACTCATGAAAATAGGTTTTTTAACTAATTTCATTACATTCACTTTACTCTTATATTATTATTCCTAAGATTTTCTAGAATATAACCATATGTGCCACTTTTGCGTATGTATTTTAGTTAGATGAAAAACTTAAAAATGTCAATGTGTAGCAGACTGCCTCAAAGTGTCTGAAAGGCCACGGACCTCTGAGTGAGTACTCTGAGTCAGTACTTACCATGTTCCTAACCATGGTAGCATCATGCATCATATCCTTCAAATGTTTGCACAAACAATTTATTAATTGAGAAGTGGGCGAGGGTTACAATGGATGGTTCATAGATCATATTCAGCATTCTTGCTTCATGCCGTTATTGATGCCACTGACAAATTTTTAACTTGTGTAGTGATTAAGGAAAAGAAATGGTAAAAGAGATAGTAGTAGTATCCCTGTGACAATGTGCTCTGGTTTCCTCTCATGCCTATGCTGTATTTGGTGCATTTAGAATGAGTACACTGTACAGAGGGCTAAGATTTTAAAAGGATTATGTTTAATGTACATTTATAGGTCGATGCTTACACAGGCTTAAAAACATCTCTCGAAGTAAGACAGCAGAGCGAAAGTGCCTGAATGGATAATTGAGGTCGAAATGAACCCTAAAGAAATGTATTTTATTTCCAGGCTTAAAATGTTATTATAAACTGGCCTAACCAGACAAGCACAGCTGGATGTGGAGCAGGGAGAGCCCAAAAAACTACATCTGTTCTTTTTAAGATCCTGCCAAAGTCGATCGAACTTGATACAGCATGACTCCAAATCATCGGAATGCAAGTTGCCTTTTAAAAGAGGGTATGGGCCAGAAACCCAATGAGATATCCATATGGAGGCCCAGTACTAACAGCCATTACAGTTATATTCCATTATGCAAAAAACAAACCCTCAAACTCAAAACAATGGGTTGCTTTATGATTGTCATTGTTCACATATTTATTTATTCCGAGAGTATTACCCAACCGTAACACAACATTTGCTCTTTTCCCTGTCCGACCGGCTGAGTTACGACTCTTTCCCTTTTTGTGTTTTTACATTTGCAGCACCGAAAAACCCACCGAGGTGGTTTCTAATTAGAAACATATGATGTGCATGAATACAAAAAATAAACACAGCAAAGGATGCTGGGATACATTGGAAACAGTGAGAACATGGCGGTATCCAGCACTGCGACAAAAAGTCAGCCATCTCTAATCTGGCAGCGTGAAAGTACACCTATGAAGAGGGATGAATAGAGTCATTATGGAAGGAGGGAGGAATGGAACGGTTCTTTTATTTCGCTTTTGCCTGCAATTCGCAGGAGTGAGTATGAAAAATCAGGATAATGACACATTCACACATGGTGTTGCAATGAGAGAACCTAAATTACGCTCCTCGTCTTGCAAAGTGAAATACCTTTTTTTTTTTGGCACCTGCCTTTTGAGAAGTACAATTTAGAACCACCTGAGTGGTGGGGGAGACAGGCGAGTGGGATAATTATTTTGCTCTTACTTGAATGAATGAATGTGAACTGAATGCAGACAGAAAACTGTAAACACAGTTTAGCATTTCTATTGAGAAATAACCAGTGTGCCTTTCATGGCACTGAAGCGATGATCAGTTGGTGACCTGAGAATTAGACATTAGCATTTAAACCAAGTGTCAGGTAGACGCCTTTCTTTTTTTTTTTTTCAAAAAAAGAGAGGTCCCAACTGTTTGTCAGTGACAGACACAAACTGAAATGTAAGAATTGAGTTATCTCCTGAGCATTGCGCAACACTGCTCTAATTAACTGCATGCATTACCACAGGTGCCATGACCCAAAGGATGCATCTGAGTCTGTGTAATTAAAGCTCCATGCATATATGACCCCACCAGGGCCCCTGATTGTAACACTAACATTGATATCCATCTCATCTATTAGCCACGCTTTTTGGTATAATAGACTTTTCAAGTCATTTGTCAATGTCAGACCCAACCTGAGAGACTCCCACTTGCCCCTGTGTGCACTGCTGCTGTCCACACATTCCTTCAGCCATAGGTTGGCTTTATATGGCGAACAGCCTTACTCACACTAGGATGCAGACAGCCAAAACAGCAGAAGTGGTTTCCAGATGTTGACACAGACAGACAGTAATTGGAGTTTGTGATGGTTTCCAGCTGCCGTGGACCACGGCCAGCAAATTCTCAAAGGGAGTGAATGTTCTGTGCCATAACTCACACAGAAAGGTTTGCAATAATAATAATAACATACTCTACTGTCCAGCAAGGAAAAATCGACTTTGTGATTGCAATAATTGGTCGGGTTTTCTTCTCCCTTTTCGGTTTTCTTCTCAGACCCTCTGACAAAATTTTGTATATCTGAAAAAAAATGTTTTGATATGAAAATTCAGTTTTGTTAAAGGGGGACAGTTTTAGGCCGGAGATATGCTTAGTGTTCTACCTGGGAAGACAGCCCACAGACATCAGTTGTTTTTCAGTGAAAATATGAGCTTCAGACCTTTCTTCCTGTTCTTTGTATGTGTGTGTGTGTGTAAAGGAAGTCCCTGCCATTACTGAGCAAGCGCCATCTAATTGTTGTCATAAGGTCCCACAGTCCTTTGGGCAAATCACACTGCAAAGAGATCCATCAAAAGCGTTACACACACACACAAACACACACAAGCACATGCTGGTGTCTAGCCTGCAGACAAGTCTACTCCCCCAAGAGGATGCCTAGGTAAACAGTGGATGGAGCATCCCCAAGGAGAGCCCAGCTCAGCAGGGAGATCCTATCATCCTCCTTTAACTGAGCTGTGGTAAAGTGTTAATGACAAATTTGACGCTGCCATTTTCACACCGGCGAAACATCATAACACAAACAGCACCGCTGACTGGGGTTTGCTTTTGCATCTCATACATTTCACAGCTTTTCAAATGAAATGAATGTTGCCACAGTTTTAATTGAATGCAAACTAAACCCCTCTGAAACTGGTGAGTTGCTTTTTAGTGTACCAAATAGTAAACAAATAATTAACTTCACTGAACTTGAATACAACTCATGGTCTCTCGCAAACAGAAAACCTTCCATAAGTTAGCAGTTGGAAGTTAGCATATTAACAACCTTGGTGAAAAGGCTGTGACTCCTCTATTCACAAGTGGCTGTGTACCATTTCCATCCAAGGACATTGAAAAAAGTGAGCCAGAAAAGCTTCTGGTGGATTGTAACACTTATAGTCAAGCTGTGACCCAGCTTGCACTTATTTCTCAAAGCCTTTTCATCTCTGGATAGAAAATAAGGCCTGTGGACCACAGGCTACAGGTTTCAAGGCATTTCTGTTCTGAATGTGACTAAGCACAAGAGAGGTGTTTGAACCGCACAGCAACATATTTTAACAAGATTTTAAAATAAAGATACATTTTTTAGAGATGGCAAAGATTGCAAAAATTCTAATGATTGAGTCTCAAAGTTAATTTCTTGGCACAATGTGCTCTTTCAGGGAAAAGAGACTTAGGTAATAGACAACAAAAATCACCTCAGAACTCTGTGATGCTTTAAACGGTTTCAGTGGCCCTTGCTGCCAGCAGTCACATAGGACCTGGGCCAGGGCCCAGTTGTCTTGACACCGTCAAGAACCTTTGCCTTGCTTTAAGTCACTGTTACAGCTTGTGTGAAATCAAGCTCTTAACACTCTCACTGGCATTAGAGGAGTTTACTCTGACACTTTTCGGAAACCCCTGCCTCGCATGTACGCAAACAACAGTCAAATTGTGTGGGAGCTCGATTAAGGATGGAGCAATTGGATACTCTAACCGCCAGGTATCACAAATCTGCTCTTTGGTTTCCCTCTAGTGGGCTGTAAAATGTCTGAGTGGAGTAGCATGGCTCTCAACATGCATTACCACAAATGTAACAACAGCTCTGGGCAGGCGGGGGGGGGGGGGTGGGGTGGGGGGGGGGGGGATGGGGGGTATCAAGGTTTTACCCCAAACGCAGCTAGACTCTGAATGAGTGACCCACGGCACTCTAAGACAGCTTGTCATTGTTCAGTCTCTCAGAAAACAGTGTGAATTACTTTGGCTCGTCATCTAACAGCGTGGACCGGATCAATCTATCCTTGCCACAGGGTCGTTTCAAGCCCCCTCGCTCTGGAATATTTTGGAAAAAGGCGGCCCGTTATTAATGCTACACCTTTGATTAATCACAGCAAATCTGCTTTATATCCACTTGCTGACAGCAAAGTCCAGTTGAGTAGCGATGGCTAGGAACCCTTACTCTGACACAGACCAGATGTTGGCAAATTCCCCGGTTTGCTCTAAATGAAATGGAGGCAAACAGCCAACAACCTGAACTGCTTTCACTATGAAATTATATGTTTACAATAATGTGCTGTGGCTAGGGCACAGGGGTGCAGTTTCATAAAGGTGGAGAACGGGTGGGGGTGGGGATGGGGGTGGGAGGTGGTGGTGAATGTGGGGCTGGGGGGTAGAGGTTTGTGTGTATATACTAGAGGTGGTGGGGGTCTAACCCAGTTGAAAATGGTCACTGGCTGTTTGGGGAAAGATGAAAAAGTCTCACAGCTCTGAGAGATGTGCCCGAGAGAATTCTCTTCATTAACATTGCCATTTTTGGTTCTTCTTCTTATTATTATTCGTTATTGTACTTGTATGCCTCCACCCCACCCCCACCCATCCCCTACCCCACCACACACCACCACCACCTCCTCCTCACTGCCCCCATTTGCCTGCTGCCAGTGTGCTTTCCAAAAAAGAGACAGAGGGTGAGTGTGGAAAAAATTGAACTGTTATATAATCTATTTGCTCTGAGAGGTCTTGAATGAATTCCAAACACAAAGGGGGGAAAAAGAACATGGTCGACACAGAGAGGCAATTGTTGCACTAATGCTTAACAGAAGATGGGATAAGATTACTCATCATCACTTAAATGGCTGGTTGTATGAAACAAACGGATTCAGAGTAGTGGTAAACACAATGAAATGTGTAATCAGACCAGGAATGTGGATTAAGTTGCTGGTTGCATAATGGCTGTGATGCGTTATACAATGAACAAAAAAAAAACCTTGCCAGCCACTATACTGAGTGTAGAGGGGGACACTGAGGCCACTGCAGCATGGCTTGAAACGTTACAAAACTTCACAGAAGCACACAGTGCCACAACACTCATGCCTTCATCCTCCTACAACAGAGCTATGGAGAGCTAAGTTTTATTTTTAACGATGTATGCAAGTGTCTTCATACTTACTTACAATAGTCTTTGAAGATACAACCAATGGAAACATTTGTCAGATGGTATAGTCATGACAAAGTCAGACTGTTAGCATTTACTTATACTGAGATGTTTCTGCTCAGTCATTATATCACATACAGTGCAGTGACACTTTCATCATTGGTAATATACCTCGTAATGAATGGAAACACCAAAATGACTTTTACGTCACCAGCAGTAAAATGAATTTCAAACTGGGAGCTCCCCAATGATGCTGGAGGCATGCCACTGTGGCTTTATTTTGTGTTGTGCTGCACAAAATTTATTTGCCAAACTCTGCCCATCAGAAAAAAAAATGACAGTTAAAAGCCTTTACCCATGGATCCCTACTGTGGACTTGTCATGGTCAGTCAATGTCAAACATCCTCAAAGAGTAGGAAAAAATGACAGAGAAAAGTAAAACATGGACAAGTGGCAGAGTGATTACTCACTGCTTATGCTGGAGTGAGTGCTCCTACAGCCTGTGTCTTTTTTTTAATAAAAAAAAGAAGTAGGGCAGGGAAAATATCTCACTCTGGTGTCTGAGGGTTAAGTCTACCATCCCACTCTTGTGTTTGGAGGAACGAGCCTGGCGAGTGCACACATCGGGCCTTGGGTTGGGTTCACTAATTATCTGGAATAAAAGCGCCTTTTCATTCCAGGGAAACCTGAGAGGTCCACGGGGACGGGTTTCCTGTAAGTAGCTCTCGGGAACTGCAATCAAAGCCTTGCTACATACAACTTATTACAGGGAGAGGACGAGCAAGAGAAGCAAATGAGTGGCCTTGAGAGCTTCTGCTGAAAACTTGCAAGAAATATTCACCTTCCTCTGCTGGGCTGGACTGAAGGTGTGGGTAAGGGGAGAGTGGTGTGGGCGGGGGGGGGGGGGGGGGGGGGGGGGGATTGGGTGGCAAGTGATTCAGTGATCAGAATAATGTTAAGACATATAAAACTTTAGGCTATTTGGAGTAAGCAAAACCTTGACAACCTGTGTCAAATAACAGAACTTATTGTAAGAGACTAACTAAAAATGATCGTAGGAAATGAAATAGAAGTGATCTATCATAATATAATATCATAACATGTTATGCTTTTGTGTCTGAATAAAGCAAAATAAACATATAAGAAGTGTATGTGTTCTTAAATCCCTTTTAGGTTTGGACAGATACACATTAGCAGTAACACTGAACTCTGATTTGGCAACATAAGCTTTCAGTAATGGGTGATAACAGCAAAAATATTTTCTTGGTTTGACACAGGATATAACCTAATTTCCCCCAACTGGACAGATTCTAAAATTGTGGTTCACCATGTTGAAATTGATGCTAATTAAGGTTAAATGGTTACTGCTTGACCAAGATCAGGGGAAATATAATACCTAAGTGATTTACTGTTAGAGAAGCTATTAGTGGAAAAGAATTAATGTTAAAACTAAATTATGTAATGTTATTGACATCTGAAATTAAAAATGGAAAAAGATAGAAGGAAGTGAAAGATCTCAGACATACTGTAAATCCCATTCAGTTGATGCATAGCGTATCCAAGATTACAAGTGTATGGATGGACTAAACACTAATACCATAACCATTATTGTAACAACCTCCTGATTTGTACCATACTTTTGCCCACATCCTTGGAGCATAATGTTTTGTATTGAAACTCAACACTCAAACGTAAGCAAGATCAATGGCTTTGAGGTCTCTAAAAGACATACATGTGTGCACACTACTTCTACTGAAAACTGTTCAAACACATTTCAGGGTTTATTTCTAAAAATTGGCAACCTAGATATCTAGACGTACCCTAGCGGTAGCAGATAGTTTTGCTCAGCTGGTAGGTCAAGTCACGAGCCATAGGGCCTCTGTAGGTCTTCTTCCAAGGTTTAAACTGACTAATCACATCGCTCTGTCCGTATAGAGAGTTGCCTAGACGTACCCTAGACGTACCCCTTGGATTGAGCCCGATCTATCGGTCATAGCAAGGCTATACATTTTTATGTTAAAGTCTGATTTGTCAGGCTAATAGCATGGCTTAACAAACTCCTAATTGTTTTGCAAAGGACTGATTCAGTCGTTGTCTTGATCCTCGGAGAAAGACTTGGTAATATTAATGACCTTCACTACAGCATCTATTCACACCGAGTGCCAGGTCCTGGTGACCAGACGCTTCCTGATAAATCCACATAGCCCACTCAAGCATGTCCATACATGAGTCACACATGCATAAGTGGAGTGACAAATCAGTGAATACGCCTGCTGCTATAACCTCGGCCCTTGTTCCTCATTGAGAGTGTGACTCACAATCTTAAAGATTAAAACGTATGTTACTCATACCATTCTGCATGCAAATGAGACAACGTTTTCTTTCTTCATACACTCCATGTTCTACATACAGATAGAATGTTTCAGTAATTACTGATCTGGTATGAACATGTTGACTCCAACACTGGCTTGTGTTTGTCACCCACTATTTGCCCAAATGGGTAAAGCCTCGCACAAACTGAGTCGCCTGTTTTATTTTGGCAAACAGCAATTCACGCTGTCAATTTCTAGCATCCACACTTTTACACCCCCACCTAAACGTAGCCATGAGAGATCTTTTTTGAGGTGCCTTTTTTCTCTCCTGTCGGCTGTGGGTGTTGCCTTTAACTGCACCCCAGGGGCTCTTTGATCACCTCCCTGCATGAGCTCCCCTTCGCTAAGCTGGACCCTCTTCCTGTTAGCCCGTCCAATAAAGGCTCTGGAAGGGCTGCCGTGTCATATGGCGACAGCTGGGTCGGAGGAGAGGTGGTAGCACGGCCCCCCCAGATCACTTAGTGCCAACGGGGTGTAGCCAATCTGTCAGTGGCAGAGCTGTCATACTCATTTGCTTTTCGCTTCAACCCCTCCCCAACACACCCCCACCCCCACCCCCTTCCTTTCCCATGTGTGCCTTGATATCATGCATCAAAAGTGAAACATTAGGAAGGAAAATTGTAAAATGAAAATACATTTTAATGAAGGAATATGAGAAAATTGCAACTGTTGAGACAGTTGCTTGTGTAGCCTACATATGGCTGTTATGGAAATCATCAGAACATCAATTTCTCACACACCCAAATTGGAGAGCAAATATCATCATGCGCCACCCATGTTTGGACAATGAGGGAAATGGAAATACAGCAGATTAGTTATGTACCGACAGCTTATCGAGTGTTAAATAAGCAACGGATTCACACTCTACAGCACTCTGAAATCTTTTCTGCATCGTTTTGAATCATATTTGCCATATTTTAATAGCATCCACTGATGCAGTTAGCAAACTGTGCCACTTTGCATGCCTCTATATTAAATTGTATAATGAGGGCATGCCTAGAGCTGCAACAGTAACACACACACACACAAAAAAAGTGGAGCAGTTGGTTGGTGGTTGGTGGTGGTGATGGGGGTCGATGGGGTGGGATGGGGAAAAGGTTGCTGACAGATTCCTGGGGAGCAACGTTTTTTTTTTGTTGCTTTTTTTTTTTTTTGAACATATCATGCAGCTCTGCACTGCTAACAGCTTCATTCACCAACCAAATTGCCATGAGTCAGGCCGTCACCTTGGCAACAGTGGCTCCCACTCCATCAGTTATCTCCATAAAGAATAGAATCCTTCACATGGCCAGACGTATATGCAGACTGATTGTGATGGGTTGCCAAAATAGTAAGTACTGTGGTTCTGGAGGTCGAGGGCTGGTGGGTGGACGGAAGAAGCAGTGGGTGGGTGGGGGCCGTGGCAGAGCTAGGGGGAACAAGCAGAGGTAATTGATGGATGCTTGGGAGGGGGGATTCAATGTTGTCTTTCTCTTTCCGCTGCTCTTGCTCTCTCTCTCTCTCTCTCTCTCTCTCTCTCTCTCTCACTCACACTCACTCACCCTCTTACTCTCTCGTTTTAGCGGTTGCTCTCCATCAGGTTGCTCGAACATTTACATGTCATTGTGACTTGCGTGGGACTATTATTGGCGCACTCTAAGTCAAAACTGACTGTCAGTAAGACGAAATGCCTTTCATTAGTACACCAATTATGCCCTGATCACTACATAATTAAATAATGGGCTAATACACTAATTTTGTTTTGTGTGGGCACTGGACTGGTTTGTGTCTGTGCTCATTAGTTAGAAAGAATAAGTACCCTTTAACACACACTCCATGTATGTTTGGTTTGTACAACCAAAGAGACACCAATACAATCTGCATATGTGCATTATGAGCATGCTCTTAAAAGTTATTAAAAAATTTTTAAACAATCATGACTGACAAATTATGACAAAAACAGAAGAGATTACAGATTAGAAGATAGTCTGGCTCTCAGTAATAGCAATGTATTTGATTATAGTGGGAATTCTTGTGACATGTCTTATAAATCAGTTGTAAAGTTATTATAGTTCTATAGTTTATTATGAATTATATATTATACCCCTCCTACGTCTACCCCTGAATGGTGACCCTAGGAACCTGTCATAAACATAACATGACAAGTATCATGAACATCTAATGAAACTTCAAAATGTTTTTGACTGTTGTCATTAAGTGTCATTTGGTTTTTGTAATGTCTTCATCCTAAACTGTCAATTTTACATCACAAAAACCGAATGACACTTAATGACAGTCATGAACACTACAAAAAGTGTCCAGTAATGTTCATGACACCTCATGTCAGAGGCTCATGTCACTCTTATGTTGACAGCCTCAAGTAAAGTGTTACCGTGTATTAATTGTTACTAATACTTTCAAATGACATGTTTGCAATACCGTTGCTATGCCATTTAGCATCTTTATTTGCCACCTTATAGCGGTGTGATTTATTATTAAATCATCAGATAATGAATTGAAAGAATAATGAAAAGTAAACTATTGAGCAATATTACTACTATTAATAAACTACATAACTGTTATTAACAATAAGTAACATAACTATAAGGCAATGGCAACTTTGATATAATTATGGTGGCTCATTATTATGAAGTGTTACTGGCCTTACTGATCTCTCCAGCAAAAATCGTCAGCAGCACACTCTGCATTTTAGATTTAGGCTGAGTGCAGCTCATGAAGCTATGCACATTTATATTCTGTTTAACAGGAGCATAAATTTTACATTAATATGACAAGTGACAAATACTCCATGTTGCCATTGACCTTTTGAGATTCTAATTACATTAAGCCTACTGAGTGGTGAGGGAATAAATTCATTTCTGTTAAAGAGGCAGGATGTGGTTCCATCCATCACCACCAGATAGCGTGTGCTTATTTTTTGCACATGACAAACACACACACACACACACACACACAAATAAACACATGCACCACACACACACACACGCACACACAAAAACATCCATGGCAAACCCAGCTCTTGGGCCTACTTCTAATAAATGTTCTGTGTACTACTTGGAACAAAACTGCAATTTGTCTGTATAACAGCAGTCTGTTCCAGCACTGATAAATTCATTCTTATTTTCATGTTTATGCATTGGCAAAAGCATTTGTTGATGGCAATCGCATTACACACAGCCAAGAGACAGTTTTCTTGTGCGTGTCAGAATACATTACTTTCACTGTTCATGGAAATGACCTAACCTCTACCGATGCAAGTAAACACTGGCTTACAGCCCTGCAAAATACTGAATAAACATTATGATCAGATGTGCTTCTATCCCAGCCACTGTGAAACAGTCAAGTGTCTGCAAATGTACAAATAGTACATTGTACACATAGTACAAGTACATTCAGGTCTACTTTAGTGTCATCTATGCAGCATTCAAGAAAAAAGTATCTGTGGTACAGTAAAAAACAATATCTTAGTTTAACACAGTTGTCTTCATTCTTTGTCATGCACATCGATGTAAAGCATATAGGAACAGATACTGTCTATCAGCTTACAAAAACAATGATTGCTACATGATGAAAATGAAAAGGTTTGCAGATGTTTACTGTAAGAGTGATGAGGCACTGACTGGATTAAAGAGCTTCTGATACACCACTGAATGAAATGTGTACACTTGAAATGTTGGGAGCAGTGAAAATGCTGCATTGATTTGTGGCTCGAAAGACGCACGCAGACAATTTGAGCTCAGAAATTTTTATCAACCAAACACAGCCTGCTGGAATATTTGGGCAGTTCACGCAGCTGCCATGGCAACAGAAATTTTACAGGGGAAGGCATAAGCCTATGGTGAAGCACTTTTCACTTTGCCTCCACCAACCAATGGCTTGGATGCCGTTCAATCCATTTATCACAGGGGCACAGCGCTAGGCTAATACAATGAATGAGAATGGACACGGAAGAGCACTTGATGAGGGGGGGATTCCCCTTCTTCATTACCTTGCTCTGATATGAATTCCATCAAGAGAAGCCAGATGGTCTCCACAGATAGCAGTCTTCATGTGCTTGATTTCAATTTGTTTCAAATAATGATTCAATTCATTGTGGGTTTTCAATTTTCTACATTATTACAGCTGTTGGGAGTTCAGCATTTTGAAAGCACTCTGGTACCACTCAGTCACAAGATAAATATCAGCTTCGTAGAAAAAGCATAGCAACCATTAGGTAAACAGAATTTAAAAATAGAATTGAGGAAACACTGAGTCATGAAATGTTCTGCCTTCAATAAAGTCATTTATTATTTTTCCACAATGACATGAACAGAAATCAACTTTAAGTGCTTGATGCTGCCAGCCAAGGATGGCAGCTGAAAAAAGACAAGCTTTTCTGTAGGAGAAAAGAAAAATAAAAAAATAAAACTACTAAATCATGATCAACAAACATGACCAAACATGCCAGCATACAGTACAAGTATATACCTATATACAGTATATGTATTTATGAACATATATGTGTGTGTACACTAACACACCAAATATGCATGTGTATACATACATTCTATATACAATATATGTATATGCATGTGTACCTCTGTATTTGCTCATTTTATATGTCCAATATTTGCAGTTTGTTATAATAATACAATATAAAAAATGCTTTGAGAATTAAAAATCCATTAAAAAAGAAACATATCAAACATTGTACAAGTTCTCCAAATTTGATTGAAATTCAATGTTTCGTTCATCTAAAATATTTATGCATACAATCAAATGGGGCATGCATATGCACAAAAAAGACCACTAAAAATATGAAATACACAATGTCTTCTAATTAGAATATACAAACATAGCTATGTGCTCTTGCAAAGACACTTAATTTTTACGCAATACTGATGTTGCACAGTTTTTAAATATCAATATAGCTTCAAAATGCATGATACACATTACTACATTTTTTTAAGCTAAAGATGTTTCTTCTTGAATGCTCATGCCCAGCTGTGACACTAGGAAGCTACAACCAACAAACAAATAGTTTCCAAATACTTCTGAAACCCAGTAGAGCCAAGATGCTTCACAACATAACTGGATTACATCAAGTATTTGCTTCCAAGTGTCACTTTGGGCAATAGTACATCTGTCTAGAGTAAATACAGAGGCTGTCAATAACAGGATCGGTCTATGTCTCTTGATTAAAGAGCCAGTAACTATAGAAAGAAAACACCTCAACTTCAGAAGGCACCATTTTATGCTGGTGAGGAAATACACAGAGTTTTAAATATTAAAATGAACGTTTGAGCTGCCATGCCTTGCTGCTAAAACCTCCCTAGAACACATCCTAGTCAATGCTAAATAAAAAAAAAAAAGTTATGTTTTGGTAGAAGGAAAAAAAAAAAAAGCACATTCAGAACGTTTGTTAGATCAGCTTTGGATGGCCTAGCATTAAATACTGATAAATGGACTTCTTTATTTTTGGCCATGTCTCCTGGTGGTATTCTAAGCCAGTCCAAAATTGAGACATCCTACAGCCTACATCTTGGTCCCACTGGCTAGGGGGAGGGGGATAGCTGCCAGCCAATGCAAATTATTTTTCTTGGCTCTGCCACAACAGAAGTCATCATCAGACTTAATGGCTGAGCTTGTAGCAAAATGAATATTTTATGCATGTAGACTACTGCTTCAGTCTATGCCGGACGTGTTCACATGATACCAGTCCCACATGTCAAAACACAGTTTACTCCCATGCAAATGGACCTAACCTACAGTAGTTACACTATTTACAGTGGAAATGTAGCTGAATATAACTTTAGATTAAGGCTCAACTGCTGTTAAGACAGTTCTCTGTCACATGCAGTGACAATAATTGCGATGAAATGATAGTCACTTTTTGCACACTTTTACAGATTACTGATATTCTTCACTATAAGTTGATTATATTTATTTATTTAAAAAAGACCACTTCATTATCCATAAAGGGTGGATCAAAACAACAAAACCAACGATCGGAAAGCTTATCATAAAGGTTAGTCTTTAAAAGTCATTAGGCTTACATGTCAGCAGATTCACAGGTAAAACCTGATGCATAGAAAAAATGTCACTGATGAAGTGCTTCCCTCTCTGGATTTACAGTCCATACAATATGTTGTGTACGCCAGATGTTGATACGAGACAACCTCTAAACACAACAATGACTGATAATACACTCGCAATAACTTCAAAGTATTAGCTCGCTAGCTAATGTTCCTACAGCTGTGATCTAGCACTTGGGAGCTTGACAGTGAATGCTCTAAGTGTGTTCTGAACAATGGATACATGTGTGTTAAGTATGGACATTCATGGTTCAACACGGTAATCGTATTGATTCCTGCATTTCCCTGCAAATCAAATGTAATGAATTGACAAACAAACTTAAGGCACATGTGAGACTACTGAGAAATCAATCGCAGTTAAAAAAGCCTTTTGAATGGACACAAATGAGGTTCTGGTTTCTCTGCTGATGATTGTTAATCTCTGTGAATCATTAAGGTTCTTTAAAATCTACCCGATCTACACATAATAGAAACAGATTGTTTCCTCCAAGTACAACAAGCGAGGGATGTGTCAAAAGGGAGTCTTTATACTGCCTAATGTCCTCTACTGACAATCATGAGTCCTGTCTTCTTCAAAGTCTGTGTCAACAGCTTACATCATAGAACATTCAAGGATACAGAAACCATCTGGGATTGTAAGAAACTTTGGTTTCATTAAATTTAAGAAAAAAAAATTCAAATGGAAGGTTCAGGGTATGTTTTTGAAAAATTCTTCACAACCATCTAATGACCATATTCAGGACAGGCACATTCTTAGACACGGATCTATGGCAGGCCAGCCCACACACTCAAACACCTAGCCTAACCCTTTAGGAAACTGAATTCATCTGAATATTTAACACACTCTTTGTGCCACATTTTAAGCCACAAATGGGACTAATCCTCCATTATTAAATGCTGTTTTTCCATCTAATTATTGCATACTATTTATTGGTCTATATCAGTCACAATAGTGAGAAATACTGAAAAGATGTATTATGACTCTATGAAGTGCTCTATATATATATATATATATATATATATATATATATATATATATATATATATATAAAACTGTAAGCAGTTACGTAAATACTGTTCCATGTACACAAGCAGAATAGCCAGTGATGCACTTACTTAATCATGCCTGTGAAATGATGGGTCATTCAGAAAAAAAAATCTTTTTTTTTTTTTTTTTTTTTTTTTTTGGTGAAAAACAATATTGATTTTCACAGAAACAATACTGACTACAACCATTCTGACTACAGCACGGTATATAACATGTCATCACATCCTGAAATGAGATCTTTTCGTAGATGGGTGTCTACATCTTGTTTCGTATACTGTATCTTATGTACAACTATAGCCCAGCACTGAAAAAAAAAAGATTCATTTCCAAATGTACAGCTATTTGTTTAAGCTCAGGGCGACCCCCGAATAGCTTGAGTTTGCTTAGGAGGACGAGTCGGAAGAGGAGGATGGTTATTGTTGACCATTCTGCACTGAGTATACTGCATCTACTGTGCTTTAACTTGGACGACATACAAAACTGGGAGGCGGTGGGATGAAAATGCACAGGAGTAGGGAAAAAAGCTATTATCTACACTAGCTGGTTTATGGCGAGAACCACAGATATAAAACCTTTTAAAGTTTTATTATTGTGGTTTGAAGTGGGGCTTTGGAGGGTAGTAGTCCGACATGGCCTGGTCTCTTGGAGACTCAGGGAATACACTGCTAAGTCCAGCTAAATCCAACTAAGTCTCTAGTATAAAAATGAAAGCACTGCACATTTGATCACATTCTTTATCTGGATTCTGCCAAGAAGAATGCCCATATGCGTAAGAAAAAAAAAGATATAAAAAAACAAGTAAAAGACAGAAAGCAAACAAGGCAAAAAAGTGCAATGCTGACTCAAAAAATAAAGAAGTGTCCATTTGCACTGCTTTGTGACTGGCTAATGAAAGTTTAGGAGTGCATCTTCCTTCCTGTTGATCGCACGACACCTCCGTGGGCGCTCAGCAGCACAGGGCTCGTCTGCTGGCCGTGACCACTGCCTGCCGCTGCCACTGAGCGCCGGTGGCACAGGCTGAGGCTTGGGCTGCGCCCGTGCCATGTGCACCACTGATTCAATGGCGTCCATGATGGAGTCGTGGTTGGAGAATTCCAGGGGCTCGGGCAGGCTGGCGTGCAGCGAGCCCCGCTTCCCTGGCAGGTCCACACACTTCTCTAACACTGGCATCTGAGTCGCTGGCTCCTCCTCCTCCTCATCTTCCTCCTCCTCCTCCTCCTCATCATCTTCTTCCTCCTCTTCCTCCTCCTCCTGGGGCAGAGGCTGTTTCCTGGGCCTCCCCCTGCGCCTCTTTATCATGTTGTTCCCGGTCTTGGCCTGCCTCTGAAGCCTCTTCACTTTCAGGATCTTGTTGACGTGATCCAGGTTCTTCTTGGTATTGAGGATCTTGGAGAAGGCACGCATCTTCCGCACTTCACTCTGGATCTCCTCAATCTCTTTGCGCTTGTACCTTCTTTTCATTGAAGAACTGGGTTCTGCAAAACAAGAGCAGAGGGATCTGTAACAACTTTGACTCTGCAAAGATGATATAGTGCTATCTTGAGTTTATGACACCACAAAACACAAAAAGTTATTTTGTGGATTACTATCTTCAAGGTTTATAGGACTCATTGTCACTGAAACAAACTGCTGTGGATATATATGACATTACAACACTATAACGCATAACTGAATTGTAATGGGTTTTGGAGAAAAAAGCTAGGGTACAAAAAGGCCTTCACCAACAATATAATGTTATTCTAACCAACTGATTTACCAGACAAGATAGTAGATATAGAATATAGTTAAAACATGGATATTTTATACCCTTACATGCCCTTACTCTTAAACCAGCTTTCCAATTGGTAACTACTGACTGACCCACTGACACTGCTACTCTAAAATAAGGTGAATGACTAATAACTCAGACAACAACTGATATGGCTAAAAGAAGAATCTCTGTTATTTAACATCTATATCAACGCCATTCCTTTAATTAAAGAGTGCAAGAGGTGCAACTGTTCTCTATTGTGAACACATAAAAGACATGCACTGCATTTTGTACATTTATACATCAGCATATTATCAAACGAAACTACTTTATCCAAATTAGCACCGCATACATAGAGTGAGCACATTCAATCTGCATGGTCCCAGGCATGCTTTACACACAGCACAGTGTTTACTGATGAACATTTAATACAAGATTGTAGCTAAAGGCTAATTTGTATGGTTTGTCACTTGGACAGATTGTTGGTCCCCAAAGTCATAATACCAACAACAACAGACAAATTTCTATACAAATTTCAATAGACAAATTTCTATACCCAAAAACAGTCAATGTATTTAACAGTACCATCCCTATCTTGTAGCTCGTGTAACTTCAAAATCTGACAGTGAGTGGCTTTTCTATCTAAAACTTACGAGCTGATGCCCATCTTTTATGCAGTAAGTTATGTGACACAATCACTGAATCAAAATATAACTTGACTGACTCAAAACTTAAATTGTTTCTGATACATCTAAAGATGCACAGGTTACATTTCAGTCTATTTGCAATTGGTCGACAGCAACAAGCAAGTGGTCTGAACTTTGTGGTACTCCAAGATTATTCTAAAGTTATGTGTTTCATGTACTGAACTCTAACACAGTGTATCCCTGATGTGATGTATGATTCCTTCCATTTGAGTTCTCAGAACGGTTAAGTTAAAAAGAGTCAGTTTAGTTATCAGAATCTAATGGTTGACTGTTTCAAAAGCTTTCCTCAAGTCAAGAAAAACAGCTTCAATAATAACACCTGCACCAAGCCTGGATTTCATGTTTACCAAGAACCAGACAGCTGTCTCAGTGAAGTGATGTTTTTTAAAACCAAACTGCATATGTTTTAGCATGTGGACTGGTGTTTAAGTGCTGTGGTGTGTTGTTCTGTAACCAAATTATCTGTTATCTTTGACATAGAGTATACTCATTGGCATCGTAAAAGCTTATTTTTGTAGGCTCTCCTGATGAAGACTGGTATAATAACAGTTATAACTTTATATATAGTATAGAAAAGGACCTTTATAGAATCATTGATAATGGCTGTAATTGGCGCAAAGAGTTTTAGGCAATAATGTATCCATGCCAAATGCCTCTTTGGCTTTAGGACTTTGCTACAACAGATTACCCTATCAACCTGTGACTGAAACACTATGGGATCTACTGTCACAGCCTAAGCTCATAGTTTAAGTGTGGAGTGCAAGGGTGTGTTCGTGTGTATTTCGCTTTTTTCAAATGGGAAAGCATCTTTGCACAGGGCACATGGTTCAAAGGGGTTGGTCATAAGTGAATTAATTGTGTGTGTGTAAGAGCTACCACCATTCCAGATATGGATGAAATTAAAAGCAATGTGTGATAATATAACCAAGACAGAGGCTATAATGCACTTCTTCTTCCTCAGATATCCTTGAACGGTCATTTAAACTTAATCTCAAAGAAAAGTAGAGGCAAAACAAAAGTAAATAAGTTATTTTCTCTTGAAGAGAAATCACAGAATCAGAAGAAAAAGAAGAAAAAGAAAAAAGTCAAATAGAAGTAAAAGAAAACTCTTTTGTTGGGAGCTCTGTGTCTGTCTGTGAATGTTTACATCCTTTGGTGTCGTGCCAAAGAGAAAACACTGCATCCTATTTGGCTCTGAGAGCCTGGGAAATTTGTTTCACTGCCTAAAACAAAATTACACATAAAGAATTCAATTAGCTGCAGGCTATATCCTGCCATTAAACATGTAACAGAAGAATAGCATTAAGTAAGAAAACACATTAAAAAACGTGTGCTAGTGTGTTAGAGAGTAGTGACAAAAATGACACAGCAGCTACAGGGAACTTAGCACCTGACATCTGGAAATGGATAAACACACAAACACACATATGTGCGTGCACACACACACACACACACACACACACACAAACAGACAGACAGACAGACAGACAGACACACACACACAATTACCAGGAAGCATCCCTCTTATTCATCTTCTGTCTGAATACAGTGTAGTGAATGCTCAGCCCCCTCCATCTTGAATAGATGGGCCTATAAAGGCAGGCAATAAAGTATGAAGCCTAAGATACATCGGTGATTAATTTACTGCTCCTCGACTCTGCGTCTGTGCCTTGGAAGGCAGCCCAGACCAGAGGAAATGTTGGGTTTCTGGCAGTCTCGTTTGAAATGGGTTCAGACAGCCTAAAGCTGCCCAAAATGTGTGTTCCACTTTTGCGATCTCCCCTGCACCTCGCCTATATCTCCAGAGAATTCTTTCTCTCTGATTGGTGCTCCATCTGGTAAGGTTTCCCGGAAAACAAACAGAAAACAGAATTGTTGAGGATTTCATTGGCCACAGTGGGAGAACAAAAAAATAGTCTGCAGACAAACAACAGACTGTAAGAGTAAAAGCACACTAGTGCTCAAACATCAATTTTGTTCTTTTTTTTTTTTTTTTGCCCCCACCCCCCAAAACAATAAGAACCTCCAGGTCATTTTTTGAAGATCCTTTAGACAAGAGGCCTAATTCTTTTAAGCACACCTGCACAACCTGAAACCAGACCAACATGTTACACGATTCAGGAAAACACATTTTGTGACTTCAGTTTCCTCAGACAATGTCATAAATATAAATATAAAACCCTCGCAAATGGTTACAACAGAGGTCAATGTGGAAGACTGTAAATAAGAACATAAAAAGATAGTCTATATTCAGTGACTAAATGTCATAAAAGTTGTGATGAGGCAAGGATTGTAAGAACCAAAAAGCTTAACTGTGAAACAATGGGCCAAAACCATAAACTTTATATTATAGAAAAAAAAGAGAGAAACACTGCAGACAAGAGACAAAATGTGCTCTAATGGAGTTCCTCAAAAAATCACCTGAACTCCCAGCTCAGCTATTTCATGCCCCCTGCAATGACATTTCCGCCAACTGTATATGCACTATAGGCAATATGTGACCTCATTTGGTTTTAATCAAGCGATATGTCCGCCTGTTCAAATAAGCTTTCTTTCTCCCACCCATTAATCACTGTGGCTAACACAGAGAGACTTCCCAAGTGCCAACAAATCATTCGAAAGAGACATTCATTTTCAAAGGGATGGTCACAACTCATTTATCCCTTGAAATCTCTACCTGCATCCTGCACATGATGTTTTCATTAGAGGGGCACCAATTTATGGACTTGCCTCCGTGGCTGTCCAAGGGCCCACCCCCTTTAACGTGAGGAGGCCTACTTCCTGTTGTCATGGCAACTGAATTCCACAGTTCAGAGGTACAAAAAAAATATATATATATTTTTCAAAAAATTCAGGGGTGGTGTCATAGAGTTTGAATAGCTGTGCTGGCTTTCCTCACAAGAAAAGGTCCCAGCCACTTATTATGCAACCAGATGGCTTCTGACGTGTGAAACAAAGTGTTTCTTGCAGCATGCCAGCTATGTGCAAAATAGCTCTAAAAGTCTGATGACAGTGGCAAATGTCAGAGGACACAAAGAGAAGAAAAAGAAAACCCCACTACTTCATTAAAAAGACAGAGAAAGAAATTTCAGAGTGTGCCTGGTAATTATACTAAACATACCATGATACGTCAATACAGTATGCTTCTATGTGCAGACACAGCTCAGCAGTTGAGTGGTATAACAAAGTTGACCCACAATCCACAGGAGAGGGTTGGGAAATAACAACCTCATTATTTTTATGATGCTAGAATCTCAGTTCTACCATTTCTTAAACAAACAAACAAACAAAAACAAGCAACTGTGCTTTGGCAGCTCCGAGGTTCAGCCACAAGCACCTGGCAGTCACAGAGACATGGATCAACCTTGTTTGTAAACCAAGGAAAGTCAGTCACTGTCGCTGGTAACACTACAAGCAGAGCAAGACTATATAATAAAAGTACACATTCAAATTCAAAATTCACAGTGAAGTGCTGAATTAATTCAGCAGTGAAAGTGAAATTTAAATTGGAGCAAGTGCTAGCCTTTGAAGCTCAATAGTAAGTCATGGAGGGTGGATAGTAGAGAGGGGGGTTAGGCAAAACGTGAGTCATCCTCCTCCTCTCCCTGGGGAGTGGAAATGTAATCTAACTGAGCCCAGGGCTTCCAATTCCCCTCCAGAGGAGTCGACTGGATTCATTAAGAGCCTGGCTGCTGTCCAGCTCTTTTAACACAAGCAGAGTTTTTTTTTTATTGCATGTCTGTAGAAAATAAATCAAAACGTGTGAATAATATATCTCTAAGAAAACCACTGGCAGGAGAAAGAGAAATGGGAGGAAAAAGAAGTTGGTGAATTATAGTTGTCTCCATCCATGCATTACATTTTCCTCTGCCAGATGTACTGACTGAAAATACAGGCAGTACAAAAAAATGCATTTGTTCAGGCTATTTTGAAAAAGAAGCCAGGGCTTCACATCAACAGGAACAGCTGCAATTTGATTAAACATTTGCAACGTTCCAAGCTGTAAGGTGAGATTTGTTTCAAATGGCATTCCCATTATTATATATTTACACAACAATTCTTTACCATGTGTTAGGGATTTGCACCAGATATAAAAACATACTTTGAAGAAGTGTACTTTCCATTCATGTACATATTATTACATTTTTATGTAAAATGATAACACAACAGGGAGAAATACTATGGAACATGTAATGAAAGGCAAGAATAGTATTAAATATTCCCAGTCATCCAAAGGGACAAAAACACCTCTACATCTGGTAGTGTCTTTGTATTATGTTAGTAGGTGTGTGCAGCTGCTAAATCAAAGATTCTCTGTCCATTTGAGTACCACAATGGTTGAATAGCACATATGCAGACAAAGTATTTATACATTTTCATTGACTGACTATGTCTTACCTGCTAATGCAGGATTAGACCCATGAAACAGCTGCTTGGTCCCCTCCTGTCGTGGATTCTGGAATGACACTGAGCCTCCCTCTCTGTAGGTTCTGTAACCAGGAAAGCTGTGTCTCTGGCTCCGCAAGCCTGACACCTCATCACAGGTGCGCTGCTGTGTGAACAGGTCCAGTGACCCGTTCTGACTGCCCCGGGAGCACTCCAGTGGCTGGCGAGTGCACATGTTGCGGAAGCTGTTGGGCATTTCTCCTCCCCGGGCACGCTTGCAGTGCTGTGCGTCAGATAAGGACAGCGTTGAGAGTGGGTCCACCTCAAAAAAGTTCCTGGGTTTTCTTGTGAGGGTGTCTGTGCTTTGCTGGTTCCTCTGTTTCTCCTTCAGCTTGGCCAAAGACGAGTCCTTTTCCATTCTCTCATTCAGAAGGTTACGAAATACGGGATTGTTGGTCCCGCTGAAAAGTCCACCCAGGTCGTCCGTCTCTGAGACGGAGTACTGATCATCCTTGTGTTTGTGTTTGTGCTTGTGTTTGCGTTTGTGGAGACAGACACTTGCCAAGTTGCTGTTGCCACCTTTGAGAGATACATATGCCGGCTGTGTGTCGCCCATTCCCTTCGAGGAGACTGTGTGAGACATGCTTTTTGCTCTATGCCTGGTTACAGATGCAAGTTTAGGGTAAGTACCAGAATGAAACTTGGGGGGAGGGATTTGTGGCCTCATGAATGGGGACGCCGCTGCACCCAACCCATGAGGCAAATAAAATGGAGGGGTATATTGGCCATAATAGCCCATATTCATCATACTAGTAGCAAGAGGCATAGATGTGTAAGGCATTGCGTATGGTGCATAGTAATTGCCACCAGGCATTGGGTAGCCAAACCCTTGAATGAAAGGCATCCGCATCATTGGCTCATTGGATTTGGCTGGTCTGCCACGTCGCTTCTTTGATTTCTCTGAATTTCTGCGAAGATAGTGCACAGGATCGTAAGGAAGGTATGGCATAGGATAATAGTGGTCAAAGTTGACTCTAAAGATGCTGGGATAGGAATTTTCTCGATAAAAATTGTAGCTGCGGTGGGAGATTCTGAAGACCTGAAACTTGTTGATCAGTTCCTCTAGGCTGGCCAAGAACTGTAAGTCATCTCCTCTCTGAAGGCCCTTGCGCTTTCGTCGGTGCTTCTGTTTCTTCATGCTTTCCTGAGCAAGAAATTTCTCCACAGCAGCCGCCGATATACGTTTCGGGTAGTGCCCTCTTGTCCCTTTGCCAGAAGGGTCAAGTGCAGCTCCTTCTGCACCTTCAAAGCTGCAAAAGTCGAAAGAGTACCTCCTGCGAGATGCTGGCCCTTTCTCAGCTTGATCTGATGTGCTGTTATTGTCAGTACCAATGCCACTGTCACTTGGGATTGTCTCTTCACTGTGGGACTCACTGATGGGGGACAGGGTGACTTCTTTGATTGACGCCACTTCTGAAAGGTGTGACGGCGAGTTTGCCATAAGTCTTGGGGGAGAAAGCTTCCAGTTACTGCTAAGCAACCCCCTGGGGGCTTTTGAAGGCAAAGCACTGATAGGCTGTAGATTTGGCATGGTCTTCAGGTCTTGCTGGTTGGATTCGTTGGTGGCAGGGTACATCATCCCACCTGCTCCAGGAGACAGTGGCAGCATGACCCTTGGAGAAGGCATCCCGGTTGCTGTCGATGGATTAGAAGGCACTACAAGGTTCTCAAACTGGCTAGAAACAGGCACAGAGTTCTTATCTTTGTGCTCATCTTGCTGAGCCTGCAGATCAACTCTGGGCTTTCTTCCCCTTTTCTTGCCAATATAAATAGTCCCTCGCTTACTCACATTGATTTGTTTGCCAAGACGAGCCTCGATTGTCGATGCCATAGTTGACACGGCACTTGAAGCAGGAGCATTAGTCTTAAGAGCGAGATTGCTAGTGCTAGCGCCTGACAAAAGTTCATTTAGTATGCTTTGCATCTTAACTAATTTCATTTTTTTGACTGACTTCTTTTTAAAGACACCAAGGTGACTGGTTTTCTTCAGTTTCAATTGATGGGGAGGGGAGGGGTTATTTAAGGCCAGTTTTACTAGATCTGACAAATCATGGGTCCTCTTTCTTTTCTTTGCACCCAGTGGGTCCTGGGCAATCGGACTTACAGGACTTGTAGCTGTTCCTTCATGAATGGTCTCAACAGTAAGCAGTGGCTGTTTCTTGGGTCGCCCACGCTTCTTTTTCACAGGGGTGATGACGGTCAAACTGTCTGTGTTGGTGTAGAGGGGGCTTGCTGGTGTAATGGGATAGGCTGAAGGGGGATCCTCAATGGATAGAATAGGACAACTCTCTTTCAGAGGACTTGGGCTATTTAAATACGACCACCTGTCCTTCACTTTTGACTGTCGTCTGTCAGTTTGTTTGCTCGAGTCAAGCATTGCTCTTGGTCGGCCAACTGGGTTTCTCCTCTGCCTGCTTGGACTTCTGTCCACATTACACATATTCACTGCCATATCTGCCTCTGTTCTGACAGGACTCCTCTCCGCCTGTTTCTCTTTAAACAAATCTTTTAATTCCTGGTTGACTTGATCAAGTTTACTGTTTCTGTCAAGAACCTGCATCATTGGGCCGTCATCCAAGGAGATCTCATCCTCTTGGACTCTGCGATTCTTCCGCTTTCTGCCTTTTGATTCGTCAATAAACTGAGGTACAGAGCCATGCGACATCTTGATCTCATCCTCCATCTTCTTACTAGCACTATCTGCTTCGACACTCTGAGTCTCAGCTTTCTCCAGTCCACACAATTGTCTGTCTTTACCACTATCTTGTCCAAGAAATTCTGTGCCCTTCTCGACTTTCTTGGTCCACAGTATATCTGAACTGTGGCTACCACCCAGGGTCCTTATCGAGTCTTTTCTACCATACTTCCTCTTGATATTTCCAAACACCTGCTCTGTGACACCTTGCAAGCCTCTTTCCTTGGTCAAAGAGGAATGCAACAAAATATTGGAGTCTGTGGCTGTGGCCATTGACACACTTTCTGTTGATGATACCTGTGGGTCAGCAAACTGGACACTGGACATTCCAGTGCCACAATAGGACAACGGTGAACCCTCCAAAGCCTTCTTTGCTTGCAGCTTGCTCGAGAGGGTGATATTCGATTCAGACTGTGGGTTCTTGCTATTGCATGAGAATTCTGTTTTTGACTCTGAATCTTTTTTGCTCCCATGACACAATGCTTCTGGTGCTGGTGGCTTTGTCCAGTCCACTTGGTGCATGTCACTGCTTTTCCGCTCATGCTTTGGTTTCATGGGCTCTCCAAGGACATCAAGCATTTCTTTGTCACTTTGATCCACATGTTTGAATAGCCTTTCATATGTCTGCAAAACAAGAGAAAACAAGAGGACCTTATGAATACATACATACTGTACATATATACAGTACATGCATGTGCCACAATAATAAACAACATGAGGAAACAAAATAGGCTTTGTAAAGCCCATATGTTTGAGCTTTACAAATGGGCTGAGAGATCAGTGAGATGCTCCCTCAGCTTATTAATTCAAAGAGTCTACCTGAACATTGCCCAGACATCTTTGTTACTTTGTTACGAACATTCTTCTGTCCTCAGTTTCAAAAATAAAACCTTTTGCACACAGAAGCTGCAACTAGAGATGCAATAATCCTGTTAAGATGTATGATTGAATTAAATAGCAGTGAATCATAACAAATCAATATTTTTCACTGATTTTCCCCACATATATTTTGAGACCTGAGCATGCCTGCAGTCCTCTTTATCTGTAATCAGCGAGGGACGATTCATTAAGCCTCTCTATAAAGTGAGCAGAGGCAGAATACTTAATCTGCGGCGCACAGCCTATTCAGTCACACTTGGTTATTACAGGGAAAAAAAAATATGTACACACATACTAGGACAGCAAGGGAAAGCAGGGGAGCAATAATAATATTGACTTGCACATTTTTTTCCTGTGTGTTGTTTTCAAAGAATTAGAATATTTACATGTTTGTCATGCCAATTGAGCTTTTAGAATTTTAGAATCTAAAGAGCGATGGTTATGTGGTTAAAGGGAGAGGAAGAGAGACAGAGAGAGAAATGCACGAGAGAGAGGCAGAGAGAACAGCTAGAAGGAGAAAGCAAGAGAAATATATAGTGGCCAGGAGCATGCAAGATAGAGGGTCTGTTGGAGTCATCCTACAACCTAATCCTCTCTGATATCATTCAATCAGTGGCTTTTAATTGAAAAGAAACACAGTCAAAAGATGCATCAAGGGAGATACTCCCTCTGCCAGGCATGGTCTTTGAATTTTACCCCTTCTGTGAGAAAGTGCATCACCTTTCAGATCCTTAATCCTGTAATCCCCTGTGGAATTTGCAGTCTTCCTGAGCTCAAAGGATACAGTCTCAAACGTAGTGTGCCAAGTCTCCTAGTCACTCTTTAATTTGGCTAAATGGCATTACATTCCCAACTGTCTCCAAAACAATATCCCAGCGATTGCATAACCCCTACACTGAGTATGACAGTGCCATTATATAAACACACATGACCAAATGGATTAGTCTGAAAGATGAATTACAGTGCTGTGAACAAGAAAACAGCATTATTTATTTATTTTATTTTATTTTTCCTAGACCGCCAAAATAAATACAATCCTGTAAATCTGTAACTCGGTCAGAAAATACAAATATCCTCAGAAGTCAACATGCAAATATTAGCCCACTTTTAAATCAGACTCTGCAGTAAATACAATGACAGAGGAGAAAGGCTACAGCTGTGAACAGCATCACCCACCCACCCCCCATTTCGGAGACATAAATAGTACACATTTTGGCTCAGAGAGTGCTACTGTGAATGAAACGGGTGAGGTCTTCTCAAACACTAAATATTATGTTGCTGTGGTGCAGTCACTAAGCAGCCTAATAAAAAATCTCTGCAGTCATAAATGAGTGATGTCTGCCTTTAATGAGCGCTGCTTATCTGCTGAGAACAGAGTCTGCTTTTTTGGCAGCGGCTACTGGGCAGTTGGCTCACCAGCCCCAAATCCTGGTGGGTTCAAATCTTCTCGAATCCCAGATTCAGCGGGCGTAGCATTGGCCTCAGCATTTGCAGATAAACGGGCAGCAGAACCACAGGCAGAGTCACTCAAATGATAATAAGCCTGGTTTGGCATGCAGCAGAGTCCCTCTGTTTCCAATTCATTTTTTTTTTTTTTTTGATGGGGGTGGGTGTGGGGCAGGGGGTTGAGGGAGAGGGTTCGGGGGGCTGGACGGGATGGGCTATGTTTGGTTTTATTGTTCTCACAGTTCTCAAAGCCATACTATGTTTTGATGGACTCCATTTTATGTGGTGAGCAAGGAGTCACTTGGAGCTGGTTGCCCTCAGACTTCTGCTGAGCCAAACACCCCCGACACACCCGCCACCCCCCACCCAGCTTGTACCTGATCTCTGCCAGATCACACAGTGGCCCTCCTGTCAATCCTCTGGAGCTTGTTTCAAGAGTATGTCGGCTACAGAGTGATGTGTTTTGTGGTTAAGTCAGGTTTCATGATATGTGATGTCTCACAACAGTACTGTCATGCATGTCCGCTGGCTTCTTATGGCATTTGGTGACGCAGAACAAGTGTTTTGCATTAAATTGAATGTGTCCTTGGCATGACATCTCAGGGCTCATATTTTCTGTATTTATGATGGGCCACACATGTATGCTTTCTCACAGCAATCCATGGTTTAAGCATGAGAGGGTCTGTCTAATGAAAGCATTAACCAGAACCATATCCCACTCTGCAAGCAGCAGAGAGAGAATTACTATTAAAAGCAGGGTAGATGACTGTACCCAGATTCATGGATTGCCCTCTACCAAAACAGACCCTTTGACATGTGAAAATGGGCATTGTTTCATTCCTAATGGATCAGACAAAAAACCCATTAGCCTTGTCTGGTGTAGCACATTTCTCTGCTCTTGGACATTTGCTGCCCCCTTCAAGAGGGTTCCTGTCCATTGATAAGCATGCTTCATACCCATAGCGCTAATTGGTCAAATTACAGCGTTGTTTGGCCAGCCTCTGGTAACAAGAGTCTGAGATGCTGCTGTATTGAAGGACACCTCTGCTGGCCTTTTTTTTTTTTGGCGAGACAGTTCCCAGTGTCCTGCTGGCCTGGCAGTAACGTGACACTCAGGCAAAGACGACGTGGGGATGGATAGGGTGTCATCTACATGCAATGGATACACCATCTCCAATTACATGTAGCGCTTCTTCGTTCATGTCAGGACAGCCAAAATGACATTAGAGGGGCTAAGTGACTAAGAAAAAAAGTTACATAGACTTCGCTGTAAATAAAACTATGAAGTGTTAAATAGCATTTCTTAAAAGAATTTATCCTAAAAGATATAATAAGGAAAAAATAAGGCTCTCATTATAAGAAAGGCATTCTGTTCACAGAACTGTTGTGTAATAAGAGCCACGATTGAGTGTCAGTTAAGAGCTTTGATCGCCTTGTTCTTGCTGTTGTCTTAATCCTCTCAATCCCTAGATAGCAGTAACTGAGGTATTGCCTTTTTCCTGTCATCAAGATAATGGCACTCTTTTCAGTCCGTCTGCCTTGTCAATCCGTTTATACACCCGCTCTGTCATGCCTTACACAGGCAGCTTTAGAATGGCAGTGCTACCATCAGCCACAAATGCATGCTTTGAGGGTTTGGGATGAGCTGGGAGAGTAAAGAGGATTGCTGTACGAGCTGAACCAAAACTCATGTTCTTGCTGCTCACATGAAATAATGGATGCCCGTCTCTCTCAGCTTCCAGATTCCTATTACAGTGGCCATTTGTGTTTTATAAACTTCAAGGATACCCTCTCTTTTACTCTTTCCATATGGGTTGAGAAATGCAATTGATTAAGCAGATTTCATTTAAAAGGTTTCTAAGGTTTCCTTGTAAAGATGGTAAGATAGCTGTGGCATATGTAAGCAGTTATTGTACAGCATTGTTTTGAGCAGGGAATGGCAGGGGGGGGGGGGATTATGAAAGTCATACTGTTGTGTTCATGCATCTAAAGACCTGACATCTCCTCCCCCCGATTCTGGACTTAAAAAAAAAAACACAGAACTGGCCAAGAAACTACATCCTATTATTTATGTATTATGGCCTGCAAATTATGCTGAGGGTTGTAATAAAGTTTAGCACCTAAACAATTCAAAACAACTTTGGCACCTGATGAATGAATGATAAACTCAAAGGCTGTCTTTTCTTATAATTATACCTAAGCATGAAAACAATAAAGATGCTCTCCTAGGCAGCTATCTATCTCTCCTTAATCATCAGTCTGATTGATTCAAGGAGGGTCAACCACAAATAAAGCTTCATTATTCACTGACAGCACCCCTGTCTAAACACTTAATTCAGGTTTTAATAGTATTAGCCTCTATAATTACGCCAATTTGCTTTAAAATTCCATTCACGCTGTGCGTTCGTTGCCGTTTGCACTGATTAATTACGTTCAGTCCCACACAGCTCTCTAAACTCATCCATCCTTTTGAACTAAATGATTAACAGACTGTACACTGGAAGCCCGTTACGAGTGCCAGCATTGACGTGTCGCTCGGGCGAACCACAGAGCCACCAGAGGGCTTTGAAGCCGAGATAATAAAGGAAAACGCGGTGACCACCCCCTTCTCCAGTACACCTTCTTCATTAAATCACACAGCGTAAATGTTTGCCGGGTGGCCGCTGTAACAGTCAGCTCTTGTCACAATATGTGTGTGCGCGAGCGCAAGGACTTTTCCTGAAATGCATGGAACATCTGGATGCTGGCTGTTAAAAACAAAATGGTGGGGTGGGCTGGAGGGTGGAAGAGGGCTGGGTGTGGAGGGTTGAGTGGTGGTGTGGTGTGGTGGTGGTGGTGGTGGTGGTGGCGGTGCAGGAAAGAAAGCTCACATCCTATTAAAAACGTTTCAGCCAATGTCAAGCTGAGGAAACGTAAAGCCCCAACTCCTCCGACAATGCATCTGGCACAAACAAAATGGAGCACCCAATTTGTTACATGGAGGCTGCAGGAGTACGTGCAGGGATAATAAAACATCTGTGTCTATGCCTACCCCCTGCCTTCCCTATACCCCAATCCCCACCCCATCCCGAATGAGGAAAACAACACACACACACACACACACAAACACGCACACACATAGACCAGCTTCCCTGTGCTTCTCCTTGGATAAGGTGCAGCACAACATTCACAGCGGAGAAAAAGGACATTCGCTCCACATTTAAAGGATTGCCTCTCTCCCCCCTTCTGCCCCCAATCCCCCTACCCCCCCACACCCCCTACACACACACACACACGCACACAATCCCCAAACAACCCCCCCTCTACTACAACAGCACGCACACACGGCCCAACCCTGTGCTATTTACACCATTTGACTATCTGAGGAATAACATTAGCATTATTGTGTGTTTGCACTATACTTGCAGCAAAAAAAACTGAGCAGAGCTCTAAAGCAGAGATGCCAGCCAGGCATCGCTGCCTCTCATGACACACAGAGTGAGAGAAGTGGCATCTCCACAGGCCCCGAAGTCCAGGATTAGTGAGAGGGACACCACATTTTGATTTACAAATTTAGTATGGTGTAAGTATAGTATAAGTGTACATACTCTTTTGATCCCATGAGGGAAATTCGGTCTCTGCATTTAGCCCAATCATGAATAAGTGAAACACACACAGCGAATACGCAGTGAGGTGACACACACACTAACACGGAGCATTGGGCTGCCTGCTACAGTGGCGCCCGAGGAGCAGTGAGAGGTTAGGGGTCTTGCTCAAGGGCACTGAGCAAGGGCACTGACTCAAGGGCCCAATGCACTGGTCAGGATCGAACCAGCAACCCTTCAGTTTCAAGAAAGAAGCCCTGAGCAGCAGGCCATGGCTGTCCCTTGCCTCCTTTCACCAGGGAGTGGACAGGAGGAGGTGCGGCTCTGGCTTGTAAGGTAGAAATCTTAAGGCAATTACGATATTCAAACTGACGTCACTCTCCTCTTCAATGGCGTTTTTTCTTTTCTTTTTTTTAAAGCCCCTGAAATCTGTATTTATGCAGGCAAATTAATATAAAGATCTACAACATACATACAGAAATTCTTTACATTTCACAAATGGGGATGTAACAATGTGCCTAGATCATTGTTTGATTTCAGTCCAATTTTGCACAGTTGGCCACACTTGTCTGTCAGTATCAAATTAAGAGAACTGAATTTATGAACATGTATAGTAACTTGATATTCTTCTTTTGCTTCAAAATGAACTAGATTGGCCTTTGGGCAATCAGTGCCAGTGTAGCTCTTTTCTACGTATGAATGAACACATCACTCCAACTGAAAACATATTACCCTTTCGGTTCACGGTAAACAAAGCAAACTTGGTTAGCCAGGAAATGTAGGACCTCACACTCTCCTTGGCCAGGTCAGGGACACCAAGACCATAACCCAGGAAAGCCCCAACTGAAAAACCTCGACCACAGGTGGGCTAATGGTCTACTGCATGTATCAAACTTTTGATTAGCAGGTCTTTAGAGCTTTTCTGTGGCCTGCCAAGGGGCCGTACACGTTGCCGCTGAAGGTGCGAGATTTTATGGCCTCTGACGCGGATTAGTGTGATTAACACAAACCTGCACTAATCACAACAGTCAGCAGGGGTCATTAGCTGCAGTTGAGCAGCAAGCCACGAAAAGAAAAAAAAAAAAAAAAAAAAAAAAGGTTCCGTGCGAGCTGCCAGACTTGTCCCGTCGGCACACTGAGTTCTCTTGTGGTGGTTGTGAGGTGGAGGGGGTAAAGCAGGGGGGTTAGAAAAAGTCATACTTGGCCTGTCTGTAATCAGAGCTTTCAGAGCGTTAGGTCACGGCTAGAGGAAGAAACTATCAGAGAGGTACTGTAATGGAAAACAAGTAGCTCTCCCTCCCTAAGGGCAGAACTAAGCAAAGGGGGGTATGAGGGGGGTGAAAGTAATGAAAGAATGGCCCGTCTTCATATTTCCTAAACACGCAGGGTGGGGTGGGGGGGGGGGGGATTGTATAGGGCAAAGAATGATGTGTGTGTGTCTGTGTGTTTGTGTGTGTGTGTGTGTGTGTGTGTGTGTGTTGGGGGGGGGTGGGGGGGTTTGAGTGAGGAGTGAGTGGCGAGGGGGGCAAATATTTCACATGACTCTTGCTCACAGTCTGCTGCTTTTCCATCTTAATTACTGCACATCAACGGCAGAATTCCCTGGACCGCGCGAGCGAGGAGGAAGTCAGAGGTGACCTTTGTAGTGGCGCATTTGATATTTAAAGCTCCTGGAGGAGGGCGGACTGTCACACGGTCCCCCCCCCCGCCCCCCCCAACCCCCCCCTCCATAACCCCCACCCCCTCCTGACCTTCTGCGCTAACACTGCCTGACCTTTTACTTCTACATAATTTGTGTTAGTGCTCGTGCATAATGCAGTGTCTAACTGTATGACACACTGCGGCACTGACCCAAACAAAGAGCTATTGTGCCGCTGCTGGAAAAAAAAAAAACAGAAGCTTGCAGCCCCATGCAGCGAGGGGAGTGAGGAGAACCCCAACAGTGATTCCTAACCCTTAGGGAGAGAAATAAAAAACCAAGTGCACAGCTTCACGGATGTTTCCCGATTAATTCAGAAAAAAAGGGACATTTGTGTGTGTGAGTGTGTGTGTGTGTGCGTGTTTGTGTGTCACACGTGTCATACATAGGACCACCACACTCTTCTCAGGTGGGGGGCCAAGTTTGTGACAGGCCAGGGCCACAGATCTGGCCAGGGTGCTGCCACAGTCAACCGCTCTGGGCCACATGGTGGCCTGTTCTGACAGGTCTGGGAGAGCAGTAGCACATGGCGGGGACCCGACCGCAAGAAGACCCCACACAAATAAAAGGGGGACAGGAAAGGGAAGTTCCTCTCAGGCCACAGACCATTAGACCATCCTGTCTACCACAGGACCCCTGTCCCCCCCGCCCCCACACCCTCCTGCCCCCAACAGCAACCCCCGCCTCCACCTCCACCCACCCCACCAGTCCATTGCCCTCCCTCCAGCCGTCTGCACTGTCCCTTTCACCTGCTGGTGCAGACACTGCCATCCCCTGTTCTACAACCTCCTTCCCCCTCCACCCTCACCTACCCTCTCACTCCATAACCCCCATCCCCCAACATACACACATCCCATCAGGGCTGGGGCCAGGGGCCAGGTTAAACACACCAGCCTGCAGACAATACCCAAAGTCCCCGCAGTAAACACCAGAGGCTATCATGTCACTGGTCCTGATCCCCCCCAACTCAAGAGGTGCAAGTCCATGAACAAGCAAGATAACAGGCCTCTCTGTCCGTGTCAAGCCACTGGTCATGTTTAGAAAGCTAACAATGAAAACGAGAGTTGCACGCCACCCAGGGAAATCGTGTGTCATTTAAATGGAGACACAATAAAATTTGGGGGTTTTGTCTCCTGGTGGGGAAGATGGTGCGCCATTGAGCAGTCAGTTAGAAATCTGTAGCTGTGTTTTATTCGCTTTTTTATTGAGCATTCATGATTTCTAAATTCCATACATCGGGTTTTGTTTTGTCATTCGTCTCAAATTAGTTTAATCATAAAAAAAGAACATAAAAAACTAATTCACAACATATGAGCATCATCTGCCTGCCCAGGCCAGAAAAATGTTACCGCCTCCTTGTGAAGCTCAAAATCACACACTCTCACATGCACACACATAGACAGACACCAACAAGCACACACACACAAATGCACACACGCACACAACACACAACACAACACACAGAAAGAGAGAGTGAGTGAAAGAGAGAGAGGGAGGGACACACACACACAGTGTGACTGAGAAAGACACACACGCACACACACACACACACACTGCCCTTCAAATAGTTTTCTGCAGCCCATTCTTTGGCAGGAGGCCCGGTGGCTTGAGTGTTTCATTTTTGCCTGTGTATAGGCCTGGGCAGATGTCCAGAAAAGGCCCAGCACAAAGGAGGGGAGGCCAAGCAGAAAGGGAGCGGGAATGAGAGAGACAGACAGAGCAAACTAGAGAGAAAGAGAGAGAGAGAGCGAGTAAGAGAAAGAGAAAGAGAAAAAGAGAACGACAGGAACATGGAGAGACGAAGCTTGATGCAGTTCTTTCATAACAGTTCCCTCCAAAAAAAACTCCAAAGTGATAGATATGATTCTCACACAGTTCCCACTGGCTTTGAGACAACATCACCCCTACACTTTTTTTGCCCCAGGAACCCCTGCCCCTGCCCTAGTGCCACCTCCACCCTACCCCCCCCCCCCCCCCCCCCCAATCTAACCCTCCCTGCAAACCCACTCGGCCCCCTTTTCTCTCCTTTTTTCCCCCTCTTCCCTCCCCTTTCCCTTTCTCTGTTGAGGACCACCCTCCCCTGTGGGAACCACGCTTGGCAAAGCTAACCCCCTGGGACCCCCTCGGGTTCCATTGAGCGCTGGGCCCTTCTCTGATCTAGCCAGCCTTTGTGTGGCCGGCTGACAGGTCCAGAGCAAACAAACAAAATGAATACTAACACGCCTTTGTGTCTGCTTCCCAATGAGGAGCACTTGAAGGAGCGGACGAGAGAAGAAGAGGACGAGAACGAGAGGAGAGGAGAGGGGCGAGGACTAAGGGGGTGGTGGTGGTAAGTACTGATGGGAGGGGTCAAAAACGAAGAGAGAGAAGAAGAGAGAAAGCAAAAAGGGGAGGAAAATAAAGAGCTCTGGTCCTCATCCCCAAGCCACTCACACGGAACTCTCTCTTTTCCCTCTCAAACACCCCCTCCCTAACTCCCACCCCTGCCTGCTCTCTACTTAGTCCTCCCCTCCCTCTCCTTCCCATAAGCTCTTTAGGGAATATAAAGACCGCCATTCATTCTGGGAGAAAACACTGAGCCCAAGTGGGATGTCGTCTCAAGGTGTGCGCCTGGCCTCATGCACGTCTCGGGCCAGGCAGCGTGCCTTTTATAGAGGGGCTCCTCCTCCTCAAACCCCTGCCGTTTACATTTAACGCGCAATCGGACAACAGAGGGCTAAACGGAGTGCTACAAACAAGAACCCCTGACTCGCTTTCACTTAAAAAAAAAAAAATCAAAAACAGTAAGCAAAAAATGTGCTGGATTCTTACAGTGACTGATGCAACAGTGTCCCGGAAAAATGGTCGCCCAGTGCGAAGCCAGCTTTGCAAATATCAAACCAAATACCATCCCACACGTACACACACACTGGCAGATGTATCAAATGCCATGGATTCAGTGGGAGAGTATACCAACAGACAAAGCCTAAAATAACTGTAATTACATTTTCTAAACAGCACTTTCACTGCAACTGTTGCCAAATGAAATTAAACACAGCCATCAGTCATGTGGAAGGTAAGAACTACAAAAAAATCATAGAGGATAAAAAAAAATCTACATTGCCTTTGTTTGCAAAATTGCATCAATTTCCCCATAATCACACCTTTTATGCTGAATCCATTGATTTCACCTTTTGTGCGAGGAGTCTGTGTGACTAGCTGACCTTGGCAGGTGCTGGCAAGGAGGCAGGCAAGAGAACTGCTGAAAACACATTAATTGGCTCTGACATCACCCAGCAATCCACACCCATTAACCATCTGTACAAACTGAGACGTTTCCAAGCAGTATAGGTCAATGGCACTTTATATGTTATGTCCTTGATGTCAAAAGAGCACATTCATAAGGAATTATAATGCATCCGTTATTAAGGACAGCTTGTTGTAATAACGACCTCTACACCCAACAATAACAAAATATAATGTGAGACATAAATCTCTGTGGGATCGCAAGCGGTGGCCAGTGTTCAAGCCAGATAACCATAAGACCACTACTATGTCATCAAACTCCCACAGAATAATGCAATCTGCTATTTGACAACAAGCTCCTAAATTAATGCTTTTCATTTACTTTTCATTTGGCGTTGATGTCACTAGACCAGTTTCAAACTAAAAATGCTAAAGCATTTCTCGTAGAGGTAACCAATTGAGTAATGAGCTGCTTCAACCTCAACACTTGCAAGAAGAAAAGGATTTTTGTATATGATGAAAAAGCTATTTACTATTTTCAGTCAGCCCAAAACTATTATCTTTAAGAGAACACGCTGTCCAGGATGACCATCAGGTCAGTATAGATACAGATCCAGGGGAAGATATATCAGAGATGACAGAGCAGACAGAGACAGACAGAGGGGAGCACTAAACCAGTGTTAGGTTGATTAGGAGGTCTCCTATACTGTCATTTCATCGCTGTTTGGGGGAAACACTGTAGCTTGGGGTAGCTGCCCATCTCTCTAGGTGTAAACAGTCTTCTGCTTGCACTCACATCATTGGTGTCTTTGATAACCATAGCTCTTAGTCCATTAGCTTTCACACCCAATGTCTGAAAAAGATTACAACACTCTGGCTTCTGAAATAGGAGCTTAAATCATAACATTTTGACAGGAGAACTAGCCATAATCCATAGCCATGTGGACATACTTTGTCTAGCAATCGTAAAACACTGCACTAATTAGCCAGCTCTGATCCATTTCATATTTCTCTCTGTGGAAACATAATCTACCACATACTATTAAGATGTTCCTAAGGTTCTGGCATTTTCCCACCCCCTTCATTCAGCCCATGAAATGTTTTCCAGACATTTGAAAAAAAAAATCATAGTGTGCAAAATGAGGCAGTTGGAAAAAAACAAATAACAACAAAAACAACAAAATAAAGACCTGGAAAAAAAACTCGGTGAGTGGCTCCACTGACTGAGCGTTTGTTTTGCTCCACAGGCCACTGCCCTCAAGGCAAATGTGAAAAAAGGCCAAGTGCCATTTTAGGAAAGGAAATGATTCCAGGTTTCAAAGAGTCTGTGTTATTTCAGTTTTGTGGAAATGCTGCAGGCTCTGAAATTTCAGGATGAGAAAAAAACACAACAAAGTTCAAGAGGAATTTGCTCATCACCGCAAGCTCTACTGCCTGTGTAATTAACACAACGTGATTGCTGAAGTATTGCAGGAAGCAATTTACTGCTTGCACTCCATTAAAAAAAGAGAATTCCTAAGGGATTATGATCATTTAGGTTCAGATTCACAAGGAATGCTTGTGCTAGAGGACTGGCCTGTTACTACAACTGTTACTATTTTCTATTCACCGAAACTAACCTTAACTTTCGCTGAAAAGAGTAAATATTTTCCTTGACATCAATGTAAGAATCTTAAGAGAGTGATGGCTGTGTTCATTTCACAACTCTGTGTGTCAATAATCAAATGCATATTTCTTCCTTTGTAGTCAGCGCAGGGTAGCTTAGTGAAAAGCTTCACAGTCCCACAAGGTGCAGTCATGTGATGGAGAACAGTACATTCTTCCTGTACCACCAGCATTCCACTGTTTGGAAGAACAAAACTGTTTTCCCATACATTGTTTCAAGAGATTCAAATGGTTCTGAAAAAAACAGCTGTCCTGAAAGCAGAGAGTACATTTCAGACCTTTGGTTTACAAAACCACCCACTTGACTAGACCACAGCACCCAACGTTCCAGCACAACAACCTGTACCAAGAACCACTTGTGTCTTGTTACTGTACCTCCACTTTATATTTGGCTCATGATGCACCATGAATCAGTAGCAGTTTCTCACTACAGACCACTCAGGCATGCAGGCCGTCTGTTATGACACTGGCTTGCTTTTCAAGGTCACGAGACACGGAGACTACAAAATGGGTCTCTTAATACTGTACATAACTGCAGAACAGACATCACAAAGTCACAATATGCAATGAAATTCTACTCCTATGATGGTCTGAATGGAACTGAGACAGTTTTGCAACACTAGTACAATCTCAGTATAAAAGCTCCAAAACGCATTAATAGTACTGAAGCAAAGGGTAATGAAATCCAAAACAATGTGTTTTGACTTAGATAAGGCTTTAGATAAGGCTGCACTGCAGCCACAGTAGGCCTATATTTAGCAGATATCAATTAAGCTTCTCAAGGTGTTATGCAATACCAAAGCCACAAACGCTGACAGATATATCACCCTAGTTTCACTGAGATAAACAAACAGGCAAATTCCTCATTTCTTGCTCTGAACAATCAAGAACAATAAGTCTGTCTTATTTGTTCTTTTACATTCAAGAAGGTCTTGAAGATTGAATGGTAAAAGGCCTTGACAATGACAAGGGAGATTCCAGAATAGAACCTGCATCCTGGCACAGAAGCCAATGCAAACTGATATTTTCATGGCTTAATACCACTAACACCAATAGCAAAATCCTCAAACTCAGTAGGGTACAATGCTGTGCAAACTATCTCTGGTATAATGACGTCTTCAATATCACAGCGAGAAAACATTTTGATGGCTGCTCCGTCCAAGCAAAACAGGACGAAAGAGAAGAACCGGGGCACAATAGCTTAAACCAATAAAAAAGGATTGCTGAGCTCCAATCCTTGAGTGACTGAACAATGGCTTCTTTGTGCACGGTGTGGGGAGGGTGGTAATGGTGGTGGTGGTGGTGGTGGTGGGGACACTTGGCTCCCTGGCAGCTGTTTTTCCACTCGATATCGATCTCACCCTAAAAAAGGGCTGAGCTGTACAGAAGCACCTGAGCATCCCCCCAACGTAAGGCCGTCAAAACGATCGAGAGGGAGAGCAGCAACACGCTCAATACAAAACCAATCACCGCTTAAATCATGGCTTAAATATGAAGCTGTTAACCTGCCATAAACCATGAAAGAAGGCCCCTGCTAGTTCCCCAGGAGTCTGAGGACTCTTCTGCGTAAGCGGGGACAATGACGATGAAGGGCAAACAAAAACCAAGACGGAGACCTCTTCACCTTCACATGCAGGGAGATCAATATGGGCTCTGCTTTGTCACAGGCCAAGCGCTTTCAAACGATGACTCAGAGCCTATCCCCTATGTCTGATCTCACTACAATTCTTTCCATGGCCTCGGGAACAACAGGCAAGGCATTTGACCTTGCAAAGAGCCACAGGGAGACCAGAGATGACATCAAAAGCTTTGATACAATTTTTTTGTGTTTAACCACATTTACCACTACCCAACAGGCCCCTATTTTTCTGCACGTAAAGACATGACATTTTTTTCTGCCTACATGGTCTCTGGTGTTGGTCACTTAAAACCCGCAGTCCCGGAGAAAGGGTCTTTGATATGGTTGGTTTCAGTTCATTAGGAGTTTTGTCCTACACCAGGATCTCCTTCCCGTCATCATTTATCATTTTTGACGTACCTGTCCACATACCGCCCAAAGCAGAGAGAAGGAGCAAAGAGCAGGCTAATACACATTGGGCTGCTGACACTGGGTGTCAAAACATCCCCACAGTAAGTAGAGTTGGGTTAACTCACAAAAGTTCTATCTGATGTAAGAATGATCGAAACTGCCACACACATAAATCTCTACTACTACTACTCCACTATGCTATTTCTCAACACAGTTTGCAGCCAATACTGTTTAAGGGAAATTGTTTTTGAGACAGGCAAGCTTGGGAAAACTTACAGCTCTCATTTAGTGCTGGACCTCTCCATTTCTGGGATTGAATGAAACAGTATTTGTTTTCACCTGAGCACATGATCACAAATGACTGCCAACCAGGCCCTTAACCCCCCCACCCCTCGCAACCCCATACCACCCCACAACACACACACAGATACACACACACACACACGAACGTCCACCTCCCCCTCGCCTCTCCACCCTTACAATCCAGCCCCCAATTCTTACCCTGCCCCCCTCCCAGAATTCACGACTGTGTGGGTGAAAGGTCACGTTAAAGTAGCATTCCACAGAGTCTGAGACACAGTGTGCTGTGCACTGAAAAGAGAAGGGAAAGGGGAAGGGAAGGGTTTAGTGTCCCTAATCCCGCAGAGATTCGGGGGGATTTGCAAGGACAGAGTGAACCATTCGCTTGCAAAAAAAAAAAAAAACCTCCCTGGGTAACGGTCCATCTTGCGCTCCCATAGGCAAGAACAGCAGGAGCCCCGCCAAAGGCACAGCTGCTTGCTGCCCCGGCCACACCGTATGGGACTATTTACTGTACCTCTGCTACATCAAACCTCCCGTGGCCCTCAATCTCCAAAAGTTAGGCTATAGCCCATGCTCTGGCTGATGCACGCACGCGTGTGTGTTTGTGTATCTGTGTGGGAGGACTTGCACTTACTGTTACTTGTACTGACTGTTACTTGCACTGACTTACAAAACACAACATCCCAGAGCAGAATGCATGAAGAAACGTCTGTTCATTTTGTATAATGCCAAAGGATTGCAAGCATTCTCACAAAGCAACCAACAAGTGCTTGGAGACCAGTGCATCTTCAATGCCGAGTGCGATTATAGTGAATATCAGGGCCCTTCGGGCCTTACAACCCTTATTTGGAGAGGACAGACACTGAAAATAAAGACCTCTTTCATGGCACTGTGAGAGCTTTGGGGGGTGCAGCACTGGTTCGCTGGTGCCGCTTTTATCCTTACAATTAGAATGTCACTGAATACTCTGCAAAGTTAGCCTGAGTCTCAGTCCAACACAATGTTCTACACAAACACAACCCCTCCACTAACACACACATACACACACGCACACCGCTTTTTCTCATCCCAGTTTCAATTTAGGGCTGTTTTCCCTTCCAGGCCTCTGGACTAAAATGACTCATTCCTTAAGAATGTACAACTTGGATGTATTGTGTGCCATGGGCCGGCCCGATTAAAGATAATGTTAACTGTAGGAACAATTGTGTCACTGATTTTTCAACAATACTCATAAATTAAAAGTCTAGCAGTCTGCTCACCGCAAATAACGTGGTAATTATTTACTCTAAAAAAAAAAAATGGCATGCTTGTCTGCCTGACTGAGGTTGCTTAGACACATTAATTCTGGGGAACGAATGCCCGAGATGATCATCTTGGTCTCGAGCAGAACAAAATGTCAAGAGATTATAAACAAAGAATAAAGTTCCCGCTGGGCTCTGGCCCTGCTTCTATTTAAACCCCGGCTACCTCGTTTGACCTACACTTTTCATTTCAGTAACAGATCTCCAAACGGGTCGTCCCAGAACTGGACTCACTGTTGTGCGATCCTTTGTGTCCGCCACAATTAATTACGGGCTTTTCAATGGGCATTCAGGGAGAAGGAGCTTTAGTGGAAAGGTATCTGGGGCCACTGACATCTCGGCAGCAGTGGCAGGACCATCTCCGGCAGACAGCTGATGGCGCAGATCACATTTCACTGACAAACTCAATTGCGCTTGAAGTGAGATCTAGTGAAAGTCAATATGCCACATGGCCCCCGTGGCACCACCATCGACCTGGTGAGACCAGATATCCAGCCGAAACCATGGCCACTCATTTATTCATTATATTTCCAACGTGTCCCGCGGATTGTTGGGTGCCCTCGTTACAAAACAAAACAAGCGAACGGAATTCACCCACCCAGCCAAGCTCCCCGCTGGCTGGCAACAAGAGGTGTGTCTAGTATCAACAACAACATTTGTACAAAACAACATTCATTCTGGAAATAAGGGTCCAAGACGAAAAAAGGTGAACAAAACAAAAATGTAAAAAAAACAAAAAACAAAAACAAATATTACATTACGTCATACCTACCTTAACTCTACCCATATCTTTCCTTCCTATGCAATAGCTCCTTAACTAAATACAGGGGAAAAAAGACACAAGCCACTGTGTTGTTTGTTATGAGAGCCAATTATGAGATGAGGTTTCAGTGACACGAATAGAGCTAACCACCAGGGACACTGCAAACTTTCACCAATCACTGGTCTCCCTGCCTGTGCCCGCACCAACCCTGAACCCCCTCTGAGGGGGAGAGTGTGGTTACTAATAGCCCAAACCCTCCAGGCACCACCGCAGGCAGGAAGAACAGTTACACAACCTGCCGAGGTTAGCGGCTTACTAGGGAATCAATTAAATGCAATGCAGCGGGAATGGGAGAGAGAGAGAGAGAGAGAGGAAGAGGGAGAGAAAAGCACCATCATCGACTCCAAGCCAGAGAAAAAGCAGACAATGTCTCAATAGAGTTTGTCTGGTGCACTCTGCGCTGGCCCTTCCTAATGGCTCGCATGGTTTCCCAGCTTAATGGGAAGAAATCCTATTAATAAATTTACCCTGACACCTTGATTCAAGTAAGCTTGTGGTGTTCTTTTAACCTAACTGCCCAGCTCAGTGTGATGAACGCCAACATGCTGGGTTGCTCAACTTCAGAACAAGCATAATGATATTATATAGACTGTGTCAAGAGAGTTTGATTAGCTGTTCCCACAGGGTTTCAGTTTGTTTTTGTTTTTAATGTTGAAACGGTCTTCATACGTTCTACTGTGAATATACAACTAGCAGTAGTTTTAAAACATGGCAGCCGTCGGCAGCCACTTTGCTGATATGAAGTCATCTTGTGTTACTCCAGCACCTACGAACTGTAAGTTAGACGGTGATTACCATGGTAGCAACCATGACAGCTTGCCATTAGCAACTGAAGGTCACATTTGTGATAGGACCTGGGATGCCGGGGGTGGTTTTGTTTTTCATATTCTATCTTGAGGTTGAACGTGCTGAGCCAAGAGGTATGTACACAGTTGTAGCTCAGCTGAAAGCTCTGGTGACAGAGCAGAGCAGGGGATGGGAATGCTTCGGACATCTGAGGCAGGAATTCTTTGGGTGATCTGCCACAGAGTGGCCACCATTCCACAGGAGCGCCGCCTGTTTCTTTTTTGATGACATGTCACATGATCTTTCACAGTACCCTCGAAGAAATTTTGGCAGCTGACCAACACTGGCTACTCTGGTAGCTTTTATACTCCATTTGGCTGTCATGGGTGGGATTTTTTCACCTCTCTCTCCCTCCCTTACTCTCTCTCTCTCTCTTTTTGGCTTCCCGGGCTTTGAGCGGATTCTAATCCCACTATTCCCGATTCCAGTGTAATAGCTGCTCCACGCGCCACTCAGCCAAAGGTCCCCGGAGCAAAGTCCAATTTGGAAAGGCTGATAAGCTGTCTGACATCGAGAGATTACAGGGTTCAAGACGGGATCTGGACAGATGAGGAGGGACTTAAGTTGCCAGGGACACAAAGGAGCAGGCAGGACATTTATGTCGCTGGGCGGCTCTCAGGGTCTGAAGTGCACCATTGACCACAAGCTTACTGCCTCCACAGATCTCACCCACGACCAGAGCAGCACAGGGCTGTAAAAAATAACACAAGGAACTACCCTGTTGTGGCTCCATCTATTAATTAACAGATAAATTCATGGGGATATTTGATACTTCTCTCTCTCACACACGGCTACTCTAAAGACTGTCATATATCACGCATAAGTGAACTCTTAAGCAGCACAGGCAGTTTTCCCAGGTCAGTGGAAGGGTGGAAACGAGCGCATGCAAATGCCATGCACCTCCCAGCCCACCCCCCTGTTCTCTGGACGTCTCTTGAGGGATGACCACAACCACTATTTCCCATCAAGGGTCATGATGATGCCTCACCACTCTGACCTTACCATATTAGCACCATATGAAGAGCAACAAGAGGCACAAAGAAAGCTTTCCCCTTCTCTCAGTAATGCGGGCAGGTTACCATTCACGCTGCCGTGATATGAAAAATAGCCATTGAACTTAACAACCCAGTTCTGCGAGCAATAAAAGAGAAGAGCTTGATTTATGGGGAGCAGGAAAAATTACTAAAACATTCTGTAACACCACAGTTTTTTAGGTTGAGAGGACCTCTGAATAGACTACTGGACGTCTTTTGTATTAATTAAAAAAAAAAAAAAAAAAATCACAGGTGAGGTTGTGAAGAAACTGACCTGAGTATGTCAGTGAACAATCCTGCCCTCTGGGCTGTGTATATAACTGTCTAATATTCTAGTGAAGACAGAAGTGACACAGCTTTCTTCATTGGCTCAGTGTTACCATGATAACCAAAATATATTCCCATATATTAATGTGGTATGTAAATGCATTAACAGACATGGCCGCATGACATTGGCTCCTGCAACACTGCAAATTATACTTCATTCATTAATGTGAACATGATAAACAGCCGTGAGCTAAAAACAACAGCAGCTATCCTCCAAAGGTTTCTCATCAGGGAAGGGAATTCCAGTTGTCTAAACTCTGACCCTGTCTTACACACACACACACACACACACACACACACACACACACACACGCACACACGCACACACACACGCACACACACAGACACGTAGAGACACACCCACCGCCACCCCCACAACCCCCTAGTGCAATTCTCACTAGCAGCATTGTAGTTCACAGAAGGTCAAAACATGGATCCGCAATTAACTCAGGACAGAGAGGAAGGCTGTGGAGTTGAGGATACAAATAGCATTCTGGTAGCCCAGCCACCTTTTGGGAATGTTTAATTCATACATCATGGCCTCTGGCAATGTGTCCTCCTACTATTATACCCACAGAAACAGAGAAGACAGTATCAGTGATGTCTGGATTTGAAAAATGACTGTTTTCAAATGATACTCCCGAGTGAGCTGCATCAATGGAATGAAACAAAGAGCTAAACTGAACTGGGTAATTGAAGGGCTAGTGGCAGCCATCACCTTGTGAAGTGTGGTGCTTCTCCCTCTGTGAGAATCACAGGCAGTGGCACTTTGCCTGCCCTACCGGGGAGGAGGGGAGGCGGTGGCTGGGGTACATGGAGACGGACACAGAGGGACAGCTGGTGTTTCGGTGGTAGTAAATCACAGACGTAACCTCTACACATAGCCCCCAACCCTCTGAAATCCCTCATGGACTCACCTCCCCCCCTAACTACACACACACACACCTCCCAGAAAGAGACAACACACACACACACAGCCACACATCCCTTCCAGCTCAGTGGCTCACAAAACAAAGGCAGTCACAGCTTGCAGCCGGCCAGTAAGCATGAGACCAAACGTAGATGGCTTCATTTGGGACCTAGCACATGCTGAAAACCCCCCCGCTAAGTCTGGGTAAGGAAAAAAAGGGGTCTCCATTTTGGGGAAGGACCTACATTGATGGATATCCCATTTCCCCTAAAAAATGGTATCTAGAGCACGCTTCCACGCTACACTGAAAAATTCATGCCAGTGAATTTAAAAGAAGCATTTCATGTTCCTAGAATTTAACATTGACCGAGGAAATGTTGGCAGGTTTTGGCGTCGCTCAATATTGACATAGCTGTACTATGTAAATGACCTCAACGGACACCTTAGTATTCCATGTTTTGGCCCTAGGGCCAGGCAACAGGGTTACTCTCTTTGACCCCTTTGACCCTCCACAGTTTCCTACCGGTCATCCAACCGCCATCATCGTCAGACAAACGGCCCATTATAAATATTCCCCGCCAAGAGGTTGTGGAAGTCACCTATCATCTTGGCAACCATGTCAGGGTTAATTTTCTGCTGAATACACTAGACATGGTCTGGAGGGATTACGCCCGGACATTAAACATGGCATCCATGGGCCCTCTGATATGAAAGAAGGGTTGTGGGAGTGACAGATAACTGTCGGCTCAATGCCGTTAGGACATCAAAAGTCCAACCTGGGGGGATGGGGTGAGGTTGGTGGGGTGGGTGGGCGTGGGGCTGGACACACTTCAAGGCCTCCACTCAACCCCCCCCCAACCCCCGCTTCAGGCTCTTATCACCCTATGCAGGTCCTTAAATGGATTTACGCCGAGATCTGGCACCTCCACCGTATTAAATGGATGAACATGTTCAAGAAATAAACAATCCCGACAGCCATCAGTGGCAGACGCTCCAATATAGAGGCGAAAAATATAACATGCCTATTAGACACCTCACAATGCTCAATGGAGTGGGGCCGTCTCTGCATTTCTCTGGCATTAATTACTGTCACTGATGGCTTCATTGAGCAGCCAGAAAGAGGGGAAAAAACAGCATGGTGAAAAGAGAAAAAGAACAGCACACAATTATTTTTTAATAAATATATATATATAGAATGTGCAGATGTCATTAGAGTCAGTTTGGATTGTAGGAACATTTGTTAGAGTGGTTGAAATGACAGACAGCCTTTTGGGGTGGCTGGTTGTGGAGGTTTGACTGAAACGAGGGAAAGAAAATGATCATGGGGGGGGGGACCCCCCTGAGGGACGAGAGTCACTCAAACATATAAATTCACAGGAGAGACAGACAGTCAGTCAGACAGGCAGGCAGTGAGACACACAGACAGACAGACAGACAGATATACAATAAGACAGTCAGTCAGACAGACAGAGGGTAAAAGTCAGAACAAGAATGAGAGAGCAAGAGAGTAAGTGAAAATGAGAGAGAGGGAGAGAGAGAAATAGAGAGGGAGAGAGAGAAAGAGTCAGTTTGGAACAGTGTGTGGGTGAACACCACAGCAGGCTTAACCTTGGGTTCAGCACGACACAACACACACATAGACACACACATGCTTGTTCCTTTGAAAACCCCTCCCCCCAGCCAGCCCGTGGTAAACAGTCCACGTCTAGTTACTCACACACACACACCAATCAGCCTATTATAGACACTGTGGTCTGGTACTCCTCTGTGTTTACACGTCAACAAAACACACTAAGACAAGAAAAAACAGCTGAAAAAGAATCTTGACCATGTGCTAATAGACCACAATGCAAGTAGTGCAATGTGGAATCCATACTGCTACACCTAAGCTGGACTTCCTTTTCATTCAATATATGATGTCAAAAGTATAAAACTACTTGAGGTTTTACTTGGATGGAAACGAAATCAATATGCGCCCTGGCATCATGCGTATGAATTCTTCAAAAGAATAAATTCAAACATGAAATTGAGAAGTGGTAGCTGCGTATGAAGGCAATAACACAGCGAGAGAAAAATCCATTGCGCACCTACATGTCCGTATAATTTTGCCCTGTTTGAAATTCAAATACCCAGTGTGCTGGCAGAGTGCACCCTGAAAGAGACCACAGTAATGTTTCCGATGAATCAATCAAAAAGGAATCACAGGTGCACCACTTCAATACAGCCATTTCAAACCTCGCACCTTGTAAGCATGTTACTTGCCACACATAAAAATCAACCCGATTTGAGAATTTTTTTCTTTTTTTGATAGGGAATGGCAGGTTTTCAGCAAATATTACACTCGCAGACAAAGGCTCACCGGTGAAGTCAAGTCCTTTTCTTAATTACCTGCTATTGTATCATACATCCCTTGCCCATCCCCCATCACAGCGGGGTCCCGTTTTAAACAGGCTCCCCATATGCCGAGCCTCACTTGTTGGCCTTTCCTCGCTGCCACCATCTGGCATATTAGTTCAGCCAAAATGAAAAAACGAGAGACCCAGACACAATGAGACATGGAGGTAGCCCATCTGCTCCATGCCAGACTCCCCGATCATTACGGCACAAAAGCAGCATTTAACCCAAACACAAGTCTCTCATTTATTTAACCTGTTCCTCTCCAGTGCCTTCAAGCCCAGGAGCTGAAACCGAACCACCGACACACCGTTACCTCTGTCGGCTTCAGCACCTCCACCACCGCTGGCGAGACAAAAAATGATAGACCTGTTAGGTGATGGCAGAGGCAAGAGATGGAAATAGATTGTATGTGTTTGACTGTGTCTGTGTGTGTGTGTGAGTGAGTGTGTGTTGGTGAGTGTGTGTGTATGTCAGTGTATGTGTGTGTGTGTGTGTGTGTGTGTGTGTGTGTGTGTGTGTGTGTGTGTGTGTGTGTGCGTGTATGTGGTGGATACCTCAGGAGTACTGAACCAGAGCATGGAAGTCCATCCCCTGACAAATCTGCACCAGTGAGTATGTGTGTAGTGTATGTGTGTGTGTGTGTGTGTGTGTGTGTGTGTGTATGTGTGCATGTATGTGTGCGCTCCAGTGGAGCTGACTGGAGATTTTGGGGGGGGGTGGTTGCGTTCTGTCATCAAACACTGGCGTATCAGGGCCAGGGATCTTTGACATCAGCTGTTCAAAGTGCAGCTTCAAGTATTGATTCGCTTCTCTATCTACCTCAGTCATCACCATCCACTTGCACCTACACTTGTGCCGCTGGGGGAATAGCACTCACTTTGTATGCTAAGGACCAGTGTTTCCTCCTCTCAGAAGCTGGCATCAAATTTTAATGAATACACGGATGAGACTCAATGATGAAGGCTAAAATTCAGCAATCCACCAAATTATGATAATCCTCCTGCAGATCTTTGCTTAATAATACAAAATTGATAATTATTCTTGGAAGACATGCTTGGAGCTATCCATTGTCAAGGCTGTTGAATACAAATGTCATGGAAATGAATGAAGAATGAAAAAAACAGTATGCCCAAAGCTGTGCATTATTTAAACCACAGGAATACAGATCCAATCTCTTTTCGAGTTCTTGGGCCATACAAAAGAGAGAGAGAGAGAGAGAGGGTGAGAAAAAAAGAAATAATTTGCCAGCATCTATTTCAGACCACAGCTACAGGGCATGACTGTGTCGACAACATTTCCACCACATCACATTCATCGACTTATTCCCCCAAGGACTGCTAACCGCAAACTAATTTGCAGTGTGAGTGTAACTACTGACAAGAGCGGTGAGGACATTTGTAAGTGATGTAAAGAGATCAAGCTAATACATCGGAGTGCCTCGTGCCGTTTTTTTTTTTAAGTGCCTTGGCTGAGATGTGATTTCATTACTAGGAGAAGGAGGTGGTGGTGGTGGTGGTGGAGGAAGAGGAGGAGGAGGAGGGGGAGGGGGGAGAGAGAAAAAGGGGGCTGATACCACAAATGGGGAGCCCAGACACCAGCTGTCACAGTCCGGCCGGTTGATGTAAGCCCTTTTCTCGGCGAGCCCTGACCGGTTTCAATTACAGGTCGACCTCTGACCCCGCCCGGCTAGTAACTGAGTGCACAGGAGAGGCAGTGGGCTTTGCCACTAAGCCCTTCTGACTGCAGAGGCGGAATGAGTCTCACTTCCATCTAATCTACTGAGCTGTGTCACCTCTCTCTCTCTCTCTCCCTCTCTTTCTCGCTCTCTCCCTCTTTTGGAAAGGCTAATGAGCAATTGCTAATGTACATGCTGTGATGTGAAAGCATCAACATTTCACATTACAGTGTGCTGCACTGTGTTACACATGTGCTGCTGCTGCTGCTGTGTGTGTGTGTGTGTGTGTGTGTGTGTGTGTGTGTGTGTGTGTGTGTGTGTGTGGTGAGAGAGAGAATTAAAGAGGGAAAAGGAGGGTGTGTGTGTGTGTGTGTCCCTGAAATCAGGAGGGGGCTTGACATTTCTCCAGTCTTGAGGATGGCTGCTGTTGTGCTGTTGGGCTCAGATAGGGCCAGCCCTCTGCTGGGCTGCTGGGAGGCCACCTCCTCTGGCCCTCCTAATGCCCTTTCTGACCTTCTGTCTTTTGGGCAATTTGGAGATGCCAAAAAGAGACAGCTGCACTTCAGACTTCCCGCCTTTCTCCCTCTCTGTCCCTTGTTCCCTCCCACTGTCTCTTCTGTCTACTCTCTCCCTCTCTCCTTCTCTCTCTGTCCTATCCCTGCCCCCATTCCTCATACAGAAGATTACTCCAAGCCAGTCTACTGCTGAAGGCATGACATCCAAATACCTAAAATGATTTCCACAAAAGGGAATCCTAGGAACTGAGGTACATTCACAAAAATGTCTCTCTTCTCACATGCACTTAAAACACTCAAATCACTACTTATTACTAAATGTATGTTACATTTACATACATTCATTCAGCTACATTAGACATTTTTATCAAAAGAGACTTATACACGTCACTGATAAAACAATACAACTACAGGCTTACCTTAATTAAAAGTTTAAAAATCTATGTAGACCAATGGTAGCCTTGTCTTTAGTAAAACCCATCAATTTTAAAATGCTTCCTTGCTATTCACACTTAAAAGGACAATGCACTCTGTTAGAGCAATCTAACATGACAAATATGAACACATCTTACAAAATCTGTCCTTTGAGGGGTCCATGCTATATGAGGATATGTATGAACAACAAAATTCCTGAATGTTACGAGGGTGAACGGAATCAATTTAAGCTCCGCTGCTCTTGCTAAAAGATGCTGAGACTGGCAGCTTCCCCTTCGATTCAGTAAGCAAGCATACTCTCCCTAATTACGTGAAATTATAGGGTCAGGCTGTGGTATCAAAAGCTTTTCCTTTCATTCTCTCCCAAAAGCCTCCATACTGCTTTTTTTTGCCATCTCGTTTTTTGGGCCAAAGCATAAAATGAGAAACGCACAACTCTGTTTTGGAAAAATACATTAAGTGTATGCTGATTTATTTATTTTCTAAACATTCTGACTAAAGTGACTTTTAAGAAACAAATTGAAACAGGGTGAAAGCTGTTAGTTTTTTTTTTTTTTATTAACATCTCACCAGGGAAGACATGGACTGTGTGCGTTCCAGAACTTATTATGGTAGACCAACCATGCTAGAGCTTAACCTTAAATAAGGCATGGATGTACTGGCCAACCAACACACAGATGAAAGATGAAATGATGCCACAGAACATTTGAAAGCAAAGTTCCCTTTTTTAGCCTTGAGAGACAGATCCAGCTTAATGCCTCTCTGATTTTTCATTTATATCTGTGATTTTTAATCACGCTTACAGTAGAGGGGAAAAAAAAAAGCATTCACCAAGATAATTACACTCAGAGTCAAAAAGCCGCCATCTCAAGGAAACCAAGGATTCAGTGAGCGTGTGCCTATTCATTTACGGTGCCGGGTGCCACAGAAGGTTAATGGCAGAAAAAGGCTGCTTCACACAACTCGTTGCACAGAATGGCGGGAACAGCTGGAGCAAAAACAGCAATTGCCCAGAATTTCTATCAGCTTGGCACTACTCCAAATCAAATTTAGCCCTTTTTCCCTTCCGCACAAGAAAAAACACTTGAGTCATGATGAAGCCTTGAAAACAATGAGGAAAGATATGGATCAGGAAAACTGGGTAGGGAATAAGGAATGTTTCTTTTCTTCGTTCCTATGTAATTGTTTATCAAACACAAAAAAGACCACGTATCTATCGACTGAATCTGTCTACACTGTAGATTAGCAATCTCGCCCTATGCATTTTTTCAATTAGTGTCAGCACTTCCGAGCTCGGTCTGGTGTATTTCTAACACGCTGTCAGAGAGAGCAAAACTCAAATGCCATCTGACCACCAACTGCATATTTCATAGGCTGACTGAAGGATTTATTCACATGAACCCTGCAACGCTATGCTACATCTTCATCTGCATCTCAAGGCTCATCAAGACGGATCGTCATATGTGGTTGACAGCTGAATCTTATTGTTGCCCCACTGCTGTGTTTCTTAACGAGTAAATGAAAACCTCCTTACCTTCTTTTTTGGGGGTACTCTGTCTTCCTCCTTGGTTGTTCTGCTGCTCTTTCCGTGCTTGGCTGTCTTCTGCTCCCCAGGCTGCTTGATGGTAATGCGGATCTCTGGCGGGCAGATATAGTTCTCCAGGTTCTTGGGGGGCTTCTTGGCGCGCTTGGTGGTCTGGATCTTCAGCTTGAGGCTGCCCTCAGAGAAGCTGGCCTCTTTGATGGAGAACTCCTGCTCTTCCATGCCGTCCGGCTGCGTCCACTTCTCACTGTCGGCGTTGGAACTGGCGTCCACATCCCGGCCCAGCCCCAGGTCCTCATCTTCCTCGTGCTCTGCCGCTCCACTTCGCTCTCCAGGCAGCAGGAGGCCCTTGGCCTGGGTGGGGAGCAAGGTACTGGTGCCAGTGATCTCCGCAAGGGTGGCCCTGTTGATGGTGCTCGCTGACGTGAAGAAGTCAGCCTCGCTGCCCGCTTTTGGTCGGGATGCCCGGGACAGTTCCCTCTGCTCCATTGCTGACCCCCGAAGTGTGTTTTTTGTTTTCGGGAATCGGGAGCTCACCAGGAGCGAACTCAGGAAAACAGGTGCGGCACCTGCTTACGCTGACTACCCTCTCTGACAGTGGGGATGGCGGAGTCCGTTGGTGTTATTGCTCTCTAAATCTGATGAATCTCTCAAGGGTACAGATTTTCCAAGATGAAACTGTAAAGGGCAGAGACAAAAAGCACAAACAAAACACACATAAGAAAGGGACCTTCCCCACTGTGAAGTCCAAATGAGCGGAAAAGTCCACAGTCAAACCCTTCCCATTCAAAACCAAAGAGCCAGACAGAGGAAAAAATAAATGGTTTAGCAATTAGCACAGAACACAATAACAGTGAACATTAGTTATTCTGTACTAGTCCCTCAGACACATAATCCTTGTTTTTTCTTCTGTGCTGCACAATTCTTTTCATTACAGTGAGACATTCATTACACCGCCTTGCTTGAAGTTTAAAGCCTAAAATCACTGGCAGACAAAAAAAAACACACTCCCAATGCATGTCTTTTCATGCACTATCTGGACGCTCACAATTGAAGTCTTAAAGCCCACCACAGGCTGCCACACCACAGTCCACACCACACACACACACACACACACACAGTACGTGGACTCCCTATTCCTCATTAATTGAGGCACTAATGGAGAGTTGAGTAATCACGCTCGTGGTGCAAACGTGAAAGCAAGAGGGCCCCTGTCAGAGCGGTCCCTCGAAGCCCACTCCTCCCAGACAGCATGCAGATCTGCAACCTGGTCTGCTGCTGCTGCTGCTACTACTCTTGTGGAAAGGCCCAATTACACTGCATGGCAACACTTTCAGACTAAGCTGTTCTGCATCAAGAGACAGAGCTGAGTACTACGAGGTCTCTCTCTCTTTCTCTCTCCCTCTCTCTCTCTACCTCCCTCTGTCAGCCTCTCTCTCTCTATCTCCTTCCCCAGAGAGGGGAGAAAATCTGCAGCCCTCAATGAAAATTTACGGTCTCCATTTTCAGACACTTTAAGGTCATCGAACCCTGGTTGTACACACTCTGTGTAACGATGAAATGTTGTGATAGTGTGCGTCAAAGAGAGTGTAGTGCACATGCATGGACAGGCCTGTGAGCGAATGGTAGATGATGTGGGAGATAGTCTGCGCTTGTGTATACTTGTTGTTGCTTGTTGGCCACTGACTTTGGATTTCACATGGACACCATCTGAATATTTCATCTGAAAAACTGACGAGTCGATTTCTTAAAAAACCTTGGCCTGGCAAATCTGTGGTGAATTTTATGTGGTACATTGTGTGCTGAGGGCTTTTGCGCATTAGTTCATATGGTTTTGATAAAGAATGCCAGAGGGTTTGTCTAAATAAAGCTTTAGCGGAGATCTGGAAATCGAGAGGCGGTCTTGGGTCTACAAGTATTACTGTTTTCCTCCTGTGTGCTCGGTGCAGGATGTGTATCAGTATATCCAACAGCAATATTTTCGCAGCAGTGTGCCTTACAACTAACACAGTCGCGTTCCAATGTGAACTACCACTCAAAAATGTCAAAGATCAGGCCAGAGGACAAGGGGGATGTGAAAGGGGAGGATGTGGTCCGGCCTCATTAGTGCTCAGGATGTCATTGGGTATAATCATCTAATAAGCAAACATCCTTGCTTTCACCGCTCAACCAGAGAGCAGTTCAGTGAGCTTAGCGAGAATTCTTCCCAGCTGTTGGTTTTCTACACATCCAAGAGCAGGGGTTCAAGCTTCAAAAAGTCCTTCAAGGTTCTACAGGTCCGCAGCGATCCAAGCTAGCACCACAGAACACTGACATTTCATAATGCATCACGATGAAAAAACAAAACATCATTCCCTAACACTCCAGGGAAAGTTCTGCAGGCTGCCTAATCTATGCCAAACACTTCAACGCCCTGTCTTTTGCTGCCTGATCATAAAATGATCACTTGGCAAATTCATTGTTGGCATGCAGGCATGCTAGGGAACATTCTCAGTGTCTGGTACATGACATTATCAGCACAGTAAATGTGATAAGATAACATAATGGATTGATTAAAAAGGTCTGTCCAACATGAAGCGAGGCATTTCCTTTGATCGCCAGCACAGTAAAACCAGCCATAAATAATGAATGCCATCACAGTCTTTCGGGGCTCAAAACTGGATTCAGGCTTGGCATTTATAAGAAGATGTGAGCATCTGCCTTTACCAAGACACCCTATCAAATCTAATAGTCCCTTGGAATTCTCTTCAAAACCCATAACATCTCTACGATGATAATAGGCAGGACCCTTGAGGGGTTAAAAACACAATCTTTCACACACATTCAACTTAAGCAAAAAAGAAAACAGTTGGTGAGAGTGTCCAGGGGCCTCCATGAGTTGCAACAGTTTTCTTTCATGAACGGGGAACCTCCTTACTGCCTGGCAAGTGCCAGCCATGTTATGTCAGCATTGATGTGTATTGACTGAGAGTTCCCAGAGACTACTCCCCTCCCTGATGCCATTCAATCAGTCAACCGACTTACTGTAAATGGTACTGCTGTTGCTGGCATATAGTTAGATCCCCTCCTTGGTCTCTTTCACTCTCTCTTTCATTCACTCTTTCTTTCTTTCTTTCTTTGTCTTTCTGAGGCAACTGGCAACTGTAAAACTACTGACTGCCAGCCTCTTAAATGTGGTTTTCACCTACCTACAGTATCGTCTTTTTTGGGGTGGGAAACAAAGGCATTTGGGTGCCTGGGCTGGCAGCGAGGCTGGCAGCAAATGCTTTATCTGGGGCAAGAGCATCACACACACAGCACGTGCGAAAGGATTTTGTGCTGTCACGGAGCCCTTTTAAGGCCATGAAGCGAGAGGCCTCAGGTCGACTCACAAATAGCTCAGCCAAACAGTCACACATTCACCGGCTGCCAGCAGACGCCGAGAGATTTAAGCGAGCAACACCACCCAGCATATCACAGCACAGTCTGGCACAGTATAAAATGCTACCATAGATTTATGTGTAACATAATGGGGCATATACTGTTGTGTAATACAGCACGCCATTACATAGTAACATTCCACAACATAGTAATGTTGAGTATGGAGCAATGTATGCATGTGTAGCAGTTGCGTAATGTGTACATTTGTTGTCAGTTTTTGTTATGATATAGTTTTTATATGTTATAGTGATAGTACCAGTTCCTAATTTTTGAGGTCCAGTTCACTTCATGTAGATCATCAAAACTTACTTGCATGCCACAAAAATGAACATACTATGACAACACTGTCATGTAAGTTAATAGCCTGTTTATAGAAGGCAGCAGAGAAAAGAGCTCAATGGAAATCTGTTTTCCACTGCCCAGCATAGTATAATTTGTGGTTGTCTTGTTACATATAATTCATCTCTTCTGAAGAGAGAGAGAGAAAAAAAAAAAAACGCCCACACTGAAAGCACAGTAATGCTTGTCGGATAAAGGCCAAGCGACACATTCAAAACCATTCACACGAGAACTTTCGACAACAAGGCTATGGCCAGAATAATGAGCTTGATGCAGTCACATCGCACCCCCTGGGTGGAGGGGGAAGTGATTTTGTCCCCCTGCACCAGTAATCAGCTCCTCTGGAGTGGCAGGCTTGACAGCTCTCGGGTAGGAGAGACACAAATGCTTGGAAGTCCTCCATGAGCGAGTCAATTCATCACTTTGGCCACATTTGCTCAAGCCTGACCTCAATTGCTATGTGCACAATTGTGAAGAAATGATATCCAAAAATGCCATTTCAAGCTGGGAACAATGGCAGTGCAACAAGAACGACTCAACAAACCAGAGATGGAATAAAGCAGAGATGCACTGACTTTTGTTCAAGTGTTATTTTTCTGATGCTATTTAGCTTTTACTGCATGGACTTTAAAACAGACTGCAAGAGAAGTCCCATAATCCAGTGTTTCAACATGTTTTCCAAGGATCTGTGCTTAGTGTTGTGGTTAACAAATTCTCCAAAACAAAATGATTCCCACTGCCTACCAATTAATTAGAGAATGCTTTTACAACTTTTGTTGTGCTCTCTTAGAATTGCACAATATTAGTCCTATACTTCTGGTTTAATATAAAGCAACAGACTGAGCATTAAGAGGAAATTAAAAAGAAAGGCAGAAAAACAGACAGAGAGACAAAAAGAAGGAAAGAAAGAAAGAAAGAAAAAAGAAAGAAAAGAGTTTTCTTCATCCTTTCACTGCCAAAAGGTGTTCTTGTTCAGATATCCAACTAGAAATGGCTGCCAACAATTAGATTTGTCCTTGGATATCTCTTCGCTTTCCCTCGTCTCCTGTCATGGTTTGGCTGACATCCACTGAAACTAGCCATGTCCAGGTCCAGGAGAAAAAAAACAATTGTCGACGACTGCTCAAAAACTATTGGGCCCAACCCTTTTTAGAGCAATGAGCTGGGTTTTGTGAAATAAAATAACGACCAAGTGTGTGTTAATGAGAAGTTCTTTGTGAAAACAAATTGCCAAGTTTTTCTCCCACTAAATGCTATGTAAAATTCCAAGTTTTCCATCCCTTTTTGTACTGTGCCCAAAAAAGAATCATTTTGTATGAGGTGTATGTTTAAAAGATTTCTCCTATGTTCTGCCAATGTTAAAAATAGCCAATTAGCAAATCCGCTTAAGGTCTGTTCATTAGCACACAACACCCATTTGAAAACTCACATAAAAACTGGGTTGCTACAATATGACTTTCAGCATTAAAGGAAGCAGTAAGTGGGGAAAAACACATAAACAAATGAACTTGGTGGAGAAGTGACTTGGGTGTCACTGTAGAGCTTCGAGGAAAGCCCTCTGCAGTGGTAGAGATGTGACCGTGGGGTAGTTCTTCAACCTGGTGGGTGGTGCACTTTGGGAGGAGGCACGATAATACAAGGTAACATTTTGGGTGGGCAACACTAGTGTATGTGAGAGGCAATGATCTTACAATTGTAATATTTAAAGTGTTTTAAGGGGTCACCTTGAAATTTGATTTAAGTCCAGGTGACTTTGTGCCCAGCTAGTTTAGGCACAGAGAGTAAAGGGGTCATAAGTACAACTGTGAACAGAATCATTCTTTCCAAGCTGGTTCAGAAAGAAAACTATCAAAGATCTGGAGAACGTATCAATTTCACCTAGTATTTCCATGTTAGGTTTGGCTATGACAATATAGGCTACTTTAAGAGTAAACACTGACATCCTCAAGGGTTTAATCTCAGTATGATCACCTGTACTTCTCAGCTAAGCTACTGATGACTTTTTGAAGCTACTTTAAAAATCCATAAACATGTTCTAAGGGAGCAATTCCTCATCTTCACATTTTCTGATGCTGCAGTTTCAAGAAGGGTGTCACCCATTATCTGATTAAAGTCAAACAAGAGGGAGGAGCCATAGGCTGCCTACTTGACCACAAAATTGGCCAATTCTTGCAGGGCATTTACAAGCTTCATTCGAGCGTCACTCATAAAGGCATTAGCAAAAACCTCACCAGTTTATCTGAGTCTCTGCGAGACATGCAAAGCCCCCAGACAGTTGTTTGTGCTGTACTGACACTGACTCCACGCAAATGTTTTTTTTTTCACAGGCACAGCTCAACACTGTCCTGCAGTGAGTCGTTCAGTTGTGATGCTCAGATGCAGTGGTTGAGAAAGAGAGGACTGAGGAGTGTTTCATTTGTGCCTTGAAGGTCACGTCACCTGCCATTGTGGTAGTCCCAACTGAAGTAACACCTTCAGAAGCAACGCTTCTGCATACCTGCGACAACATGCATGGTAACCAGCTTCCTGACACAACCTCTTATTTGGATAACTACAAGTCGGCGCAACACACACGCAGCAAACTTTCTCATCAAAAGTAAATTTTAGCATTCAGTTAGACATTTTATTTCAGACGAAAAGGCTCAGATTTACAAAAACAAAACAAAACAAACAAAAAAACGACATTGCTATCAGTAAAACAGTTATAGTAAAACAGTAATACAGTTACATTCTTCAGAAATGTAAATTCCATGACAAGTCATGTTTGAGTAGCGTTAGGCTATCTGATGGGCATTTACAGTAACAGCATGGACCATCAACCTAAGCTGCAGAACAGAACTACACTGACAGCATGGAACAGTGAACTCTGAAAATGAAAGATCACATGCTAGGTAAGGACATTCTATAGCCTAAACAAGAACTTTCCGGTAAACATTTGCTGGTTGAAATAAATGCATTATTTGCCACAAGTGAGCACCGGTCTACGCATAGCCTAGCCTATATCATGCCCTAATGTCAGCATGCCTGGTTAATTAAAATAGCGGGAAACTTAGTTGGAAGCCTTGTTTGTTCGACCTAACTCTACAGAAACATTTAAAAACCTCTGAGAATGTCTTAGTTCATAAATAGAAAGCAAAGCGTTTGTCCTTTCTAAAAGCACACTGTAGAAATCCACTTTAGTCTAAAAATGGTGTTGTCTCCTCACAAGGGCAATTAGGCCACTTGCAAATTAAACCCGGCTTTTGCATGCAATTTTTAACACGTAGTCTAACCCATTCTTTAGAAATTATGGTCATAGCAGTTGCACAGACTTTACACTTTGGTTTGCAAAATCCTGTTATTAAATAAGCCATTCCAGTCTGCAGCCTTGTCTAAGAGCTTTGTAGATAGAATACAGTTCTTGGCATGTCAGTTCAATCGTAGCCTATTATCAATACATTTCTTGTCGCTGCAATACACTTCCTTAGGTGATTTGCCTTATGTAGCCTATCGCTTCTTACAAGAATAGAGTGTAGGCTACGCTCGTGAAATCAAGAGCATAGTAAGGCTATATGGAAGAAAACTTACCCATGTCCGATCGTTGTGTTCAAGCAAGGCGTTCAGATGGTAGTTTCAATGTATCATTTAAAATCCATCCAGTCAGGAAGCTATTATATCATTTCCACTTGAAATGACATAGCCTTCTGCAATCTGTCAAACTGGACGCAGCTTCAAAACGGCGTTAAAACAGTAAAATGGCGTCAACTGAGCGCCCAAAATAGACAAAATTTAGAAACCGTGAAATGGTCAAACTGACAAGTTTACAATAACGTAACGTGCCAACGTCCACTGCGTTTAACAAAATGCGCAATCGCTCACTGATGAACTATGCAATTTGTCAAGCCAGGGCGCAAAAAGCCCTGCCGTGTTGCTGGTCAGGGACCTGCATAGCTTCCCTCTCAAATCATAGACTTGGGGGTGGATGAAACTGCCTCACTGCAGTGAAAACAGACCCGGAGAAAAACGGTGTTAGTATCCTTAAGCCTAGTATCCAAAGTCCCGCAGTAAAGCTTCCGAATCGTCAATAGACGTAAAGATGTTGCAAAAGTGTTTTCTCTAATCAGCTTCCTTCCTCGATTTGGTCAGTCAGAGTTCGGGATATTTTCTCCTAAGTCCTTTACACTCCTTCTCTCGCCAGTCCCGGAGCAGTTTTTGATAATGATCTCACAGTAACATGCACTGGACGCTGCTTCAAGCACAGGCACTGTGCTCAATGTCGCCTCTACCTGTCAGCAGAGGCGCACCATGCAAAGCCTACACAACTTCAAATTCTCCTTGAAGAAACCATCAGTGTTTCTGTAGACTATTAGACTATTTCATCATGGCAATTATTATTATTGTAAGCTACTACATCGCGGTGACCTAGACTGGCCCACTGGTAGTCCAATTTAGCCTACATGATACAATTCTATGCCAACATTTTCAAGTCATCCTATGTTTAAGATTTTATATTACAATGAAATATTAAAACAGTAACAGTCTAGCAGCTTCGAAGTATTCTTGAACATTTTTAGTTTTTAAGTATGATTATATTTGAGGATGATTATACTGATGTTTTTTGGGTAGCTTACATGTAGGCCTCACACCTCTGCGAGGAGAAATAAAATCAAATTAGGCTACACTTGTTCATAGGATATGCTTCTGCATTTTGCGTTGATATTTCCATCAGTGTGTTAGGTTTACTATACGTGAATTGAATTTGAATTAAACAGTGAGAGCGAGCATGGTTTATCTCCCCCTAGTGGAACCTGATTTTTCTTGCTCTGTTGAGGGATTGTTTGTATTTTTTATCATGTGTTTTCATTCTTTGCCTTTATAGAATAATAACGTTTCAATGCATAACTTGCAGGACATTAGGCATATACAGCTTGACATTATGGAATACAGGTACAGTGATTTGTTACAACAAAGGCAAACAATGCCTTGTGTTCTGCCTGCTGTTTACTCTGACATGTGCTGAAACATTTTATTTTCAGAATGTTCAGTTTAACTGACATTGGTGCCGTAGGCTATCAGTGGTCACTGGAAGATATTCACTCTTTTCTCGAAACTGCAATGGACTTCGAGCACAGATCCATAAGGTGTGTTACATTTTAAATACGATACATAGAACAGACAACAAATTCTCTATCCAAATAAATATGACAACTACGGCCTGAGTATTGAGATTGGGTCTGTTTCCACAGTTCCTTCCACAAGCTTTCATGCAAAATGTTTCTTTGACACTATTTTCAAAACACTGTGAGGACATAACATTTTATCAGAGCTTATCTCATTGTTCGCACTACTGGCAAAGTGCCATCTGAACAGCATTAGCAGACAGTTGCCAAGAACTGCGCACTATCACAGACACAGGCAGGTTTTACAGGACCAAGAATGTACACCATTGACCTCCTTCCCGGAGAGGATGGTATCCAAACAGAGACATGATTGACTTAAGGCTAGCCCGGTTCCACACTGCAATCTTGATCATCGCATGTTATCTTAATAATGAGGTCTGGCTTGAGTTGGCAGCCGATTGTGCCTTCAAGGCCGATAGACTAACCTCTTTTAAAGGGGCAGCCATGTTGCTGCACTAGTTTTACAGTTTCTCTTGTTGAATAGACAGACCAAAGAAAGGAATTGGCAAACAGAAGTTTACTGGGGTAAGGAAGGTTAGGATGTCACTGACAGGAGTACATACTGTTTACACTCATTCAAAAAGGATGGTTCAAAAGTTAATTGTAATAAGAACAGCTTTGTCATCTCTCATAGAGCAAGGTATGGCAATTGGTTCTGGGTTGAAAGGATGATTGTGAAACTAATGGAGAGCATCATTTCATGAACTGACATTCTAGTAGCCAACCAACCCACATATAGGAAGATGTAGAGTCTGGCAATGAGCAACAGACCACATATATCCAGACGCATATCAAATGCCTCTGTACAAAATTGGATAGGGCAACAACCATCATGGTTGTCGTCCAAATCTCATTGGCTCTACTCTGTCGCCATCGTGTTAAGTCCACCAGAGACTTTCTACATGGCTCTGAGCCTGATATGATTGGTGCATTGGAATTATAGGCATAGCTAATGAGCTCTAGTGGCTCGTGGCCAGACGGATGGAAGGTTTGCAGAGCTAATTCAGATTGGCAAAATGGTGCGTCTTGATTCCCAGGCAGACATTCTGGTGAAAAGAAGCCAAACTTGGTCAACCTCACGGGACACACGTGCAATGTGGGGTTCGGGACTCGAACCAGGGTTGCCGTGTTGTCAGTCACACGACCTAAATGGTAATTCCAATCAATTTTATTTTAATTTTACTTTACATTGGAGCTTGAGTATATGTGATAAATGGTAATTTGAAAAATATGGATGTGTGCACGTGAGGAACTACACTGTAAACCAAAGGGCAAACCAAATTCATACTGACAAGTGTGAATTTTGAAATTATGCATAGCGTTCACTTATGTCCAACCAACCTGTGTACAATAACATCTGTATAACTTTGGATTAAACAGTAATTAACAGTATGGGGATGTGATACTCATGTGAACTTGTGCCAATACTATTCCAGATATTTTGTTCATGGAGTTTAATTAATTCACAGTAAATGTGGAAAAAATGCTCTTGATGTGTTTCGTCAAAACATTAATCACAACATGAGAATATTTCAGCCAGTTTTTCAATAAAAGAGTTATTAAAAAGTCCACTTCCTATGCTCCCATGGAAAAGCAATATAAAAGTAATTTTCAGTGCAATAGTTTGAAGTCACAATTCACTAAATGTTAACACAGTGTGTTCTTGTAGCACATATATTATTTACCCATTTGTAAAAGTTTTGTACCATCCTAGTTAAATCAAGACTATTGTAATAAAACGTCTTATGTTCTCTTCACAGCATCTGGTAAGAATAAACAAAACAAGACAACAAGTATTAGGCATATTACTCATGATGCATGTAAATAAACAAGGGAAGTGCCAAAGCAAAAATAAACAGGGATTGTAATGAAAGATCTCTTTAACTGAAACCTTATTTTGGATCAAGGTTTCTTTTGATGATACAGATGATTGACTGGGTGAGGTTAGTATTCCTGGCTGGATGATTAAAATTGGAGACAAATCCCCAGTCTTGAGAAACAAAACCTCTGAGCAAAGTACATAACCCTGATTTCAGTTTTTGAGCGCAATGGCTTTGAATCCTCTGCTCTCTCTTATTGGATTTGCTGGTGCATGTAAATGTGTAGAAAGCAGTGTGCAACGAAACATCTTTTTGTCATCTATATCAAGGCATCTTCTAAATCTAATGCTTATAGCTGTGTTAAATACTGATACGCCAATACAACCTGCCTAGTCACATTTACCCCTAAAATAGCTTGGTGAGTTGAAGATCTCATCAATCTTTCCTGTGTATAGCCTACAATATGAGAAGAAGGATCTTGAATAATTCTCTTTATCTTCTGTACACAGTGGCAGTTTGACGTGTCATATTTTTTATGTTTTTGTCTTCACAGTCTTACTCATCAAATGGACCAAAGCTACACCCCCTCACTGTCAAAGCCTGGGTTGAGAGATGAATCATCTGGGTTCCAGGAGAATGAAAAATGAAACATATAGTCAGTTTATAGTTTATACCCATACTATTGCAAGATTGGCTACTTTTGAACACCTGTACATTCTTCAAAAGGTGTTCCAAAGCAAATATACTGCCTAATTTTCAGCTGTCCACACCTTTCAGGCTGACTTTCAATATCTGACAGTGTGTTGTTGAGTTCAAATAATATGCTTGTCAAAGTTTACTTTGGCTGTCTTTTTCTGATAAATATTTTGCAGGATCACCTCACCTATTTCTCTGAATTTGAAATGCCACACACCCAGATATACTGCCACTGTGCAACCACAATGATCCCACCCTTGAGGAGCTCATTACACTTGAAGCAGTTCAGTTGTCAACCTAAAAATGAAAAAAGTTCCTATTCCTTGCAAAATTATGAAACAAACTAAGTTGGTCAATATAGGAATACTTCATATTATGAAAATATTTTGACTGGCGGTAATATAATCTGATGAAAAGTAGGCCTAAATCCTCATGATTTGTGATGGAATACTCTCTCTTCTTCCCATGAATAGCTTGTGAGCTGGGTCCCTATCTGGTGGAACTAATGCATGGACTAATTTTGGCAGGAAGTCAGTGTCTTTTCTCCCACAAATCAAGATGGATACATTTTGTCTGCACTGGTTATAACTAGAAAACAAAGTCAAAAATATTAGCATGTCATAGAAATGACTGATGGACCTGGAGTGCACTTTGAGTGTTTCCCCTTTCTCAGCTGTGGTTTCCTGTTTGATGGTAGCATAAAGGTCCTGGGGATTTCTGTTTTACACTTTTACAGTTCAGAGGAGAGGGCACAGGTACACTTATTTGAAACACAGAAGTGGAAGATATGGATGACTTTTCAGCAGGATGAATTTGTGGGAACAGCAATGTCTAAAAATATGATCCAAAACAGAGTTTAGAATGATGCATCCCACCCCCCATAATTAAACTTCCAACAGCTGTAATGAAGCTTAAATGAAAATATATGTTCTACTAACTGCTATCAAAATGAGTGCACAGTTATTCATTTGGTCTACTTGCTTACATACAGTGTGTAAAGATGTACTGTTTCGGAGAGTTGTGACTGTTGAGAACTTCTTGATTTGTGTTTGGACAGCACAGTGCAGGTTCAGCAACAGTTAAGAAAATTTATCGGATGGGGTTAGCGAAACCACAAGTGTGTTTATCAAAGTCACAGGAAGTGGGCGTTTTATAAGAAAAGAAGCTGAGCTAACCACTTCCTGTTGAAGTGGGAAACATTTGATGGTGTTACAAAGTGTACAGTAAACAAGTTAAGGCATTGAAAGGTGTGGAGGGAAATAAGGTTTTGGCTTAATTTGTTGACACGACATGCATTAAATCTCGATTTACTGAATTTATTGCAATTATTCATACAGATAAAAATGAAAAATGTATATGAGTGTAAAAGCTCAGATAATCACCTCTTGCAAAGCCCTGAAATTTTAGTGATCTGAAATGTATTGCCCATAAGTCTTGGAGGTTACTAATCTTTTTTCCTTTGGTAAATATGCAGTGTTAGACATTGGTGCACAGTTAAAACATGAATTGTAGAAAGTGAGTATAAGCCAGAGAAGTTAAATACGACTTAAAGGATTGATCAGTATTAAAAAAAAACTATAAACACTATATACAGTCATTGGTATATCCCAATAAGATCAAAGTCAGCAAAGTTAAATCAAAGTGCTTAATTTCACACTATCAATTTCTCATTTTCCATTTTCTCAGGTTGTGTGGTACAATATATCTAAATGGCCGGTACCAATTTTTTTTTTTTCAAATAGTTTGACTAAATTTTCTGTGATGGCAAAGCTAATTTGCACTTATATGAAGTGGCACCATATCATAATAAACATAGAGTGAGGAAATTCACAGATGGTCAGAAATGTTATTGAGCACAAGTGCTCTGTGTCATTTACAAAAGCACGTTTGATGGAAAACATCTCCAGTGGTTTATAGGAGCCAGCAGTTGGATAAATAGTCAGTTGGCCTCTGGGCCAAACAGACGGTTAGATGACAGCACAATAACAAGGTTCAGCAAAACAGGAAAGGAAAAGATTCAAACAGATAGATCCAGCATAAAGCGAAAAGCCATATTGCCAAGCCACTGACAACTTGAAATGAAAACTATTTTAGACTGAAATAATGACTTTTTCTTTGCTGATGAATTTTGGCAAATACATGCTAGAAGGACAAATGCTGAGGACAAGGATAGGCATGCAAGTGTTGTTTTCTCAAAAAACACGAGGAATAACAGTGTGTGGGTGTGCTTGATGATGCTTTGGGGAAAAAAATGTCTCCATGAAAAGATGTTCATTAAAAAGATCACACAACACTTCTGGAGCACTTAACATGAACTGCTTAACTGAAACATGATCAAATAGCCTACAGAGTGAACTGCGTGTGGTAAGACCATAGTGTTCTGTAAGACCAGTCTTGAACTAATGAGGTTACTGGTTAACTTGTGCTACTAGGCTTACTGTTTTACAAGGCGTTCTCAATGATATTGCAACAACTTATGAAAGTATTTGTGGCACTTATGAAAGTATTTGTGACGCTTGAGTGCTCAAGTGTCATTGCATTACTCACAGGGTATGCAAGTGCTCAATCTAGTAAATTGTTTCAGAAATGTCAGAATACACCAACATTGTTCCCAACCTCACAGATATTTGGCATGAGTAAGCAAGAGGGTGTTACTGTGACATCTAGGCTTATGTGAGTCAATGAAACTCGCATTTGTAAAAATAGGCTTACTACAACTTTGAATATGTCTGGTGTCTAAAAATCCACAAGGCCTTTGACCTAGAACTACTGCACTCCTGAAGTAGGCTATCATCATTTCATACACTAGGTCTGCTCTACTGTATTATATGGCTATCTATCATATCATCTCATGGCAAGGCCTATAACTGGCCTTAATCAGATTTGTGTCTAATGTCATATGTTTTTAGACCTAAGCCTAGTGTTAAAGCCTAACACATGATTTTTATTATTATTATTATTATTATTTATTAGACCTGAGAATTAATTGTTTGGGATTAGGTTATTATCTTATTAATCACCTTCAGTTAATCTGCGTGGAGTTCAGCAGAGTTTAGAAGTCCTCGAAGTATAGAAGGTTCTACTGTTTGTCGCGAAGATTGCCATTCAACTCCCGGTCTAGGAACATACCACTAGATGGAGATATTGTTCAAAAAATCATTTGAAGGTTAGGTTTTTTACACGTCATTATTGAACCGGAAGTTATTGAAGATGAACTTTTAATAATCAGGAAGTCAGTTTCAGGCAAGGCAGTTTAAAATACAAACATGGCGATGGACGTGAAGTCAAGATCTAAGCGTTATGAAAAACTGGCATTTCTTGGAGAGGGACAGGTATTACATGACACTGTTGCACATATTTCCAAAGCACTCGATTCCTTGTATTATTCTTTCCGTAGCATTGCCCTACACACATCAAGTCATGGTTTCAATAAACCAATATAAAGTCAGTAACTACTGTTGCTATGTGAGGCTGTAGCGATTGTCAGCTTGGAGCTTGCAGCTAAATTATTAACGCACGCTATAGTTTTCTAGATTTTGTTAGGCTATCCGATAGTAGGCACCACCCTCTCAGAGATCACAAAACAGTTGAGCTGGTTGCTCGTATAGTGTAGAAGGTATCCTCTTTGTTAGTTTGGCTACGCTAATGCAGGACTCGAAAGTCTCATTTTAAGCATTGGCGAGTGACACGTAGTACAGCAGGGGCTCACACCATGCATACACTTTTCATACTCACGATAACGTTATCAGATGCGCAACATAGCCTTATGACTGCCAATCCGATCCGATTCCATCCCATCACACGCACGCACGCACGCACGCACACGCTCCAAACCGACTTAAAAACCTGAGAGCCCTGCTAAAAGTGATCAGATTTTAGATAATAGTTTGGGATGTTGATGTAACTTTATCTTTCAATGTTTTCCTTGTGCTGTATTGTGCAGAAAATGAATTTATGTGGGTGTTTCTGTGTATTGTAGTTCGCCACGGTCTACAAAGCTAGAGATAAAACAACAAACGCCATAGTGGCAATCAAAAAGGTAAGATTGTGGACATAGACCTTTGCCTTGCTTATTTTTATGAAATCATGCCCTTCAAAGCAACAACTGCTGTCCAGCTGTAAACAATATGCCAGTATAACACTAACATCAACAATTTCTGATTATTTGAGTTTTGTTCATTTATGTCCGTTTTCCTCCTAGATAAAAGTTGGGCACCGAACAGAAGCAAAAGATGGTACGTAAACCCAGGGACTTGTTAACATTACTAACAGAGGATGGGTAGCCGTTATTCAGTGCAAGAATTTTTGTGGTTGTATGCAATTCTGTTACAATATAGCTCTAAACTCTTAGCCTACAATTACCTAGACCGACATGAACATACATACACACATAATGCTCCTATCAAGCATTCTTGACGTGTCATCTCCTGCTATTGTTACTGTAAGGATGGACAGTGAATTATTACAGTATGTGGTTTGTGGGGATGTCCTGTGTTATTCTTGAATCCTGTTTTCTCTTAGGCATTAACCGGACAGCCCTTCGAGAGATTAAGCTGTTACAAGAATTGAGTCACCCAAACATTATAGGTGTATGTAAGAATTTATACAGATATTTACAGTATATCCACTCTGTTATTTGTTTATGTCCATAAAAATATGAATGTAACCTATAGCTATATATGTATATGTATATGTGTGTGTGTGGGTGTGTGTGTTCCCTGTAGTGTTCTGTGGCACCTCACAAACCATGTATTTTTGTCTTAATTCCCACAGCTTTTAGATGCATTTGGACACAAGTCTAACATCAGCTTGGTGTTTGACTACATGGAAACAGATCTGGAGGTAGGAGATTGTAATTACTAGTTTGATTTTCACACATTCTGATATGTGCTATGGAGGTCAGTCTGACTACTTTCCTGTGATCCCCCCACTTCGCTGAGGTGGAATCACCAGACATAGATCAAAATGCCTCTGTATGCATTGGACAGACCTACAACCAATCAGACCAATGATTCCAATGATGTGTGCAGAGATGAGACAGTAGGGTGCATCATCATTTGAATTTCCCTATCTTGGGCAAATGAAACCAAATGGCCATACTGAGCTGAGCTGCATAGCAGATTAGTATGGGTGAGAACCAGGCTATGTGATCACTGTTCAGCGGGTCTTACTCTAAGAGTCTTAGTAAATGTGATGTTCTAAAGGCATGTTTCTCATGTGCAGGAATTCAGCATTATGCCAGTTGTCATCCCATGTTAATTATTCAAATTAATGTGTACATGCCCAAGCAATTGTTAATGCACGTTATTTTCAAAGAAACATATGAAATGGATTGCATACATGCCCAAGCAATTGTTAATGCACTTTTTTTCAAAGTTGTATTTGATCCCATGTATTGTATTACTGAAAACTTGTTATGTGGTATCTGTGAGAGTTAGACACATTAATTGGAGTGATGGGTCACTTAATAGTATTTCTTAATTTTTTAATTTTTAGGTTACATCAGTAGAACAAGTAACCAAGTCAGGTGACGGTTAGAAAAATCAGGAACAGAGTTTTATTTACAATGGTGCACATCAAGTGAGAGACAGCATGCTGCACATAAAGATCCACCAGCCGCTCTAACTAGACAAGGAAATAGCCTGACTGTAGTACAGCTGCAGGTTGACGGAAAGTGGCGTTGGTCATCCTCGTAGAATTGGGCCGCACTGAATCAGACCATGATAAGTGCCTGCGTGGTATGCTAGAGCAGATAGCCACTGATGCAGGGGACAAATGCAGACAGTGCAAGCACCAAAACAACCCAAGAACATAATATTCCACTTCATCTGTAATGATGGAAACAGCAGGAACAGAATGAAATAAAAACGGTCATGTCATATGTGGAAAGACAGTTGAGTTAGGCCTAGCTGAAATATAACAACAAACTGCATATGACTGAAAATAATAAAACAATCTGATTCCAATACTCTCACTCTCAATCATGCCATTATTTTTAATCACTTGTGGTTGTAATGCAGTTATAATGCCCTCATTATAGGTTTACAGAGAGGTTACTAAGTTGAGGTGATTAAAAACGTTAATATGCATCTTTTATAAGAACCAAATGTTCTTTGCTTTATATCTTGCTTTCAGATATTTGACTTTGTCAGTAGGGCAGAGAGAATGCCATGATGCAATGAGAATTTAGTTTTTAATGTCTTCTTAATAGTTTCTTAATAGCTGAACAGCTTGTTATTAAATGACGTCCTCTGCTGAGGCATTCTGTCATGTCCTTTGCTGTGTCTGTGTATTGTTTAATGGCATCTTAACACACACTATTTAGACAGATGTTGGTTTTTACTGTTCTTTTTAACAGGTGATTATAAAAGACACTAGCCTTGTGTTAACACCAGCTAACATCAAAGCTTACATACTGATGACTCTTCAGGGACTGGAGTACATGCACCGGCACTGGATCTTACACAGGGTAAGGGGATGTCATAAGACTCACTATAATCATTTAAGCTGTGAAAATGTCATAGCATTTTAAAGTCCTGTTTTTCAGAGATTGAAAGTAAATTGATGAAAGTAATTTATTAAGAATACTCAAAAAGTCATGAAAAGGTTTTGATATTGTGTAGTGTAAAGCTGTTCTTACAATTGTACTTCATTTTATACAATTTCACTGCACTTCTTACACCCAGTAACTATATGCATGTGACACTAAAATTTCCTATTGTCGTTGTACTTTGGCATCAACATCCATGTGTGCTTGCTTTCCATGTGTCATGAAATAACTACATTCAGAATTGATCAATATGATTTATTTTCTTGCTGTTGTTCTTATGTCGCAACACTATACACTTATACGATATTGAGGTCACTGAAGACAGGGTCAGAGACGGTGGTGTGTCTGTGTTTAGCCGTCCTTATAATTCCTACGTGTTTGAGTAGATTTTGATTTAGTCGTAGATTAATTTAGAAGAAATTATGGTTAGGGTTTTTTGGTGATTACTTAAACCTTCCTGTTAATCATTGCTTTCAAAATTCAATTATGAATGTCAGCTCAGAAAAAGTTGTATGCTATTTATTTTTGTGAGAAATGGAACATGTTGCTCTTTGTAGTCACAGAAAGGGAGAAAGTAATTTCAAGTGCCTTTGCACAGAGGAGCAGCTTTGTGGTTTCACCCACATATTGAGGGATGTGGTTGGGGGTGCTATATTGAAATCAATTCAGTGCAACTTACAATCACGTAATTAAACTTGATAAGAGACACCAAAACTAACGTATTTTGTGTTCGTTTGTGGAAGGAAATGGCTCATCTGTGTTATTGCCAGACATGGCAGATGGATAATGACATTTACAGATTAATGCAATTCATGTATGCCAGACAAAGTTCATATATATTTTCTCAGTTCAGTTAGGTACTGTCCATCTAAGTGAAACCCCTTATAGCATAACACTTGTTTTTGGCTAATTTCACATCTATTATCAAATGAATAACTAATCTGTTTTCATTGTGTTGTTTCAAATAGGATTTAAAGCCAAATAACTTGTTGCTTGATGAAAATGGAGTCCTGAAACTTGCTGACTTTGGCTTGGCCAAAGCTTTTGGAAGTCCAAACAGAGTCTACACACATCAAGTTGTTACACGGTATTGTGTTTGTTCATCTATACACTGACTTTGCTGCTGTTCAGCATCTCCTATGTCATAGTTGTGTATTTCCCTTGACATACAGTTGTATTAATTGTAGAAATTAAAAAAATATATTTATGTGATTTTGGGGGAGTAGGGGTTATATTCTTCAGAGTTCTTCTAGATTATTTTTGATGGATAGAAAATGTAAAAATGGCACACCTGAGGTTCTAGATGCTGTTGTAGTTACAAAAAAAAAAAAGACTGATAGTAGATGTGTGTCTTATTTATTCCAGGTGGTACCGTGCTCCTGAGCTTCTCTTTGGTGCCAGGATGTATGGTGTTGGAGTGGATATGTGGGCAGTGGGCTGTATACTTGCTGAGTTGCTTCTCAGGGTAAGATCATCATATATGACCTCAGGTTTCTGAAGTGGATACGTGTTAAGCTTTTCTCAGTATCTGGTTGGTGTACACTGCAGCCCTTATCTACTGAGATACAGCAATGATTTATGACTTTTCATTGTAAATTCTTATGTACATTGTCTCAATTTTTTGCCCACAGTTGCCATTTTTGGCAGGAGACTCAGACCTAGATCAACTAACGAAAATATTTGAAGCTTTGGGAACACCAACAGAAGAGACATGGCCAGTAAGTGTTTATTTGTAACTGTTTGCTGGCTAATCATGATAACTGGGTCAAAAGCAAAAATGAATTCCTCCAAATAAGCTCCAAATAGTAAAAAAAAATATAACAAAGGCATAACACTGATAAACTACATCACAAATAAAATGTCACAGCTATCAGATTTGTTTATTTTGGTCTTTTCCTTGACAACACCAGGTACTCTACGAAGGGTGGTTTTAAGTTTACACAAGCAGATTTTGTGTCACAGAATCAGTCATGTTATCAGTAGATCTTTCAGTGAATCCTCCTCTGAGTTTTTCCAGGGTAAAGAATGCAGTAAGAGGCTAGTGTGGTAATTTTGTGAGGGGAAAATTATTATCACCTGGTTCCAAGCATGAGGTTACGATTTCCAAATACTATAACTTTAAGTTTATTGCGTTAGTAAAGTATCACGGCTTGACCCCCTTGTATGTATTATGTAAGGTTGATTGACTAAATGTAATGTTCATTAATGTTTGCCATTATGGTGAATTAATCTGTATTCCTTTATGTCTTTCCACTTGTGAAGGGGATGACCAGCCTCCCTGACTATGTGTCATTTAAGTTATTTCCTGGAACTCCTCTTGAGCATATATTCAGCGCAGCTGGGGATGACCTTCTGGAGTTATTGCGAGGATTATTCATCTTTAACCCCTCCACCCGGCTCACAGCGACACAGGTCAGATATCCCAAGTCAACCCTGCTGGCCTGGCTTGACTCTACACAATGATTCTGAGCATTCCTTGTTAATGCTACCAGGTGATAAGAAACCCGTTCGTAAGCTCCCTAATCCATCTTGTTAAATTCTGGCTGGATGATGTGTAAAGCATCCTAGGCTGTTTAACAGGTGTTTATCTGTGGTGGTGAATGTTTTTTTTATGCTTTTTTTCTGCCCAACCCAGCTGAAATTAAAGTAATCCCAAGCCCATAGGTAGACCTGAAAACTCACTCACGTCCATGCTTCATCCATGCAGGCTCTTAAATTGCGGTATTTCAGCAACAGGCCAGGACCAACTCCAGGACCTCAGCTGCCACGACCAAATTGCTCAACAGATGCCCTAAAAGAAAAGGAGAACCTCATCATTGGCACTAAACGAAAGCGTGATGCCATATCTGAGGGTTAGTTTGCCATTTGTATCACTTATTCTGCCCAACCTTGACTGAGGCTGGAACATTACTTTGTGAGATCGAAGACTTGTCATTATGCATTATGCATTCAAACTAATGCCCATGTGTCTGTTCATTTTGTGGAGAAGCCTGCAAATGAATGGCAAATTCTTCATGAAAGTCTGTCAGACAAGGCATTCGGGTCATACATGGATGAGTGTTTTGAACCCTGTATAATTACTCTGACTTCACTGTTTTATTTCAGGGACTGTGTCCAAGAAATTGGTTTTTTGAATGAGACAGTGGAACAGGTAGCCCACTGTCTGAGGCAGAGGTTCATGACACATTTCTACGATTATGTACCTTGGTTTGGTCGGGAATTCAGGAGCCTCGATACAAAAGTTTGACGACTGAACCTGTAAATGGAATGTGCAGGTCTGCTGGAAAGGAGTGTGGTGACATGTAATTTGTTTGTTTGTTTGTTTTCGAATTTAATTATTTTATTTTTGTAGATGTTTTGTATATGCTTCGCATAATTAAATTATGATTAATTTGTACCGTTGTGGAGTATTTATTTTGCAAGTTTATGAAAATGTGTGAAAATAGGCTACGTTAACGTTACCAAAATCACTGCCAGTTTAACAAATGTGTGTAGGTTGCATATATTGTGAATCCGTTGTAAAATGTTCTGAATGTTAATTACGTTTTTATTCTTAACACATTCAACTTCATTAATCAACGGATTGAAGTTATCACCGTAGCAAGTGTTCCATCCACAAAATGGTTTTGGTTTATGGATTCGGTTCAAGTCAAGGGGCATGACGACAACGGAAGTAGGTAATTGTTGAAAATTCATTTGGATGTCATTTGAAAGCTTACTCGGATATCAAAGATTGGATCAAGCATAGCACCAGTAGCCGTTAATCTGCAGTCTAGTAGATAAAAACGTAGAGCTTGGCTATATTTCTACACAGCGTCGCCCGTCTTCACGTTGAGTCGTGCACGCATCACAGCCTTTTGTCTGCCTGGACGCTCACCAGACGCACGCTAGTCGAGCTTCTGAGGATAGGTGGTTGGAGCGATACCACTCGGAATTTCATCGAATTTCATGAGCGATACATCAACTTAACAGGATATAACATCAGTCTTGGATTGGATTTGTAACTTGGACGGTTAAAATGTGTAACCAATGCTGTCTTTCTCAGGTGAGTAGTTTGTCGTCTTTCAGTCACGCCGTGTTGGATTAAACTTCTCGTTATAACGTGACATACGAGGGGGACGTTAACGTTAGCATTGGGATTGAATGTGTATAGTAGCTCCTGAGCTCAGGTTTTCCTCATAGTTTGAATAAGTGCCAGCTTGCCTTTGAAAGTCACTTCAGTTGAAATGTGAAGTTGTCGTTGTCTTTCTGCTAGGGTCGAAAACATCTGTTAACGTGGCCAGGAATAAATTCGATGTCGTCGAGTTGTTTTGAGTTGGCGATAAACATTGAACAAAGAAACAATTAATGGACTCTCTTTCACTTTAAGTATACTTTCGGGTTAAATACTTCGCCTATTCACTGACTGTGCTATATTCCAGCAACTGACAAATTTGGCGAGTTGGTTTGCGCATAGGCTTCACGATGGGCAAGTGCCCGACTGGGCAAACAGTAGGGTATTCTTGTTAATTTCTAAAGGGCATTAGCCAACATGATACCCCCACTACCCCCCAATAAATATGAAACCAATATAGTCGTACAGAGTAAGACCGGTTACCGGTCGGGGCATTGTTTTCTCAGGAGTCAGTTATACTTTGCCCCCTGGAATTTATAAGTTGTAACGTTATTCTTGTCAACATGACCTACTGAACCTACTGGCAGCAAAACCAACAGTTTGAGAATCTGTATTTCAATAGCTATATTTTCTAGCTGGAGATGTCAAAGAACGCATCAAACTGACAGCAAGGCATCAAACTAAACTAGTTAATAGGCGTCCAAAGGTTAAAAGAACAGACTTATTACATGACCTTAATTTAAAATTAATCAGGAGACGAGTCGTCCCTTATCGATCTATCCGTAAAGATGGTGGAAAGGAGGGTCCTTTCGTCAATATTGTCCTTGTTACAGTGTCCATATGCTAATTTCTGCCTCAAGTGGACCTCATTTACAGGCTGAGCTTTTTATTGTACGTCGTCTGCGGGTGGTCTTTTCATTTCCTTGTAGAATCTGTGAGGCGGTTTGTTTGTATAAGATTAGTGCTGGGAAAAGGAGGGGTAAGATCCCAGCAGCCGAAAGGGATTCAGTGTCTGGATTTCTGTCTCATTAGTGTAGACCTGTCAAGAGTTAGTTGTTGGCAGACATCTTGGGGGATACGGCATGTCTGACACACACAAACCGCCATGGAGTTGCTGACATGGGGAATTTCTGACAGGGATATCCCTGCCCACTGAACATTTCCTCTCTCTCTCAGTGTAGACAAAAGCAGGTCTTGGTTTCTTTGGCAGTGACATTTTTTTTTCTGTTATTTTCCTCAGGTTTCAGTTAGATAGTGGCGAGGGTGAGAAATCAGATGTACAGTATGTCTGTTGCACTAAAATCCACATGAATATGTTGGCATGTGCCCAGAGTGCTGTGCATTGGATTGCAGAGTTTCACATGCACTTGAATTATTAGTTGCCAAGGAGGTGGCTCTCAGCAAAGGCATGATGAAATGCCTCGAAATAGGCTGCACTTTGAGGTCTTTGTCCTTAAGCTGCTCGAGTACACACTGTATTGTGGATGTTTCATGAGGGGACGGGAAGGCATTGTGTCCTTGCTAGACTATATTCCCCCTGGCAAGATACTGGAGGAATGGAAAGCTTTTTTTCCCCAACAACTCCAATTATGATGTCATGTTTTCCAGAGGAGTAGCCTCATTTTCACAACAGAGTTACTATTAAGTTGACGGACAAAGAATCTTTACCATTTCAACATTTTGCATTGTGAGCAAGGGCTTCATTACCAGTCTGTAGACTTTGTGAGATTTGGAGTCGTTTGCTCAACCTAGATATGTGGCCTGTTGGTCAGTGTCAACTTGTTGGCTCATTTGATTCTCTCACACCTAGGCTATGTAGAGAGTATTCGCACACCCTTGCACACCCTTTGAATGCTAAGTGTGAAACACATTTCATTCTTCCACAGATATTCAGCAGCCTACGGCTCTCAAATGTCTAGCGTAGCCATGGTCTCTATTTACTCGAGACAAAAGGCAACTTCAGTGTACACTTGAAACAGTGAAGTAATACATTTTTGTCTCACTTGTACTATCACCCTGCAAACACGGCAGCGGCACAACAAAAGATTCATTGATAAAGCTGGAACTGTGGTGTTATTGTCAAGCCTATTTTTTTCTACCACTGTCCTTGATGTTGTAACCTAGATGCAGAATTCCATGGTTGCAGGGAAAGTCACTGTTCATATCCTCAGACTTTGTAACAAGAGCTACTAAAATAAGCATTCCTTTGGAAGGAAGGGTATTGTTGTCAGATCAGTACGACCTACTTGTTGTGAACATTGGTTTTACATTGGTAATATTTGTTGAGAAAATTAAAGAATAGCCTTCGAATCCAGTTTGTCTTTAACTGTTCCTCAGACCAAATGCATTCCAACCAATCCATTATATCTTAGCCTAACGCAAGACCATAGGCATTTTGCAGTGTTTTGTCTTGTGTGTTGTTGTTTTTCCAACTGACTTGGTGACTCATACGACACATATGCTGCCTTGTGTGCTGTTTGTCAGTATGTGTCTAAGCACCACGCACAACGCGATCTAGCCAGTCTTGCTCCCACCGCTTGACTATGCAGACACACAGGTTTTCATTTGGAAAAATGCACCTTAACGCTCCACAAAATACAGGCCAGGCCCAGGTAGACTGAAGCGCTTAGTGCTTTGCTGATCCTGGCAGAAGGAATCAGTCAAGCGGGACGGGGGCGTCTCAGTCTACACTCTTTGTCGCTCTCATGGATAGGGTTACAGCGTCCCGGTCATTGTCTTGAAGCTGGATGGCCTTTGTGTGTGAAACAGCAAGGGCCTATGGCCTCTCACCCTAGCTCTCAGTTAGCAGCTGGAGGACATGAAAGGAAAGCTCTTGAGAGGCCAAGGGAGCACCCCCTGTGTGTGTGTGTGTGTGTGTGTGTGTGTGTGTTTGGGGGTAGGTATCCCTCACACAGCATGGGAGAGGTCATTGTGGGGGGTTGGGGCAAAGTCTGAGGGCCTGTCTTTAGACTCTAGCCACTCTGCCCCCGTACTGCACCGACCAACGTGAAGGAGGGCCCTTTCCCCAGTATGGGCTGGTGGATAATCATAGGACAAGCTGACCACAGTCCCCCCCACAACACCCACCCACGTTGGGCCCTGCCAACACTGTTGCAGGGAGTGGCTGCATTTAGGTGTGCACCATTTGCTTCTTGGTCTCCACCCTGCTGTCTGTTTTTGGTTGTGTTGGCATGTTTGTAGGGGGTGGGGGGCAAGCTATTTACAGTTTGTTCCATGTCAAATGGTAAGTCATAGAGAAAAAAAAGTAATCTTAAACTCTCAATTGTGGTCAAACATATGCTGTATTGCAACCTCCAGTATCTCCTGTATGCTTGAGTGTATTTTGTATTTAGCTCAGGCTAAAAAGGACACAGACGTAATATTCAGTGTCTGTTTTGTTAGCCGGCATCTATGTTTCATTCCACATCCTCTAGATTTCATCGGCTACTGAAATATTTCATGCAGACAGCAGCAGATGAACAGATAAAGACATTTCCAGATGCGCCTGTCTCAAGCCCCCATCAGCTGTGCCTTGTAGGATTGATACAGCCTTAATGCCAGTAATCTCTCTGGATGCGCCTTCTCCACTGGTGCTTTACTGCTGCTGACAGGCGGCCATGGAAACAATCCTGCTGCTGCCATTGCGGCAGCCAATAGGAGCTTGTCTTTGGGATGGCTAGAGCGGGTCTTTGACCAATGGGAGCAGCTTGTGGTTTGTTTAAAACATCTGCGGTTGTGAACTCATGAGTTCTGAACTGTACTTTGCTCCCGAAGTGGGCATATAAATGTGATCTCCACAAAAAAACCTGTGCAGGCCTGTGGGATAAAAAAGACTTAGAGACTATAGGTTCTCTGTATATACTGTAGACTATGTAGCCTAGAGGATATATATACTGTTCCACTGTCTTCAGTCTGACAGCATTTATAGTGTGATGAGAGACACTACTGCGCCATGCTTAGAAGAGACCATCTAAAACCACTAGAGCATTAATTATCATTACGCTGTATGGGCATGTGTGGAATACAGCTACCCATAATGCACTAAATTGATGTGGTTTTATAGGGCATTATTGTAGTTTTCAAGGGTGCAGTACTGCCAATAGGTGTGGAATGGTATGAGAGAAACAGCCCTCTATGCCTCATAGAACTCTGAATGAATAGACTGTTTCAAGAGTTTGATTAGTAGCATTATAGCTGTTACCACAAGGTTTCCATTTTAATACTCCATTATGCTTTCTTAATGTAGTGGAAGTAGTTTGGGAAGGAAATAGAACCTTCAAGCTTTGTGTTTGTTTTTATGTCTAAAATGGTGTATAGTTGCCTGTCCTGTGCTGCTTTGTGTTTTGATGTTTCATTTATGCTCCGTCTCCTTACTCCCACCCCTTTCAGCTGGCGTGCTGTTGTGGCTCAGCGGCTTGTTCGCTGTGCTGCGGTTGCTGCCCCAAGATAAAGCAGTCCACTGGCACGCGCTTCATGTACGCCCTCTACTTCATGCTGGTCACCGTCATCTGCATCGTCATGATGTCGCCCACCGTGGAGCATGAGATGATGAACGTAAGTCTGTCTTGTACCCCCCGCACCAAAAAAAAAAAACATTTGCCCCAGGTCTGCTCGACCAAGTTTCAGCATGCCCCTGCTCTGACTCACCCTCTTTACAAACAAATTCTTGCTATAACAACTGAAAAAAAAAAAAAAAAAGGGGAAGAGCAGGAGGGAGCATTTTGTATAGTAAAATGTTCTAATGAAAGAGTATAAAACCGCAGGGGAGAGCAACTCAAGAGATGGCTTTTTAATCCGATCCTGCACTTTTGTAGTCTAATAAATACTTGCCCAGTAATCTCTTGAAAGTAAACAAGCCCTCTAGCTCTCTCTTTGGCCATGGTGTCTCCACACCTCAGCTCCAGCTATTGAGGGATACATCACCACAAAGTATCACAAAGGAAAGACTGTAAAAAGTGAGGCCCTCAAGACCTAAGGGCATGGCAAAGTCTTTGTAGCTCCGCCCCCTTGACAGTAGCAGTAGTTCCTAGGCTGCACTCCTTTTCCTTGGAAACTGGGAGCACAATGGAATGTTGCCCGGTGCTCTGGGAGAAGCATTGTGTGGCGTCAGGACTGTCATGTGTGCCCTGGTTTACAGGCTGGCCGTGCCTCTGCTATTGTCCACGGAGGCGGTGTTGACTCCCCGGCTGTTTAAAATTTCACATGAGAACAAGAGACCAGTCAAGTAACAAAGAGCACCCCCTCGCACACGCTTTTTTTTTTTTTTTTTTTTTTTTTTTTTTTTTTGAGGGACCCAAAGTCTGGTACCAACAGCACATATGAACTAAAAGCAGGAGTTTCCAATGCTGGCTTCAACAGAAAGTGGTATTGAGTGGTTCCTATGCTTTGTGTTTTGTGTTTCAAAAAGGAACCGTCTTTATAAGATCTTGTAAAAGACCGTTAATAAAGGATTTTAATTTGTTGTACAATATCTAGGCCAAACTTGCACCTTGAAGTAGTTCCTTTTAAAGGCGTGCACATGTCTTTTGCTTGCAAATGCTTCTTCTTTTCATGAATTTGTGGATGGTGAATCACTGCTTCATGTGAAACATATTTTTTACCCAAGGCCGCCATTACATGTCCTCAATGTTACCAGCTAGGCCAAGTATATATTATGGGGTTTTCCAAATGGATAATGCTGCACAGCTGAAGTTAAGTTGCTCCTCACAAAAGAAGATATTAAATATTGGACATGGGCTGACAGTAAGACCCATGCTGTGGAAAAGTGTAAAGGCTTTGGCTGGCCTTGTCCGGACAGCTTAGCATTGGGGAGATGAATTTACTTTATGTTCAAATCGCCCAGGAATAGCTTGGATGGCCCCGGTGAGCCAGTGCAGTGAGTCATCTGAGTTCACATGCTGTGTGTAAGCCTACTAGTGTTTTACACAGACATTTTCTGTCCCTCTCTATGTAAACAGTCTAACCAACAGGGGAAAAAAATATTACCTCATGTTATTTGTACATAATTTTAATCCTTATGCTGTACTACCTGGTTTTCTCAGCAGAAATAGATTTATGAGAAATGTATGAATTGACTGAATGTTGGGATTGGGGTGACAGTGTTTGATATTCAGGCAGTGAAGCTGTTTTTACAGTGCACAGCTTGAAATGAATTTCCAATCTGTCCTGCTCCCTCAGATTCCATTCTACAGTAGCATGTGCGACACGCTGGATCAGCTGGGCGTCATGAGCAATAAGAGTGAGAAAGGCATTTGCAAGCACCTGGTGGGCTACTCAGCCGTCTACAAGGTCTGCTTTGGCATGTCCTGCTTCTTTTTCTTCTTCTGCATCTTCACCATACGGGTGCAGTCCAGCACTGGGTGCCGGGCGGCCATTCACAACGGGTACGTCTCTCTCGCTCTTTTGCTCCCTCCCTCTCTCTCATACCCAACAAATAGCATAGCCATAGCCCCCCCCCCCCCCCCCCCCCCCACTCTCGCAATCTTTCACTCCGTCTCTCTCATACCCAACACATAGCAAAGCCATTGCCCCCTCCCCCCCCACTCTCTCAATCTTTCACTCCCTCTCTCTCATAGCCAACACATACCGCAGCTATAAGGCTCTCTCTCTCTCTGTCTCTCTCTTTCTTTCTGTCTTTTTTTCTTTCTTTCTCTCTTTCTCTCTCTCTCTCTCTGTTAACTCTACAATGCGTATATATGTCTGTGCATTCACAGTGTTCACACACATTCTATATACATATGTCAGTCATTGACTGCCTTGTTATTTTTCCCTCCCTCAGTGTCTGTTTCCTTTTCTCTCCTATGTGACTGTGTGTGTTTGGTTTGATTGTCTCTCTCCGGAGTCCCCGCCAGCTCCTGCCCAGAGCAGAACACCATGTTTATATCTGTGAACTCATCTAAGGCCTTGCTATAGTACTGTGTGGTCACATGTATGATTTGGCAGGCAGCCTTTCTAACAAACCTACCCTCGAACAGTGTTTAGCTGCGAGCGGCTTATCCCCCCCTGCTGTCTCCGTGTTCTTCGCCATCCTCCCACACCGCTCGCCAATGAATAGATGTATTAATTCCCAGGATCTGGCCAGAGGAAGTGACTGCAGAGTGAGCCTCATTCTGCCTCTCACCAAATGGCTTAGCTCTCTGTCTCAAGTGATTAAGATCATAATTGGACCCACAGATAATTGGAGGTTTTGTGTACATGCAAATATGCAATACGCAGAGAAATGTGTATAGGTGGGGCTTTTTTTTATCACAGCATGAGTGACGCAAAGATGCCTGTGTCTGCCACACATGTTAACATGGAAGTGTATGGTAGTCGCTTCAGAGAGCTTTGGAAACGTCTATGTAGATTTCTCTCTAATGACTAATCTTACGATGTCAGTACCAGTAACAGGATGGCGTATTTGGCAGTTGCAGGCCAACAGAAAGTAGCACCGTTAGGATAATGAATGGTGAATCATAGGATCATAAATCATCTGATGGCTTTTTTGGCATTTTATGTCTTATGTATGCAGGTTTTGGTTCTTCAAATTTGTGGCTCTGCTGGCCTGCTGCTCCGTAGGATTCTTCCTTCCATATGAGGAAACCTTTCTTAAAGGTATGGTCTTTCTCGGATCTGTGTTCTATTTTTCCTTTCTCTAACATTCATGAGCTAAAAAATGAACCTCCAATCCTCCCAAGCATCAATCTGTTCCAGCCTCTAATGATAAACTACAGTTACCGTGCATTCCATTGCACTCTGTCAGACCTGACCACTCTCTCTTTGAAAATGCAAAGAAATAACACACTGTAGCGTTCCACAGCGAAGGTCTCTCTGACCTCAGAGCCGGCACTTGTGTTAAACAAATGAAAATGTGTGCGGTGGTGGTAACTGCTCTATGCTCTAGAGAGATCCATGCTTTTGAAGTCGTCGTCTTCAAGGACTCACAAGCTCCTCAGGCCCTATTCAGCACTGCTAGAGCTCCAGGATCTCAGTGGAAGAGAGGGTATTTGGCCCTCGGCTGGCCCGGCCCTCGCCAGTTTGAGCCCCCCCCCCCCCCCCCCCCCCCGGGAGGGTCGTTAGCCCATAAGGCTCTACAACTGTTTTCGTGGTGGAGTCTGTGGGTTTTTACATTTGTCTGGCTGTTGTGATGAACACTTCGAAACAGATTTATGGTGAACTTAATTGGAAACATTTCATAACGTGAGTCATTTCATTGTCCGGTGTCTCATAAGGTTTACATTAGCAGCCCAGCCAAAACAATACAGCATGAAGATCAGAAAGGGAATAGCTCTGTTTGTCTCAATATTAATCTCCAAACATGCTGGAGAGAGGCAGAAATGAAGAGGGAACCAGAGTCAAAGAGTAGGTCACGTGACAGTGCCAGTAGAAGACATGTGTGAGCAGTAAGAGTCCATTCAGTGCTCCGTTCCCTCTAATCCAGTTTGTTCTAGAATGCTGTCATACATTGGCCTCCTAACTCCATTAAGCACGGTGATGTTCAGGGGCAGATTGTTCCTGGAATCTTGCATTCAAACCGAAGCCACAATATTTCACAATAAAATTATTGACAAATTGCTGCCTTGAAGGCTGCTAATGATGGACAATTAATTAGGTTTGAACATGGTAAATGATGAAATGATGAATCTCTGCTAATTGAAAATTGCTCAGCAGTCCCCAATTAAAAGAATAATAATCAATTATCAACGTATGATATTAATTAAGTATAATCTTCCTTCAGCATAAATAAAGTGTCTTTCTCTATCTATCTCTGTCTGTCTTTCTATCTGTCTGTCTGTCTCTCTCTGTATCTATCTATCTGTCTATCTATCTAATCAAAAGAAATAGCATAACTCTGTCAGTCCAGCATGCACTCTCAAATAACCGTATGTGTTCCTGCATAACCATGTCACTGTGAATGGAAAACAAACAGCCAAGTCATATGCTATTCATGTGCGCTTCCAATTAACAACATGGCTTTGTAATCATGCAAGAGTATGGCTCTTCCAAGATTGAGAACCTTTAAGTTTAGCAGTTCTGTGTATGTCTTGGTACTGCTGTTGTAGTAAAGCATATCTAGCCCTGTATAAAATTGCAGCAATCTTACCACAAAATTCCTCTCTGGAATTCTGGCTGCATCTTTGAGTGTTGAAGATTGGACTTCTACATGCAATTTCCCCCCTTCTCTCTCTCTCCCTGGCCCTCTTCCCCGCTTCTTGTTTCTCTCTCTGGCTGCAGTGTGGCGCTACGTTGGGGCTGTCGGAGGCGTCCTCTTCCTCCTCATCCAGCTCATGCTCCTGGTGGAATTCGCCCACCGCTGGAATCAAAACTGGTAACACTCTGCTTTTGGCCTCTGCTCCATTCGACCCCAACAGCACACGCAAAATAGCACACAGTTCAAGCCTGTTAATCCAGAACAGAGGTTCCATCTGCCGTCGCCAGCTTTTGCAAAGCAATTCATAAATACCAATTCTGTCATGGCAAATATATCAGACACAGGTAGACGACAGAGATGCAGCATGCAGCCATTTCTCTTGAACTCCCCTCACACCGACTGTTGTGAAATGGCAAAGCAAAACAGTCGGCGCAGCTCACACAACTGGAATCCATTAAGCTTGGGAATGGAAGCCATACTGTAGTATTAATGTCTCATAATTCCTCTGTGCATCTGCCAGAGTGGTCTCAGTGTAAACATGAAAAAGGCAGGCTGTGGGGACTTTAGTTTAGTCCAGTTTGGGGCCTAATGCTACTGATATGATGGAAATGAAATCACACACCATTACCTTCAAGGGGAAATGATGGGCGAGACGCAGTTAAGACATCTATGTATGTCGGATGAAAGTCAACAGGATGTTGGATGGTTTAGAAAGATAAACTGTAAACAGATTATGACTTCAGAGCACTTGTCTGGCTGTCCTAAATTTAGACCCATCCAAACGCTCCAGCATGGTCAAACACTTTTTTAGTTGGTGTTGTATGTTTGGCTCTGTTCGGCCCTTTCTCCCCTCTGTGACCCATTTGATCCCCATAAGCATCAAGCACAATGAGTTTAGCACTGATTTGGTGCCTCCGAGCTCCAGACGGCAGAGTGAGCAAAACACTGCACTGCAGAGGCCCTGGCATTCCAGTCCCCAGTGGTCACAGGGGCCTGCTGCTCAGTTTAGCGAAGGGAAAATAGTTGGCTTCACTCCTCTATGTGTTAACAGCCAGATTGCCCCATGTGCTCATTGTCAACCTGTAGTTCTTGGAATTGCTTTTTTATTAAGATTATAAGAGCAGTGCATCAGGACTAAAAAAATACTGTTTCAAAGAATTGAAAACCACATGGCCTCTTAGTTTCCATTTAAAGTTACCTCCCAATGTTGGGTTGCCAACCTGTAGAAGTATTTACTTTATGCTTTCTTAACTGTCAGTAACTGAATTGGTAACAATGTAGATGCCTTAGTGTGTAATAACAGATGCATTTTCAACAAGTGTAGTTAACTGTGCTTCAGAGCAGAGATTGTACTCTTCTGTGTTCACACACTAGGGAAGCGAAAGGGCAGTTTAGCACTGGCTTGGGTGGGGTGGATTGGGGGTGAAGCATATCATTCACTCAACACCCAGACAGGATACACATGGTAGAGCTAAATGTGTCCACAGAGCTGTCTCCACCCCCTAAACACACACAAACACACACACACACACTTATACACATTCACACACAGACACGCACATTCACACACCAGCACAACAACCCCCAGGCTATGAGGGATGAAAGTAGAGCAAAGCATCAAAACAATGGGGGAGGAACTTCCAGGTGAACAATAATAAAAAATGAAGCTTTCCTGTAGAACTGTATAGTTGTGTTTAGCATGGAGACTGTGTATGTTTGCGTGCAGGGTTAGGTCAAGGTCAGCCAAAAGGCAGATGCAATTTGTGTGTGTGTGTGCGTGTGTGTGTGTGTGCGTGCGTGCGTGCGTGTGTGTGTGCGAGTGTCAGAGTGAGTGAGTTAGTGTGCACTTCAGGATCAGTTCCTGCCTATTGTATCTGGCTTTGTGCATGGTTGACACATAAGCTAGTGTCCATGCAACAACTGTATATGCCCTTTGTGAATGTGTGCAAGTTCCTTTGCACACAAGAGTGTGTGTGTGTGTGTGTGTGTGTGTGTGTGCGTGTGTTTGGGAGAGAGAGAGAGAACAATCAAGAGCCAGGGTGAGGCAACATGCGCACACAAACGTCCAGACCAGATGGCCCAGTTGAAGTGACACAGACGCTGGCACGGAGCCATGTGGAGGCAGTGGATAGTCAGGCTTGCATTAGCACTGTAGCATGAGCAAGCACACACACACACACACACACACAATCCTCCAAGAAGAATGCCTTCACTCACCCTATGCTACTGCTTTAATAGAACACGTCCATACATCTGCCTAACTGGTGACTGACCCCTCCTGATTAAACCACGGGTCAGTCAACTGGATAATTCAAGTGCTGATTCAATAAGGTTTTTTTCCCCCTTTCCCCCTCAGACCAAGTCTTTGTTTGTGTTTACATGTCAGTTTCTTGTGTGTGTGTTTACATGCCATGTCTTTTTGTAAAGGATGTTTGGAGCTTGATCCTAAATTCCACCTTTGGACTGGTTTAATAAAGTCCTTATGTGTGTGTTTTGGAGTATCGAATCATCATCAGTGACCTTCTCCGCACAGTATACACACAGAATCAAGAGAAGGGCATTGGTTTGGTGATGACATCATTGTTTGTGCGGTTTTATCCAGACGAGACGGGAGATAGTCTAGCACAATAGACGAACTTCCTCTCCCCCTGTTTGTTTGCCCATTCATTTGCAGAAGTACTCCCATATGTAGTTGCACAATGGACACATCTTACATGTAGGCCTGTGCTGTTTTTACTGGCAGTGTTAAAGCAATTGTCCGGAGTACTTCCAACCATAGCCCTGTTGATGAGTAATGGCCCTATTCAGTTAGTGGATGCGGTCAGCTTCCTTTTCAATTCATGTTCATGTCCAAATCTTTTCATTTCTCATCCTTATGACAGCACTCTATGAGCTTGAGCGACAGGACTGGTTGGATGTGCTCTGGACCGTTGCTTAAAGATATAACCTGGAGTGTTATACATTGCGCACACACACTGTAGGTGAATGAATCCAGCAGCCTGTCTGGACACTAGCTTATGTGCCTTCTGACCCAAAGAGAGAAAAGAGGATACATACTACTCTCTTCATTGTCAGTGGCCAAATCCTAGTGTTCCGCCTAAAGCCTTAACCCTCGAAGACTTAACTGCATGAATTGACTTCACGATTGGCTTATTTTTGAAAGCTAGTGCTCAGGGCTAAAGGGAATGGTAGAATTCAGCCAGTATCATCCAGTCTTACACTTCAACCACTGAACCTGGCTTTGCCTAAAAAGTTGGTTTGTGCTTTTAACATGGTCCTTATTGGAATCATAGGAATTAGCTTGTTCATATAGGAATTAGCTTGTTCATATAGGAATTAGCTTGTTCATATAGGAATTAGCTTGTTCATATAGGAATTAGCTTGTTCATATAGGAATTAGCTTGTTCATATAGGAATTAGCTTGCACATGCAGTACCCACCCCCCACCCCCCCCAACTTCCTAAGGTGTCTAATTGTTTGGAAATTCATGCAGAATTTCGTATAGCAACAATTTCCTTTGTGTAAGTGTGGTTTATCAGCTTTCATCATAGACTCCCACCTTCCCTCCCTCTTCCTCTGTCTTGCTGTCTTACTGGTCCCTTCCTCGATTGCCTCATTGCTGTGGAGGTCAGGGTTGAAGCACGACAGACCAGTTGTACAAGATGCACCTCCGTACCAGTTAGTTATGCAGCCCCATTTGTTAGCAGTGATCAGGGAAAGTAGTTATCATGACAATGCAGTCAAGCATTTTGAGATGTACTGGCGGAAAGGCCCCTTCAAAAACCTGTCTAGGATAGACTTTTGTTTGTGGTTGTTATTAATTTGTGTGTGTTAACTGTGATTGCTAATCGTTCCTCTCCTCTCCTCTCCTTCCTCAGGACGTCTGGGGTGAAGTACAACAAGCTGTGGTACGCGGCACTGGCCCTGGTCACGCTGACGCTCTTCACGGTGGCGGTGGGTGCGCTGGTCTTCATGGTTCACTTCTACACGCATGCAGATGCCTGCTTCCTCAACAAGATCTTCCTGGGTGTCAACGCCTCCCTCTGCATCCTCGTCTCACTGCTGGCCATCTCACCCTGCATTCAGACCTGTGAGTCTTCAACGCCCCGCTTTTACCTGTCACAACACATACACCACCAGGCCTGCTTTCATACCGGGAGTTGTGGTTTTGTGTGTGCGCACGCGTGCATGCAAGCAAGAGACAGGCTATGATACAGTCTTAATTTCCATGCCAATGTCTGCAACAGCAATCGCAACACATGCAAAGCACCCAGTGTGAAAACCACCTCAGGCTTGTGTGTTTTTCATTCTCTACTGCACACAAGCGGGGTGCTGGAACTCGTGTCTGTGTAATCAACAGCAGAGGCTCTCAGCACAGACGAGCGTCAAGGCCACAGCACAGTGGATGGACAGAGTAGCACGAGCTAAATGGATTAAAGCAAAGCCATGCAACTATTTGGCCCCGTTTTGAAAATGGGCTCTTGGAAAAGGGAGATCTGTTTAAGTGTTTTGTTTTAACACGTTTGTAACACGTACGAGTTTGGTACGACGTGGGTTTGAGCTCTGTTCTTTTCCGCAGAAAGGTGGTTCATTAGTGGTCTACAGCTTTTTGATTCTCTAAAAATTATGTTTTTGTTTTTCAGTCATTTCCTTTCTTTTATTTCTTTAGTTTTCTTTCTTTCTTTGCCTTTGACTCATTGAACTCTGTGTATGAAGTGCGCTATATAAATAAACTTGCCTTGCCTTGCCTTGCCAGGCCACTAGTACTAATAGTACTGCTGCTAACTAGGGTGGACAGTACCTATCATACATGTGTCAGTGTTCCATACCTTACAGAGCTCCAAGATCACTGGAGGAGCCCTAGTTAATAAACCCTATTATAAACTGTTAGAACCAAACATGGTTAAGCAGCATTTAGCTGCTGTGCATTTCAGCTCTGGGACCAGCTGCCAGATGCCATAAAATATACTCCACTGAAACTAGCCAGCTGCCAGTTTCAAATGAATACTGCAGACGAAACTATATGGCTCACTTTCTCCTACTCAGATCAAACACATTTATTTATGTATTTATTTTTTTTAACCAGTAGCTCTCTGTGTTTTATGACTTTTCACTTTTATAGATTTTTTTATTGTCTCATAGTTTTATTCATTATTGTTTGCAACTTTATGGTTTTCTGATGCTGTAAAGAGTTGCCTTTGTGTATGAAATGTACCGTATAAATAAAACTGCCCTGCTTTGTCCCCTCTCTCTCCTCTCCTCCTGATCTCTCACTCTGTTTCTGTCTCTTTCTCTCTCTCTCTCTCTCTCTCTCTCTTTCTTTTTCTCTTTCACTCTCTGCAGACCAGCCCATGTCTGGCCTGTTGCAGCCTGGAGTGATAAGTGTGTATGTCATGTACTTGACCTTCTCAGCCCTCTCCAGCAAACCCAAAGAAAGTGAGTGACAAGTGTGTGTGTGTGTGTGTGTGAGTGAGTGTGTGTGAGTGTATGAGTGAGTGAGAGAGAGAGAGAGAGAGAAACTATGCATGTGTTTATGTGCCTTTTTTGAATGAGGATGCATATGTCACAAATGTGTGTGTGTGCTGGAGAGTGTTTGTGTGAAATGCTTGCTCTGGCGTTTAACAGAGCCAAACCCCATGTGAAGCCCTCATTAACTGGGCTCAGCAGTGGCACCCACAGCTAGATTTAATAGCTCCCACATTCGGGCAAGCCTCTTCCCTCTCATTAAACCTGTAAGTGTGTGTGTGTGTGTGTGTGTGTGTGTGTTGCAGTGGCGCTGGACGCAAACGGGCAAAACGTCACTGTGTGCGTGTTCCCCTTCATCTCGGGCGATGAGAGCGGTAGGAGGATAGCCACCGGAGTGGGCACTGCCATCCTCTTCTGCTGCGTCCTCTACTCATGGTACGTGTGGGGCAACTGGGTCAAAGGTCACTTCTAACCATGCCTGTTTAGCTTTTCTTCTCATCTCCCCTCCCCTCCTCTGCACCATTTGTGTAGTCTTGTCTTGTCTCCTTACGACATGCCATGACTTTTTTTTGTGTATGTTATTTAAGTCTTATAAGGCAAAGGTATCATGGGCCTCCTGTCCATGTGGACTTAACCTGTAGTGTTGGCTTCATAGCTGTTGTTTGATTGTCCTCACAGGCAGCTAACAGACACTTGGGAGTGGATATGTTACCTGTGTGTGTGCGTGTGTGTGTGTGTTTGTGTGCATGTTGTCACTCATCTCATCCATTCACACACACACACACACAGAGAGAGCTTGTGCTCTTTCTCCATCTTCTGGGAGTCCTTTGTCTTTTTTCAAAGAACAAAACTAAGTCATATTCAGTTTGCAGTTTTCCCCTGCTGGCTGGATACGTTTTACACATCAGAACTTAAACATGCAATTTAGCCAGGGAATGTGTGGGGTGTTATTTTCAACATAAAAGTAGGTAGTGCTGCCATGATTGAGCAGAGCAATAAGAGGAGGAGGAGGAGAGGAAGATTAAAGCCTCCGCTGCTTGGCTCCCACAGTGTGGAAGGGTGTACTCACATGTGTTTCACATTAGGAGCCGACGTGTCATCCTAGGCTCTCCCCTCGCTGGCTCGCCGGCGGTTTATTTCGGTAACTTTGCTCCGTATTTACCCAGATCTGCTGTTACTGTGGGAATGGAGCATCGCGAAGCCACCATTTTGAAACTTGCCATGGTGGTCAAGGCTCCTGGCACGATGTTCCACTCTTGTTCGAGGTTTCCGATGAGTCTTGCACGAGAAGGCACAAGCTGATGAAGTTGAAAGCTGAAGGGGCTGAGGCTTTCTCAGGGAAACTTTCCCAGACAGCTTATCAAAAGCAGGAGAATGTAAACCATTTTATTTGGTTCTATGGATGTACCTCTGAGACTTACATTAACCACTGGATGTATAGTGTGGGTGTGTGTGGGTGTGTGACGTGCATTTGTTGAGTGCATGTGAAAAGCTCTTTAATGATAACCATATTGGGGAGTGCCAGTTTTCTACTTTGCTATTTTGCCCAGTTCAACACAGCATTAGGGATGGTAATTATTGACTTCATGTTACTAATGTCTCATGGATGCGGTAGCAGAAAATGGGTGTAGCATCACCCAGGATTATGAAGCAGAGATGTGACTAGCTAAAATAGTCAAGAATTTCAGTGGTAGACAGGAAGGAAGATGGTGACGAGACCAAAATGTGTCTGTCTTACAATTTTAACTGTATCAAGTCTTTCGTAGGCCTTGGTACACACTATTAAAATCACTCTCTGATTATATTTATTGCCCTCACACTGTGGACCACTGAACTACAGTAACTGGTCCCCAAATGAAGTCCCATGAAGTCCATATTCAGTATAATGTGAATGAATCCTAATTTAGAATGGATACAGATGCTGATGAACATAATCGGTTTTGAATTAAACATACATTCATTGATACAGTTGGTACCATGGCATCTGTCAACTTTTTCCACTTGTTTATTTTCGTTTAAGCCACCAGTTTTATTAAGTGCAGGCATGATGATACGGTGTATGCATGGACTGAACTAGTAGTGTGGGTTTCATAGCTCTTGGGTGGTTGCCCTCATGGTCGGTCAGCAGACACTGCAAAAGTTTTGTTTTTTTTTGTTATCTGTGTGTGTATGGACGTGAGTGTGAGTGTGTGCGCTGGTGTTATCAATGTTCCCTGATAAGAGCCAAATTGTTGTTGCGTTTCCTCGCACTCAGTGACTAGTTTTCTTCTCTGTCCTGTCTCTCTCTTCCCTCATCCTCTTCTCAGTGTTGGGCTAATTTGCTGTCCATACCATAGTCTACAGAATGCATTTAGCCTGACTGCTCATTCTTTTGGTGGTTTGTTGACTTCTTTATCTACTTCTCTCTCTTTCTCTCTCTCTCTCTGAGCAGCTTGACTTCCACTACCAGAAGGAGCACCACTGCTCTGCGTGTATACAGGAACTCTGTTCAAGAGACTGAGGTAATTAAACACCTCTGAGACTGCACTCACCCCACAGGACTTGACACCCCCCCTCCCGTCAGAGTCCCTTATTACGACTAAATACCAGCATGGTCATTAATGGTGTTTATACATAGCTGGTACTTTACCCAGTAATTGTGATTTTGTACCAGACATGGGCTATACTCATGTTTGTGTATTGTCTTATGTCTGCTTTCCCTGACAGAGAGCTCGTTGTTGTTTCTGTTGGGGAGATGACACAGGTAAGTAGTTTTTTGTCTGACCTAGAATAAACTGACCTAGAATGATGGCTCTATTGTAATACAATAAAGCGCACAGTAAATGGTGATGTGATCATTTTCATTGACTTCTGCTGGGTAGCAATTGATTTAATCAGATAATTTATCTACATCATGTAATTACAAATAGGCTAAATAAATCACTGCTTGCATTGAACCTCACATGAACTCCTCTAGAACCTCTGGTGACACCTGGTGGTTGTAGGCCTCTCTTGCAACAGTGAGCCTCATTTATCAATAGCTTCCTAAGAATGCTCTTAGATTTGTTCTTTAGGTCCCATTTAAAAAAACTGTATTGGTGATCTTCTTGGAATCTCCATATGTGGGTTTTAAGAACAAATTGGTGAAGGATTGGTGGATGAGTCCCATTGTTTTATTTTGTTTGTTTTGTCCTACACTCCTCAGCTGGTTGACTTAAGTAAATCGATGCTGTGCGTTTCAGATGACTGTGATGAAGAGGAGAAGAAAACGGGTGGTGGTCAGGACGTGAGTTACGACGAGCAGGACGGCACCATCTACAGCTATGCCTACTTCCACTTTGTCTTCTTCCTCGGCTCCCTCTACGTCATGATGACCGTGACTAACTGGTTCCAGTGAGTCCTGAATGACACCCTACACTGCAGAGCTCAAACCAAGCGCATCGGCATTATACACTCTCTCTCTTGGAGACCGTAGAGCAATAGCACACACACACTGGGTTGAATGGTTTGTTTGAGATGGGTAATTTCAACTTCAGAAAGTATGAGTCTTAATCTCAGTGTCCAGTATATTAGGTCTTCCTAAGCACTGCTAAATACAGTTGATTTCAATTTTTGCTGAAGGCTAATTAGAATTGTTATGTTGGAGTGAGTGATTGGAACAAGCAAAGAGGTAGGACTTCTTGTTTCTGAAGCAGGGTTACCCTCCACTGGCATGTTTGATTGTTTGTTTGTTTGTGTGTTGAGTTTCTGTGTGAAGTTTTGAGATGTTTCTTCTGCTTTTGTTCTTGTGCCCATAGTTACGACACCTACAAGATTGAGGAGCTGCTGGATGGCAGCTGGTCAGTGTTCTGGATTAAGATCTCCTCCTGCTGGGTCTGCCTCCTGCTCTACCTGGGGACCCTGGTGGCCCCTGTGTTCTGCCCAAAGAGGTTTGAGGCCTAGAAACCAGCCAGCCTCCATTCCCAACCCTGCTGCCCCCCCTCTTGTCTCCTGTGGACGGTGACAACACTCTCACTCACACACACACACGCGCACACACACACACACACACCACCTCAGTACGTTGAGTGTTGTTACTGCTATTAGGTTTATCTTTTTACCCATTGTGTTTACGACATTGTGTTTAGTTGTTTTCATCATAGTTTTTTTTTGTGTGTTTGTGTGTGTCAAAGGAAAGCTATTAATGCCTTACATTCCCTTTGAACTGTTTATTTGTTTGTTTGTTTGTTTTTCGTTTTCATAATGAAACATGGAGTTTTTGTTACTGTTGGATTCGCTGGGGTTACAATGAACACCTTCACCAGTTTTCAGTCAGAAAGTGTATATAAGCGTCTTTTTTTAATGTATAGGGAACAGATCCCCAGATTCAAATCCAAGAAACGTTTTGCTCAGGCTCAATAAGCACCTGTAAGTGTCTTGCTTGTTACATTGGTAGACAAAGTATTCTATGCAATTCAACAGGCTATTTTTACGTTTTCTACGTAAGCTCGGATCAACATGCTCGTTTCAGTTCAGTGTGAACTGGTTACTGGTCATGCTTTCATCTGTGAAACTCAGCTGATAAATAGGTTTTGCAATTGCACAGGTTTTGTTTTCCAAATATGACATATTTACCTAAGATTTATGGAAATGTAAAATGCAAATCACGGGGCCAATTTGTCCTTCTTGTTTTCTTTTGTTCTAGTGTTTTGTATATATATTTTTGTTGTTCTTGTTGTTTTTTTGTAGTTATTGGGTCAGGAAAGAAGCATGGATCATGTGAAGGCTTTATTTCAGGATATGAGGTTTTGGAAACTGAATCTGCAGAGGATTTAGCTGGTCTGAAGGGCATGGAGGGAAGTCCAGGAGGTGTGTTAGAGTATAGCTGTTATTGTCCAAATATGACGTCTTTGTCATTGGTGAAGATATATACCATCAACTAAGACACGTTGTGACTTCTCAACACAAAGGCCAAATAACTGAATGCAGCCCTCTGCATGCATTCTAGATGTCACTCTTTTAAGTGGGAATGGATGATGCCAAAGCGGAAACCCAAGGGATTTAATGGTGTCATGTCCAGGCCAATGCAGAGCATTGCTAACTCACACAGCAAGGAAAGTGACACACAAGAAGCAGCATGTCTCAAACTGGGTTTGAGCAGGTACAGGCACTGTACAGCCATTACAAATGGTTTCTGTTATTTAACAATCAGTTTTTAAATGCAATCAGAAGTGCTTCTCACCAGCTCATGTTTTGGTACAGTTGTCTATTAAGTTGTACTCTACAGTTCAAAATTATCAAGTGTTTTTGATAACAAATGGATTTAACATGCTATAGAGATGCTTTTTTACGTTCAGTTTTGTAATTCTGTCTAACTGTTTCTCAGTGTTTTGATGATCGCACCATAGAATAGAAAGTGAGCTATTGTTACAAAAGTTCACACTAACCTTTAAATACTAATAATAGATTTTTGTAGTCAGCTCTCAAATCCAAAACCACCCGTTGTTCTTACATTTTTCATCTTGCTTGTTAATATATGTACATAATAATAATAACAATAATGCACTTTTCTCTGTCTTTCATACTGGCATTTTAAAGTTAGAAGTAGTATGTAGTCCTGATGCTTAGAGTGCAGCTGTACTGATGCAGATGTAGCATGTGTCGGTGAACTAACATCAGTGGTTCATATGCTTATGCTAAGAACATCCTCTGTCAGAGTCCTAAACACGTAACAGAAACTGGAACTGTATTATATATGAAGGGTTTTATCCTGTGCTTCTATGTCTTTATGTACTCTCACAAACTAATTGGCTATAGACTATAAAAGTGTGTGATAAGTGTGACTTGGACATTGAGTTGAAGTTTTATTTGTTTGTTTTTTTGCAATGATGTGCAATTCTTGAATCAGAACTTAAGCTTCTGAGGATCGCATGTTTAAAGCTAACAAAAGTAACTGAAAAAAGATCATTTACATTAATGAGCCTTAATCTTGCGTAACATCCGTTCCTATGATGATAATGGATGTGTCTTTGAGTGTAAGGGAATGACCTCTACAGTGGCTTCAGAATTTATTTTGCAAAACTGTATATCCTTTCCTCTTACCTCAGTGGGCAAAGCCATTTTTACTCCCGAAAATTACTAATTTGAAATAAATTGTCATACATCTAATACTGACACAGTAAAACTAATCGCAATTGATTTTCACAGCCAGTGAGAATTGGTGACATGGTGCCTGTTATTATGTTTGTAATACTAATTATTTTTTGCTGAGTTCTTCAATGTGTCAAAGAAAGAAAGGGGCGCTGAGAGAACCTACCCTCTTCTCTTGTGCTTTAAATATGACCACTAGGGGTGCTGTTACTGCACGTTCAAGAACAACCGCATTTAAATGGTTGGTACATTTTAATAAATCATCTGTTTTCTTTTCAAAGGCATCATCATTGTTGCCCAATTGCAAAACAACAAAGAGACTAACCTATATACTATATGATTGGAGTTTTGAAAAAGATACTTGTTCATATTTAGGTCGTTTTTTTTTTTTTTTTTTTATTGCCTTTTTTAAAAATAATTTTCTTGTATAAATAAATAAATAAATATTGGTAGTTAAGTACCAGCATGTAAGTGAAGATGGAGGTGCTGAGCAGTGTGGTTGGGACTATCTGTACTGCCATGAATGAGCCTTACTTCATAAAGTACAAACTCTATTCTGTCCTGTATTGAACTCTCTTCTCAGTGGTCTTCTCAGTGTAATGATTAAATACAAAATCTAAATGTATATCTGATGTGTCATTTTTTGTGTCTGTTTTGGAATTTTCAGTGTACCATACCTCTCACCCCACCAGTATCTGTAAAAACCTTTGTATTATTGGTCAAATGATTTCTAATACTTAGAATTGGTAGAAAAACATTCTTTGAAATAATTTATTGATATATTTATTTTTTAAAAAAAGATCTTAAGGAATTGTGTGCTGGTAAGTCTGAGAAAAAAAAAAGAAACAACTGCTCGACTGCTAGTAAACAATGCTGACAAAATAATGCTGATCTCAGGTGTATCGTAAACATAGAGAATAATGTAACCTTGTAAGTGTACTTATGTTAACTTTGTGCAGTCCAAGTAATAGTTTAAGCTTAGTTATAAAATAATTCTCTCTCCCTCTCTCTCTCTCGCTCTCTCTCTCTGTGTGTTCTAATGATCAGAATACATTGTTCGTGTCAGTTCTTTCCCCTCTCGCTAGTAATGACCAAGTTTTTTCCATCTTGTTACTGTGTCATTAGTCTTGTTTGTGATTACTGGCTTGTATTGCCCAACAGCTGTGTGTTGTATTCCTGGAAGTCTGCTGGAATGGTGTCTGTGGAGGGAACAAGAGATGAAGAGAAAATGTCATTAGGAGTTCTTAAGACATACAGTGTATAAAGTCAGTGCAATAAAGTCTGGTTTTCTAATCTACTAATCAAGCAACTTGTGACTAAAATCCTAAAACACTAATTTGTTAAAGCAGGGAACAGTGCCCCTTGGGTTTTTTAAGTGATAATCCACTGCAGCTTGCTAGTAGTGTTGTATTGAGTGATGCTAAATTAGCCAAATTTTCTGCTCTGTAGATCAAATATGCATTGGATTGCATGTGATGTTACGAGCACGTGGTCTTGTGCATACTTTGTTGAACATATTAGAGCCCCCACTGTTAATACTGACAGAGGTTTAACACACAGGTTATTATCTTAACTGATATTTCCATGTGAAAATCTGCACACTGGAAACAGGATAATAGCATAATGACAGCAGTCATTATGAGTCATTGTTCCATTAGCTGATACAAATGCTGACTGGGACCAGATGTCTTTTTTTTAGCCTGTCACTCACCATTGCAACGATACATCAGATTAGACCAGATGATGTTTTCCTGGGAGAAGCAGAACACGCCCAGTCGGCCACCTCTCATGCTGGTGTCAATGACCACGCCAGAGTCCGCCACCAGTGATGGGCCCTCGTAGAAACGCACCCTGTGCAAGGAAACAATCTCTGCATTTGTATTTAGCCTCGCACCCTACCCTTACTCAACACACACACACACACACACTGTCAATTACATACTTTTTTACACTTAAAATGTGTTCTGAGTTTGATTGGATAAGTGGACAAGTGGACAGGTGTATACAAGTGTAAACAACAACGCTGACAGTCACTTGGGCGACACCTCACCCCACCCCCAAGATCTAAACCATGAACACTGGAAGACTTAACTGACATGTTAACTGTCATGTTAAGTCTTCCAGTGTTAAATGTTAACTGACAATTAGCTAATTATGAAGTTGATTCATGCCAGTTGGGTTAGTGCTTGGAGAGGACGTTGTGATTCATTCATCCTTGAATAACGGCGTATCTAGCCAGCAATGTGTAAGCTGTCCACTTGAACATAGCTGTCTTTAAGTCTTTAATGATACAGACGGATGTTCAGATGGATTCTGTTTATTAAAAAGGTCAATAATGAGTTTAATTAGGGGAAAGGTGGACTTTCACAAAGCACACGATGCTTTATATGCTCCAGCTGTAGGTCCACATATGGCCAGCAGGGTGCACTGAACAATAGGGTCAGCAGCAAGCAGGGCAGGCTCACCTGATGTAGCCAATTTGAGGCCGGTGCTGCAGGGCCCAGCGATAGGAGACCTTGTCCTTCCAGCCCACGTTGCGCGGGTCCTTCCACAGCAGACGCACCTGGTCCGAGGTGTCGCCAGTGTGCCACAGGGAGTTCCTCAGGTACTCGCCAGGACCTGTCTTTGATTTCACCGCCTGGACACACACCACACGGAACATGGAGTGGTGAGAGGCTGAACTGTGTCAACTGACTTAGATATACAATGGTATATATTTTGGTCAAATGTGTGCCATATTGAGAAAAAGTGCCATCTAACACACTTCTAAATATGTTTTTATATGTGATTATCAGGCTAGACTGTATGATATATCAAGCTTATCTTATATTCACAGCTGTGAATATTGCCCATGAATATTGTGTAATGATCTCTATCATGCGAGTGACCATAGTCCACTTTAAAGAGACATTTTAGAGTTTGGAGGAATTAGGAATAACAGTTTAGCCACTACAGACCAATAACATTTTAGAGGGTGACCCACATTCACTACTGTGTACTGTACTCATCCTTAAACTAAGGCTTTATGAATAGAGGCTGAGCAAGCAGTATTGATTTCAACAGCAGAAGAGGTCTGATATTCCAATCAGTATCAAGTGAAGTCTCAGACTGCTGAGCTAACAGCTGAAGTGACCAGTGGACGGACCTTGAGCTGGATACCAGGCTCGGCCACAGCTCTGAAGGGCACAGCCTGCCAGTATGTCTGTTCCGTTTGTTTCCACATCACTACGTAGAAGCTTGATGAGTCCTGGTAGCCAAAGATGAAGCCGGCGTAGTCATCGTCAGTCACCGTGTTCACATGGAAGGTTCCCTCAAAGTCAACACCATTGAAGGCGGTGTATCCTGGTAAGAAAAGTCCATTGTTTCATAAACATCATTTCATAAACATCAGTTGGTTCTGATATTGCTTTATAATGCTTGTATTCATATACAATCAAAAAAAATATATGTGCATATGTGTATTATGCACATATTTTGTTATTTGTAGCAGTGCCTGTAAAGTAGAGTTATAACAGGACATGTATAATAGCAAACATACCCACAGCAAGCCCAGGGTCACTGTTCATTGTCTGAACAATCTCCATACCCTACAATGAATTGATATGAAGATTCAAAGTCACGATAAAAAAAGGTCAGGGATGGAACGGCTCTTAGTGTGTGCCACCTGCTCTTAATGAGGCTTCTCAGACCTGGTTGAGGACGACCCAGTTGGGGTCGATCTGAGCGTCACCCTCTGGATCCAGCACCACTGTCTGGTAGGCCCGGAAGTCTGTCATAGTGACCTCTGCATTCTCAGGGCAGCTGTCGATATGGTCGACCACCTTGTCACTGTCAAGGTCACCAAAGCAAGCGTCGCCATACGGGCCACCTGATCAGCATGACATGAAGAAGAAATTACTAAAACTCATTGTTTCTTAGATGGATTCCATTTCTCATGAAAGACAAGTCACTACCGTTTGTGTTCTTCTGGTCAGGATTTGGCACAAGCCTGCAGTTGTCCGAGACATCAGGAATGCCGTCGTTGTCGTCATCATCATCGCACTCGTCCCCAAGGCCGTCCTTATCTGTGTCTACCTGGGAGCTGTTTATGACGTCAGGGCAGTTGTCCTTGGTATTCTGGTGGCCATCTCCATCACTGGAACAGAAGAGAATTATTCAGGTTAGTTTAACTGAAAACACACTCAAATGATTTTGTGTGACATGTCGAGTGCAAGTATCCATACCTGTCTATATTTGTATCACAAGAGTCTCCAACAAGATCATCATCAACGTCCGACTGTAATTTCACAAGGAACCCCCATAAGAATACATAATAACAACAGTTCTTGCTTAAGCATGATTTATATGCTCTCATGTATTCTCTGCCACACGTCAGGTGTATAGTAAACTGCTTTCCAGCTTGGCACACTGTACCTGGTTAGGGTTTGGTACGTCAGGGCAGCTGTCGCAAGCATCCCCGACACCATCGTTGTCTCTGTCTGCCTGGTCAATGTTAGGCACCCTTGGGCAATTATCGAGGATGTTTTTCAGACCTAGCAAGGGAAACAGACCATTCAGACTGGATTCATTAAAGAATGATTCATTTAGAGCTACTCAACTTAGAGTTATTCAATCTTCTCAAATAAGACTGTATCAAAATACATTAGCGAAAGTCAACAAATGAATGGCTAAGAAAAACAGACTAAATAAACTTCATGACCAGTGACACACTAAAGGAAATTCAGCTGAAGAGACTGAAGAGAGTGGTTTGTGTTCCCGAAATGCTTAGTTACTTTTGAGGAATCAAAGGTTTGGAAATACACATGCATGTGTCTCTCCTTTTTCCAGGAACATAATTAGCCTTTGTGTTCCAGCCGCGTGTTGTGCGCGCACGTGCCGAAGATGTGAAGTGCCACTGCAACTGCTGCCGTGAAAGCGTAGGGAGTTGAGGGTGGGCGGGAGGGGCTGGGGGGAATAGTTTCCACTGGTCATCAGCTCTTGGCCCTGGGTCCACAGTGGAAATGTGGTTTCTTGCACGAGGAGACATGACCAAGCCCTAGAAAGATCTAGTCAAAGGTTTGGAGGTCTGCCACTAGCGAACAGACTGTTAATGTCAAGTCTCGCCAGCACCCATTTCTCCACATGTGCCTCGACCACTCGTAAGAGTTTAAAAGTGCACTACCTGTGCCATGCCTCGAGACGTAAAATAAGCAGACTGGACCCTGTGTGTTTAAGATTATTCGAGAGCTGAACACCCTATTAAGTTTTGTTGATGCTCATTAGGAGGTGGGCAAGGGTTCATGTCAAATTGCATATTTAAAATGGTGATTTGAAACAGGGCTTGTGAGCAGGACTTAAGCTTCTGTTTTTCTCTATAAGCAAATGATCTAAGTGCTAGAAAATCTGCCAGAGAAAGAGCCAAAAAAGAGGGAAGAAAAACTACTTTTGAGCACACAGTTTGGGTCTTAGGATAACAGAGCTACTGTGCAAGTTTCTCTCTAACAGGACCGAAAAATAAAAGTAGAAAGACTACATGATATGGGATAATGTCAGTTCAATGTTCACAGTGATTTTTTTTTACCATCTCCATCCATATCGTCGTCACACGCATCCCCAAGGCCGTCTTTGTCTGTGTCCCGCTGGTCGGGATTTTCGATCAGACGGCAATTGTCACACGCATCGCCGTGGAGATCCTTATCACTGTTTTTCTGGTCTGGGTTTGGTCTCAACCAGCAGTTATCCTACAGTGAGTTGCCATGAACACAGAGGACAATAACAGTAAAACTTCTCCCCCAACCCCAAAAGCTAATGGTAGCTTACATACTATAATCTAGGACAGGATATCATTGATTTTGACAGGCTCTACCCACATCAATATTAATTATTCCATCATCGTCAGCATCAGCGTCACATGCATCCCCCATCCCGTCTGTGTCGGCGTCCTCTTGACCAGAGTTGGGGACAAATACACAGTTGTCCTGAAACCAGAGGAGAGTTTAGGTCACCATGAGATTACAAAAACAGTGGGAGAGAAAGAACAGTGACAACAATCCTCAGAAGATGGTTGATTTTGTTGTGGATCACCTTCTTGCAGTTAGCATCTTGACACTGAAGGTTTCTGTCAGGGTAGGCATCAATGTCAGTGTCCTTCCCACAAGTGTATCCATTGCCAGCCCATCCGATCTTGCACTAAGAGAAAAAAGAGGGATTGATTTGAAAAGGATAAATTACACTAAATAGAGGTAAAGGGTATAATGGATAAATTTGACTATCTAATGAACAAAATTTTCCACACTGGGTAGATTAAAATGTTGCAAAGGGCCTAAATATGGATGTTAGCTTTGCAGGATATGTCTGCTCTTGTTGACAACACGTCAATGTAATCACACTATAAACCATATTCCAACTGCACCAAGGAAATTCCCAAACCTGAAAAAATCCAATGTTTTGATTATTTCCACAAATTTTAGACGGTGTGCTACTTGGTGCTGCAGCCATTGGCAGGGACAGTTCCAATAAATCTTCCTGTCCTCTGTAGTATTTTTATGAGACAGTGAAGCATCCCAGAGGAAATTTTTGCCATTCCTCAATGGATTTTTTCCAGCAAATTCTCTTTTCTTGTTTAAGACACCATTGAAACTGTTCAATGTATTGATCTTACATAAATGAATCTCTGTATCTGTTAATGTGACAGTCCTGACCGTCCTGATGATACACTAGCCCCAAGAAGCAAGCAAGTGCTGAAAATTAACCCATTAAAGGCCCACGCACTGACCTCAGGCTTTTCTGCTGTATATAACTAGGGTTTGTGGATGCCACAGAAAATACCTTCCACTGGTCTCGGTTTTCACAAAGTCATAAACAGACACCAAGTTATAATCATTTCAGAAAATGGCCTGTCAAGTCTTCCACTAACCGTTCTAACATACACATGTGGCCTCTAGCCATTGCACGTGTATACTGATGTTAATGGAACTGAAATGTCACATGTTCACAGAGTAAACTGTACACCACAGCGATGTCTGAGCATTTTAACACCGCGTGCCGAGTGCCGGTCTACAGAGTGGCAGTCTCACCTGGCAGGTGATGCTTCCATCCAGCCCCACGATACACTCAGCGTTCTCGTCGCAGGGGTTGGGCTGGCCGTTACCACACAGGCGGTCCCCTGTGGGAGTGGCAGGGCCAGGGCCAGGACCCGCATCAGTGCCAGGGCCCCGGATGATCGAGACAGGTGAGCAACCCCTCACCTGGTCCCCACTGTAGCCAGCCTTACAGTTCCCACAGCGGAACGAGCCCTGAGAGAGACAGAGAGTGAGTGTGTATGTGTATGTGTGTGTGTGTGTTTGAGAGAGAAAGAGAGAGTTGTCATTAAAAAATTCTCGGAGAATGTGATGCGTCACTTGTTGTCACTTGCTGATTTTAACGTATTACATTGATTCACTTCACACAAATATAGAAAACCTGTACATGAAAAAAAAAAAAAACTGGCCAAGAATAAATCATCAGACATTTTTATGCTCAATTCCTACCATGGTGTTGTAACAGTGGGAATTTGGTTTGCAGCCTCCATTGTAGCCATTCTGACATTCATCTATGTCAGTGCACACCTGAGAGACACAAACATTTCAGTTTTTGCAATGTCACTGTTGAACAACACTGAAGTCAAAATTGAAATCATATGTATTCACTTCTAGTACTACCTAAAGCCAAATTCAGCAATACCAACTAAAGATTGAACTATTTACACTTTGTTCAATAACACTTTCAAGGTGAAGATGTCAGTAAAAAAAAAAAACACTTTTCCTGCTGAAAGGTCAAACTTTACATGCTCTCGCTTGAACACAATTGGTTACTTGTGTGTGACTGCGATGACTCACCTGCTTGTTGGCTTGTGCGTATGCGATGCCCACGCCACGGACCTCTGGGCCAGTGTAGCCCCGCGGGCAACTCTCACAGCGGAAACCTGGCGCCGTGTTGATGCAGCGCACCCCTGGGTAGCACGGGTTGAACTGACACTGTGGCACATCAAAACACACACTCATAGCAAAGGGAGTGCACACCCCAACACAACGACCTTGTACATTCCCTAGCATTTCACAAACTGTAAATAATCTGCAATAAACTTATTTAATAAGCACTTACTTAATAAATTAGTGTAGGTGAAAGGACGTGATGGAAAGTGTACAACATACTAACTATTGTTGTTACAGATTAGTAATGCACTGACTGACCACTGGTGGTAGAACATGTTGTGTGACTGTTGGTCATTAAATGTGGCTTCTGTCTAGACACGTGACTTGAGACAGATAACACAAGTGAGTCATGGAAAACAGACCAGGGAGTCTTTAAAAGCCTCCTTCATGCTTACGGGTAGAAATTACGCACTGCTCATTAACAACTTAGTTTTCCATTTTGTTCATGAAGCTTGGACTTTTGAGCAAAGCTTCTTTGTTTGCATTATATGAAAAAAATAGCTAAAGTGGCTTCACTTGTTACTTTGTTCATAAACTAGCAACATGACAAATGTACAGTACTTTTGACTCCACAACATTGGCTTTCCATCACTACAACACTGTGTGTCACCTGAGAAACAACTTTACTGATTGTTCATTAATCTGTTGATTGGTGCCCATGAGACATGTTGTTGCCAGAGTTTTATGGAGTGCCATGAGGATCATGCAGGACTGTGTAGTTTTGTCAGACCCTGCTGAGGACTTTAGTGAGGTAATGAATAACTCAAACCCCCAAATCGACCAAATAATCTCAAAATAACCCAATGAAACAGCCACATGTGATTTTTCAGTTTAACCAGCCATTTCACTCTCAAGAAGTAAAGCCACATGATTGGCAATGCTGCTTTTGGGAGACTGGGAGAAAAACTTGGATGGTTGGATGGTACCTCATCCACATCATCACAATTCACGCCATCTCCGGTGAATCCCTCAGGACAGGGTGGACACTCGACCCCTCCTGCAGTCCTGATACATTGTGCCCCTCTGAAGCACCTCAGCGAGCCACAGTCATCGCCTGGCTGTTGTATACCAGATAGTGGTGGGCCAGTCCCATCTGAAGTTTAATAAAACGCCTCAGTTAGCACGTCACCCAAAGTCACCATCCTCATTACATGGGGATTAGGCTATTCCTCAAAGCAATCAAACTAATGTTTAGTCATATCCTCAAGGCTACTGTTGGTGACATGGTGACAGGAGACAATGATCAAGCAATGAATCTTACCACATGGCAAGCAATGAGTGATCCTGTCTTTCAGATACTCTGTCTCCTTCATCTGTTGGAAAATATTCAATTAACCTCACCATATAATGGCATTTTTAGTTACTAAATGAATTAGATGCTGTACAATACCTGCTGAAGGAGCAGGTCTTTGAGTTCAGAGATCATCTTAGTAAGGACTAACACTTCAGGAGACTCCATTTTTGTTGCGGTAATTCCTGTAAAAAAAATTACTTTATGATCCTGCTTCAAAATGAATGAAGTCATGTGTCTCTTCTTGTTTTAAAAAAAGCAAATATATTACCAGAAAAAAATACATCTCTGTCAACAATGTTCCATTATGCTCTCAAGGCCAAAGGGTCTAGTATATGAACACTCCTATTACTCAAGAGACCAAAGTGTTTGTTCATGCTTAGATGTCCTTTGAAGCTATACAACCAAAGCTTCTGAACTTCACCCAAGAGTTGCAGAGATTCACTCCGTTGAAAGCTGCAGTCTTGCAGTGTGGCCACATTCTCAACTGTGTCCTCAATCACCAGCTGAAGCTCCTTTAGTTGGTCCTAAAAATGACACAAAAACACATCATTTAAAAACGTGTCAAATTTTTATGCCAAATTTTAGACAAGGCCATGTTTCAAAATGACTACTAGCACAGAAATGACAAAACCAAACAGTGAAAAAAACAGCCTTAGCTCATTAGCTTCTCACCTGTGAAGTAGATGGCATTTTCTTTATTGCCACCTTGTTGTGCCCAGGAGGCACTCCTGGCTTGAAGGCTGCCGGCAGATCATCAACTGTCTGCACCAAATTGCAGTCCACATAAACAGCCATCTTGGGGGAGCCTGACTGCAGGCCTGTCATCTGGACCATAAGGTGGTGTTTGCGCCCATCTGCCAAAGATGTGTCACCCAGGACTACTTGGCCCAGCTTGCCATTGCTCTTCTGGTATCGAAGTGTAGCTGGAACATAGGCAGGGAACATGTGTGAATTTGCAAGGGAAAAAAAATGGATCTGTGCAACACTTGACAAGCTCATTTCGAAGCAGTTACTGACATTATGTTAATGGTGCTTACCTTTATTGAGCTTTCCCTGCACCACAAAATCCAAGTGTTCGCTGTTGTCCTGGGGGTTGTAAATCTTAAACACGTGTGTTGGAGCTTTGGTCTTAATTTGGAAGGTGGCTAGAATGAAGGCTTCATTCAGCCCTCTGCTGCGGAGTCCACCTTGTAACAGGTCAGCTAAGCAGTCTGCTGACCCCATGAGGTCATACACTGTGAACATAAAATTGAATGAGCAGTTCATGATAATATTTTGCATTAAACAATCAGTGATTACACATCTCTACTTCACCTGGATACATACAACAACAACTTTTTCATGGGTTTTAATATCCTAAATATCAAAGCACTTAATTTGTCAAGCAAGGATCTCATAAAAAGCTTTTTTACTATATGGCTGGTTGCCGTTATGACATGTTTGAAGGGAATTTAATGAAGTGTTTGAATTCACACCTGTTGTGACTGCCATACATCAAGGCAATCACGCTGAGCATTTTGCGACCTTCTCAAATTTATAGAGTGCCATGAACCAGAATGCCTCAAGTAAACGCAGTCCACTTGAATGAACTTGCTCTAACTGTGACTCACATTTCAAAGTCATACAAGTATGTGAGCAAAGCAACACAATCAGGAGTGCATTATGGTATGCTTGATGTTTTTGTCCTGCCCTCGACATGAATAAGCATAAAGACAATTTTTGCATCTCTCTCTAAACACCTCAGACTTTTGAACTGAAATAGCAGAGCTCTGTGATTAACCGATATTGGAAGACAGTAGCAATGATTTAACTACTTACCGGTACCCTGTGTTCTCACATATGAGAAGTAAAGCTGCAAAATCACTGAGGAGAAAAAAGTCCATTTCCAACTCTTCATTTTTTCGTCTTCTCTGAAGATCCAAGACTATTAATCCAGACTGACAACTGCAGCAGGAAAACTGTGCCCAAGTGAAGAACACAGTGTGAGTAATGTGAAAGTTAGCCCAATTGCAAAACCAGAGAGAACTTTTAAAAGGTGTTTGCCTGTGACTGACCGCAGCCTACTGACTGGAGACTGACCGGAGACTAAGAATCTGAGTTGTGCTCGGAGGGTTATACTTCTCACATGGATTTATAGAGGGGTAGGTGAGACCAAAGACCTCCCCTTAGAAACTGCCTCCTTCACATGAACACTTTTTTTTTTCATCTAATCACCTAAAAATGGAATGAAGTTTTTTTATTGTCTGTCCTAACAATTACAGCAGACAATCTTCTACTCAAAGCACCATCATGTCATCGTGAAAAAATGTCAGTTTCAAATAGGCTATTCACCATGGAAAATAAATCCAGGAAAAAGATGAAAAAGGCAGAAAGAAAGAAGAAAGAAAAAAACTTTCTACAATACTGGATTTACGCTTCTTCTCGATAAATTTTGGATTATGTGAGACTTCTGAGAAAAGTTCTACATAGACCAACTGGGGAGCAGGTGCTAGGCTGGCTGGTCTGACTGCTGGCACTGTAACTTGCAAAAAGCTTAACTTAATGAGTCATATATTCAGATAAGCCAAGTTTACAAGTTTTTCGAAACTAAATATTTTGGATAATAAATCTGAAGACAGTGCTGTTATGTAAAACTATGTTCGATTTTTTAGAGAACTTTAATTCACGTGCTCATGCATGTCTAAACTTATACAATACCAAGAAATTATAGGATCTCTTGCCAGTAAAAGCTCAATATTTGCCTATAAAATTAAATCGCCTGCAGGTATTTCAGTATTCAGCTAACAGGGTTTAAATAAAACACGAAGAAGCCCATCATCACTGGGCCATGGGGTAGCCATAGCCTAACCTCATATTCACACACATACAAACTCATATTCAGCGATGGGAAAAACGGCGTTGTTTTTTTCCATTAACGAATAATCAAATTCGCTACAACGCCGTTACTAGGCCTACGGTCAATTGAAGTAGCGGGTTATCATCCTGTAGGCCCATAGAAGCATACATGACACCACATTCTTTTCTGTAAGGCTTCATTACCCACGGAGTTCTCGTCACACAAATATCACAGATAGCACACAAAGATAGTCAAACTGCATGAGCTGAGCTTTACAACACTAGTTGCTGCTTACATCAAAATGACCCAATAATAGGCTATTAATGCAGCTCTGCTGCGTTCATCGCTCGCACTATACTTTTTTAGTGCAATCTCTACTCAAACATGGGAAACGGCATGTCAAAATTATCCTACCGATTGCGTGATGAAGTGTGATTGTGTCTCCCATATCCAGCGCCCCACACATCCCAAAGTGCTGTCCATAACAGAAGTTGTTCACAGGCCATCCGTGCCCTGGATATTATGTCCGATACTATGCTTCAGCTCCTTGACTACTTCACACTCATTCATCTCTGTGCAATATAGGCCTACAATGCACAACAGATAAAAATGTACATATTTACTACATATTTATTCAAATTGTTGGGTTATAGCAGTATAGCATATTTATTCAAATTGTTGGGTTATAGCAGTATCCCACCATGATTCTTTGTCCAGATTCAAGACAATCCCCCCTACCCAAATATGAAAAGATAATACTAGCACACTTCGTAAGGTGAGATGTCAAAAACAAACAAAAACAATCATATGCTAAATATTTTTCCTTGATATAAAGGCTGGTGCATGCCATGAAAGTAGATTAGGTTGCATAAAAAAGTTACAAAAAAGTAATAGTTACTTTCCCTGGTAACCATTTAATACATCAGTAACTCAGTTAGGGTATTAACGGAAGTAAGTAGGCTACTAGGCCGAACTGTATGTAGGCTAACTAGTTAACTAGTTTTTAAAAGTAACTTGCCCAGTACTGCTCATATGCCAAGACATGAATGAACCACTTCTAAACTGTAAAGTCTAAAGCCAATGCACACCAGAAAGACTGCAGAAGACTGACAAGGACGCCGACTGTCCAGTACTGTCTCAAGACTGTCTTCTTGAGTTCCCAAACTGAAAATTTGCGCTGTTCCGACGGCTAACGCTGAGTTATATTCTGCGCCTGCGTACAAATACCACTGGCTGGCAGTAGTAAAGTTCGTTTTTCCAAAAATTCATTACGTGTCTGTCAACAAACCATCTTTGAACATATAGCTTACTATCTGATAACTTCTGAGTTCAGTAACAGCATGTGTTACCAACTGTCCTGCATTTGGCGTGACATAAACATCCAGCTTCAATCTCAGCTCAAACAAGAGCTCAAGTAGACCTAAAGAATAGCTTTAGAATATGCATATCAACGTATCACTGTTATCAACCCGATTTACATGCAATTTTAGCGCTGTGGTTTAATTTCTCCCATAATATTATGCATATAATGCACATGCGGACATTTCACTTAAGCACAGCATGGAGTAGGCTACATTGCTGGGGAGAGGGAAAAAAGTATAATTTAAAAAAGAGAAAGAAATCTAATGTGCATAACTGACACTGCTGGATGCATTGCGCTGAACTGCCATGCAGCTTTTTATGAACGAACCTTCAGAAGATAAAGACACAGGATGCCAAGACAGGGTGGACATGACTCTGTTGTGTCAGTTATTTATAGTTATTAAATATTTAAAATCCCCCCAGGGCATAGGCCATATGAAATAAATTCATGAGAGCAAACACAAAACTTTCAGTCCCCTGCTTGTCAATTCAAGGACAAATGCCCAGCATAATTGAAAGTAATTTTGCATTTGCTCTTGCATTAGCACTGTGATGATTCTCTTTGAATGTAGGCCTAGGCTAAGACTTTTTCACACTAATACAAAATGAACTCTGGACATTTCATTTTCATGGTATGGTGTAGCAGAAGCAGAAGCGCAGAAGTGATTAAAAAAAATAATAAAATAAAAGAAAGGTGCACAACTGACTCATACAAGTATACTGACAAGTCAAGTCAGAGACAAGTACAGTGACAGGCCAAGCAGCCAATGTAAATGATCCCAATTACCGACGCCTCACAGCTCGTCTGCGGCCGATTCAGCGTGTTAAATCGGCCGCAAACCAGGCGCAAACATATTGGCCCCGCTTCCCAAACCTCTCAAATTTGGCACAAACACACTCAAAGACGACCCAGACACCATCAGGCTGAGAAAGTCTGTGTGCGCTTCAAGTGGTTAATGAAAGGCATCAGATCTCAGAAACCAAGTAGGGAAATTAAAAAAAACACACACAAAACACAAACTAGGACAACGCGTTGTCTACATAAACTGTCCTTGTTACTGCTCATGGTGGATTTTCCCTAAAGCGTTGAGCAACTGGGCTTCCACAGTAATCCAGACGCTCTACGACGCACTCTTTCGGGAAATACACTCCAGCAGAGGACAGCCTCTGTGGGCGGGGTATGTCTGGACCCTTTTGGAGTCCTCTGTCTGTTCATTGTGTTGACATTCAGCAGGTGGAGAATAAACCAAGGGTTAATTTGCAAAACTAACGTTTATCAGCGCCAGTCCTTCTTAGATTGAGGTCGAACTGGCAGCATTTGTATTTAATGTGTAAGGTTCAACATCCAACGCGCAGAAAAGCCTATAAACGAATGAGTCATGTAAATGCAGGTCACGGCACATCGTAGAATCAAACATGGCGACTCCCATGGAGCTGAGATGCTGGGGAGGCGATTGGGACCTGCCCTCTGTGCATTTTGAGTCACTCATTGTTCTGGTAAATGCTATTATCTTTGCATGGTGTTAATTTTAGTCACGACTGTGTCTAAATGCCATTTTACTGAACTGTATAAAAAGATATACGAGGTGACTCCGTCCTACCTCAGCAAGCTAACATTTGGCTAACTTGCAATACTGTAACATTACAACGCAACTTTAGGGTATCTTGGTTGCAGGCGCACGCGAACTAATATTTGTGACCTTTTCCACTGTGAATGTCGGTTCCTTAATATTGTTCGTGTGAGAAGGCAAAGCTATGAAAGCGTTGTCAAACTTCATTTAGGCCAGCAAGGTTTTGAAATGATTGTACATAGCTAAATGCAAACTAGGCTAATCTTTGGGAAAACAAGTGAGCTAGCTGTCATCTATAGTTCACCTTCTACGGGGCTGACTGATTTTTTTCCTCCAAGGTCAGCTTCATGGTGGCTATCTTCACGACTGAGTCGGTAGGATATTACAGTAGGTTTCCCAATATGAAGTAGCGGTGGTAGTGCAGTGTTTCCCTGATTAGTAATCGGAAGATGTTGTAGCTTTTAGATTTAGTGTGAGTGTTTAAGGATTTAGTGTTTTTAAGGTGCTTGTTATTTCTTCAGCGACAAATGTTGGCTGTTTCAAAATGTTAAACTCTACACAGTAGACAATGTTCACTACCCCAACTTTCTTAGTATGATGCTTGCCGTCAGCAGAAGCAAAATAAACTTTGGCTTGTCTCTCTTTTTCGCTGTTGGACTTCTGCAGTTTTACCCTAGCTTTGTAGGATGTAGAGTAGAATTCAGTATTTGATCAATTGTCCTCACCTTCTCCATATAAAATCTTTGTCCTTCCTTGAAGCGTCCATCTTCATCTCTAAACTTAAATGTGTTTGACATGTGTTAGAGGTTGATTGTTATGAACATTGGCACACTTTTGCAGTATCTTGCTTGTCTGAACTCTTGACATGATGTGTGTTCTCTTAGGCTTATGGGAAATTTGCAGGTGCAAAGATCTCTGTTAGGCCCATCGACTGGACATGGAGGACGATTACAGGTAGCTATGAGGTTGCTGCCTGTCTGGCGTGTAACAGTTGCCTTCTGTGTATTGCAGTGCTTTGATTAATTGATTTTGGTGATTCAGCAAATGTTGCTTTATACAGATGATGGATAGTTTACCAATGATAGGTGTGTTGCCTTTTAATGCAGCCACTGTTCCAGAATTGTACTTCGATGGATGCACCGTAATAGAGCCCATGAAAATACTGAACTTCCTCAGAAAGCAGGTCCTGCAGACGTTCCTCATGCATGTTATATTTATATGACCTTTGATTTGCTTATTTGTTCAAGTATTTTTAAAATCTTGCAACTGAAATGAAATTTACATTTATTTGAACTGTTGCTCTAAATTCGCATGTTTGCATGAAAAATACATTTAACCAAGGGTATATGCCTATTTATTTGACACTTGATAGATAAATATATTTTTTGATTGTCTCAAACAGAGGTTCAATGCTGACTATGAACTGACAGCCAAACAGGGTGCTGATACCATGGCCTACATTGCCCTGCTGGAGGAGAAGTTAAGACCAGCACTGGTGGGTACATCAGACTATTCCTTCAAGTAGGCCTACTGTTGCCCATATCACAGACTTAACCATTGAGATAATAAGCCTGTTTGTAAAAAAAAGTACCATACTGTTTTTTTCCAGCTGCACACATTCTGGGTGGATGCTGAAAACTACATCAACCTGACAAGGCCATGGTTTGCATCACACTCTCCTTTCCCTCTCAATTTCTTCGTCCCGGGGCGACAGGCCAGTTTGGCGCTTTCCCGCATCATGCTCACCAAAGGAGAGTCCCCGTACTGCACCTTAACCGAGGTGGAGGGAAAGGTGTGGTCCATTACTATATAAACACCTTAGGCCTGAAAATAAACCATACCTGTTTGGTTTTGCCATTTGAAATTAATGTGTGCCATTTCAAGGGGACTGGCCAAATCTCTAGCTGTTTTATGGATGTGAGGTGAGCTCATGAAGTCAGCCTGTTCCTGACACTGCTACAATATGTGTCTACATACTGGTCATGAACTGTGACTGTCTTGCTCCAATAAAAAGAGTTACTCAGCTTAGAAACCTGCAGGGGATATCGAGCACTGGTTTTGGCCCCTTGGATGTTTCCTGGCATGTCTGACTGACTGGCGGCTGCGGTCTCTTGGGGATTTTTCTTTTTTTCTTTTTGAGCAGATGGAAAAGTGTTTATCTTCCGCAGGAGGCGGAGGGGAGAGGACCTCCTTGGGGACCGCCAGAGTGAGCATATAGAGACGGTGTCTGTAGACACTCATGAGCTCACCGGCCTGGACTCCTGACTTTAATTGAAGGGCAGGAAGGAGAACAAACAGCCACTGAGCCTCTTTTCTCTTGATCCCCGGCTAGTCTTTATTGATTAGCGCTTATAATTTAGTGACCTTGACTCCTAAGTCTTCATTCCAAGGGTGCAAAGCCAAGGCCAAATGTCTACACCATGAGAACATGTCACTTACGGCCAGTAGCTTGGAACAGCTGTAGGCCATGTCTGGTTATTGGAAATGTTTTGTGGGAGGTTGAGCAGTCTTTTTCCGAGAATCGTGTAAACTGAGACAATGAATTGGTTGTGTTTTTGCAGATTTATAGCGAAGCCAAGGAGTGCCTGAACCTACTGTCACATCGATTGGGTACCTCACAGTATTTCTTTGGAAGCACGTAAGTCCTGTCATTGTGTGCTAATTTGACTAATGCAGAGTTGTAGTCAAGTATGATATTGCCTTAAAGTAGTCTTTTGTCAAAACTATTTAATGTGGCTTGGTTGAGTTTCGGTCATAATTTGTAAGTACTTGAATGTAAAAAACATTAACAGTTATAAACTCATTAAACACACTGATGATTGATGTGGCAGGATGTCTTCCTTTCAGTTTCATTTGAGAAGAGGCACTCCTCCTGATAAATGGTATGTCATTATTCTGTTCTCTGCCTGTAGGCCTACAAGCCTTGATGCCTTTGTGTTTGGGTACATCGCCCCCCTGCATAAAGCCCCTCTCTCCAGCGGGCAGCTCCAGCAGCACCTCAAACAGCTAACCAACCTCTGCCAGTTCTCCAATGGCATCCTCAAGAACTTCTTCACTGAGAATGCACCTGGTGAGCTCCTGTTGCCACTATGTCTCTTCAAAACAAAGGAAAAGAGTGCAGAAAAATATTTTTTTCTCTCACTGTACAGCTGGTTGTGTGTGTGTGTGTCTGTAAACAGTAGCTGGATTCCTGTTATGTCTACAGAGCTTTACTCTATGTGCACCATCATTTGTCAAATCATGTAAATCTCTGTTTCCGTTTTGGAAAGTATTCCATAACACTGTCACTTTTTCACTCCGTCTGGTTTTCTTCTGTTTTGCTCTCTCTTCTCTCTCTCTCTCTCTCCCTCTCCATCTCTCTCTCCTTTCCATCTTTTTAACGCTTCATCAGAGCCTCCTCCAGCTATACAGGAGCCTGTAGATGCGAACCTTCAGAAACTGACCCAGCTGGTCAACAAAGAGTCTAACCTAATCGAGAAGGTATTTCATTCCTTCTCCTTGCTCTTCTCCTCTTTCCTTTTCTATAAATTGGTTTTAAAGTAATATTAGTAATATTGCTGAACCTTTTTGAAGAAGACAAAGTTGTGCAGTGTTGTTGACCTTGGGCTTCTTGTGCTGGACAGATGGATGATAACCTGCGGAGCAGTCCTCAGCACCGTCCACACAGGTCTGACCACAGACCGTCGGCCAGGTCCAAGAACTCCACACCAGCATAACGCCACCTGTAGCTGGTAGCTGGAAAACCTTTCTGAAACAGCTCCAGTCCCCCATTCCAATCACCCCTCTTTGTCGCAGTGGCTTTCAAAACAGTCTTCACTAAGCTTCTGCTCTTACTCTCCCACAAACATGTCTTGTGCTGTATGTAGAGAAGATGTCATCTTTTCCTGCAGACTGTCCTTGCTGTGGGACTCTCCACAGAACACTTGTGAGAGTATAGTGAAGATCTGTTGCCAGTGTGTTGAAAATGGAACCTAAACATTCTCATGTTCTCAGTCTAAAGCACATACTATAACTTATCGCATCTAATTTAAATCTGGCTCTATTCCCTGTATTCTTACTGCAATTCCCGTAACTGATAAGATTAGAAATCCTTTTAGGAAGTACCTAGATAACATGCGTCTCATTAGCAAATACTGCATAAATATAATTATGAGGTGAGGCCTTTTGATCAGGGCAGACAAAGCGACATGGATGTCAAAGGGAAAAAAAACCCAAAAGAATTTGGTCATATTATTGGCTCTATTACATGTCTTCATTCTGCAGTTCTGTCAGATGTAGATGAGGACTGTGCTGGCTACCTACTAAACTGATGTGTTTTATACCACATGTGCTGCTCCATATCAATTATGCATGGGACCTTTATATTGACATTTAGAGGTAAGGCTGCATTTCAGATGTACTGTATTGTACATATACTACAGTGTTGTCTGCATCAGGTTTTTATGTATAAGCACTGATAAAGGAAGTGAACAAGTGTTTAATCTCTGGTTTAACGAAACAAAACCATTTTCCAAATTCAAATGTGGACCAGAACAATTTTGATAAGGTATTGACACCTTTAAGCCTTTTGAGGGAAAACTATTCTTGACCCAAATTAGGTTGTAATATTTTGTTGTATTTTTATCATAATAAGATACTGTTTATGTGGATTTGTCTTGAAGAAAAGGTGTACTATTAACAGGGCATGTTGGTAGCACAAATTATGGAAAATCATGCAACATACAGCATGCAATTCAATGCATTTATTGGGCAATTGAAAAAAGGGCTTTTGCTGCAGTACCATGCAGTTTGTTTTCACAGTTATTTAGTCCTATTTCTATACATTGTAGAATATTGTTCTATACATTACATTATATTGTTGCACACTAATCAGTATGATATTAAAGCAAAGTGTATAGCCATGCTGTACACGAGAAAATTAGCTGGTTTCTACAAAGGTTTAATGCTTCTGTTGCAGCATATCGTGAAAACAAACCCATGTGTTGATGGTATTCTTTCAACTTTTTAATGCTTATCTGAAAACCCCCCTCAATTACATTGTGGTTCCGAAGCACTATGTCTGCACTCATTTTAAGTTCAGTGTAAACTCCTCAGTAGCCTTTTAATTTGGCTGTAATTGGTTATCCTTTTCATTGAGCGTTTGCATTTGAATTTATGTGCTGTTATGGTCTCCGTAAAATAAGAGGTAGCTGCTGTCTGAACAGGCTGAATGTGTGTCCTGCAAGTCTTTGTTGTGAGCATGGTGTGCCTTTTGTGATTTGCTTTGCTTTTATTGAAAGGGATCTCTTCTTTACCTTGTCTATACTCATTTAAATGTATGTTCTTGGCACCAATATACCAGATTTAGGGAATAGGATAACTTTGTTATGCCTTACAAGAAAATCGGAAATACCATGTTGTCTTAGTTAATGTTCAGAGCCGGGCACATCTGTGTTCTGCCTTTGATTTAGCCAAATGACTTGTGTATGCCAGAAAGAAATCATCCCAGGTTGTTATCATTCAGTTCAGTCATAATGAGGTATGACCACTTCTACCCTGCTGAGTCTGTCAGTTCTTTTTGAGGGGTCCAATACCTATCCAGATCTATCTATCCAGGGCAGACTTTGATTGGTCTGGTTGATAACACTTCTAACCAATTCCATCATTGTGCTGCATCAGCAATGCACTTTCACTTTGATTTTATATTGTCACTTAACATATCATTCAGTAAGAATGTACAGGATGCTTGAATTGGTTTATTTTGTTCTTTTTTTGTAAGAAGAAAAGAAAAGAAGTGTATGTGTATGTGTATATATATATATATATATATATATAATCATGGCCTTTCTGTGTGGGTAGTATTAAGTAGTGGAGGTTAGAGACAAATGTGTTCTACCAGAAGCTGGTTTTCAGATGAGTATGCCATGTGACAGTATTTTTGAATCAGGACTTAAACCATTACATGGATCACTAAAAGAATGCATGATCAAAGGCCATAGGATGTAAGACATTGTACTTCTTTTAAATGTTTCATTATGTCAAATAGTAAGACACATTACACTATTTTCAGGACTCATGAAAGGATGGAATATATGCAATAAAATTCTGTACTTTGTTGCTCTGTTGTTGTAGTGGCATGAGTGTTGGTAAATGATGCTGAAAAAAATAACCAGGGTCTTCAATTTCATGTTTTACTAGAACCCCACTTTTTCCAGAAAGGTTCTCAGTTGCAAACATGTGCCGGGAGCCACACATTTTTGATGCCGTTTTCAAAGTCTGCGCCCGGTTCACTGTGTTCCAACACGGAGGAAACTTGGCTTGGTTGGGGCTTGATTGGTTAAAATTGAATTTCTCCATCCCAAACACGTTCTGCTTTTTTGAGCAGGCGCTTGAGACGGGCCCAGAAAGCATCCACAATAGCATGTGGCCTGCATAAGTAGTCTGCTTTGCAGGGACATCACATGGAATCTATTAAGCAGTCACCAACCAACCACACCCCTCCCAAGAATGCGTGCACACATGCTCAAAGCGCATGTCAGATTGGAAACAAAACAGATGAGGTTCATGTACTCTCTGTTTGTCTCTGTTCCCCTGGCCTGTGATCACTTCTATTTACTTCCCTCTCCTAGAGACGGATTATATGAAAAGAAGACCAAGAAATCCATTGGCCAGAAAACAGTCATTTAATTATTCTCAACAGTGGCTTTTCAGTGTAGTTTACAGATGAGAAACAGGTAAAACAGATAAACAAACTAAAACAGCCTCCAACAGTAAATCAAAGATTTATGAGAAAGGATTTGAGATAATATAAACTTCAGAGTCAAGCTAAAATTTGCAATTGGACATTTCCCATCAGAGGTCCATCAACCCAAGTTCCATACACAGATTTGTGGATAAACAACAAGAAAAATATCAGTGTTCAACACATATAATGCAGTATTAAAAAGATTAAATTAAAGATATCCTTGACCACCCTTGGCAGTAATAAAAAAGAAATGATGAAATATTTGTGTGATTGTTATTCCAGTGCTTGGAATTGTTGCCATGTTTTGAGTTACTGCAGATGTTGGTTTGTTTTGTCTGTGTCTTGCAGAGCGGCCCACCTGTGAACTGGTTCCTTCCCACACATTCTTTTGTTTTCAGTGTTTGAGACTAACACACTATTAGTGAATCCACACAGTTTAATAAATTTGTGACTCTTTTGCAGTGCTAAGACACACAACCATTCCTCATCTGCTGTGATAATGTCCATCCTTTAAGTCCTTTTACTGCCCCGCAAACTATAGTAACTATAAAGTACATTTATTGTATTTCAATGAATTTCAATCAATAAATACACAGAACTAAAAGGGGATATACAAATTAAAACAAAATAAAACAAAAATACATCAAAAAGATCTTCAGGGACATCTAGTGGATAAAATGCCAACAACTGCACTCAAAATTGTGCATAGTTGATGTGTATTCAAGCACAATCCACTGAAAACAAAATTTGCTTCACAAGTAGTCACCTTAACCCTATCGATAAATGATGTCCTCTGGCCCCATAAAAAAGACATTCATCAGGTACTTCTTTCTTCTAATTCAGTTGCACAAAATAACATGCATGTGAATTACTTCTATAGGCAATAACATGCTTATGATTTGCATAATAACTAATAATTATTATATGACATTAAAAATCTACTACTGTAAGTAGAATACTGTTGACATAAATGTTTTATTTCCTCAGTACTTCTCTTTCAAATACAAAAATAGGCCATTTCATGGGACATACTGATCAAGGTACACATTTACAATAAAGACAAGTCAAAGTATGTACACTGAACATTATAGAAAACATAACACTGAAATGGTATGACACAAAAAGAGAAGATCAAAAGCAGCTTGGACATATTTGAAGTCATACATACACAAATTCATTGATATTCTGCTAGCACACTGTCTTGGAAGTAGTTGGAGGTAAAACTAAAGAAACCTAAATACAGTAAATGTGTGAATATCTGTTAAATACGTTTGATAAATAGTGCCTAACAAATGATTCAATACATTTTTTTTTCAGTTAATTCAACCAAGTTATTTAGTCAGCTTTCCCATATTTACAAATGATTTGTCATTATGTGTAAATTCAATTGTTTGTAAAATTGCATAATCAATACGTTTAAACATTCATAGAAAACAGAGGCCATTCTCTACTTCTCATCACAAACAGAATCAACCAGAAGTACAGCCCATTCACACTGATTCACTCACTCATCACAGCCCAGGACAAAACAAAAGTCCTCGGGGGTGAAAAAAAATCTATTAAAAAAATCTATTTGCAATCACAGACAGGAACCCACCACAAGGGCAGCTACTGGGGGCACGTTACAGAGGGGAGATGGGGGTGGGTTAAAGGGGAACTGTGGCATGTTTGAACCTATATACCCTATATTACAGGTATTTGTGCACTGTTGGTAGCCAAAAAAATAGAAAAATCTAGAGCTATGTTGGAGTTCTCCTTTAACGGGGTGCACTAACAGTGCCTTGCGAACTCTGGCACCTCGGGCAGCATGTGAATGGTGAGGCATCCAGGGCTCTCCAGGCCAAAGGCAGGGTGGCAGGCCTCTGTGAACCTGTGATGCGTGGAGCCAAGGAGGTGGCCACTCTGGGCATTGAAGAACACCAGTCGCCCTTGTGTGAAGTCCAGCAAGGTGCCAACTCGGATGGGCACATCCACGACAAAAATGTCAGTCTCCACACCATTGTGGAGCAGCTCGAACCGGGAGCTGTGGTGATAGATATTATGACCAAGTTGAGAAGTCACAATATAGCTAGCATAAAAGTGAGGATGACAGCATAGAGCCAAAAAGAGTAGAGTAATTCTAGGTTCTATCAATGTCTAATCATGCTCAACAAGCTCATAGTTTATTTCCCTGTTGAATGAGATGAACCTATCATAGATCAAAGAAATCTTAGCCTTACCAGAATAAGCTAATTTCATAGCAAGCCCACACAGTACAGCAGTGTTGTGCATGAACTAGTTAAAAAGAACTAGTTCATCAAACAAATTCATTTTTTATGTGCCGCAAACTTAACACATTTATAATTAAGGTACATGAACTAGAACTTTTTGTAAGATTCTGAATCACTGTTTAAGTCTGGTAATGTAGAGTTACTGCCTTAGTTGTGATGAATGAAACAAATATTTGGAGTTGGTAGTGAATACCGTCTAATTATGAAAAACAGAAACTGAACGAAAGAAAAAAAAGAAAAAGCTGAACTATTTCATGTGAAGTGTGACCTTGTATAACACTGGAGTCTATTTGTCAAATAATGAATGCATGTGTGAATGTCTAGCTATTATAGACATTGATCATTTCAAACAAGAGAACATGCAGACCACCTCGTACCTGTTTGACGTAGGGACACAGTGCATACACCAGGAGGTGCTGTTCTCGCCTACAAGGCTGTCACTGGGGGTTGAGCTGTATGTTATTCCAAGGCGGTAAGATGGGCAGCCTGACACCACTGTCTCCCAGTAATAGTAGCCTTTCAAAGGCAAGAGCTCTCCCAGAATGGCTGGACATCTGGAAACAGCCATAAAAAAACAGTGTGAGAAAAGACTGCAGCTATCTGAGGGAAAGCATTTGTTTACGACTAGGATGTTCAGAAAAAAGACAAAAGAAAAAAGACACTTACACACTGACCTTCCAAAACTACTGAAAAATTAGAACAAATATTTCTATATGTCCCTGATTATATTATTTTTTCCCTGCTCATTTGTCAGCTTTAGATACATTATTGCAAGTACAAACAAACGTTACGTTTTCACTCACTCATTGACAGAAGCCATTTCATTGAAGCTGTCCTGTGAGTACAACAATGTGGCCTTATCCTCCGACAGCCTCAGCGCTGGGCCAGCTGTCTCTTTCAGTAAATGAAATCTCGTTCCTAAACAAGATCCAAAAGCATTTGTTAAAGATAGCAGAAGACATGCGAGGAGAAACAGCGAGAATATTCCTGCAGGGGTAGGGCTGAGGGGGGGTGGTGATTCATTCTTCCAAAAAAGTAGACCAGTTTAAGTCACGCAGAGCAGGCACAGAGCGCTGAAAAATTGCCCTCTGGGAAAACTGAGTGTCCCCAAACTCTGAGCTGTGTGACTGGACAATTGCATTAGAAATTAATTACTTCCATACATCATCGTGTACTGCATTTTATTTATGGCAAATCTCTTTTTAGAACGCTGAGAAAGGGCCGGGGGTGGGGGACGGGGGTGGTACGGACGAAGCGTGCTAGCTGACCTCTGGTGGAGACTAGCGTGGCCTCGCTCTGCTCACTGGCCCCAGCCGAGTTGACAGCTTTGATGTAGAACAGGTAGTTCTCATTTGGCTGCAGCAAGACTCTTTGCTCACAACCTCGGATCCCAGACACGGACCTGACCACACACGCACACACACACACACACACACACACACACACGCACACACACACACACACACACACACACACACAGAGCTTGGCTTCAGTCTCGTAAACAGTCACAGCAGTGTCAGCAGCGGCACTTGCCTTTTTGCGGGACTGGTACCACATTTACATGTTAGTCATTTAGCCATTCAGCAGATGCTTTTATGTGCTGTGACTTCCAGTGTGGTGCAGGTGTAAATTATTTAGTTTGTGTGCTCTCTGCTGTCAGCAAGCTTTTTGTGACATAACGCATGAGTCAACGCACGCTTCCCAGCCATGTTTATAAAGACTAGACTACTGTACAGGCTAGACAAAGACAAAGTAGTTATGCACGAGACTTGGACAGCCTCCATCTATCTGCCAGCAGGGTGTCAATCATTAATGCATCAGAACAACGTGTGAGCTTGGAAATCAGTGTTACAAGTACCAACAGAAATCATCTCACTTCTGGACTGGGCTAACACTACACTGTTCCTTTGCATGTTCTCTCACGCTTTGTGTTTGTTTTTTTCTTCCGACGTGCAGTGTGACTGACCTGAGGCCCTCTCCCTCACAGGCATACTGGCGGCAGTACTCCAGTGTGAAGCTCTCTGCGGAAGACGGCTGCTCTGAGGCCCAGCGCAGGGTGGCCGAGTCCCACAGCACAGTGCACAGCTCAGGATGGATCACCGGCACAGATGGAGCTGTGGAATACACACACACGCACACACACACACACACACACACTATTATGGTTACAGGATTAATGAAAACTTTACTCTTTCCAAAACTAGTAACAGACTAACTCTGTGCCATCTGAAATAGTATTTACGGTCTAATTAGGATTCCACAAGCATAACTCTGGGCACTAGACGAATGATGACACATAGTTATACACAATATCTCAGACTTCTCCTGAGCCATACGTGCAGAGACAAACAACACACCTGTTTTGAAGGACAGTCTCTCACTAGGAAGGCTGCATCCAGTGTAGTTCACAGCCATCACCCACACCTTGTAGCACTTGTCTGGGTCCAGGTCCTCCAGAGTGCAGTAGCTCTCTTTTACTGTGACCCTGTACTCCTCAGATATAGCTGGAGGGATAGGGGGAGAGAGATAACACAGTTTGTTCCCTGTTTGCCTACACTGTCCACAACACAGTTATGTAAACAGATCAGTTTCATATTGTATAAGTACATAAATTCCATGGAAAATCAGTTTGACTACTTACAGTACATGTACATGTTTGTCAGTGTGGTTATGAAAAATAAATATGCCTGAAAAATACGTCTGATTTACTCTGTGTGTGTGTGTGTGTGTGTGTGTGTGTGTGTATGTGTCTCCTATGTACTTTGTGTGTGTGTACCTCCTTGAGGATCCTCCATGCAGTACACCTGAAAGCAGTCGATGATGTCCCCCTCATTGACTCTCCAGTACACAGTAACAGAGGTGCTGGTGGCAGAATTGGCTTCCTGGGGCTGAAGATGTGGTTTCTGTGGAACTACAATCAGAGACAGTTGAACAGGAAGACTTTGCTACAACACCAATATATCCAAGAACGCCATTGAGAGGTAAGTAAAGGCAACTAAATAATCTGATTAATCTGGTAATATTATCACCAACATATATATATATATATAGTATATATTGGTGTTATGGCATGTACATGTATACTGTACTACTGTATAAAAACTGTATATACATAGATTCAGTGCAACAAAATATGTGAGCAGACCTGGAATGCCTTTGCGGTGCTTCTGCCCATTTCCTGAACCCTTCGCATAATCATCAAACACAGAAAGTCCACGTGGCCCAAGTTCCAAAGTAGTAGACTCCAAAGCTTTGGCAAGGCTGGCAAAAAAAAAATGTCAGTTTGAGTCCAAAGTGAAAATGATTAAATCAAAATGTTGAGGTACATAAATGTGTACTGCATTGCCATAAAGTGCAAAACCCTGGATATATTGTGTTGTATGGTGACTGAATGTCAATTCCAATACATCTTAAGAAGAAAGATTTGATTAATAACAAAATTAACTTGACAGCTGAGCAGATCATGCACTGTTAAGTATATGATAAAAGTATTATGAGGTATTCTGAAGGTTATAATAATATTAATAAGCACAATTTTCCTCATATCATTAATACAGAGACAGCTTAACTGCACTGTGAAGAAACAGACATTGCATATTGGATGTGAGATCTACTGTACGACTGTATCTACTGTAGTCTCAATCCATGCAGGGAATGATGACAATCTGTAGCTCTGTCAATGTTCATTCAGGAGTTGCAAGTCTTTTTGTCCAGAACAACAAACATTATATATAGACAGACATGCTAGCCAATCTTTACTATCAGTTGGGGATGAATTTAGGCAACTTGACACTATGGGACAAAAGCATCTCTGATCTATCAGTAAGGGAAAAAAGTTGAATGTCTCCAACAGCAGTGCCACACCACACACCAACTGTATACAAAATTATGTGAATAAACATAATTCAATCCTCAAGCACAATAGTCACAATAGTAGTTTTTCTTTTTCTTTCAGAAATAAATAAATAAATATAAATTTATTCGTGCACTAGTGTATATTTGTTAGTAATGTCACTCCACCTGCATTGTAAAAGCTGCACAGTGATTACTGAAAATATGTGGTTAATTAATATTTTTTATCCTCTAAAATTGTAACCATAATTAGAGCAATGCAAATGAACGTGCAAATTCTAGAAGGCCAGCCCATTTTGTTTTGCTGATAAAAACCATAGATTTATGCATGTTTGGCAGCACTCATTTAGTTTACCTCATGTTTATCTCTTTAGATGACTGAAAATGGAAGAGAAATGAGAAAATGTTTTGATCACATGAACTCTATAAAGAAAATGCCCTCATCAGGGCCACTCTGCAGGAATTTCCAGTCATTGAAATGGTGAATCCTGTTACTATGTCACTATTTCAAATTGCAACACATTCCGCAAGTATGCAAGTATTTTGCATTGTTGTTTCACTTTTGTGTGTAAGCATTTACTCCAGGCATACTGTATCTTTTCAACTGCACGTACTAGAGTAGGTGTACCATTGTGTCTAGATCTGTGATTTCTGACTAAATATCTTATGAAAGTAAATACTTTGTCAAAGCACCTACAGTTCTAGTTCTAACTAGTTCCTGATTTAGAAAATGGCATCTCATAAAAGATAAAACTGAACCCAAGGGTAAAAACACAGATGAACGTCACTTACAGACACAAACGTGAGAGGATCCTCCTCCTCTTCCTCCTCCTTTGCGTTTTTCTCTAGTGTTTCTTTAGCACTGTCGATGCTCTCTTGGAAGGAGACAATCTGGTCATACAGCTTCTCCAGTTTTGCCTTCTTCTCCTCCTCCATTGTGTGGGACATCTCATTGTACTGATCCATCACCAATTTCAGCATTTCCTCATTCTGATCATCCATAGTTTGTTCCTTGCTCTTGCAGTGTTCCTTTCAGAAAATAACGTAATCTTTTAAAAATTAGAAATAACTGCTTGAAAATGTTTGTTATAAGACAACAGACTAACTTCAATATTGATATATATTTAGTACCTCCACTGAATTGTAAGCCAGCTCGATCTCTGACACCATGTCTTCAATGTTTTCTGATCTTTCTTGCAAAGTAGATATCAAGCTGCCAAGCCGGTCCTGTAAAAAAAAACATATAGACATATTTGTAGAGGTATGCTATTAACAAAGTAGCACAAAGGTTTATGAAGTTTGTTTCACTGAACATCAGATAGAAATTCTTTCATTTAAAAAAAGCATTGTAATACAGGGACATAAAACACATAAGATGGCCTACAGCCTTGCATCTAAAACAAAAGCAACAAGATGTAACATCGGAGTGAACAGAGTGAACATGAATGTTTTTTTTAATCCATAACTATAAATAAAATATGAAGGTGAAGGGAAAGTCTCTTTTGAACCTTGACAAGTATGGCTAGGATCATTTAAAATAATTATAGCATGTCCCCTGAAGACGTTAAGCAATTTTAGGGGAAAATGGTGGGAAATATATGGCACTTGCACAACTAAGTGAAAAGGTTATGTAAAGTCTACAGGTATCAATATTCCTGTCATCTCTGAAAATAAAGACAACACATCATCGGTCAGTTCAAAAGAGCTTTAGCCCTCCTGCAAGCGGCAGACGAGTGACTTTACGATCACGCACCCCTGAGAGAAAAACTGTTGAAAGAGATCGTATATCACTATGCCCCTGGATGATGTCAGACAAGACCTTTCCCACATATCAAAACAGAAGGTGACCTCATCACCGCAGTGTACTGTGACGGGAGGAGTCATTGAGACAAACGTCCCCTGACTGAAGACCTGAACAAAGAGTTTCTGGAGTCATCACTTCCTATGCTATTTAACTTAATATATGATCATACTGTAACCATATCAGTTTTAACACATCCCCAATAAATGACTTAAGACAACAAAATGTAGTTAATTGTACTTGCAAAAGATACATTATAAAATATATTATATTATATAATATAATATATCTTCAGTGTGTTTTACTAAACAGTTCGCTCGACATAGATAACAATCACAACAGTTGATTCATAATGAAATTTCATTCTTAATGACCACAGCAATACTTACCTTAAGGACTTCATATGCTTTATCTAAACTGCATATCTCATGATTCTGATGTTCCTCCATCATTAACACAGGGCACTGGCAGACAAGACAGAAGGCATCCAGTGCTTGCATTTTTGTTTGATCCTCCTCTGATAGCACAATGCTCTCTGACTCCTCAATAAACTCATAGTCTGCCTCTAGCACATCCTCTGCAGCCTCTTCCTCCTCAAAGGCCTTACTCGTCTCCTCCTCCACGAAGCATTTATCCTCAGCCTCCCTCTTGGGGATGACATCCGCCTCTGCGCCTACATACTCCCTGACCTCTTGCCGAGTGACCATCTCATAGCCAAACTCCTCTGCTGTTTCGTCACGATACTCTGGGCCTTTGAAGGGTTTAGGCTCGGGCAGGACGGACAGGTCCTCCTGGGGGGAGAAGCTGCGGAGAGGAGAAAGGACCAGACCCTCTAGCTCCTCTACTTTCTCCTCCTCTGGTTCCCATTTTTGATCTTCGGTTGTGACCTCCTCGACTTTTACAAGAGCCGGGGCTGCTGAAGGTGGTGTCCTAACTGCTGTGCCTTCCTCAGTTACAACATCAACTCCAGGGGTCTCGACTGAAGGTATTTCTGCCTCCACTATGATAGCACTTAGCTTATTCAACAATGTCTCTGTGACAACCTCCTGCTCTGTTGCATCATGTCTGAGGCCCTCAGTTTCTACCTCAGGTAAAGAAGTCTTGATCACATCTGAAACTTTGTCAACAATCAAAGCCATGTCTGTTATCTCAACCGAGGGAATTTCTGTTACATCATCAACAATTTGATCTGAAATTTTGGCTTCCTCAATTACAACCTCAGGACTTGTTGTCTCCACTGAAAGAATTTCTGATACTACATCGGTCACAGTTTTATTCTCTACAGTCATGGCCTCAAGACCGGGGGTCTTAACAGGGGGTATTTCTGCTGCTACATCACTCACAGTCTCTTCTGACACTTTGGTCTCTGCGCTCACAGCCTTAGGACCTTGGGTCTCAACTGAAGGAATTTGTGCCAAAACACTGGCAATAATTCTCTCAGGTTCACTCACAGCTACAGTGGCTTCACTGTCATCCTGTGAAACTGCTATTTGACCACCTGATTCTGCTGGTACTTTGCTTTCCTCATTTACTGTACCTGGCACAAAATCTACCTCTGTTATGGGTTTGTCTAAAGCTTGTGTCTCCTTGACCTCTGGTTCAACCCTTTCCAGGTCAGCTGCCTTCTCTGCATCTGCAGCTGATTCTTGCACAGCCTGTTCATTACTCTCAAGTTCAGTCTGAGGTAGAACGGTATCTAATGAAACATCTTGTTTTGTATCCTTTTGAACACCGGTAACTAATTCTGCAGTTCTGGTCACTTTAGTCTCTTCACTGTCTTTATGTTCTACAGGTGGAATCTCTGTTTTTCTTGTGGGTAACTGTTTTTCAGTTGCTTTTTGTGGTGCTGCTTTACCTAGAATAACCTCTAGAATGGGTACTTTAGCTTCCTTTCTTGGTTTCTCTTGTGCCTGCTCTACTACATGCTTGTTTACCTCTTCTGTAGCTCCAGCAAGCTTTTCTCTGTTACCAATGGAAAACTCAATTGTTTCCATTTTTCCTGGGAAAAGTGCCACAGTGACAGCTTGGCTTTTTTCTGATGAGGTAGATTGCTTATGTACAACTTCCTTAGAGTCGTGAACATCAGAAATCATGTCCGTGTTTCCCTGCAACATACTGGCTATTTCACCAGAGGGTTCAGCTTTTTCAGCTGTATCTTCGGTTTTATCAACTTCAATTAGCTCCTCAGTAAGACCTTCACTCTTTTCCACAGTTTTATCTGACTCAACTGTCTCTGACACCTGCGAATCGCCTTGGGATACTAAATGAACAGCTGGTTCCTGGATTACACCTTCTTGTTCTTGGATTTCACTTTGAGGGCCTTCCATACTTAATTGAGGCTCTGTGGCATTTATGGTGTCTTTAATAACACTTATTAAATGATCATCTTTTACTGTTTTTTCTGTGACCACACTTTTCTTATCTACTGGAACCTCTCCTTGCTTCTCCACCAACTCTCTTTCTTTTTGATCCTCAGTTGTCACCTCCTCCACCCTAACTGCTTCATCTTCCACAGTTACAACCTCAACTCCAGGGGGCTCGGCTGAGGGCATCTCTGCTTCCGCTATGGCTGCACTTTTCTTACCCAGTGAGGTCTCTGTGACCATCTTTTCCTCTGTTACATCCTGTTTGATGTCCTTAGCTTCTACCTCGGGTAACTCTTTCTCTTTTTCTTGAGGAACTGTATCAGTCTTTGGTTCTTCAATGCTTCTGGTGATTTTATCTGGGACATGACTTACACTGTCTGTTCTGAGAGGTTCTACTGACGTGACACTGACCTTACTGTTTTTGGCTTCAGGGGCTATAACAATGATGTCTGATTTACTGGGGTAAACTCCAGGTTCTTCTTCGCTAATGGTTGCTTCTTTGACCTCTAATTGACCTGTAATGTCTGCTATACCTTGTTCATGTACAACGTCATCTGACTTTTTTGCCTCAATGGTTTGGTTTACAGGTTCTTCAGATACCTTAATGTCTGAATGTTTTTCACTTATTTCTTTCACTTTTTCAAGTGAAGGCTGTTCAACTACTGTGGCTATATTTTCTGAAACAACCTCTGGACTAAAGGATTTTGCCTGTTCCGCCTCATTTAGCAAATCTGAAGACTCCTCTAAAATTGTTCCAGAAATTTCCATTGCTTCCTTCTCCTCCTTCTCTGAATTTTTTGCCTTTTCATCCTTTCTGATTTCCCCCACTGCCTTAGTCCTCTCCTCCAATAACAGGCTGCTGTCATCTTTCTGGATGACACTTAACATTGATGACTTAGAGATCATCTTTCTTGCATCACATGGTTCACAGTGATTTCCAACACAGACCTTGCTTTCACCTGCTTTTTCCTGTTCAGTTTTACTTCCATCAGCAACATCAGTGACAGACTCTTGACTAACTTCCTCTTTCTTTTCTGTATCCACTGGTTGTGGCTTTTCATTTTCTTTCATGTCCTCTGTTGCCGCAATGGCTGTCTTCTCCCCTCCTGAATCATCCGGTTCCTCCACCCGCTTCAGACATCCAGTAAGTTCAAATTTAGTCTGGGGCCAGATGATTCTCTCCCCCTCCACTGTGTCATCAGAGACTTCAGGAGGGGCCTCAACCGCTTCTGTCTCGTCCTTCAAGATGAATTTTTCCAGGTAACCTTCATCGTCCTCATCATCATCTGAGAATCTTTTCTTATAGGATCTTTCAGACACGGTGCTTTCAACGTCTGAGTGGTCATCGTCCCTCCTCCTGCTTCTCATTGCCTCGTCATAGAGGTCAGTGTAAAGAAATGACATAGCCCTTGGCTCCTCCAGAAGAACAGGATCTATGATTTTTGGAGGACCTTCAGGCAGGTAAACAGGTATAAGAATTGTCTCCTGGCTGCCAAACAGAGCTGAACCACTCTCTTTCAATGATTTTGGCTCATCTGTCATTCCTCCGTCGCTGTCATCCCCTTTGTGGGTTACCTCTGCCATGCTTCTAATGTTGGCATAGAACACCTCATCCATATGCTCACTTGCGATCTCTTCATCTGTGATGATGACAAAGCTGTCCTCTATGTTGGATGAACTAGGCTTTGCCTTTGATTCCTCTTTGGGTATAACTTGTTTAGGTTCTTGGATGATGTTTTCATCCTCAGGGACTCCTGAGGTACTAGGCAGTTCACTCGGGGCATGTGGATCTACCAGTTTGAATTTATCCAGGTAATCTTCGTCGGGCCCCTCTTTTTTTGCATGTTTCAGGAGAGGTTCCTCATCTTTGTCTGTGTGCTCCTTTTCACCATTAGCTATTTGCTGGACTTCTACAATACTCTGGTAGTCTTCCCCAGCAGGTGCTGGAGCTGGCTTACTTTTGGACTTAATCTTGGGGGTGTCCTGTAAATAGGAGAGGTTGTCCACCAAATCACTGGCCTCTTCTTCATCCACTGTGGGAAGTTTTGAAGGCACTACAATGTTTAGGATCTCGTAACCCTCTGAGATGAGGCTGAACAGCTCCTGGTCTTTGTCTACTTTCAGTTCAGCCGGCTCATCATTCTCAGGCCTCACATTGGGTACAGACACCTCGGCCATCGCTGGCCTCTCAGTTCCGTATGCAGCCATTCTTGAGCTAGGCCTCTTAAACCTGTCGCCCAGCTTGCTCCTGCCACTCTTCTTGCGCTTCCTCACGATCTTGTCCTCATCCATGATGACTGTGATCTTTCCTTGTGCCCCCGAACTTTCCAGACTGTATGATTCCGATGGCGAGCTTCCTTCAGATGCCCAGGGAGTAGAACACCTACTGGAGGCGGTCTCCCAGACGATCCCACTGTCCTCACTCTGAACAGTCACCATGGAAAAGGATGGATCCACCATTAGACACTGAAGCTTGGGCTTGACAGATGGATCTTTGACTACTTCCTTCAAGCTGTAAATAGGAATATAAAAAAAAATGTTACGCAGATGACATATTTTGGTTATTCAATAGGTAGAACACAATGTATTATGTTACAGCAGTATGAGGCTTGTTGATTGATAGGTAATATGTTAAGCTGTATTCATTTCAGAACATGGTAACTTGAGGAAGTTTCAAATGTGATGACTACTTAACTAATGACGCGTGAATACTAAGGTGCTCAGTTTTGTAAGTGATCTAATATCAAGCAAGCCTTTTGACTTAACAGTTAACTACCATTCATTTTACATAACTTATGTGCACGCACATGTCACACATGCATGTCGCCCATGACTTTGTGACCATGTGTTACCCACTAAGGTACACTAACAAGGCAATGCTTTGACTTCACAGTTTACACACATCATCAATATTTTCAGAGTTAATCTTCCCCCCACTGATTGCTGTGACACAGGCCTTGGTAGGTAATCCTTATGGAATGAGTAATTCTGAGTGATCAATGAATAGACTAGTTTTTCATTAAAGAGCAACTGCAAAATGAACATTGATTTTATACTGATGCCAACATCTATCTGAAGGGATGTCCATCACAAAATGTTTTCTTTCAGCCTATGTGTGTGTGTGTGTGTGTGTGTGTGTGACAGAGAGAGAGATAAAGGACAGAATGAATAACATTTGTGAAAATCATGATAAAATAGGGTACCGTAGTACAGACTAGACACTACAACATGTTAAATTAGAGAAAATTTGAAACTGTAATTGTAAAAGAACACAGGATCTAGATGTGGAAACCAAGCCTACATGAGGCTAGTTCTAACCCTAACCCTTTCCACCTATATAGGGGCTATGCATTCCCTGCATAATTCAGTGAATTAAGATACATCTCGCAGGCTAAAACATGGCCAGGAATTAAGACTTAAGCCTCCGTCACTGCAAACTTGCCATAAATTCTACCCACTTAGGATAGATACATCTCACTAGGTGACCTGCACCCATCAGTCCAAGAGTCAGTGTACACATTCCCTGTATGGCTTCACTGGGAAAAAAAATAGCCTGTGCTTGTAGCCTTTTCCTTCGTTTCGTTTATTCATGAGTTGTTTCCTCACTTTTAGGTTATATGTTATGTTAATTTCCATCAGTGTAAAAGATTAGGCAAAACTGAGTTTAATGTGTAGGGAATGTTGCTTGTGTATCGTTCATCATTCAAAAATAGCACACTTTCAATTCCACTTTACAGATATCTGCAAAGTTAAATTCTTACCTAGTTAATTACGACTACACGACTTAGTTGTTATAATGATACCATGTTATAAAGAGACCCATCTGTGCTTTCGCTTATGCTCTCTGCGCACCCTAGTTCGAACAGAGGCGTAGGCTACCTGTTGTGTAGCTCTTCAATCTCGTCTTGATCGTCGACGTCAACTGTTCCTGACGCCTCGTCCTGTAACGCTTGAATCTCGGGTTCCATTGGCTCACTTTCTTCCTTTGAAGTATCCATTTTGTTGGTTTTGGTTCTTTTTGAAGTTTTTAAAAGCCCTTTTGGTGTTGAGTATAGCTTCGTGGTGGGATCATTGCAAGTTGGGTGTCGTCCACCTGACTCAGCTCCTGCTAGAAATAGCAAGTGGTCCCCAGCCCTGCGTAAAGAGATATGAAATGCGTTCTGGTCTCAACCCTAGCTTCAAAACCAGTGTTAGGTTGCCAAAGCGGTCGTTCTTATGTGTTTGTTTGTACTCAGTCCCATTTTATACATGGAATCACAGCTTTCAAAAATTTAAAGTAGACCCAGTCGTGGTAAAACAACCACCTGGCAACTGAAACATGATCTCGCGCAACGAAGGGCACCACAACCATGCCCCCTCTCCAAAATGCAAAACAGAGGCAGAGGAGCGGTTTCCTAGCGGGAGCTAAATTTAAACTGGCCCCGATACCATGCCCTCCAACGATGGCTTACACTATGCATGAGCCATAAACTTTCGTGTGATTTGTCAGGGGAAAACAGAGTGATAAAACTAATTATGAAGGTTGCCAGACTGACTGATCCAAACTCAAGTCACCTCACTATATCCTTCTCTAATTAGTGTCAAATTGAAGACACCATGGGTAAAAACTAGGTAACATAACTCATGGAGAAACCTTCATACACAAACTGTGGAAAATATTGATAATTTAAAACTGTTCAATTCAGATGCTAAATCAAACTAAAAAAAATGGACATGAGTTGGACCAGGAGCAGCAATCTTATAAAGGGAGTTTCCCAGCCCACTTCACATCCAACACACTGACTGATCTGTACACTAAATTAAAAACAGAGGAGCACAGCTTCATAAATTTAATTAATTAAATAGCCACATAAAAGATTGTACAAAAAATACAAAAAGTAACAAACACCACATACAGTTCACTGGTAAAAGGAACGAAGGGTAGCCCTCTTCACAAGAGTCTTTTTCACCACGTGTATCTAAACATCTGGAGTTAGAATAAGATGTAGATAAGAGCATAGCCTCCTATGCCTTTTCCAAAGCAAAATACACCTGGTCCCCTCACAATATACATATTTACAGTAGATGTAGATTTTTCTGTGGGGGAAAACAAAAGAAAAGAAACAGAACAAAACAGGAGTGATTTTGCACAGCTCTGCTGAGTCTAAGAAGCACAAGTGTATTCTAGAATTGTCAGGTTGAAAACTAGACGGGTTGGAACGTGAAAGTGAATGTTAATGTTAATGGGAAAGGACTCTGCCACTTGAATACATTCATTGTCACCGCAACACCTCCACCTTTTGACATGGACACTGTGTACCACAATACAACCTAGCTCCACTTTCAGAAGAGGACCTAAACATCAGAACTGTTGTCAGATCAGTTGCTGATGCACAGTTGATGGCTTTAGTGCCTTCTCGTCACACCAAAAGCACACAGCGCCTTTTAGCAACCTGATTTATTTCAAGAGCAGCTTGACATGTCCAGAGGCCATGGATGGGAAGCCCATTATCTCTTCTGCTTGGAGCGCTGCACAGGCAGGACTGAGTTTAGGTCCTTCCTCAGCTGCAGCACCTGCCAGGACTACAGACAACACAAACGTCACATCACACAGGAAGGTGAACTTCAGATGCACTTCCTACCCATGCAATTCCCATTTCCAATTACATAATGAAGTATCTATCTATCATTCATTAACAAAAATTATCCTCTTTAACATTTTTCAACTTGTTGTATGCAAGTCTTTTTTCATTTTGGCTCTGTTGAATTAGGAGAGGTTGTGCATGGCCACAGAGCCATCATGAACAGAAAACACGGTTGTGCCGTCCTTTATACAGAAATCTTGAACTTACAAACAGCCACTAAAAATGGGTGAATTATTATGATGTCACAGTATAGCAATTAATTATAGGTTTGGCTGTGGTTGCTAAGGAAAGTGCCATGTAGCCAAAACTGACCATTTTAATTTCCAGCCTAAATAAGGTTGGAACTGAGCTGGTAAAATAACCTTTGAGTTTATTTTTTATAAATCAAAGTGAATATATTCTATTTCAACTCCAGAAAACAAGGTACAATACTCTATTCATCTATTCTATGTCACTTTCAATACTTATTTATAAAAAGTTATAAGTTCAATATGTGCCTTACCGCATGGAACTGGGATTTGATGGCTTCAAACTTTTCCTTCTGATGGACTGCTCTGGCTGTATTTGTTCCATTAAATGGCTCTAGAAACCAAAGAGGTGCCAAAAACACAAGCAGGAGTTAGAATCAGATGGTAAAACAATTATAAAACATATTTTAGCCATGATGGGCACTAAAATCAATCCCTGAAATCAATTCAGTGAAGTGGTGAAGTGAGAATTTGCTTACTGTCAATTCCAACCAATTATTAGACATGAGACAAACTCTGATCCACAGTTTAATGGATGTATCTGTTCATGTAACTAGGAAATGAACCTGTGTTTGATCTATAGCACCAGTCTCCTGGTTGTGTTTGACCACTTACCCTCCACACAAATGAACTTCCTCCAATCTGCGCAGTTGGTCTTGGGGATGACCTTCGCCTGTCGTACCGAGATGACGTGTTTATCCCATCTGAAATGGAAAATACCCACACTTGAGTTTTGACATAGTGTTGCACTGCCACGCTCACACATTGTCCCTCATTCATGAAACAGTCACACAACAGAAAACTGGACATCCACTCCTTCCCATGCAAAACAAAATGTGAAGCACAGTATAGTAAGGTAAGTATACTTTATTGTCCCAGAAGGGGAAATGAAGTTTTGAGTTATTTTCATAGAATATACAAGGCAAAACTTTTCCTTCACATTTACTGCCTTTCCAGAATGTAGACTATGTTACTGGCATATTTCATTAAGTCCCCAACATGAATCCAGTTTGTCTGTTTCTGGACATATAATGCACCTTCATATTTTAAAATCTAGGGACTGAAAATACGTTTGAATGTGACATTCAAATTACACTCGTTTTCAGATGCTGCACAAATTCATTCTTAGCCGACACTGTAACATGAACAATTTCATGAATAACACGTGAGCTTTATCGAGATGATTAATGCGCACAAGTTTGCACTGATTTCTACATTGTTCGATAAATGAAGGCCAGTGTGCTTATGCTCCCATCATAATAAGAAAGTCAGGAGCAAATCTACACATATGCTGATGCTGATCTTCACACAAGATCTACATAATATGCTTTTCCCTCATGGCAGCAGTCAAGACTCAGAACACAAGTACAACCAACGCCTGGCCAAACACACACTCAAACACATAGTTAACCACAGGCTTTACAGCATCTGTCAGGAGGGAGCTGAATGTCAGAGTCACACCTTCTGGTGCCGTCACTCAACCAGTCAAGTGAAACATGAGCCTGGTAGGATGGGATCTACGCCAAGAGCTCTGGCCCAGAAAATCTGCCCTGCTTCTCAAGAGAGAGGGGGGCACCTAAGCCACCCACAGGCAACCCAGACCCTTTAAACAAATACCAGCCCTCGTCTTCAGAGTTGTCGAATTACCACCTGCTTTAGCTTCTGTTAGGCAAAATGAGAGAATAACACTTGCTTCTTCACCACCAACTACACTGTCTTTGATAATGCAATATTCCCTGACAGAGTGATCCAGGAACAGGAGTATACCACAACTGGGAGGGTTGCTTTTATGAGCAACCAGTTTTGGCATCATCCTCAAACTCATCTGAATGGTGTATGGTGTTGTGAGGCAAAGATAAACATACCCATCATTCCCCTTTTTATGCACTACTAATCTCTCTGGTCTGGCACAGACACATCAAAGCACAATATCAACAAATACATGGCCGTAAGAAACCAATTAGCAAGTTTTTATCAGTGCCACTCATGCTGTTGTTGCAGTTTTCTAGGTTTCTGCATGAATTCTGCATGAATAAATTGCACTTATAGACAAATTCTCCTTTCAGGATTTAGCTCAATCCTAGTTTTTTTCAAGTGGCCCATACAGAACAATAATAAAAAATGCACCATGATTGTGTCTTGATTGTGAAGTGTGCATGTTGGGTCTTACTTGAAAACGGTAGCATAGTACTTGAGGAAGCCAAGAAATAATTCCCCAAGTGTGGACTGGTTCTTGGAAACGAATGGGGGAATGTTCCTTGGTCCACCTGGCACTAGATGGATATCCATGGAGGGGTCGAAGCACTCCTGTGTTCCACAAATAGGCACAAAGACATAATTTTATATCATCAGTCATCCAAGTGAAAATAAAACATACAAGTTCACAAATCTGAAAGAAGGTAATATAATCAAAAGTAATTTGGGAGGTTACTTACTGGATAATCCATCTGAAGGCAAGGAATGACAGGCTCAGGGAGAGCTATGGAGGCAGAAAAAATGGAGCAAAATACAAACAATCTTGAAGTGCTATAGTGTAATATGGATCTACAGAATTAAAGTCCTCATTCAGCTGAAGCATTTCAAAGAATACAAGAAACTGGTGCCAATGGAATCCCCATGGAGTTTTTTGCTCTATATTCATCAGTTGTCCATTCAGTGCCTCACAAGAACACCTGCATTTTAAAGCTTGGCAGACTGTGACCAGCTTTATTACACCAGTGTTTTTGCTCATTATACTATGTCTAAGAACATGAGATTTCTGGCCCCTACTGAGAAATTGTGTATCAGCAGATAGGGTAAAATAAAGTAAAAAAAAGAAAAACTTGGAATCTGCAGTTTTGAAGGCTGCACATCTCTCTACCTTCTAGCACCCCCTATTGCAACATGTGCCTAACATCTGGGAGCTCCGATGTCACTCACTCTGGAGGTAATGCAGGACCATTAGGACCAGTGTATAGCTGCTCAGAGTTCCACGACTTGCATCATTAATCCTGTAGTAGTTCGCCCACTTCTTGATGACAAGGACAAGGGGACGAACCCGCTTCTCAACTACAAGGAAACATGGTTTAAAAAAAAAAAAATGGAATTATTAAAGTGCCTCAAGACAAACTAATCACAAAGACAGACACTGCGCAATGAGCACAACATTAGCAAACATCTCTAGACCGACACCCATTGCTTCCCATTGTACATAATTCTTTTACTTTGGTTTAATATAGACAATGGCAAGAACTGAGTGTGTCTGGTAAGACTTACTATATGCATAAGTCCTCAGTAAAAAAGTATTTCTGATCCCAACAATATTGTTGACATTCAAATCAAACTCCACACCACTGCAGAGACAGAAAAGGAGATTTAGGAGACAAAGCGTAATTCCATTAAAAAATTAAATATATTTATGAATAAAGATCTGACACGCACCTTACATTGTCTCTAAACTTCAAGATGGGCACTTTTGCTCGGATGACCTGGGGTCTGTCAATGTAAGCTGGAAACCAGATCATTATCTGATATTAGATATTTAATGATTATTTCCAGAACTACTCTGTAGTCCTTAAAATCTGTAGGCCTTAAAATTGTCTTAATGACAGTAGCTCCCCCTTAAGGCACTGAAGAGAGGCACATCACTATGGACTGAATCCTATCAAATTACAAACATGTGCAATACTTACATAAAGAGTAACAGAGCTGCTGAACAAGACTAAGCACATGTACAGCATCTTTCTGGTTTACCTAAAACACAAGCATTATTGTGCATAAGTTAACTGCTTTGCTGTGGTTATCACATAAATACCAACAATTAATGCAATACTCCAGAGGAAATTGCTCCTGTCGTTCGTGGTCGCTGAGCGCTGTCGGAGCGAGAAAAACTGATACAACACAAACCAAATAGCGAAACAGCACCCAACACTAACTAATGAAGGCAAAGAAACTGTTTCAGTTTGGCTTTTTCTGTTCACCATTTAGTTAGCATTAATTGTAGGAGCAATTCCATGCAAAACTGTCACATCCATAACACCAAAACAATGCCATGGTATGGTATGATGTGAATGATGACTGCATAAAATTCACATAACATTCACTGGTTGTAGAACAAATTCTGTAAAACTTGTCACATCATTCTCATACAAATACCATGGTATTTTGTTGCAGTTATGTTCGTGACAGTTTGCCTAGAATTGCCCTGTAGGTTCGCAAATTCAGTCTGTGTTGTATCCAATTCTCTCATTCTTATTCCTACTGACAACACTCACCAAGTTCAGCAAAAGGTTTAGTCTTTGGAAAAGAAAAAAAAAAAAAAGAACAGATAAAACTTACAGATCCCTCTTGGATGACAAGACACAGGTCAGCATCACTACTTCTGCTCCCAAAGCCATTGAGAGAAGACCCAGCTAAGTAAATCCTTGAAACTGCATTTAAAAATATGAATGAATGAATGAATAAATGAATGTCATATACAATACTAATGACATGCTTTGCCAAAATATGAACCTATTTCAGCTTACATGGAAAGAGCCTCTGGATATCCCTCTGAAGCTGTGCTCGACAGAGCTCCTTCTTCTCCAAATCATCATCTTGTTGCTGGCATGACAAGTACAGGTCGAGAATCTGCTGACTCAGCTGAAATCAACAGCACCGCCAAATACATTCAAAGTTACCCACAAGGCTCCAAGAGCAACATCACCAAAAAGTAAGGTTATCATCTGTGAAGCACAGACCAGTAAGCACACATACTTTATCCTTGGCTTCTGAACGCAGACTTATCAGGTCGTTATCCTGTGACGTCTCTCCCAAAGATGGCAGACAACCCGTGGGTCTTGGGGACGATAGAGGAGAGCTAACCCGGCCTAGGAGGTCACTGGGATGGGTGTCTACAGCCCTGGCTATTTCCAGTCGGTTGGCTAAAGGAGAGCCAGATGATTTGACTGCTGGTCTGATATAGGGGCCTGGAGGGCTGTGGCACTGCCTCTTCAATTCATGCTGGCCATAGTCATCACTCCTCCTCCTGCAACATACATTACAGTCATGGCAATGGCTTAAGGTCTAGTGAAACCCAAATAAGAATCTAAACCAATATTGGTACTGAAAATATATTAGATGCGAAATGCACACATTCAGCAAATACTCACTTTCTGCCCTTTGTTAATGAGATCCACGTGGCACTGATGGAGGTGTACTGGGAGCAGAACTCCACTGATAGGTGGGGATGACCGGCAAACAAAATGGGAGACCATGGGAACTAAGAGGGGAGTAGGGGGGAGATCATGATCAAACTTCTCAAAGACCAGAAAAGCTAAGTCAAAAATGCCTGCCTAAACTGCCTGGCAATGTCTTCCTATGCACTTTTGCTTGATTATCATCTCCCTGCAATGTTAGTCTGGACTTGACCCCACTGAGCTTGCTGCTTCCACTGGCATTTTCACCAGCAAACAGAGGGAGGCATTGTGAATGAAGAGACAGAATGCTATCAGTCAAAGCAGCCTATAAGTCAAGGGCTGATCCAACATCTCCAACAAGCAATCGTCTCTCACTACCGAATTGCCAGGCCCTATGTATGAAACAAAGTGTAGAACAAGGGGCTGGTTTTATTTCCAGATTAGGCAAATATGGAAAAGAAATATCCTACATCATAATGCAATGCACATTAGACAACTGGCCATGTGAATTTCCACCTTACTTTGAGTTTGTCCGGTTCCTCTGCACCTCAACACGCTGCTGCTGCTGGGAGAAGGCGGATGGTATTGGAAAGTGGCTAAGCAGACCATTGTTTTGCTTATGTTTATGGGGAAAGCCTGGTGATCTTGAGAACATAATCGTTTCCACTAGGGAGGGACATTGAATCTTCTGCCTGCAAATGTAAAAAAAAGTAAACATTTGTCACTCACTTCCTTCTTCACCACAACAAGTCGTTTTCTTTTATGTATTAGCGTGAGCATGAACTCTTACAGTCCAACAAACATCAGATTTGTGAGGTTCCTGATGAATTCCCATATCAGACCTTACATAATAACCACATAAAAGTAATGATGCATGATGCAGTAGTGGAACGCTCCAGTTTTAAGAAAACGCACATTCTTGACATCTACGGCCACAATGTAGAGGGGACCTTTGATAACATAACCCACATGAGGTAAAACTCCATATCTGTTACCTGACATCAAGAAAGGAGATGGATATAATGGTGCTTTCCCTATCTAACAGCTAACGTTATCTATGGGTTGCTAGCTAGCTATCCATTATGTTTTGCAAACGCGTGTTGCTACAGCTACTGTTTATCACTTTCAATCACCGAGCAGCTACAACATAAACTATTACTGTGTATCTTTAACGAGACTGTCAAAGCAAACACATTAGTAACTAACTTACAACACACAAAGGCATGTTTTGATCACAACGTATAATATGGGCTAAGCTAGCAGGACTAGCAGCGTGTACCTTAGCTACGTTACTAACCCTGAAGTTATGAGACAAATAATACCTTATGACAGCTGATAACTATAGAGCTGAATTATGTTACCTAAGCAAAAATATACGTACGTTAAATCTATGCACCATGGCATGGACTTACCAAGAGGCCTCTCAGATCTTTTAGCGATACCAATGAAGTGCAACTGCACTGTTATACTCTTTTCCTTCCTCGTAAGCTAGCTTGGTTGTTTGTTATGCGCTAACTACATCCGGTTGACAGAACCGTGACGTAACTTGTCAGCTTGTGTGCATAAAATATCAATATATTCAAATAGGCCAATTCTAGGCCAGCCACACACATTGTTATGCAAGATAATCAAACTATATTTTTGGCCTCAGTGTGACGCGTTGCCCACGTTTCTTTTCTTCTGGAATACATTCGATCAAGTAGTTATAGGTCTATAATAAGAATGAGGATTTAACACAGCCTAAACACATGGGCCGACATATAAAATAAGCTACATTTTCTGTATATCAAAAATTCTGACAAATTGGTCTTATTGTAAATAAGTAGGGTTGAGTAAGTGGACCAACCTACATCATCACAAAGTGTGTGTGTGAGAGAGACTGTGAATATAATATTGTATATTGTATGCTACAGAATTCCTGATGAAAGCACCTTACAAAATCAAGTTGACATTTGTGGCTTGTCAACATGTAGCCTAGGCTACATTTGTTAGGGCGTATTCACTCCCACCAGACACAAATTAGTTTGTGATGTTAGACGTTTGTAATAAGTGTGGTAGTGTGGTGCGGAGGTATAAGCTGGATGTCAGGGGGTCAGGCTACTGGCTCTGAAGCCATTCTGATCCTCCAAATGACATCATGGGATCTCATGGAATTTCGCACTGATGTCAGATGATGAACATTGTTTCAAAAGACTCATACCACTATGATTTGGTGCCAGTGACTGACCGAATAAATGGAAACTGAACCAGCCCACATAGGGTATGCGCTTCCCATGCATCTTTCTGGAGATTCACACCGATGGTTGAAAATGGCCAAAATACCAAATTCCAAAAGATCAAAATGTTCAAAAGACCAAATTCTTTTCTTATTTAACACCAAGCCTCTCAAGATCGTAATGTGTAGACCATGCTATTAACTTGTTGGTGTACTGAAAACGTGTTAAAAGTGGCTATCTCGGCGAACTGTGAATACTCATGACACTATACAATTCCTGAGGAAGTGTCTGCTTTGTAAGATGAACAGTTTACCAAAAGGCACTGAATCATAGCCCTATTACGAATGTGATCCGGAGTGGACATGCCAGGGTCATTCGAACATCTGACTACATTAGGGCAGCCTAACGAACTTGAAGCACATCCATTACATCAATCAGTAAAAGCTCGGGGGTGCATATTGCGTGGACATGATATGCCGCCTGCCTCTTGCGTTGGAATCCGAGGGATGATCAGCGTTCTGCACTTGCACCGTGAAACAAAGTAGATCAGAATCCTACGCGCTTCCACCGAGAACAGGGACACGTTAAATGCAGCAGGCTGTGATTTCTATATAATCGTTGAGATGATAGACTGCGAAATCCTTTGCTTACCCGTGAACCATGTTTTAGAAATCTCGTGCGAGGGCTACATGGATGCCGTAATTTGTTAGCGCGGAGGCAAATTAAGATATTACTCCAATTCCCACCCCAAAACATTGCTCAACGACAAGATAAGCTGTTTCCAGGAATTCGCCTTTCATTCTCAGGGTCTCTCATCAGCTCTTTTCGCCAAGATAATGGGGTAAGTGGCTTACATTTCAATGTGGATGCAGAAATTTGTACGGCTAAATGCAGGGAGAGCGGATAACATTTGATTTGTGGCAAACAGCCTACATAATTCCACGAAGTAAATACTCACTTAAATGTTACATTTGATTTATTAGAACACTTTCATTCAACAGACTCATATCTATTCGTGTTAAGTAGCCCAACTCGACCTGCAGTTCAGTGCTGGTCAGAGCAGTCACTTGAAATGACCTGCTATGTGATGTTTGTGCAGGTCCACCGTAATCAGCAAACATGATCATAGATCATTTCAAAAGTAAAAATAGCCATGGTCCATACCTAAAATACTCACGTTGTTTCAGCTGAGAAGTTGTATCACTGAATATCCCTTGTGCGCACCACGCTATGGACTGGATTCCCTCAATAAATGAATGGAATGTCTGTATAGGAACTAAGAGAGCATCATTTTTAAGCTCACCCATTGCTTACAATGAAGAGTTGAATGTTGTTTAAATGGCGACCTAAATTGTAGATTGCTTGACGTTGTAGTCCGACTCGCTTCTAAAAATACTACTCTTGGGTTGTAAAACAAGAACGTGTTTAGCATGCGTTATGGTCCAATGTGTTAGCATGAATGGCCACGGAAAAGGGCTGCATTTGAAGCACTTTCCCTTTCACACCCATTTGCACTTGCACCAGAATATATATTCTGCTGAAAATGTATGTTCGTCCCTCTTCTCTACAACACAGCATATGGTTATTTGATTGATTTGTTTGCTCTTGAGGACGTTTATGTATCCGTGCAAACATCAGAACCTGCGAGTCACTCAGACCTTCACGGAGGGCTTTGGGGATGTGATAAGCCTAGCGCAGATAAGTAGCATTCCTGACATCTCCTAATGTAAGGCCCTCCCACGTAAGTCCAGCTGCAGACCGTTCGTAATCTAATGAACCACTTACTGTTCACATTCAACTATTGCCAATTCAAAGGTCAGGAGTGAAAGATAAATTTAGGTACTTTGTATAGCTTCAGCTATACAGTTATTCTTGAAGCCTACATCACCAGATGCATTACAGCTTAAAGGAATCGGAATAGTATGGAGCCCTGGAAAGCTCAAGTGATATTTTTAAGCGTCTTCGTGCTCACCTTATATAACATCGTGAGCAAGATTTACTAAAGCGTGGCCATGATTAATAAAATGTGCGAACATTATTGAAAATTGCGAGTACGATGCCATTCAAAATTGTGAACACAAATAAGTAAAACGTGACCTTTATATGGCCTAATGTAGCCTACTCAAGTTAGAAAACATTGTGAGCACAATTTACTTATAACAATTTAAAGGGAACACTTAATGTTACTGTGCCAATTACAGTGGGTCAGATTGAGTAATTTGAGGCATTTTGACGTGGATTTAGTGGTTTTCTATGTTTTAGGTATGGCGCACAAACACATATAGGCATACTGGCAACTCTAGCCGCACAGCACGGCATAATTGTAAGTCTTATACTTTAAAAAGAATTCTGAGGACAAGCCGCCATGCCTATGATGGTTAGGTTCCATTATTGATTTTATTTTGGACCAACTCTAAGGCCCAGAGAGGTTCCATGGGTATTGCTGGTTGCACAAGAAATGTGTAGAGCATGGTTTGCGGGTCAGAAAAGTAGATGTGCGCATCATCCTAAGTGAGCTTGGCCCTGAGGGCTACTAGTATCACTGCCGACAACACCTGAGAAGGAGACTACTTCTCTCGTGGACCTAATTTCATATGGCACGTTGACTCCTATGATAAACTGAGCCCATATGGAATCTACATAAACAGCTTTAGCAGGAAAATTATTTGCCTGAATTTACAAATAGTGACCCGCGTGTTATTGGGAGGTAGCCTACTACAGAGGCTGTAGAGAGGTTTGGTACGGACATAGTCCAGAATGTGGTCCTTCGCAACATGCAAGTTGCGGCAAAATAATGGAGACAGCAGAGCGGGCCAGTCAAAATTTTGATAGGGAGAAGTAGTGCCAATCAAATAATAGAGAGTGGGTGGGTTGTAATGAGGAGAGAAGGAATTGAGCTCTACATCCAGACGAGAGTCTTTTCGCTGTTGACTACGTGGACAACACCCTGATCCAGCTGTTTCATGGGACCTGCCCAGGTGTACACTAATATTTTCAATAGGCCTAGATGTATTGTCTGCAAGGGATGTGGATGTCGAAGTGTCATGAAATTAGGTCCGAAAGAGAAGTATTATCTCCTTCTCAGGTGTGGCCGGCTTGATACTTATAATTATACCATGGTGGATGGCTAGAGTTGCCTGTTTGTGTGCCATACCTAAACCATGGCAAACTCTTACTAAATCTATGTCAGAATGACTCAATCTTGCCCACTATGTGTATTTGGCACAGCAACAGTAACAGTGTTCCCATTAAATTATTACAAGCACACTGTGGCCTCATCTTACTAATTTGTACTCACAATTTTGAATGACATCATACTCATGATTTTTGGTAATGTTAGCATGTTTTATTAATAGTGGTCATGCATTAGTAAATCATGCTTATGATGTTATATAACGTGAACACGAAGATACTTACCAGCTTTCCAGGGCTCCGTAGAATAGAATACATGTTGTGGGGAAACATACTGTTAATGACATGACTGAGAAACGTATCTTTTCTAAAAGGTTATTTGTTGATGAGTTGCTGATCTGAAGCATAAAATTACTATCAAGGGATTTGCTGGGTTTATTTCTTTCTCTCAATTATAATAACACATGTTAAGCATCATTTCATATTGCTGTACTTCAGTTGCTTAACTTAGCTCTTTGATAAGCCATTAATGTTTTGCCTTGAACATGTAATGGATCCATGCCTCTACAGTGACTGTATGTAAGTCAGTGGTGTCAGTTGTGTTTCTCACACAAAGCTGTTATATCGTGGTTATGTGTGACTATGTTGGCCAGCTGCAACTGCAGAGAACTGGAGACTCTCATGAGACTTAGCAGTACTTACGTTCCGCAGTTCCAAAAGTGAGGTTCACTAAACCCACCCCATCCACAGATAGGCTAAGAAAACTCAAGACAAATCTGAGCTTTAAAATATTGATTGTTCACACGGTGGACCTTGTTTTATTAGTGTTACATGCTGATAGTGTTATTTTAAAAAGTTATTGTCTCTCTTAATCTTCCTGTAGGTGAAGTGGTGTATTTATGTAACCCAGCAAGGCACAGAGACCATTCCTATGCAGGTTTTGGTATAAAGTAGGTTGTTTTATTGAGCCATTTTATGCAGCTACTTAATATTTAAATTTTTTGGTTCTAAGGTGTTAAAAAGTAACATCTATTATCAGTGTGCCATATCAACCTGACAAAATGTTCTGGTATATCTGGGCTATATCAGGCTGCAGATATAAGAGACTAGCATCTTCACAGTTCTTTTGCTCTAGAGGGCCATGCGAGAAGGTAAAGAGAATTTCAGATGGAAATCAAATCACTAGTGAAAGGCACAACAGGCAATACTTGAAGCTGTTTTTAGGTTAATTTACCAGCTTTGTATTGACTTTGATGGTTAAATGGCTCATCACAAAATAAAGCCTCTCTAGACTTTATGCGAAGTTACAACACTTGCAGATTTTTCATGGTGAGCTGATATCAGACGAAACCGAAACTGAATGATATTGAAATCGAGCTTATTATTATCAGTCAACATAACTCCAAGAAAATGATAAGTGATTGGTAGAGATTACCTTTGCCATGAAAGTTGTTTATGCCAATGTCCCTCTTCAAGCATGACGAAACATCAGAAAATGGTGGCAGGCCAAGTAAGGAGTGATCAGGTAAAACATGTTCTTCACTTATTTAAAGCTGAATCTGCTAGTAAGTAAGTCACTGTCATATTCTCAGTTCAGTGCAGGCCTCTGTGAACTGTCATTAGGTTATAAATGTTAGAAATTGTATCCCTTGCAACAACTTATGGGACAAGTACTTCACTCAGGAGTAAAAAATATGTACATGTCTTGTACCTTTGCCTTTTTGTCAGCTTTTTGTTATTGTTATTTTCACTCAGGATGAAGTTTATATAGTTATCATGTAGCTGGTTAGACTGAGTCAAGTCTTAAAACACGTTAGAACTGGGCTTTTTAAAGTGTCTATGGAAAAATTAATGAAAACTTTAACCAACTTACCAATGTACTATACTGCGCCATATTTTGATGTATTTTGGCTAGAGTCACACAGATTTTTATTTATTTATTTATATTTTTCAATTGATATATTATATTTTTATGATGTTCTTTGATGATGATACCTGGTGTGTACTTGCATGAAAATAATCTGGATGCATCGTAGGCCTACAGTATTTCTGTCCCTACTGTTCATATATACTATTCATACCTTATTACCACGCATTAGCTATGAGATTGTCTCAGGAGTGTCTTGATTTGTAGGGTTGTCAAAAAAACATAATTCAGATACTAATCGGATAAATATTACTTCTGTATTTACTACAGAACTACGACTACGACACTCCAGTTTACACACAATTTGACACAGCGCTGCAGACAGGCACAGGGCAACTTTCTTTAACACATGAAAATAAATTTACTTAGCTGGCTGGACATGGTACTGTAAGTGCTGCTGTCAGTTGAAACCTTTGCTTCAGAATTCTTTTCCCCTTCCATGGTATCAAAAACAAATTCAGTGTTGAGTATTTTTCTGGGTATCACTATTTGAAGTATCATGACAATCCTAGTAGATATAGTAAAAAGTTCAATACAAAACTTTGTTGCTGTTTCCACAGACACACACATTAAACACCCAATCTGTCTCATCTATTCAACTTTACACCTTCTTCAATTTTTCTATTTTAAATATTGCTGTTCATTTGGCTGAGTCCTGTGTCAGCACAAAAGAAGGATCCCTAAAAGTGGAACCATTTCACCTCCTGATCGGCATGGCAAAACTCATCATTCCTGAGGTGTAATGGAACATGTTTCTCTGGCTATGCATTCTCTTTTATGACGTTTGGATCGAGCTTTAGCCTTAGCGAGCCAAATGCACCCTGCCGGCTCTGCAAGAGTCAGTGCCAGCACATTGTAAATGTTTGTCAAGCTGGCACATGTACACGCACGCAGAAATGCAAGGAAAAAGAGCACCAAGGCTGGGAGAGTTGCTCTAATTATATCAGTGAGGACTATGGTGTATTTGTGCTTTATGATAGTGACAGTCTAAACATGTAGTGGAGGAGACTGTGGTTCTGTGTGTATGTGTTTTGTTGTTGGTGGTGCGTATGTGTGTGTGCAAGTTTGTGTGAGTTATCTGACTACGCCGGTCCTTAGGGTCATGGGGAAGGAGTTTCTCTGAGCTATAGCAGGAGTAATATATCAGTGGAAACCCATAGTAATGAAATGAAGCCAACTGCTTTTAAGCTAACTGAATTATTAGCACAGGCACTCAAAAATGTACCATAAGGGCATGAATGGTATCCATGCTGGTGCCAACAGGCATTTAAGATGAGGGATGTTACCCACTGATATGCCATGAAAATATCACCCTAGAGATCCGTTGTTACTCCTAAAATTACTAGAATAAGCCAGTAACTAGTTATTTCTGAGTAAACAAGTTTGAACCCCTGTCAGAACAGGCATTAGCCTATTATAGAGTTCGGGACTGTGACACAATGGTGCCTTTTTTGTTACTTTACCCTTAACCTGTAAAAATAACAGGTAGCTGATTACTAAATAAATGGGTCCATGGAGCTTCCAAGCTTAACCCTAATTTTCTACCCTGCTGCACATGTATCAATGTATTACTGAACATGCATTGTGTGTTTTGGCTTGTTTTCCCCAAATGTTAGTCAAATATAGGATCACAATTAAGTCATGAGGAAAAGATGGTTTGAATATTAGTACTTGTTGATTTTCTGTGTGAATCCATACATAGTTATGCCTTTAGTCAGATGGTACCATTTGGTCCATAGCCTATACAACAGCCCCTCAGTTCTGAAAGTGTAATGATGTGTAAGGGTGAATTTCTTTACAGTGTTTTTTGATGCACAACTTCTAGTGTGCTCCTATTGCTATTGCTAAGTCCAGAAAGAGCAATAATTTTTGATGCTCAATTTGATCAACCTCCAACCAAGTAACTTGTCATGTTGAATCTGTTGTTTTGGGGGGGGCCAATGGTCTTTCTAATTTTGCACGTCTGCCTTATTCCAAAAAACTGGGAAGTTGGTTATATCCCACTCGAAGTTTACAACAGCCAACATCAAACTAGCGAACATAAACAAAAAAGCATGGCTGACAACTTTGATAAGCTAGTAGGCCTATGTTTGAGAAGAGACTAACCCAAACAAACCCAATCTTTTTGTGAGATGTGTTCATTTATTTTTACATTTATTGTTACTCAAGAACTTCATGCAGAGAGTATATAGTTATATATTTTCATGCAGACTTCCACGCAGAAGAGGCTATGTCTAGACGTTATTTTGTATAGCCAGTATATACAGATAAATATTGTCTTGCTGTTTTTTTATCATTTATGGTGTGTGTGGGTGTCATCACTTGTGTGACGTCACACTGTTGAAACTTGGCCTTGTTTCCTTGGTCTGAAATTTTTGGATTTGCCAGTCTTCTGGAAAACAGCATAGCAATAGCCTCTTTCTTTGCTAGATTTATTGTTACAGGTGTTCACCAAAGGTGAATCCAGGTTTAAATAACAGGAACAGGAAAGAGGCTTGCCCATCCTGAAATGGGTTAAATAAAGCCAATTCAAATCCAATGTTTGTTTTCATTTGCTATATCTACAAAGTGCGATATATATATTTCAGGCACTTGTATTTCTTGTTGGTAGAATTTACATGGTACACACACATTGAAGAGCATTTCAACTCAATCGTTCAATAACAGACCATGCCGTTATATATGCCATTCTGTCAATATGTTACATCAGACTGAGAATGGCTGTAGCTGCTCTTTTGTAAGTCTGTCTCTGGCTTAGTTTGCATATCGACAGCCGCCCGGCCTTAGTCAAATGATCTCCTCTATGGATAACACAGGCCTATTCATGCAGTCGTACAGATGTACAATCATACATCCGTTATGGTAGTGCTATGGTCTTTGGCCAACACAAGTGCAGTGGGGGTGCATGTTTTGCAACATTTTTCACAGCAGAAAATTCTAAAGTCAAGATGATGCTGATGCCGACGCTGTCAATGTGATTGCCCCCTCTCCTGCACTGCCTTGCAGCGCTCAGCTCGCACACAATCTGCCCTGTTTTAGCTCAAGAGAGAAAAGGTGAGAGTGAGATACAGAGAGAGAGAGAGAGAAATGTCCCTGCGAATAATCACTTCACTGTGCCATCTTAACATTCGAGCACATGCTTCTCTTTTTCTCATGCTCACCTCTCATTTCCAGCATCCTTGCAAGATGTCACCTCTATGCAATGCAAAACACACTGAAGACCTTCATTTAGAGGAATCTTGCAGAGACTTGCAGGCCTTCACCGAGCTGGATTTAGCAGTGCTTCCAGTTTTACTGCTGGTCTACTCTCTTCCACTACTTTGTCAGACAAATGTATTGACATTCCTTCCGAAGTGGAGAATTCCGTCTAACAAATCTAAATGGAAACGATGGCATAGTGATGGCCTGAGTCTGTTTATTATGTGCTGAACAGACCTCTCTTATGGCGTTATTTTGTTCATTGTGAAAGGATGCTGAAATATTTAAGTTCCAGATTTGTGTGACTGTCTATGATATAACAGGGTGAAAAAATATGACAGCTTGTTTTTTTTTTGTGCCTTCACTTAACACTTTTGTACATTCACTTAATATTCTGTAGCTTAAATTATTAAAACTGGCGTAGATAGCATTCTTACAATCACAGTGAGAGAATTATCATTGTCTGAGTTGAATGGAAGACAGGTAATTGAAGAAGAACACAGTACAGTTTTAGCAGACTCCATCAAAACTGCACTCTTGTGCAATGTGGTGATTCAGGGATTTCAGGCCTTCTGGTCTATGCTGTTTGACAGAGCCATTTTGGAACAACGTACAGCCTCGGTAAACAATTATATAATCCCCCACACACTGCTGTTCCAATCCCATTCTATTACCAGTCTTATGATTTGGGTTAATAGTTTATATTTGCCATATGTGAATACTTACAAATGCACTCATTATTGGCCATAATAGAATACCATTGTTTCTATATCTTCATGTAATTATTTATGGCTATTTCCAGGCAAAAATCTCAATATCAGTAAATGAAAATACAGTTTTAGGCTTTAGGCTGACATACTGTAACTAATGCAGTAACATATTTGAATGTCAATGTCAAAGCATTTTGTTTTGTTTATTTATTTCTTTAGTTTTGCCAGGCTATAAATGGGCTGCTGGAAGATTGAGTAGTGAAGTCTTCTTTCTTTACTCTCCTTTTTTTCTCCCTGTGAGAGCCCTACGCTTACAGCATGCAAGATCTTCCCTCATGTGACATTACATTGCTCAGATCAGTCTTTATGATAATCACATTTCTTTATGATAATCACATTTCTTCACTCATCACACTGAAAGAAACCTACTGTCAGGCTCTTATTCAGTGTAGTCTTTTTTTGCTCCTCTCTCTTTCTGTCTGTTATTCAGTGTAATCTTTCTCTCTTTCTCTCTCTCTCCTTCTGTCTGTTTTTTACGTTTTTTCCCCCCACCTCCCCCCTCCCCATATGGTGATTGCTGTTGAATTTTAATGTTAATTATGCAGTTATGCAGTGCGCCTTTGATGTTTCTCTAAGATTTTCAGCCCCTTGGTGCAGCGTAAGCACTTCCCTGTCTGCTGTGTGCTTCCCTCTGCTCTCTCCCTCACTCCTGCCCTCTGTCATCTTCCTCCTCCTCCTCCTCCTCCCTTTCTCTTCTCTTTCACTCACTATACTTCCTACCTGTTTTCTCTCTCTCTCTTTCTCGCTCTCTTTTCCTTGTCTATATCCCAGTGCATCAGCCTGATGGGGGTTGATTGGGAGCAAGCTAATGGAATGGAGTATGGTGATTTGCCCAGGTATGGGAATAGGGGTTGGAACCGCAGACAACAAGCCAGGTCTTTTTTTAAATACATACTTGAATGTTTTTCTCACGGCTGCAGCTGCTATTACTGCTTGAGATCAAGGGGGAGGGGAGATGAGGCTGCCTGCCTGCCTTTCTTGACACAACATGGAGCACAGTGCAGCTCCAACATTCATGGAGAGAGAAGACAGTGTGTGTTTGTGTGTGTATGTTGTATCTGTGTGTGTTTTTATTTTATTTTTTATTTTTTGAGTCTTGTCTGGTTCTAGGGGAATGCATGGACTCGGCACAGATGTTCAGATGTTCTGATAACCCCTTCTCCTTAACCCCCCCCCATCTCAACCTCACCCGTCCTATCCGTGTTTGTGAGAAATCCAAAGCTGCCCACCCCCTCACTGTTCTCGGGGGAGCAACGTCTGCAAATAAGTGTGCTTCCATGATGCTGCATACTCTGTCTATTAAGCCCCCTCCTATTAACCTATCTCAGGTGGTGGCCAGACTGGTGAGCAAGCAGCCCCCATGTGCATATTTATGAAAGTGCATAGACTGTTTGTGTGTGTGTGTGTGTGTGTGTGTGTGTGTGTGTGAGAGAGAGAGAGAGAGAGAGAGAGAAAGAAGGAGAGAGAGAGAGAGAATGCGTGTGTGTGTGTGAGAAAGAGAGAGAGAGTGTACATGGTGTATGTGTGTGTACTGCTCACCTCTGCTCTCTGCTGAAGACACACTGCAAACATGAGGTAGAGAGAGAAATATGAAGCTCTATTTTAAGATTGGTCTTTTGGTTGGTTCAGATGGAAAATTATCTAAATCGCTTGAAGGGAATCTGATGGAAAATAACTGCATTGCCTTTGGTGTTGCTTTTAATTGAGCTGTCTTCTTTTTTGGGGTATATTAAAAAGATAGGATGCAGAGGGAAAAAAACAGTACCCAAGGGATCTCAATATTTTTCATGATTATTTTCAAGACCTATGAGCACACTCAATTTTTTAGTGGTTAAGACAAATAGACGGGGGGTAACAGTTGTTTTTGTTGCCTGTTGATGTTACTTAAAAGGCTTTCCGTTTGATAATGCATAATTACGCGAGTCTTCGCTTTAAAGCCCTAGTTGGGTATTCAAAGGTTTTACAGTTGTTTGAAGACTAAGATGTCCGCAGCATTGACCTGGAGCCTCAGCCGCACAGCATAGTGTACTGCATTTGAACTCTACAAAATTAGCGTAGAGCTCACTACAGCCACCAGCCATCTACGAAACCACCCAGTGCATTACTACAATCTCCTTTAAACAGTTTGCTTCTTTTGTTTATTGACAAGGAATTTCTCAATAAATGTGTTATACAAATGAAGAATAGTTTCCTTTGACTGTGGAAATATACTAATTTCATATACATAAGCCTACATGTATGAACATAATAGCATTTTTCTTGCATTGTTTCTTCATATGTAATTCTTTTGTTTGTGACTATGTTTGGTGCAGTATATGTTTGTTTGTATACAAGCACATATGTATTGCTTTGGCCTCATGGCCAATAGTACACTCGGGGTGAGCGTGTAGGAAAAGCTCAGTCAGGGGCGGGCCCCTGGCTTGACAGGTTACTGCGAACAAAACTATAATTAGTCCGCCAACCCTCTGCGAAAACCAAACAGCTGACATTTCTATTTCGGCCCGCGTGGATCCAGCCCTCCTGCCTTGGCGGCGTCTTTTGTGTGCACTTCACCCACATTGTAAATGGTGGGTGGCCTTCTGACACTGGTGCCACCTGCAAGCAGCCCAGAGCCACTTGAGCCAAGATGGAGGCCGGTGGCGAGATGGTGATCCAGCTTCCTGGTCACTCCAGTGGTAGCAGCGGCGGCAGTGCGGGGTTCGGGGAGACGGTGGTGTTGCGGCACAAGGAGGTTCACCACTTCTTCTTTGTGCCCTTCAGGGAGCAGCCGATCTACAGCACCCGTGCACACGTCTTCCAGATCGACCCCAGCACCAAGAAGAACTGGGTGCCCACCAGTAAGCATGCTGTCACCGTCTCCTACTTCTACGACAGCACCAGGAATGTCTACAGAATCATCAGTCTGGATGGCACAAAGGTAAGAGTGAAAACTTCACTTGTTGGTTTATGATTCTAAAACCCGCTGCAGTCGAACATAAAAACCAGCACCAACTAATCACAGTTGAATACATTTTGTGGCCATTTGGCCATTTTTGATCTCACTCATATGGTGCCATTTGCTGAGGGCTGCTTGGCCTTTGTTACTCATTTGCCCCCCTCATGGGAACATTTCATCAGTGCAGATGGAACGCCTGTCGCCTCTGACTGTCATCAGCAGATGTGAATTTGGGAATTAATCAGTGGCTGGACGCCATGTAGAGAGTGACAGATTAGAGAGAGGCCACTGACCATCACACACACGCACACACACACACACATGCATGCACATGACTTGGGCCCAAAGATAGGGGCAGATGTCTGACCTGCTTTCGCTAAAAGTTCCTCTCAGGCTCACTCTGTAACCTGAGACCTAGGTTGCCGTGGAGCTCTCTGGTCTCTAGGCAACATCAACAGTGTGGCGGCACAGTAGCTGTAGAATGGCAGCTTCCGGTTGGCAGCAGAAACAAGAAGCAAGCAAGCAAGGAAAAAGACACTCTAGATATGCTATGGAGGGCAGTGCTTTGTAGTTTTGTCTTTCTAGCCATGACAAACAGTTCCTGCCTCAACCTATGTTTTTTTTTTCATTTGCAGCCCATTGATGTAGGATGACAGATCTCAAAAAGCCTGGCCCACACATTGCACTTAAAAAGCAGTATCGCTCTATTTCTGTTGGGAAGAGTATCTATCATTAGCCAGGTTTTTCTCCAGCAGGGACCTTATCTATCTGAAAATTCACACACAGTAGAAACTCCGGTAACAGTTTACTTGAGGTTTTCAACATAGGGTTGACATGAACCTATCATAAGTATGACATGACACGTATCATGAACATGTGATGAGACTTCAAAATGTTTTTGACTGTTGTCATTAAGTGTCATTCGGTTTTGCAATGTCTAATCCCCAAACAGTGTCGACTTAACATTACAAAAACAGAATGACCCTTAATGACAACAGTAATAAACATTTTAACATGTCATTACATGTTAATGATGGTGTCATGTCTTATGTCTCATGTCTCTTATGTTTAAAGTAAAGTGTAACCGAAACACCTTAGCTCTCTGGTTTCTGTCTTATCTGCAAGAGAGAGCTATGTGGAGAGAGTTGGTTAAAATAGCCCCATCAGCATACCCTACTGTGGAAGGACTCTTCACTGTCTCTTCCTGTGCTGTCCAGAACAGAAATAAGGTTGCCATGCGATCCTAGTCTGTCACTGTATGTGTGCGTGTATGTGTGTAGCCCAGACAGATTTTTTTTTTTCCCAGGCCCTGTCAACCCCTCTGGTTTGACGCTATGATTATCTAGCCTGAATCCCCCTGCATACACGCTGGGTCAATGAACTGCCTGGTGGCACTAGTGTGTCCTGCTCGAGGGAGCAGTGGAGCCAAGAGCAGTGAACCCAGCGGTTCTGCTTGCCCTCACTACTCTCTCCTTTTTTTAAAGCAGTCATGGATATGGTGTGTCTGTATTAGCAAAAGGCCAGGGAACTGACACACAGTCACAGTGTGAGCGAACACACACACACACACACACACACACACACCACACACACACACACACACACACACACGCACACACACACACGCACATTCACCACAGGGGAAATACATAGCCAGTATCTCACTTCACCTCCAGTCATCTCATCCCAAAATGTGACCCACAAGTGGCACTCTCTCTCTCTCCTCTCTCTCTTCATAACCCTTTCTTTCTTGTCATTCTCATTTGTTCTTCTCTTTATGACCCCCTTGACTGCCCCTCCTGTTTCTTTACCCCCATTTCTCTTTCCTATTATTCTCTCTCTCTATCATCTCTGATGCCTCTTCTATCTTTATGCTTCCCTCTATTTCTCTCTCTCTTTCTCTCTGCCACATCTTTATGTCTCTCTCCCCTTTCCACTCCCTCCATCCCACCCATTAAGAGACATGCCGTATGGACGCTAGCCTTTCTCTCTCTCACAGAGGGACTCATTGCTGGTATGTGTGTGTGTGCGTGTGTGTGTGTGTGTGTGCGGTGTTAGCCACCGCCCTCTGCTCCACTGCGGCTGGGCTCCGGCAGGCCCAGGGCCTGGACCTCTGTTTAGCATTCCAGCGGTGAAGCCGGGGTGTATGCAAGAACATGAAAACCCTCCAAACTGTCAGCTCCTAGGGGCTGTGCTCTTGCTTAGGAGAAAAAGAGGGGAAAAAAACAGCACAAGTAAGCAATATAGCATTATTTCAATGTATTGCCAGTGCTGTTGTTCAGTACACTTTTATCCTTAGGAAGGAGAGAGAAAAAGATCCAAGATGAATTGCTTTCCACAGTGTTCACTTGCTGGTTTCATATTAAACACAGGATTTTTAAAAAATGATGCAAATATTGCTTAAAAGGATTATGGGTTGTTTTGGGAACAGTGCTTGAGTAGATGGTGATGGCGAGTGACGCCGTTCCTCATTGCACCACATATTAATGCAAGCTACGGGCATGCTTGACAACACATGGCACGTTGTTCATTTTTATTATTCTGTGTATGGTTAGCTGAGACAGACAGACAGACACAGACACACACGCATTCATACGCACTCACATGCACATGTGCTCGAATGTAGATGCATGCATGCACACACACACACACGCACAAACACACACACACATACACACAAACACACATGCTCAACAACCCAGGGAGCTGTGTGTGTGTATGTCTGTGTGTGTGTGTGTGTGTGTGTGTGTGTGTGTGTGTGTGTGTGTGTGAGAGTAGCGGGAGCCTAATGAGAGCGATCGCTCTTCCCTGCACCAGCTAAGAGCAGCGAGTGGGCGGATAGGATGGGAGGATGGGAGAGGAGAGCAGAACAGCGCAGAAGAGGCGAGAGGAGAGGAGAGGAGAGGGGCTGAGCACTCTGCTTTCCCAGTGGACTGGAGGTGGTTTGTGTAACACGGGAGACAGGAAGCTGAGGGAGGGAGACTAGAGTGCTTTTGTAGTTGTTGTCTCCTCCACCCCCACCTCCACACCTCCATCCTCCACCACCATCCATCCATCCATCCATCCATCCCTCCATCCATGCACCCACCCACTCACTCACTCTCCATCACTATAATTACATGGATATCGGGCTCTTTTTCACAATCCAGAAATATGTGGGTGTGCCACCATTGGTTGAATGGTGTGCTGGTACTGCTATGTGTGTGTTTATCTATCTATCTATCTATCTATCTATCTATCTATCTATCTGGAGTATTTATCTATCTGCAGTGCCTATCCATCCATCCATCCATCTATCCACACATCCACCCATCCATCCATCTGTCCATCCATTCGTTCATTTATCCGTCCCTCTCTTTATCCATCCATCAGTTCGGGGAGATTAGTGTAATGACGTATGTATTATGTATTTGTCTCTGGTACAAGCAAGCATTCATAAACCATTAAGGCAGCCACTCTGTGAAAGTAATTAATAGCCCTATAATGCGAGGATGGACCAAGTTCAATTATAGGCCTTTGAAGTCCTTATACCCGTCTGCTTTTTTTTTCTCCCTTATGGGCCACACTGTTTATTGTTGTCCTGAGAGACCAACACATGATTCATGAGCTTAGAGCCTGCATTTGCTAAGGCAGCAGCAACTGCTGCAAAAAAAAAATACTTATCACCATAACCACCATTTATGCTCTCCGCACTCTAGTCAAGACCTGTGGTTGTGGCAGTGTTTAAGGTTCTGCTCCCCGATGAGGAGCGTCGTTTATAGGCTACGCGTGGGATGGGGGAAATGTGTGTGGAAGAACCCGCATGCACTGGTGATGATTTATGCTTTCTGAGTCATATCGTCACAGGGGAGTCTTGTTGGTTTATTGGCTTGGTGAGACTGCGATTAGTGGCCTTACACACAAGCTCTGACCAGTTCAGGATGTCTCCAGTGCCACACACACACACACATAAATACACACACACACACACACACACAGAGAAATACACATACATACACACAAAAAGATTGTGTGTGGCGCTGCCCGAGAGCGAAGTTGTGACCAGTCACAGGCCACCGCTGTGCGACTGGAAGTGGAAGATGTTTTATCTTTGTCTACTTTGTCCCTAAATTACATGTGTGAAATCTGAATACACTGCATGTTTTTTTTCCTTGGGTAGCTGAGGTACTGTCTCCCTGGCAAAGACATTTAGCCTCATACACAGTGCAAAATTCTTCATTTAGAAAGTGATGGCCTACATTTTAAAATGAGCTCTCTCTCAGGGGGAAGAAGACTTTAAGTACCGATACATTCATTCAATGCGTGGAGATCGTCAGAGCCCATTTCCACAGAAATCTCGCTCCTGTGCAGTTCTACGCAAGCAGTTGCATTGATGTGTGAAAGCATTTGCTGCATTTTTGATGTAACGAAAAATTGTTTTTGTTATTATGATGCGCACAAGTGGCTAGATGAGGAGGAGGTTGGACTAGTTGTTTTTTGAGAATTTCAGATCTGATCTAAAAAATGTCTGTGAGTGACTGAGGAAAAAACTGAAATCGCAGAGATGCAGTGTTATACCTTAGCGACGAGCAGAGATGCAGTGGTTTACCTTAGCAATGTTACAGTTGACTCTGTAGTGTGTGCCGTGTTCACTGGTGCTGGGACTATGTCATTACCAGCTGCCAGTTCCGTGTTGTCTGCGCAAGGTGTTGAGGATGCACTTGTTTCTCTCTCCCCAGGCAATAATAAACAGCACTATCACCCCAAACATGACTTTCACCAAGACGTCACAGAAGTTTGGCCAGTGGGCTGACAGCCGTGCCAACACAGTATATGGCCTGGGCTTCTCCTCCGAGCGGCACCTCACTAAGGTGGGTGGAACTCTCTTTCCCATGCTCTCTCTCTCTCTCTTATTCTCTTTTTGTGCTGCCAGTCATTTGTTTTGTCTCTTTCATTTTCTCTTTTTTTTCTCTCTCCATCTTGGCATTTCCTTCCATTTTCTACTACCCGTCTCTAGGTTTCTGCCTGTTTCTCTCTCTCTCCCTCTCTCTCTCCATCCTTCTCTCTTTCTCTCTCTGTAACCCCCTTTCCTTTCTCTCTGTCCTCCCTCCATTCCTCTTCGTCTCTCTCTCTCTCCCTTCAGTTGGGGAACACCTACACACTGTGGTCTAATGAGAAGCTCTACAGTCATCACTGTGTGGGTGGCTGGTCGGCATGGTGTGGTGCTCTCCTCTCTCCTCTCCTCCTCCTGTTCTCTCTCTCTTTCTGTCCATTTCTCTCTCTCTCTCTTACCCTTTCTCCTCTCTTTCTCTCTCATTCTCCGTCTCTCTCTCCTCTCTCTTTTCCCTTCTTTTCCTTTCCTCTCTTTCTTTCCTTTTCTCTCCCATCTCTCCCCCCCCCCCCTCTCTTTCTCTTTCTCGCTTCCCTGCTGTATTATGATGAAGCTCTGTCGTGAACCGGGGGTGGAGAAGCAGAGTTGAGCACAACCGCCTCTCACTGAACCCTTATACAAGACACACACACACACACACACACTCACACACACACTCACACACACACACACACACACACACACACTCACACACACAGAGCCCCCTTCTGCATGTATTTCAGTCTTTCTCTCTCTCTCTCCATATATATATTTGTGTATGTTGTTCTCTCTATATTGCTTAATATATCATTCAGTCTATTGCTATATCTCTGCCTCAGTCTCTCCTTGCTTTGTCTTCCTCTCTCTCTCTCTTTTTGTGTCTCTCTATCTTCACTCTATGTCCTATCTCTGCTTTCCATGGTCTGGTCCTGTCAGTCTGCTTGCTCTACATTGCAGACATTTTCCGCAGACATTTTTGTACATTTTCCCTCTCAACTCTCAGTTGGTCATATCAGTGAAGTAACTTGTAGCACTGCAGTCATCAAGGTTGTGCACACACACACACACACACACAAACTTTTTTTACCTTAATTTGTGAACATGCGTAATATAAAATGATTTAGATAATCTTTATTCATCTTGATTCTTTGTTTTGAAGATAACAGGTAATTATACATTTACAAAAGGCAGTAAGTGTAATAGACTACCGCTCTAACATCTCTATGAAAATCTAATGTGCATAGACTCTAATGATATGGGAATGTTGAATTGCACAGATGTTACTAAATAGACGAACAGAATCAGGATAGATGTGTGGTTTAGCACAGTACTTGTATGGCTTAGCATGGGGCTCCGTTCCTAGCCTGGCATGTTGCCATGCCAGGCATTGGTTCTTCTCTCTTGCCGTGGTGTCTGTGGTAGGGTCTTTTCACAAACACCTCAGGAAGCAGAGGCGTCGCTGGGGCGTTTTACAGCAACCTTGGCAGGGGTGTTTTCGTGACCCATTCAGCCTCTTCAGAGATAAGTTTAGCAAGAAACGTGAACCTACCCACTCTGTCAAGTGCGCAAGTCCTCAGCTTGAGTTTGAGAAATGATGTTGTACAGTACATCTTAATGGAGCACATGCTTGCCTGTTACATTATGAATGTCTATTGACTTTACATCACTTATGTCTAATGCACTACCCTATTATCTACGTCCTTAAGCAAATAGGGTTTTATAGGCTCTGCGATTCTCCTCAGGCCAGAAATTTTCAAAATATCATGTTGAAAAAAATATAACTATGATTGTTTCTCTCTCTCTCTCTCTCTCTCTCTCTCTCTCCTCTCTCCTCAAACGGCGCTACAGTACTCCCTGGCCAGACAGGAGGAATTTGATTAGCTTTGATTTCAGGAGAATGAGAAGAGGGTATCTCTTACTCCTTGCACTCCCCACTGACTTGATGAATGCAGGACTGTTATGTAATTATGGAGAGAGCTGTTTAAGTGTATTAGAAGGGTGAAAAGAGAGAGAGAGAGAGAGAGAGAGAGAGGAATGTGTCCATTACATGTGCTATCCTCAGTAGACTGAACACCTCATACCGACAAGGTGAACCACTGTGGTCTGGACATAGTCCACAGTCTTGTTCACTCCACCATTATATGTAATGTGTGTGATTGTCAACTGCTTTGTTAATTGTGAGAATATTAGGTATGTGAATGCAAACGTTTGCAGATATGATGTGAATACAATTATATCCTGTGTATGAACTTCACTGTTTAACATGCAATATTACACTTTATCACATCCTTCAACTCGATTTTCGGCCAGGCTGTCATTGATTATTGCTTACATATTGCCATGTACAATTATACAGGGTATGGAGCTAAATGGATTTGAAATGGTGCTGTTGTGGCATTGATTACCGTGTGGTGGTATTGCTGTGTATTGATTATGTCAAATGTCCAGTTTGCAGATAAATTTGCCGAGTATAAGGAAGCGGCACGGCTAGCTAAGGAGAAATCCTTAGAGAAGATGGAGCTGGCCAGTTCTCCCTCTCAGGTAGTGTGGACTCTCAGGGGACAGCACCCCATATCCATTGATGTGCCTAGTTTCTTTATGCAGTGTTGTGTGGTGGTTTGGGATGACTGCTATGTTGTTAGTGTCGAGTGTGATCAGGCAAAGAGTTGAAATGCTTGATCGTTATGAAGAAAGTAGTGATCTGGGTGTCCAAGTAGTTTGTTTGAATTTTAATTGGACAGGATAAAATGATTTCTGGGACTGTATTAAAATTTTACAATACATTCTGGTCACATTTTAATGGTTTTTGACGGTTTCTCTTTCTCTTTGTCTGGCGTGTCAGGAATCGGCGCCAGGCGAAATACAGTCACCTCTGATCCCTGAGAGTGTGAACGGCACTGGCGATGACGCGGCCATGTCACCCCAAGAACCTCCCACCCCCATCTCCGAGTCACTGCCAGAGCCAGTGCCCAACACACAGTCTTTCACCCACAGGTAAACAAGACTCACTCAGCCTCCCTCCTGCAGTGTTTAACACAGAGCCCTAAGCTCTGTGCTCTCTACTGGACAGTAAGACAAATTGTCTCTCCCTCAGGCCATGCACAGCGCATTTGTCCACTTCCAACATTTTAGTCTTAGTCTGGCTTCAGTGTGAAGACCACGTTCATGACTCAGTGTTTACTAACCCTGAAATCTATAAGTTTTGCCACAAGAACAAACAGTGTTTACATAAACAAACAGCATTCCCCATTGCTCTCACGGAGTAATCCACCACATCTTCATGTCTACAGTGCAACACATCGTACATAAATTTGTATGCATAATTGTTATAGCCTTTTACGAGGAGTAGTTATTTTTATGCTACTTAATCGGCATGTACCTTAATATGCCCCAAATGAAATGGTGAGGCTAATGCTGTGCTCATGTACTGTATATATTCTCCCACAGTGGCTGATTGAGAAAGAGCTAAGAAGAGAGATGTATGACGATGACAGTAGTTAACAAGCTCACTTAAATGTTAGCTCTGACTAGTTAGTTGCGGTTGAAGCAATTGAAGGCTCTGACTGCAAAGCCTATTTTCAGGGTAGATTATTTAAGTGTCTTATATGCATTCATGCAGTGCAGTTGGTCACTATTGGTTGTTAATTGCACACTGAGTGCACACTGACCTCAACAGTGCTCAGCAATGCTGTGAGATGTTCTGTTTGACCAGCTCTCCTTTTTACGTGATCGTTTAAATGCAAGCACATTCAAGGACACACAATCTTGAGAAATGAAAATCTGACAGTCCAACAAAGGGTGCTAATAGGTTCCGTGCTTAACATTCTATTGAAACATTTAAAGGGACAGTTTGGTTTGTGGTGCTGAATTCACAATCAAAATCAATTGCATGTCTTTGTTTTTCTTCCAGACAAGAGTTTAAAGCATGCTTGGTATGCTCCGTCTGATAGGCGTAGCGCCTTTGCCAGGACTTGTGCTCTGAGAATGCGTTACTGTTTACAGCTCCACACTTTTTTCTCCTGGTGGTGACATTCTTCACCGAGTCTCCAGGTATCTGCTAGAGCTGGCCAATATGAAATGCAATGTAACACATTTCCGTATGAAGGGCATTTTGCATTCTAACCTGCAACGAGACCTACAGTGTATACCGTTTTCCTGTAGATGTTGTTATCAATTGAAATGCAAGGTTTGAGGGCTTTCTTTCTGTGCAAAAAAATGGATTTTTCCATGTTGTCACTTGTGTTAAGACTTTTAAGGGCATTTCCAGTAGCACTTTGATGGTGCTGTATTGTTTGAATGGCTTTTACTGCATCTTATCAGTGATCTCCCTTGTTTGAATCATGACTGTTCCTCGGAAATGTTTTTGTAGTGAAATGTGCACTGGCTGTAAGTTGATGTAAGTGTTCCCATTGAGGTTGATCTCAAACAATGCATTCTTCTCTTTTGTGTTGTAATGATGTGTATTTATGTAGTGTGTACACATTGATTTTTATTTGTTTTTGTCAGTTTTGCTCAATAATCTGATTGTGTACATATTAATGTAATACCACAGTCTTCATTACTATCTGCCACAGGACCTTAGCTACACATGTCTAGGAATGTATATATCTTTGATGTCCTGCACGGAGTACATATAGCCATGATATTTATATTTTTATTGTTCATTCAGTGGACATTCTAAAATAAATACTTAGTGCTACGTTGCTACGTTTACCATGCTAGCATTGACAACAAGTAATAGAGTAGTTTTAGTGTAGGGTAGTTTTGCAGAGATGCGAGATGACATAACTCATCCACCCACTCAAGGGGGCGGTTAAGGTGATTCTAAGAGCCTAGCACTGACATGGGGCCTCAGAGAACATTTTTAAAATTATAATCAGTGTTTGGGGGGCTCAACCCAAAATTTCTAGCCGCGCCCTTGCACCCACTCATATCAGTAAGCTAAGTAATGCTTTGATAATACTCTAGATGTAGTAGTAGTTGACTCTCAGAAGTCAATTCATACTGTTTTGGTGCAGTTCTAGAATGACACTGCACTCTATGCACGCTAAATACTATGCACCAGCATCAATTCTTTAACAGGCAGTATATATTTTCATTTTACCAGTAACAGTAACATGCTGCTTGGAACAGATTAACATGTCCAAGTAACACCACTGAGGAACAGCATGTCTATCTACATGTCAATCTTCTATTACTTGATACCAATACAAGCATGTAACTGTAACAGCAGGAGTAACACAAATATACGCAGTGAATGTGCACTGGAGGAACAACTGCATGGAAATTAAGCAGTAGAATTGTTTGACTAAAATTCTACACTAAGTACTCCTTTCACTCTCATTACTTACCATTATATTATCTTCAAATAAAGGAGGTTAATTTGCTGTCAAGAGTCTCTGTAGGATGAATAAGCTTCATTGAAGTTTAATGAATTGAGGGCTTGCAAATAATGGGATATTAAAATGGCATCAATTAATAAATGAATGAATGAATGAAGGAACTTTATTTTATATTGCAAACTGATGCATGTTCTTATCAATGCATTTGATCTCATATTAAATTCATTTGTTTAAACACAAGCCTGAAAATCTGATGACTTCACAGCTTTTTAGCACATGGTTGTGGGTGATGATACCCAAACCTTCCTAATTGTGTTCAATCAGGTGTTGATAATTCACACACACCCACACACTCAAGCACATGCACGCCAGATAATGAGCCAGCCAGATATGCACTCACACACACTCACCTACACTCACACACGCACACATATCCACACGTGTAAGCACATGCTTGCACACATGCGCTAATACACAAGCACACTTGGACACACACAAACACACAGGGGCATCTGAAACAAAAGTACGGAAATATGAAATCTAAAAAACACAAACTAAAACTGATTATTAACCAATTTAAATAGAAACATGTTTATATATCACAATAATATTAACTGAATTAACGGAACAGCTGTGTTCATGAACATACTGTCACTCTTCATTTAACCTTGCCACATACACTACGAGTGGGTGTGTGCTATAAATTCTTACATGTTGATTGCAAGGTGTGATTATTATGAGAGCAATAATAACATAGGGGGGTGAATATCCATTAATTAATTCATTCATTCATTCATTCGCTCATTTATTCATTTACATGCTTTGTATTTATTTGTTCCATGACTTATCTGTGATTATTTGTGAGAGGTGTGTGAGTGTACTTGGAAAAAAATGTTTTAGTATTTAGAGGGTGTGTGATAATGTGTGTAGATTTTATTAAGAAAGATGAACATGAGAGATGTTTTTTGAAGAGATTTTATTAAGTACTCACAAGGTGCAATAGTAATGGAACATTTAGCTCTGAAATTACACACAGACACAGGCAACAGATTCACGGTCAAATGATCTTTGAATACATCCTGCACAGTGACACCACAAGATACTATGCACTCAAAGTTTACACGGGATACTCTGAGGGAATGTTAGTGGTCAATAAGCTACAATTCCATGTTTCCATGGATACCTCATTGAGGTATTTCACCTTGCCATTGTCTACTTGACAGTATTGGTCTTCTTCCTGTACTCTAGGTGAAAGTTCACATAGTCACAATGTCAATATGTGACAGAATACTCATATACATGGATATCTGTATCCACTAGTTTTTCTAAAATAGCGGTACAATATTGTCTCAACCTTACTGTCCGTGAAAGAAATGGAATGATCAGTATAAGACATCAGTCAAAAGAAACAAAGAAATAGACCATGAAAAAAGATGATGCCTCTGACTTACCCTAGGTGAGTGTTGAGTTAGTGTACTGCTGTTCGCAGGCATCTCGTGGACGCTATCAGAGTGGTGGAACCAAGGACCTCGAGTTCTGTCTCTGCCATCCCTGGGTCTCCCGCTTCCCTCCATCTCTCTCTCTTTCTCTCACTCTCACTCTCTTTCTGAGCCCTTACGAGGCTGTGCAGCTTCTTTTTGTCGTGCCTGCTGGTCTGTAGGTGTGTAGAGAGTGTGGGACGAAGGGTTGTCTGCCAGGCTTGCGTCACCATTTTAAGGTATAGATGAGGTGGCGGCGGTGGTGGTGGTGGCGATGGCGGTGTGCGTGTGTATATGGTGTGTGTGCACTGTTATGTAATCACTTCTGGGCACAGTGGGAGATTTGTGAGGACTCATGGAGGAGAGGGAGAGAGATAAAGAATTTGACTCCCATGCCACAGCGAGTGGGTGGCTTTCACGCGTAGTGAAGCTTTTTGTTTTTTTTGTTTTTCTCTCCGTGGATGATGCATGTGTGTGGATGAGATGAGTGTGAGGGTGCTGCCGCTGATGTGTGTGTGTTTGTGTGTGTGTTTGTGTGTGTGTGTGTGTGAGTGAGTGAGTGAGTGTGTGTGTGTCGGGGTGGGTGAATGACGACAGGGATATTGGCTGCGGCAGCCGCCCACCCTCAAGTGGATCATAACACCAACTCACCACCACATTAGGGCCCTGGGAAACACAGGGAGGCTGTTCAAAGCCTTGCTGTTTTCGCATTACTCGAAGACTAACTACCTAAACTCATATAGCCTCTGGCCCACAGCTGCTGAGATGTGCCATTGAAATGCATTGTGTGTCACACTGGGCTTGCGGTTCACAAGAGGCATTGCTGTATGTAGGCGGGTGTTGTTGTATAATATGTAACATAATATAACATATCTGTGTATACTCTGACAGCCAACACATCTGATATCTCCATCAATGCTTTGCTGCAGTAATGTGTAATTGAATTGTGTTTGTGGGTTGGTGCTGGATAACCCTATGGGTATACAAAGCTCCTAGATGATATAGCTCTAATTGCAACTTTCGCTGTTTCACCACAGCATCAAATCACAGTCTTCAGAGGTGTCTACCTTGTGTACAGTATGAGGTCACTTTATTGGACAATGCAAAATTTGCTAAGACAGGGAACCATTGTTAGTTTTCAAGCATGATGTCTTTTATTGGCTGATTTTACAACTGGTGTTGTCTGACATTTGAACGCCAGATTGCTGGTCTTTTAAACAGACTCACTGCTGAGTGTCAGTCATGGACCATCTGATCCAGTGGGCAGCATAATGGTGCACTCATTTTCTCTTTCCCTCCCTCTCTCTCTCTCTCCCTCTCTGTCTGTGCCCCCCTCTGTGTGGCTTCTACCACGGGCTGTTGCCCAGTCACCGTCACCCTCTGTGCACCAGAGCCGATTACCAAAGCCCATGGATGCGATTAACTGACGCGGAGGGTTCAGATTTAATTAGTTGGATGATGACCACAAGTATTACAGTAAAGGCTCTGTGTCTGCTCGCGCTGTTTTCTCTGCTTTTTGTTAAAAAGCTTTGAAACTGCTTTTCTTTCCTTTCTTTTGGTCGTCTTCCAGAAAGGGAGGCTTCATGTCCCCATCTGGCCTACAGAGAGCAAGTGGTGCTAAGCAATGGGAGAGCATTTTGGAATATGTGACCAGATTCAGATTTGATGACCAGTAGCCAATGATTTTGCAGATACCTCAGTTTGTCGTGCCAAACAACCAGTATGGCTTGTAGAAATGTGGGAAATACTGTATGACTTTTGCTTTTGTGGTTCATGTTGTGTTTTTGTGGATATGTTGTGTATGATGATGTCTCAGGAGAATGTCTGAATGTTGTGCTGTATTCCTGCACTTTCTTGTCCTGCTTGTCACCAAAATAAAAAAGCTAATTGCGCCAACTCTCTTGGCCCCTAAGAACACAAGAACAGGCACGAATCAGCCGTAGTATTTTGACAGAGACGTGTCAAGCGTTGATGTCTCTCTCTCTCTCTCTCTCTCTCTCTCTCTCTCTCTCTCTCTCGCTCTCTCTCTCTCTTGTCTTTGTCTCTCTCCCAGCCCCACAATCACCAAGCACTGGGAGGCAGAGTTGGCAGCGCTGAAAGGCAACAATGCCAAGTTGACGGCCGCCCTCCTCGAATCCACAGCCAACGTCAAGCAGTGGAAACAACAGCTGGCAGCTTATCAGGAGGAGGCCGAGAGGCTGCACAAAAGGGTGAGGGACTGTGGGTTTTGAACCGTGGGGCCGAGGGAGAAGGGACTGTGAGGGATAGTGCTAAAAGAGATGGCAGATGAGAAGGCAGCCGTGGGTAGAAAAGTGACAAAAAAAAAGCCAAACAGACGTGCGGACGGAACAGCTTGGGTGTCATGATGAGCAGAATTAAAAATCTGAAAGGTGGAGGGGGTTGCGATGAGGAGGTGTTAGAACCGTGAAGGAGAGGACGTTGGAAAAAAAACGTTGAGTGATGTGCCTGAGCTTGGAACTGTGTGTGTCTGTGTGTGTGTGTTTATGTGTATGTGTGTGTGTATGTCTGACTGTGTGCGGGCAAAGAAACAGAAGCACAGTTCAGGCAGCTGACATGTTTGAAATGCGACACAAAATTAGAAACGGTGTCTTAACAACCGGTTTGTTTTGGCATTTGGTTTGGCTACAGGTGACAGAGCTGGAGTGCATGAGTAGCCAGACAAATGTGATCAAATCCCAGAAGACTGAACTAAATCAAACAATAGAGGAGCTGGAGTCTGCTTTAAAGGCTAAAGAAGAGGTACAGTTCTCCCTTCCACAGGCTTGTTTTCTCTGAAAGCATTCCCTATGCCCAGTATACTCACTGAGAATGAAGCCAATGTTAACACGTTCCTGATCAGATCACAGTACTGACAGAGCATAACATCATTTTGGGTAAATGCATGTTGCTTTGAAGTGCTCCTGCAGGAGAAATTTATAACACTATGGAGTCTCAAACCATGTCTACGGGAAATGTACCTTAGACTGGAGCATTAAAAAGCTATGTAAATCTATGTTCATTTTTTGAGTGGTTATTTTTTCTATTTTATTTACCTGCCTTGTTTCAGGAAATTGAGAGATTGAAAGAGGAAGTGGATAGGACTAAAGAACTTCAGGAACAAAAAGATGCCCTTGCTCAAAAATTACAGGTAACCAGAAGACATGAACTAATATCACTCTTTATACAATGTCAGAATAGAGTTTCCTGGTTATAGTACAAAACAAACAGTAGAAAGGATTTTACAGCCCAGCACAAGATGCTTCACTGCTTTGAATGGATCAAGTAATTTCACATATCATGGTGCACAGTTTCCAGGTGGCCTTTTGCACTTGAAAATGTCAGGGTGACATTGATTGATAAGACTTCCTGTCTAAATAATTGCCAATCTTCCAGCCTCTTGAGCTAACAATGTGCTTGTGTTGTGGTTTTGTGTTGTATGCATGGCTGAATATGTCTTCCCCTTGCAGGAGACAGACCTGCGCAACAAGGAGCTGGAGGGCCAGCTGTCAGCCCTGGAGCAGCGTCTCGACAACAGCCAAGTGGAGCAGGAGACCTTCCGCAAGGACCTCAAGACACTCCTGGAGATCCTGGATGGAAAGATCTTCGAGCTGACAGAGCTGCGGGACAACTTGGCCAAGCTCATCGAGAGCACCAGCTAGAAGCAACTCCTCAGACAAAATAAACTCACCACCACTGGGAAACGTGGATGGGCAACAACACCCAAAACCAATGTGTCATAAGGTGCAAAATTTGACGGAGGTCCTGCCTTTTTTTTGTTTGTTTGTTTGTTTTTGTAAGGAACTCTCCTCTTCAGAAGAATATGATTGCACCAAATATGCAGCACTCAAAAACATAGCGATAAATTAGAGTAGATTTTCCCCTAATGGGCACCTGCCTTTCTTTCTGTGCCCTTGTACTATTCTAGACTCGCCACTCTTGTTTTACCACTCTTTATTCAGTCTTCAAACTTCCCTCTACCTTTTTTGTGTCTTCTTCTCTTAATCAATGCTATCCAGTCAATGCACTGTGCTTAAGAGTCTCATTGGTGTTCGGGGAGATGAAGTGAACCATGCTGCTAGGAAAACGTTATCAATGGCTGACTGCGAACCTCTTCAGTGACACAGTTCTCACGATCCCAGAGCCGTGTGTTGTAGCCAGACTTGATCGGCTTGCTCTGACCTTGCTGACCTTAAAAGAACTGCCTTTTCCTTTTCCTTTTTTGTTCAAAAAAGATGGAGGGCAATAAGTCGCCAACGCATAGTATCGCAACTTCCGAAAGGGTCACCTTTGACATGACGTGGATTTGAGGTGCAACACAGGCCTGTATGTTCCGAGCAATACCAGGTGATACCAGATGGGGCCTCAGAACCATCGTGTTTTTTTTTTTTTTTTTTTTTTTAAACTGTTAAGTGTTCAGTTCCTGTGGTTACCTGCGCTGGGCCCACACAGGTGAGACTGACTAATTCAGATGGTTGACAGAAGGTAAAAACTGTTTTCTTTTCCCCATTTGTGTTTTTATATATAAACTATATTTATACTGGACTTGTGCGGGTGAATCTGATGTTTTTTCTTCTTCTTTTTTGCTGCTCTTGTAAAAGCAGTAGCAACACTGGACTCTGCCATTTTTGGACTTTACATCTTAATATCAAATATCTTGATCTTGATTATAAAATGTATTGATGAAAGGTTCCATTTGGTTACCTCAAAGTATTTATTTTTTAGAAGTATAATATTATGAAGTGAATGATTTGAACATTTGTAACAGCAGTAAATGAGAATGTGTGACTGGTACTGGAAAAAATAGATAATGATGTAAGGATCAGAATTGAAACAAATGATGATTCAGGAATATACCTATTATGTTTACCAAATATGGTTTCCTGGAAAATAAAATGAAGCCATTAACAATGTAGAGATATCATAGCCCTGCTCTGTTTACTGTTGTTCAATATATGAGAAAAAAATAAATGAAAGCACTTGTGGATTGTATTACAACTAATAAGTTGTGAAGAAAGATTCAGTCAACCATGTTGTTATTGATTGTTGCCATAATGTTGAATTTTCACATGTACAATGGAAATTAGTATTCTTATGGTTGTCAGACCACAGAGACCACATTGGATACTTCACAAACATGTCTTCTATATATTGTTCTCTTAATAATGTATACTGTTCATAATGCAAAAAAAACTGCATTTATAGTGAATTATAAGGCAGTCACTCTATATTATTACGAATTATTATTAACTTCAAGTGCTCCACCACAGTTATCACAGGCTATCCAGTTAGTTACTCTAGTCGCATTCTAATGTAGTACAATGCGCTTCCTTTGTAATGTATTATGGATGTGTGCTTCACAGCAGGGATGTGGCTCCTCCATCTTGCTCTCAGGCCAACTCCCTACCGTGTGAAAACGGTTCTCACAGTGTCAAAACCGATGATGCTAGATCGGATAACGTTAGCTGAGTTTCAAAGGGTTTGTTTTTTTAAAGGTCATCACAGATTACATTATTCCTTCTGGGAGAGCACAGGAGAACCGCATTTGCCAGAGGGTGGTGGTCAAAGAGAGAGGGGGGGAAACAGACGATCAAAGCCATTCTCCGCTGTGGGCTCAGCGAAAATGGAGCTGAGGGGAACCTTGAGCGGTGAGAATGTGATCTCCCTCTGCTGCGCGCCGTTATTGTTCGCGCGCCAGCGCAGGGAGGCGGCTCCCGCAATGAATCATATCAATCTGTGCCAGGATAAGTCCTTTCTCTGTGGCTCAGGATTTTTTGGGCTTACGTAACGTCCTTCAACATTCACTTCCAAGGGTTAAGAACACTGCTCTAGTTGCCGCAACTTTATGCACAAAAAGGCCAACTACAGCCTTTTCCTTCATGCGTTTTTATAGAGGGGTGATGTGCTGAGCCACTGCTTCATACTCTGAGAAAGTCTTGGCATCCACTGTAGTTATTCAATAGAGCTGCACTGACATCCTGGAGAGGGCAGTTGCTGAGGAATAGATTCTATTCACACCTGATAACTGATAGCTAAATTGGTTCTTGATTCATGTTAGCTCGCTGCTTCAATGCTGTATCAGCCATTGGATCAATGAAGGCTTGGAGATTGTTTAATGTGTGCTCTCTGTGAAGTTGTAGGCTTTCTCTGGGGGGGAACCCTTTGCATTTAAATTCCTTGTGGTTTGCCAAAAGTCCAGCAGTTGCTTTGGAGTGTCTTTCATCCCCTAGACCTACAGGCCTTCCCTGGCTTCTTCCCCTCCAAGCAGTGTTAGCTGACACCTGCAAATATATGGTGTCACAGGCTTCCAAACTTAGTGTCAGAAAGTGTTATGTTCTGCTAAGTGAGAATTATTCTTGCAGTGATCTCACATTCTTCTGATGTGAGAGGCATTTAACAGTGAAATTTCCTGAAGGCAATTATGATATCACTGTATTAGGTGCTTACAACCAATTCTGGCATCAGTGGTGTAGGTTTTGACCTCCTAGGCCTTAACTGGGGTGATTATAGTTAACTAAAGGAATACCCATACTGCCAAACCCTCAGGGATGGCTAGGCTCTAAGCTTTTAAATTAATTTTATTTAAATACTGTTTAGTACAGTTGTTCCTATAAACAAAATATATTATTGTGGATGCTTTTGTGCTAGCAGTATGCAACCGCACCCAAGTCATTTCACATGTTTGTCAGAATTGGCTAAAAGAGTGAAGAAAGTCCAGTCCTTACAATATTGAGAGGACCACAAACAAGCTTTAGGCATGGATGAGTTCTCGCCGCTTTCTGTTTGGATGCTGGCTAAAGTGCGCCCTCTTCTGGCCATAGCTACCAAATCTCCTGCTGCTCTCCCCCCTTGCCATGCAATTGAAAGAGAGAACAATGGGACAGCTGTGTGCTTTTATTCTTCACACAAACAAACACACACACACACACACTTGCTCTCTCTCCCTCACACACACACACACACACACACACACACACACGTGTGCGCGCACAAGGCACATGGCATCCATGCTAAAATTTGCCATTGTGTTTGTGAATAATAGAGGGGCTGTGCAATAGGAAGAAGTTGTTTACTGTTTACGGCGCTGGTGTGGGGCTTCAGACAGTGCTGGAGTATGCAGGCTCCTCAGAATGTCACACAGTGAAGGTGATGATGTATTGTGACACAGAATGCATTGTTTAATACTGAGTATTTTCAGATAATCAGTCATTCTAAATCTCTGCTTTATAATGTATTAAAGAGATTGTTATCAAATATTAAAATTGAAGTATTACTTGAATAAGCATGGCTCTGGTAGAGTTCCTCGTGGAGATGTGCTTTAAGTCTTTGAAAGTGACATGACTGAAAGTGACTGAAAAGACAACATCTTGGTACAGTGTAAGATTGATGCAATGTCATGCATTTGATGAAATCATATCTCCATCTAGCAATTCTTTGAGATGAAGACCATGTTGATATATTGCATGTATTAATAGGCCTGCCAGATATGAAGATTCAATATCTATTAATAGTATATATTATATACTATTTATATACATGTACAGTATGTATATCAATGCACTGTATATTTATCTTTACATACCAACATAATTGGGGAATCTATAATGCAAGCATTAGAACCCAGGTCTAAGTGCCCATGTGAACTGAGTCTGTGTGGTGTGTGTATGTGTGTGTGTGTATTCCATTATGTTGCTGAAACCTTTAAATTTAAATGAGCAATTCTCAAGTTGGTCTATGAAGGAAATAGGTTATCTCATGATCGCATAGTAAGCTATCTGTAAGGGTGTATTCTCAGTGAGGAGAAATCGCATGAATTTGCTCTATGAAATTGTCTTCACTGTACTGTGAAATTAGGTCATTTGACTTCACTTTTTGTATGACTCCCTGAGTTTATGTAATACACAGGCACACAGACACACACACACACACACACACACACAAATAAGCCATTAATGAATAACTCCAAGGCCATCTGAAAAAACACTTTCAGAGGTAAAAATCAGGTCAATGCACCTTCTTGATAAGAATTCACAGTTTGATAAAAGAAAATGTGACCATTCTGAAAATTATACAGACTGCACAAATCATACTTAAACTCACTTAAATAATACTTAAATGCAAACTTTCCAAAATGAAGTAAAATGCAACATTGCAGTTTTGGTGTGACAGAGTGTGGGTGAAATGTGGTTGAGTCCAGCTGGTTTGTGGTCAGGTCTGTAAATGAACTATTAATAAAATGTTAACTCTGGAAGATGTTAATGATTTTTAGAATCTGGTCAACAGTCAACATTGTTTTTCCATGATCTCAAACACAACTGTCAACAGTGCATTTTTTAAATTTGCAGTTTGACTGACTAAGAGGGTCATGGGATAATTCCAATAGTCCCAATGTCTGTCCTATCGATTTTTGATTGTAAATTATGGTTCTATCTGCAAAATGTATGGCATACCATTACACACAAGATTTCATGGGCAATACTAAACAATCGACTTCAAAAATGAATACAGTACATACTGTCTGTAGACAAAAGTATTATGATGTCTGCGATGACACCCACAGAAGCAGTGACATGCTATTCTACATTTATAGGTACTGATATGGAGTCTCCTCTTTTTGGGAAAAGATTTCCACAAGTTGTTACTATAAAATGTGGAATGTTTTGCCCCTGCATTCAAAAGAGCAGCAGAACAGTTCCCTAATTGTCCAAAATGTCACAAAACCAGAGTAAAGAGATTCAAGATAAGAGACAAAAGTGGGGCTTCACCTAGCCCTGTCTGGATATACAAGCTCAACTCATTTCATGAACGGCAAATGGGACTGAGTTGGAATGACTATGTTCAGCTGGGTGTTCTGGATTCACAACAATTAACACCAGCCTAAACTAACCTTGGCTGTTAGCCTAGTCAGGAGCAGGCTGCATAGCTGCAGAATAAATCCCCATAGTAACTTATGTGCTATTTCTTTTGTGAAACCAAGTCAAGGCAACCCCCAAAACCCAGCTTAATCCCCTGTCTTTGTTTTGTGAAATAGCCCCCTGGTACAGAAACAGAAACAGTAATACTTCCCTTCGCCAACTCAACCCCCCCCCAAAAAAACAACAAAATATGTGTATGTGATTTAGATACGGAAGGTTTCCTACATCATAAAATACCTTTTACTTGGGATACTAGAGGAGAATTTGAGCCAGGGCTTCTTGTCCAGTGCTCGACCTCACAAATACTCTCCCCAATGCATAGAGAGAACATTTCCACATAGGTCTACATCTTAAAATCTTGTGTAAATCACCCCCAGAGGAGTGGGAGTTTTGGAAGCTTTGTGTGTGTCTGTGTGTGTGTGTGTGTGCGCATGTGCGTGTGTGTGTGTAAAAGGGGTGGGGGGGTGGGGGGGGGGGGGGGGGGTGTCCATATTAACACCTTTAGAATGAAATCACTGAAATTTCCATGGAGTTCCCAGTACATTTGTCCAGTGCATTTTCAATGAACTTGAATTAACCAAAGTGACAACAAAGATGATGAAAAAGAGTAGAAAAGAAAAGAAAAGAACAGCGGTGGTAAGTTTCACTGGCATTTTACTTACACAGCTCACAAACAGTCCTCCTAAAAGAGCTCTCAAAGGGCTGCAGACATAATGGATTTTCAAGTGACTGTGCTGTCTCCTTTAAGCTTCCTGCCACTGGCAACACACCAGATGTGTGGACCTATGATTATAGCAGCTGGGGTTCAGTGGGGGTGGAGGAATCAACTGCACTCTCTCTCTCTTCTTTTTCTGTGTGGTAAGTTCCAGACTCTTCTATGTGCTCTGTGGTGGGGACATCCAAAGGGGACACTTGATGGAGGAGGAAGGGGGAGAACCACTCTTGCTCATCTGCTGTTAATAGCTACAGCATGCTTGAAGTTGACTTTCCATGTACTAAAACAGTCAGAGCTCACTCTCACTCTTCTCACTCCGCCTCAACTTTGTCTGACATAAAATCCGTTGTTTTGATCTAAAAACTGGCAAGCTGTGTGTTACACTGAGTGAGGAAAAAAAAATCAAAACTAGTTGTCCATATGACATACCAGAAAAGCAACAAATCACTGTTTTAGCTATGAGATTATAAAATCGTTACAATTTGCAAAGGTATTCAACCTCTGCACCAACTTACAGGGCACTCAACCCAGCTCTCAAATTCATGTGCAAAAGTACAGTACATTTAAAAACTGTACAGAGAGGATAAACACTAAACGCTGAACCATACCTGCAAGGCCTGTTAAACATCAAAGAAGCATAAAAATAGTTAACTGACATAATTAGCAATTTTAGTAGGCCTAATAAACTCTGTATAAAGTTTTATGACATACGCTGATTTATTAGGATGCAGTACCCTTCATAAAACCCATTACACATTAACAGTAATAAAAAATCAAATAAATAGATAAATTCTTTCATAGATTTCTTTAATGGGTTTTACACGTTCAGTCAGAACAGATTTTTTGGTTCAAATTTTCAAACTTTTAGTATAAAGTAAAAAAGCGACAAGGAAGAGCACACATCTTGTAGACATGGGTCACATCAGCATGGTGTCTTGGTGTGACAGTTTGAGTTTGAGTATAAAGCAGACTGATTGAGTAAACTGACAATTAATTATCCAGTGCAGAGTCTTCTCAATGCTGTGCAGCTATATTTTTTCTAGGTGGTGATCAAGCATCAGGAGTTGCCATAGAAGGGCACTTTGGTCGCCCTGACGCTGGCAGAAGGTTTTCCCAGAACTCTCGTTGAGCCCTTCAGGATGAGGCAAAACACACAAACACACACACACATATACACACATGCACACACGGACACACCAAACCTCATTGTTAACAGCATCGCAATGAATCATTTATGTGGATGAAATATGTCATTTGTAAAATCTTCAAAGATGGAACTACTGAATGAATCCTGCATGTGCTACAGGAGTAAATCATTAAACACCTGACATCTGACAGAATCATCTAACTCCTGATTAATCCTAAACCAACCAACCAAACAAATATTACAAGGGAATGATGCAGCTGGGGATAGGAGTAAGAGTTATCTAACAACTTACCTGGCTCTCACCCAGGGTTTAGAGTGGAGCTCCAGACCTTTGCCCCACATGTCGTGCTTCTCAGAGGCTGGGGGCAGATAGCCTCTTTCTGGGGCCAGCTCCTCTGCCAATGCACGGATGTGGTAAGGCTCAAACCCACAGCAGCCTCCGATGTAACGGATGCCAACATTGTAAGCCTCCCTGGCATATTTTTGCATGTCCCACCTGGTCATTGCTCTCGCTTCCAGTGCTGTAAACATGTATTTTGGTTAAGCCACACACACACACACACACACACACACACACACACACATACACACACACAGACACAAACACACACATGCACACAGACACACACACACATGCACACATACACACACACACAGACACACACACGCACACAGACACACAACCTCTATCTCTCCATGTACTATATGTGTTTGGGAAAACAAAAGGAGTATGCCGCTCACCAAAAGGAAATTCAGGTAGGCTGAGGTAGCCAGTGTGGTTGCACTCTGGGGTATGGAAGCCCAGGGGTTGCACCATCAGGTGGGCTTTCATGTTGGCAGCCTCCAGGCCCTCCTTCATCAGCTTTACCGTCCTCACACAAGTCAGCGGGTCCAGATGGCAGTTGACTCCAACAATCTGTGCTCCTGAACACTTCATATGGTTAGTGTCAAGCTCATAGGGAAAACAACCAGCACTATAAATGCTTTATAGTAGTGAGATTCTAATCAAGTTACCATTTGAATGTAAATCAATGAACCTTTATTTCAACAAATTCAAACAAATTAGTAAATAGGTTTGGCCTAGTTAACAAATAACCTCTAGTTAGACTATGACCTTGATTGAGACACACTATGGATTAACACATGATATGGTGCACACATGGCATAGTGTTAAGTATTTTTTACATACTACTCTATTGCTGAATCAGGTGACTTACCAGCCTTCACAAGTCTGACTGCGCAGTCCCCTGGGCTGACCCCATCAATGTCCCCCTCAGGGGAGATGCAAAGGGTGGCAGCCACTGGCTTCCCACTGGTCCTCAGAATTTGCACTGCCCACTCGGCTTCTGCCACGTGTTCAAAATACTGTTAACAAAAATAGTAGTGGGGGCAAGTAAGTTACTGCTAGAGGTAATTCAATTTAATTTAGTGCCAAAAGTGGCATTTGGAAGTATCAAGCTGACCAACTAATGTCTGCATTTATGATTTTGGAAAAAATCCAGAGCATTTTAACCCATAACTCTGTTGGTTGAAATCAAAGTGTTGTTGATAGGAAAAGGAATGACCTAATAGCTAATGCTAACTGAACAGAGCAGAAAAAACTCACTTGCTGTTTCTGAAAGGACATACTGCTCTATGCATAGAACAGGAGCTGAGAAATTTCATATTGCAACAAGAAAATGTGTGCTCTTTGACTAAATTGTGCACACACTTGAAGTCACTAATTAAAATGATGGCTCTATTCGTAAAATTAGAAAATATTCAGTAAACATAGTTTATCAACCTCCCTGTTCAGTTAGCATTAGCTGTTGCTTTGTTATTTGGTTCAGTTTTGCATCCTTACAATAAAATCATGTTCTATCGCCGCCGTAAAAAGATATAAACAGGAACCTCACTGTCCACCAAAAATGTCAAGTACCTCCACAATTAGAAAGTCCACATCTTTTTTGAGGAACACATCTAGCTGTTTCTTGAAGATGGCCTTCACTTCAGTCTCACTGCCGCTGTCTCTATAGACTGGGGTCTGAGAGACACCCCCTGCTACAAGAGCATTTCCCTCATTGGCAACTGCCCTTGCGATGTCACAGGCAGCCTCATTGATTTCCACTCCCTTTAAAATGACAAAACAAAAACACAAAAATCCACCAATTAGCCTCAGAGTGAAAATACCAGGACAAAAGAAGCCGTGGGGATTATATCGCCTATAGCAGGGCTGGGGAACATTTTTGACACCAAGGGCCACATCAGTTTTTAGGGGCCGGTTGTTTCAGTTTCACTTTTTTTTTTTTTTTTACTGCAGAGCTGAGCACATATAGACACTTTTAGGATTACCGAACATGAATCATACTGAAGTTCCAAAGACTGGTTGACTGATTATTTGGCTACAATACATGTGAGAGCATCTCTGGCAAGAGCACCAATTTTCTACACTTCTGTTATATATTTCTTTTAACTTGGAAGTCTCAGTCAATCTCAGTGTCACATTCTGAATGTTCTGAATAAATTTAAACATTACTACTTCCATACCACAGTCTGCATTGCCAATCTCATAACACATATTCATTTCAGAGGGACATTTTTTTTTCTCCCTCAGCCAAATGACCTTGCCTCCATGGGCCAGATTAAAGGCTTTGCAGGGCCGGATCCGGCCCCCGGGCCGGACATTCCCCACCCCTGGTCTATAGATTAACTCAGACAAACCTGCTAAAAAATTCATGTTTGCTCTGTCTGGAGTCAAACTCATTCAAGCCCATTTTCAAAACACTAAAGTGGTAAAGTGAGTAAACAACAGTATTTAAAAGATGTCTCTGCACTTCAGAAAATATCTGGTAAAAGTTCAATGCACCAATTAAAATTTTAATTTAATTTAGTCACCATACTGGTTATGCACTTGGAAATAGGAATTAAATGAGTCAACTCCAGAACTGTCTGTTTCCACTGAGAATCGAAAAGCAGCCTGGGTTTGATGACATTTCAAACTTTTAGTCTAGTTCCACTAGCTATTGAATAAGTAGAGACATGTTTTTTCTCTCTCTCTGTGCCTGCAGTTTTGTACATTTTAACAAACTGGTAGTAGCATACTGTAAAGTTTGACAACAAAAAGGTAGTTTTAATCAGAAGCTGTCCATTCAGGTGAACACCACAGTATGTTATGCAACACTGGCTTACTTACTGTTACGTTGGTGACATTGCCACTTAACTGAAGTTTATCATCACTGGAATAAAAGGTGAAGGTCTGTATAACATTGGCCCCTGCCCTCAAAAACTCCCTGTGAATCTGTCGCACTGAGAGGAGAGGGTGGGGTCAACTGGGAGTTGGGCTGAACTTTGTTTGACATCAAATACAGTCACATAAACATCAACAATACCTCGACATACCTTGATGGCAACACTAGAGTGATCAGCAGTGTTATAACTAAAAAGCTTTGACTAATACAACAACCTAATATGTAAATCTTAATTTACATTAGACTGACCCACCAATTCAAACAGTCATGCCAAAGACTTTAGCTGTATGATACAAGGAAAACTTGCACAGTCCTCACTTACCTGACTAATCTTGACAGACATTAGCCTACATAATAATTTAGTGCCCTAAATTAAATGACTCTACATTCACTTTTAAAGACACTCTAGGACTCACCTGTTTTCAGTACTGTTGCACAGAATGCATAAACTTTCTTGAAAGGCTGAATCACAGGAAACTCATAAGGCCCTAATCTGTATAGCCTATACTTTGAGGGGCATGCATGTCCTCAATATTCAGTGATGCTCAATATCTCGGAGTGTAAAGAGATGTATTATTATTTATTGTATTACTATTATTTTATTTATTTATTTTTGCCACAGTAGCCTGTCAGTGTCTCAAATAATATTCTGTAATTATTAATTATCAAAACCAAACTTAACATTTATAGAATATATTTTACAACCTACATAACTAGCTAAGAGCTCACCTTGTGACAAAAAAAAAACAACAACTTTTCAAGGGAACTCAAGAGCACAAATTTTTACCTGCATACTAAACAGGCCAGACCAGATGGACCAGATAGGCTACTGCTGCAAAAGGTAAATGTTGGTATCACCACTTTTCCTATTGAGCCTCAATAGTTAACTTCGCACTGAATGAAGACTTCACTTCAGCATGCAAATTGTGTAAGTGTATTTGCTTTTATTTTGGTGTATGTATCTCTCATGATATTGTTAAGAGCTACTGTTTTATTAATATCCTGCAACATTCCTATATAGACATTACGGTAAAGACGAGCAAAAAATGCACTGCTTATAATCAATGTATAGGCCTAGGTATATATATCACTCTTATACCTGCCTCCGGATGCTCAACAGCGGCCTCTGGCGTCCAGTGACCTGCCTTAACGTAGCCTCTTCTCTCCAGAGCAATCACATATCCACCGTCTCCTATGACTACCTCGCCAGCGTCCAGCCGTTCCAATATACCCTAAATTCAAGATGAATGTATTGACAAGCTGCGATATACTTAAAATCGCCGATGACGAAGAGCGTGAAGGCAAGGCTATCTGTCTTTGGTGGTGCACAGTTTCCCTACACCTTAAAAAAGTAAGTTATTGTTTCAGATCTTTCCTTTTTAGATAAATTAAACGAATGAAGAAAATGCCAAGGTGCTCATAGCCCATCTGCTTTGGCTATTATTATTCTGTCTAGACTATAATGATTTCTATACCTACCTTTTTCATCTCTCTTGTTTGTTTTCCCCCCTTTAGTCCGTCGATTACTGATATGGAGCTCCTCGCAGGCTGTTGTGCTTATTGTGCAATGTAACTTCTGACAGCTGTCATATCAGTTGCTTAGACAGAAGACTGCAGTTCAAGATGAAGAAAAGCAATTACAGGAGGGGGTAAGCGTGAACTGGGTGGAGTTTGTGAAAGCATGTAGGCATAAACAAGTCAAGATTTGCCATCAGGTAACTGGCGATCAGGTAACTGGCTGAGCCAATCACTGCAGAGTGAAAGTGGAATGACTGTGTAACAACACGTAACTCACTGAGAATTTTGCTCATGAATTAGCAAATTGATTATATGAATTTGGCTATATGAGTTAGAGGTTTTGTATAGTTTATTCAAAAGGGGGTCCACCAATTTTTTCGAAAACAGTTTTTCAAAAAAAAAAAAAAAAGAAGTGCAAAAAAACAGCCTGACCATCTTGGTTTTGGTTGGTCAGACCATCTTAGGCTGGTAATTTTACCCGGAGACTGACTTGTCAATCCAGCAATGTCCAGCTTTATGGCTTGTCATATCAGCATGACCATCTTAAAGCCTCCCTATGCAGGATCGTCCATGCCTTCTCAGTGTGCCAGGTTTGTGCTCGCATTTTTCTCTACAGAGCTTCACCTTTGGTAGATTGTATTTATAGCTAGCCAGTGTCTGTTTGTGTGTAGTGCCATGCCGCACTTTGTTACTTCATGAGACCTGAGACTCTATAGAGATTTGGCCGTGGCCCGCCATATCTCTTTATATCTCTGCTCAGATGCACTAGCTAACCCTGCTAAAATAAGGTAAATGAAGCTAAAATAGTCGCATACTGCCTCTTTAAACCTTCAGTGTAAGCTTGATATGCTGGTCAACATCATGGCCAACATAAAACAGCACACTCACATAGTCTAACTTGTCAGACCAGCTTCCTAAGGTCACACCAGGTCACATCCTATGGTCACACCAGCAAGCCTCAGTGGTGGCCCAACCAGTAAGACCAGCAAAGACCGGCAAGAGCTGGTAAAAAAACATGGGCTGGTTTATAGCTGTTTTTTTCAGCAGGGTAGTTACACAACAAAACATGTTAACTGTCTTAGATGTAAGTGATATTTATTACATTCATGATTTTGCATAGTACTTGACTGTCAGGTCTGCATCGGACCTGGTCACGGCCACGCCCCCTCACTCAACGTCACAGACTCACAGCTCGTCTCCCCGTTTGCATTCACCTCCTCGTGCACGATCACCCTCACCTGAGTTTTAATTGGTGTCACCTGGTCTCCACCCTACTTAAGCCTCCGTCCTGCTTCACATGGTGTCTGGCCTCGTCACTGTTCCCTAGGACTACTTACGTGTTTGTTGCACTTCCTTCGTCTCCTGCGATCTCCCGTGTCTCCTGCCCCGCGAGCCTAGACTTCTGTATTGGTATTGTTACTCTCTGTGTTTCCTCGTAGCCTGTTCCTGTACGTCTGTGTTAGCTTCCCCAGACTCCTGTGTGTGTGTTTACCCCCGAACTCCCGTACGTGTTCCGTTTTCCTCCTCCGTTAGAGTAACGGACGTGGCCTTAGTTATTTCCCCCTGTTCGTTTACCTTCTGAGCGTTATAGTTTTCCGTTCTCTCCGTCAAAGTGACGGACACGACTTTTGTTATCCCTCTGTTTGTTTATTTGAATAAAACTCCGTGTTTGAACTTCTGCCTCCGCCTGTCTGTGCCTGACATTGACACTATGCCACACTTAAATGTCGGTCCGTTTTAATAAGCTGTAGGGCCTACCATGTTAAACTGAGTCCCTCCATTCTATAAGCTGAGGGGTCTTTTGCCTGTAAACCATTGAGAACACGTGCATTAGGCTTTGTGGATGACATTAAGGACACGGAAAAATATATGGAAAACTCCTTACAAATTTGATAGACCCATAATACAATGGGGAGGTTTTTTTTTTTATTGTCCCTGTAAACCAAGCAGAATTGTAAGACTGGATTTTAGTTGTTTTTTTTGTGTTTTACAGACGTTTTTTCTTGTAGATCTGATGCTTATGTATGTGCTATAGGCCATATATCTCAATACCATGAAGAATACCTGCACATTTCACGAGTTGATAAAATCTCATTGTGATGTATCTGTCCATTGAGAATTCTTAGAAATTATGTTTTATGTAAGCTATTTGTAATTTGCAATTTAAGCAGTCTGTAACATGATGGTTCAGTATATTTGAACGAGAGTGTTGATTGGGTGAAGGGGATTGTTTCTTAATGGAGAAAACTCAAAACAAAAATTCTGTAAGACATCTCAGTTTATTGGAGATGGGACTGTACAACACATGACATTCATGCAATCACACCGGTGCATGTCAAGCGGTTGTCAATGCTGTTGCGGTCTGCATGTTGAAATTGAAAGAAATGGCAGTTTCTCTTTCCTCTCTCCCTGTCTCTACTCTATCTCTCTGCTCTGTTCTGTTCTTTCTGGCATTGCTAGCATCTACTTAAACAGTGGCTGTTGGTCCAGGCGGACCTGCAGTGTGTTTAGGCACTGGTCTTTGCCTTCTTCTGCATCTCCAGCAGGTGCTGGATCTCCTGAGTGGAGGTGGCTTCTGTGTGCTGGATGAGGTCGGCGTGGCCCTTGGTCACTCCCCAACCCTCAGGATGTGACATGGAAGCGCAGTCGGGACGACCAGAGGCTGGCTTCAGGGTCTCCCAGTAATCTCTGCGGGACCTTTGAAGGGACAGAGCATTGTGATTTTAATGCCTACTTCATTCCAAGATTTGCCAGGTAAACATGGATCTTTATTTAACATTTAACATGGATCTCAGTATTTAATTGGAAATGATGATAATCGTGTTGTTTTTCAGAGCACAAAGGATCCAAAAAAATATGTGGTAATGTCATCACCATCTGTCATGGCTTATAATTTGATTCTTTGGTAAGCAAAATTCAGTCAGAAGGGAACTTGTTGTAGAGAGATAACAATAAGAGAGCATTGTTGGTTATGCAAAGAGCTTTCTAATCATCTGAAAGCAGGGCAGAGACTAGATCAATAACTGGATCTGTGACCAAAGCCAAGTGAATTTGGAGCACTGAGAGCTGAAAGATGACCTAACACATGATACCCTTCAACATTGTTTTTGGTCTATATAGTGCAAAACCATTATACTGTAGCCAGTGCAACCAGCAAAAATATCAGCAGAGAAAACTGGGCATGAAGAGTTGATCTAAATCTCACCTGGCCCTGACCCAGGGTTTGGTGTGCATTTCCAGACCCTTGCCCCACATGTCGTGCTTCTCAGAGGCTGGGGGCAGGAAGCCTCTCTCTGGGGACAGCTCCTCTGCCAATGCACGGATGTGGTAAGGCTCAAACCCACAGCAGCCTCCGATGTAACGGATGCCAACTTTGTAAGCCTCCCTGGCATATCTGTGCATGTCCCACCTGGTGAGGATTCTGGGTTCTAGTCCTAAAATGTGAAAAGCACAGCAGTCTCCCAGTTAGCTTAAATTAAACTGCTACAGACCAACAACAATGCAGAGTAAGTCTGCAAATAACAAATCTCCCTTTTGTCTGGCTCTCATACAGTATATGCAGTATATCGTACGAAAAAGCATAGTATATTGTTTAGGTATTAGGCTACTCTACTTTGTGTATTGTTTTACAGTGTATATGGTGATATGTTGGTGTGACAGTGTACCAAAGGGAAACTCTGGGAGATCGATGAAACCCTGGCGGTTGCAGTCTGGAGTGTGATAGGCCAGGGGCTGGACCATGTAATGAGCCTTCAGTCCTGCCCGCTCCACACCTTCCTTCATGAGCCTGACGGCCTCCACACAAGTCATGGGATCAAAGTGGCAGTTGACTCCCACAATTTGAGCACCTGTGGACAAGGGTATTTTTTAACATGAGGAAAGTAGGGCAGGCAAGGCCGTTATCATAGTTGCCACTATGCCACTTTTTTATGCTCTTGTTATCAGCAGTTGAGTGTACTTTACGTAGGCGCACCAGCTTTGATTAGTCGGACAGCACAGTCCCCAGGGCTGACGCCATTCAAGTCTCCCTTTGGTCCGATGCAAAGGCAAGCAGCAACTGGTTTCCCGGTGGCCTTCAGAACTTGGACTGCCCACTCGGCCTCCTCCACATGCTCAAAGTACTGCCATGCCAAAGGAATATAGGACCTCTTAAATATCTAACTTCAAAAGCATTGCAGCCATGGCATACTTGTACTCATCAGAAAATGAATTAATATGTCATCATGGACATGATACAGACCTCTGCAATGAGGAAGTCCACATTCTTTTTCACAAAAACGTCGGCTTGTTTCTTAAAGATGGCCTTGACTTCAGACTCGCTTTTGCAGCTCAGGTAAGAAGGCGTCTGACAAACACCGCCAGCAACCAACGCGTCTCCCTCGTTGGCCACCTCCCTGGCGAGGTCACAGGCAGCCTCATTGATCTGCTGGCCCTGGAGTCCAGCAAAGGTGGAGTGGAACAATTAGCGGCACATGGTCAAACAAATCACACAGTTTCACAATGGCTTTGACAGAAGTGCTGAGAGATCGTAGAAATCAAAAACTCACAGTGAGAGCCACCTTCCAGCCTCTGTTAACTAGTTTATCATCGCTGGCGTAGAATGTGAATGTCTGCATGACGTTCGCTCCAGCTCTCAGAAACTCTCTGTGGAGCTGTCGGACTGAAAGCCAAACACAAACAGTCAATGCTTTCACCAAATGGTAACAGATGAATACACATAACAATGCCTGTTAACACATCTCTGCAAGTGATTTCTTTAATCATGTCACTTGGTTTATAGTATAGCATAGACAAAGGCACACTAAATGGACATTTGCCCCATGAAAATGGGTCTAAATTAAGACAGAAACGAAAACTGAGCTGCAAGGCTGATTATTCTCCAGACGGAAACTTTCCTGCGAGGCTGATTGATTGTTCAAAAGTCATTTATTCCAGTTGGACCGACTTCTCCAGAGTTTACTTGCTGCTTGACAATATTGATTCAAAGAGTTTCCAAGCGATGTAGAAGAACCTCACCAGCCTCTGGGTGTGTGGCGGCAGCCTCGGGGGTCCATGGTCCAGCCTTGACGTAACCTCTCTTCTCCAGGGCAAAAACGAAACCCCCATCTCCAATCACTACCTCGCCTCCATTCAAGCGCTCAAGAATACCCTGGTTGGAGGGAAGATGTTAACAAATACTGGTAGGTTAGTTTATAAAGTGGCCTGGCCCCTTTACTCAGGTCTGCAACAGGTTTCCACTACAAAAGTGCATTGTCAGTGGAAGGATTTCGGCTAGCTCTGAGAACCCTGTGTTCACGCTTTTACCATTCATAATACCGAATTTGCACAGGAGTAGGCCTACTTAGTATTAGAGAAGATGCCTTTCTTTTTAAATATATGATAGGAAGAGAGAGAAGAGAAATGAGAAAGGATAAGCACATAAAGCAAATTAGGAAATGTATGTAATGCAAATTTGCACCTTGCATTACAATTAGTGATAACCGTGAATGCAATTACTTCTAATATGGGTAAACAGGTTTTTTTAGTAAGTAAGGAAGCCCATTTTCAAGGAACAACCTGAATCACGTAACAGTGTCCCTAAATTTTTGTCAATAATTAACCAGACCCATTGCTCTGGCAAGTTGTGACTGACATCATCTTACTTAACAGGCCTCACCGATTGGTGAAATGGTGAGATGACACACTTTTCAATGGAAAGACATGGAAAACGAATAACTACTACTACCACTAAAGAAGTGCTACAGAGAGGAAGATTAAAATATTTACCTTCTTGGTAGGTGCCATGTCTTCCAATTTCACGTGCAAACAGCAGCAGCAACAACCCCACTCAAACTTTGAGTCTTGAGTGCCGTACCATTGTAGAAGCCATGTATATATTCCTGAGAGATGGGTGGTTCTGATGTCATAACACCAAAAGACTGCTGATTGGAACTCGAATATTTGTCCAGACAAATTGTGCAACCAAATGGTGCTAGATCCCTCCGCAACACCACAGCCTGAACTGGATCCATGCAGAATGGTCTGTTTTCACATGAGGCTGTATATCTGACCTGTTTTCAACATGTGGAAAGTCTGCTGTTTTAACTACAAAACTTAAAGGAAATCTTTTTATCATCTTACATAAATGTTAAATGTCAATGTACAGACACAACATCTGATTCAGGGAGCAATGAGTTTGTAAAGTTAAATCATTAAACAATCAGGGATGCCTGAATTCATATGGGGTGAATAAAGTATCTATCGATCATCATCAATCTATATGTTTACAACCTAGACACCCTAGACACCATTTGGTTCACACAGTTTACAAGCCATGCAGAAGAATCGCTTCAGCCTCGCGTTATATTTTCTGTATTGCAGTATCAATAATGAAAGAAATTGTGCCCTTGAAAGGATTACCAATATCCAAAGGACCTCTGCATACTTATTTCACTTGGTTGTCTGTTTGAGGCTAGGCTGTTTGAGTAGTTCACACTACTTGGCTACTTTGTCAGGATGCAATGGGGTTATTTCAGAACAATGCTTTGGTCACATGATTTCCTCATACTTTGTACCATGATAAGCAGATCCCAAACCTCTGCATTTAACTAAGATCTTCCTTGCTTAATTAACAGAATACTGTTGGGGCAAACACCAAATGAGGTGCTTTCACAGTTACTTTCAGACTGACTAACTCTGTGCCAAGTAAAAAAATGTGCTTATCTCTCTTAAACTAACTCTCTCTCTCTCTCTCTCCCTTTCTCTCTCTCTGAACTGTGGTGTGGACCTTTGCTCACTACCAAGTGTTTCTGGCCTTGAACATGTTAGCAGATTTTAAAAGGCTGCCTATTCTGGGTCAGACCAGTTTTCACACTATAGGAATAGAGTCTCTGGTGTTTATCAACAGAGCCAAAGGGCAAAATACAACAAACACACACACACACACCCCCCTTTCATCATTTTACTTGTATTCACCACAGTCCTGTTATGTACTTGCAAGGCATTGTAAAGTTGGAATGGACCTTGTAGGCCTACCAATTTTTCTGCAACTGCCCTTCATACACTGTTGCAAAACTAGAGCACAAGAAGAGAAATGATTTGAACTATGTTTTCTCTGATTCCCACATGATATTGATGAAACGAAATGAGTGTAAGGGTGTTATTACAACCAGCTAAAGGAATTTGTTAAACATTTCTGTTTTTTACCAAGCATTACGTCAACTGGATCCCTTGACTGTGGGTACAGCCAGAGAAACAGCAGGGGTGTATAGTGCAACACAGTATGGCAAAGGTTCTCTGCTTTGAGCCTGGGTCTTGTTCGCCCTTTGCCCTGTTGGGACTTATTTTCTGACACTGAACAGCAGACAGTGCATTTTCAGACACACAGTAACACATTTAACATGCCAATTCAAATCCAAAAGTTGAAAGGCCATCAGAAACAAAGCCATTCCAACATACAATAAGACTGATCTTATAAGGAGATGATGGTGACCTGAGGTTTCACTTAACACCCCCCCCCCCACAAAAAAAAAAACTTAACTTCATTTGCATTTAATTTTGTTACATAGTATCACCATAGGAGGGCAGCCTTGCACAGCAATATCTGACTGGCAATGCTTACTCTGTTCATGTCTTTGGGCCTTAGGTGATCCTCAGTTCTATTCACATCAATTTTGTTCATTTAGGGAATGTATGCATTCAGGCTTATGTGAATATGATTTATGACGTCAGATATGCGTGTAAGAAACTTAATGTATTTAATTGCTTAGCACGCTTTCAAGGCGCATTAGAAATAAAATAAATAATTAATTCATAATTGTTACTTAATGAGGGACCAGATAGTGAAAAGTCAAAAGAAACTATTGGATGACTGCATTTCAAATGAGTTATTCTGATGTCTCTTGTAGAATAAATAACTATGCCTAGTATTTTTTCAGTCTGAATAATCATTTTGAAGAAATACTAAATTTAAGATTTCCCTTTAAATATTAGAATAAAGCTGACATTCTCACATTCATACCTCATCGTCCCCTTGCTTGTCCATCCCAGTCTTCCTCCCTTCTCTCTCGCTACGTTTCTTCTGAAGTGGTCCTCAGATTAAGTTTATTACATCTCATTATACTTGTATAAGTGTGTGTGTGTGTGTGTGTGTGTGTGTGTGTGTGTGTGTGTGTGTGATAGCCAGGAAAAAAAAACTGACCCACATTCAGAAAGATCAAATTTGCTATTGGTACAAGTGTTGGGGTAGGTGGCTCTATGCTGGCAGCACTGGCTGGGGTGTCAGTGAGATTTGGGTTTGACTGGGATGCACTGGACTGGGGATAACAAATACCTCACCCAGCCATGAGCAGCAGACTCCCTTTGGAGGGACTGGGAGCTACCAATGACAAAGGCCATGCAATTCTAAGAATGCCCCCCCCCCCCCCCCGCACACACACACAGGGGCCTTCCTGGGCTGGTGGCTGTCCTAGACTGGAAGCACTCTGCACTCTTGTGTTACTTGTGAGTAAGGGGTGCCCACATGGCTTAATAACCATATAACATGGAAATAAGCCCTATTCTCCCTCTCCACAAACATTCATTAGAGCTAGCGAGAGAGAGAGAGAGAAAGAGAGAGAGAGAGAAAGAAATTCTGTAGAATTTGTGTGTGTGTTGTCTTGATATATTGATGTGTCTTGATCTGTACTGTGCTTTGTTCATTTATAAACAGAAAAAATAATAGGCTACCCATGTAATCATGACCTGTGGATTGCAGTGCTAGTGTTGAATCACAGTGCTTGTGTGTTGGTGTTGTAATTACAGATGCCCATAACAGTGACCCATAACTAAGGAGCTTCTGTTTATCAAAAGATCAATATTAGCAGCTCTCACACCGAAATCCATCTGGTTTTAACTGTGTCAGTTTGATATCTTTCACTTTACATTGTCTTAGTCAAATGACAAGTGACAAGAAGATCAAAGGTAGGCCTAACAGCAACACAAATAATGGCATTCGCCCTGCACTTCCTGCAGTGTCAACGTTCTAGTGCTGCATTATTGCCTTCATGAATAGGCCTTCAGTGTTATTTATTGGTGTCTTCTACTTTTAAAGAAATAAACGAACGTATGTGCTAGATTAAATTAAAAAACAAACACCAGGCCGGCACAGCTAGTTGCCTCTAAAAAGTGAAACTTCCGAGGTCATTTAGACACACCCCTTGCTCAGACAGGGAACGTGTTGAGGTCATCTTTTAGTCGGGATGGGGGAAGGGATGTGGAATAGGGACAGATCCTTTGTTAAACTATGATCTTTTTCTTTTAATTACAATACATATACTGAGTGAAGATAACTGAAGTTATTCTACGTGTAGATATATAAGCTAAAGTTTCACTGAAGAAAACGTATCCGAATATCTCGCAACATCTTTGAAAGTTGTAGCCTTCTGAATGGTGGCGGCTTTTGCGAATGATTCTTTACCTTCACTGATTTTGGTAAGTTAACGTTTGGTACCTTGCCTCAATACTTGACTTGTCTTTTTAACAAGAATCTCTATTTTCAACTGTACTGGTGTCTTCACGAAAGAAACTTCTTCATCAGCAAAACGTCTACTGACCTATTTTTGGTTTCAAGGAAATATCAGTAACGTTAATGCTTTCTTGCGTTGCCCACGTCGAGTGGAAATCTGGCTGAGTTTAGACCGGTTTTAACTTGGCTACAAACCCTTTTCGTTTTGGGACAGATGTGGGCCAGTCCAGGAAAAAAATGTCTACACCTTTCATTGTGCAGTTTTAGTGTTTTCAATGTTTGTGAATAGACGACAGAACAAAGGTAATTTTTGCTAAATTAGCTTGTAGTCAAGCTTAACCTAACACAGGGTCCTGTCGAGTTGAAAGGATTCTTTGGCTCAAAACCGTTACATTTGTATCCTGTGTAGGAAAAGGTGGGCGTCTGTGGATTTGCAACTGTATCAAATAGTTTGGGGTATCTTTTGTTAATCAGGATTTATCAAGATGGGCGCTAAAAGCAGTGCTTTTATTGTTGAGCTGGAAACTGGCCTCAGACAACTGTAGCTGCACTTCAGCTAAATCTCCTCCTCGGAGCAGGCTAACCGGTGGGATGTGAGCTAATTACAAGAACGTAGGCTAAATGATGTTTTAAATTTAACATAGATTTGCTGAGTCAAGCCCAGTTATACTTCAGTTAATTCTAATTTATTTAGCGCAGAAGATCTTCATCCATGGTATTAAACCCTTAAAGTAGAAACTGGAAAGTAGACCCACCCATAGGGTTCTGCTCCATATTCCCATCTGTTGGGTGAACCTGGATAATATTATTGAAGTAGGCCTGTTATGGTGTAAGGGAAAACCATAAAGTGTTTGTGGTAGAGTGACCATTTTGAATTTAGACAAAGTACCACTGGTGAGCACACCCACATCTCAGGACACCAAGGCCTCAGATACTTTTTATATAACCAAAGGACTGGTTCTTTCTATATTTGTTGATTTTCAAGGGCATTGTCTCCTAAGTGAATGTTTTTTTTAGAAACTATGAATAATTTATTGAGGCTTGAAACCATTCTTTGGTCAGGATGCCTCTTTTAAGTCCTACACTATGGATGTGTCTAGGGAAAACGTGAGACACTACAGTAAGCTACAGCCCAGTGATTTATAGCCTGTCTAACAGACCTGTGTCAAAGCTTTCAAAGAATCTCTTTGACAGGTGCTGGAGAACAGTCAGGATCATTCCTTCCTTATGCAGATGAGGAAATACAGGGCACCATATTTGGGATAAGAGCTGTGTGGATAAGTGCTGGGATGGATTGCAGTTTACGTTTCCATTAAATATGATTAATCTAATGTAGTAGCTTGGTTTACGTAAAGAAAGTATGAACTATCATAGCTTACATTGCATACTGTTGTGTAATCTCGCAAGTCATTATCTGCTCATATTAACAAATGCATGAGCAATTCAGTATTGACAAATCTTTACTTGTGACTACATGATTCAGTATTACATGTCGCTTACTTGACATCCCCGATTGTTAAGGTTAGCTAATGTATAAACATTTAAATGGAAGCATTTTAGTTTTAGTTTGTGTGTCTTGTGGTTTGGTGATTAATAGTAATAGTAGTGTTAACAGAAAACATACTGCACTACTTCTTGTTTGATTTGGTCAGAAGAACCAAAGGCTTAATAGGAACAGATTTTGATAGTCAGATGGATGTCCTGTTTTTGGGTGAAGCTTTTCATCTCAAAAGTCCCCATCAGCCAAAGAAATCTGCAGGCACTGGCTCTTACCCAAAAATACACTTTTTGCATAACTGGTCCATACAAATGAAGTATCCAGCTGAGGTTTAGAGGAGCCTTTCTTTTCATATACTATGAATTCTTAAGTCTCTGGCCAACCATTTATGGCAAACCATCCCTTTATAGCCAAGACCTTTTCACATCGCTTTTCCACAACATAAGCCTAGTTTATGATCGGCTAATACACATTTTATAGCAGATGAGTTTTAGCTCTGTGTAGTTTTTATATGGGGAAATGGAAAGCAGCTAGTTAACCACTGTGAACCAGCTGTCTAGCCATTGTCTTGTCAGTGACCACAAGAGCCCCCAATGAGGTTAATCAGTGGTAGTTAAACTTCCTGTTTTACAAAACAGTGTCCTGTAAAAAGATCTTAAATTAGCACGTCACAACTCAGGCAGCACTTGGTAAAATTGCCTTGTGTTAATGCATAAAGTCCACATTAGCAACTAAGAAAATCAATACACACATGCAATTAGTGCTTATACACCAAAGCATTACAAATTCGTCTTAGTTCGAACACATATCACTTGGACTGTTGACTCTGTTTTATTTGTTATTGCAGTCCATAGGAAAGTCCATTAATCAGTCTACTACATCGAGGTTCTAAGGCCTTCATCCTCTATGGCTTTAGTTGTATATACTTAAGCCTCAAACGTTGATAATAGCTTGTATCAGAACCAATAAGATGGATTTGAAACTGAAACAGAACAATAAATGTATAAAATGTAAAAAATAGACTACTCAAAATAATAAAGAATATACAATAAAACTTTTTGAAACAAAATGAGGAACTGATTGGGAGTCGGAATTGGAAAAAAAAAAGCAGCCCTGGCTTGCCTGTACCAGGAAGACAGGAGCAAATACTGGAAGATGTGTGCAATTTTACCTAAGGTAAATTTATTGCTGGTGAAGGGCGGGGAAAAGGCAATGAGCATTTCTGACAGCAGAGTCACAGTGAATTCCATGACTTCAGGGTACAAAGAGATAAAGGCAAAGCCAACTAAATCCAATATAATATTATGTAATGTTGCCCCTCAAGCAATGTTCTCTTAAATCATTCATCAAATGTGTGTGACACTTTCAGAAATATGCCAGCAGATAGAGGTCTTAATTATCCAAGGATAACAGCTTCACTGCTCTTGGGTAGTTTCTTTTTTTAATTTATTTATTCAGAAGTGTAAATAAAAATCTGCGCACAAGATTTGTAGCTCACATGCACACTCGCAACTCACATGTAGGCGGGCATGTCGTCACAGTTCACTGGTGTTGACTCTTGATTCATCTCAGGAGGTGAAAAGAAACACACAAATAAAATTACACAGAGAAGTAGATACACAAGCACACCTTCCTTCACTGAACAATATGGAAAAATGGCCTGATTGGCACAGATAAAAAATGCTGCGTTATTGTTTTGGCCCTGAGGGGGGGAGACACTCAGCTTAATTAAGGACACTTCACAAGAAAGTTTCAAGTGATGTGACATGGGAGACAGCCACTTTGTCAATAAATTTGAGGAGGAGTGCGCTTAAGGATTGCGTTGTGCTGTGCGACAGCACGCTCTCACCCCCCATCTGTGTTTTTCTCTGGCTTCCCACACCTGCAAGCGTTGACACGTCTGCAGCTGTGTGACTGATTGCATAAACTTGGCTGCGGTCGGTCCCAAAGCCCTCGGTGTGTCTGTTTGCTCACTCTAGTGCCTCACCTGTTTCACGGGTGAAATGGAAAGTAACTTCGCACTTTTATTTAATCTCAATACACCACGCGCCTGCTCAGCAGAACTACTTAAAGTGTACTTACACAGATTTATTTTTCAACAATCTCACAAGTCAAACTCTGTTATTGTGTCTGTGAGATATTATCAGCTACTTCGACCTGCCTAGGTCTCATTCTGTTTTTTATTTTTTAAAATCCAGCGGACGCTAACGAGTACCAGGTATGACCTCAGTGGACAACTTCATGCCATATGGCTGATGTGTCTCACAATGGACTGTAATTTGTTACAGTGTGTGCGTATGTTATTCAATCCTGACAGTATCCCTCAGGGATGAGTGACTTTTACCTTGTAAGCTCTGTATTTCAAAAAGCATGGCCTAGTTTTACAAAGAGTCATGTTCTGGTTGGGTTTATGTAGGTCACTGTTGGAAAAGAAACCTCCTAGTGAGTGTGTTGTATCTTGAGAGAAGTAGGGGAAACTTTGCCTGTGAAGTGAGGAAGAGTATGCTGATTCACAAACATTCAGCAATCATTGTTGCTATGTGTTCAGAAAGGGGTTCCTCTTGTAGTTACTAAACATATTGGTCATGCCTCGAAACAGCCGCATGCATATGTCTCTCTCTCTTTCCGACTCTCCAACTAAACATTTGGGTTTCCTGGTTGCCTTCTCTCTTTCCAGCTGGCTTTTTTTTGGTCTTCTGAGGAGTTCTCTGACGGAGTTTCGGGAGGGCTGTGGGACCATGCTGTGATGTGAGTCATCGGCAAGAAGCTGTCAGCGGCAAAAAATCTGCTCTCCACTTCCCCCCCTCCAGTCTGACATCTGTGAAGAGAGATGTTTACATGGACCACCTCTCATCTGGATGACACACAGTGACCCATTCTCTTGGCGGATTCTTTAACACACCAAATTTTTTCCTCATCAAGAACATCACTTTTCCTGCTTCACTAAGAGTTTTTTTTACGCCCAAGGCCAGAACCAGAGCCCAAGAGGCAGTCAGGACCGGAGCCATGTGTCATGTGATCGTAACATGCCGCTCTATGCTGTGGACTCTGCTGAGCATCGTGGTGGCGTTCGCCGAGCTCATCGCCTTCATGGGCCCAGACTGGCTGGTCAGTCCGTCTAGCTCTCCCAGCTTGCCCAGCGGCCCCGTCACCGCCAACGGGAGCTACCGCCTCTCGTCCAGGCCCCACCGCCCAACGCTGGGCCTCTACGCCCGCTGTCGGCAGGTGCCCTACCACCACCGCGACATCCAGTGTGGGCCCTACGCTGCCCACTTCGGGGAGATCGCCAGCGGCTTCTGGCAAGCCACGGTCATATTCTTGGCTGTGGCCATCCTCATACTCTCCGTGGTGGCGCTCTTTGCTGTCTTCAGCATGTGCTTCCAGAGCATCATGAGAAAAAGCATCTTCAACGTCTGTGGCCTGCTTCAGGGTATTGCAGGTAAGAGCTTAGACTTTATTGGACTTTATATTGCTTCCTGTATTTGTTTAGCACAGGAAGGAAATGCAGTGATCAGTCAACATCAGCATGTCGTTTGTTATGTTACTACAAGTTATTTGTTTTGTTTATATTGTGACAATCCGAGGTGCTTAAGAGAGCTGCTTGGAGTTTAATTTTAACTTCATAATTGAGTGTACTGTATGTGTAAGGAAGAATGACTCAATACGAATGTCATGAAGCAGTTCAGTATGCCTCAGCGTGTTCTGTTCTCAGGCTCAGGCTCAGGCTGTTCTCAAGCGATGGACAATCACATCACAGATTATTCAGTCATTATGAACGCATGAGTCATGCTTAAGTTGACTAACCCACATGTGAAACTGCTTGCGTCAAATGGGCTCTCATCTTAGTGCGTGAACTGTTCTGTCAGTTGTCTTCTTTTGTCAGAGGTGGACCATGTGGAAAGCTTCATTCGCTGTGGCAGTGGTTAGAGGGGGCTGTTGTTCTGTTGTTTAGTTTGGAGCCCGAGCTTGTTAGCGAGTGGTGTCTTGTTATTTCATAGAGGAAATATTTTTTAAACAAAACATTAGTCCAACCTCCAGTGGGAATAGAGTTTATAGGAGTCACACAGGCAGCGTTGAGCTCCAAAAAGATGACGCGGACTGATATGTGGGCCTCTGTCCCAACTTGCGCTGTAAAGATTTCACTCATCAGAGCAGGGAAGGTCTTGATGAACTGCCATTTGTTTGCATATTATTTGAACATAGCAGCAACGGCAGTGTCATGTGTGCGAATCCCATTATTTCACAAGGGTGAAGGCTTAAGAATCTGGCTGATGCTAAAGACTGTTAGAGATCAGTTGACGGCCTCTTGAAATGCCTCCTTGTGCAACCAGTTGAGCGTAACCCACTTTCGGTCAATGTCTGTTTGCGCCCACACTAAACTCTGAGGAAGTCGCGCTTCCGTGATGTCAGATCTCCCAAACAAAGTCTGCCCCAAATAATAAAACCTGCCAATGCGGCTACTGTTGGAACCCTCTGCTTAGGGGGATTTTGTGTATTGTGCTCACCGCTTCCTCTGGACTGCCACAGAGCAGCGGGTCACCCCAGATTTGGAGCTGCTTTTAACCTCAAGGCTGTCCACCTGACATCCTGTCATTATGATGGGGAAAAGGGGGCCAGGAAATATGTGTTTACAGCGTGGCCATTTTTTTTTCCTGATCAAACCGCCAACTCGACTCTCAGCCCCGGTGCAGAGAGCAGTCTTGAGTGTGTGAGTCTGGGTGTGCTATCATCTCTCTCCACCTCAACCAGACCCCTATTGGGCTCAGGCCTTCGGGGGAGGCCACCGCGTCACTGGCTCTGGGAAAAACGCGCAGTGGCATACATTTAGGAACAATTATGGTGTGGGTGAATCTCATCGCTCCAGCTTGTAGTATACTGTTATGGCGCAGGCCCTCCGTAATTTTGTGCATCCAGCCTTGCCCTCGGAAAAGTGCCTATAACGGGCAGCTTCCTGGAGGTTAACCCCACTGGGCTTTTGTTGTTGTCTGCGGGGAAATCTCCCGTCATAGGGCCCAGTGTGTAGTGCTCGGCCCGAACCCACAAGGCGCTTCATTGTTGCGCGCTGGCAGCATTTGTCATTGATTTATTTGCTTCAGAAATTGATTCATGTGTTTGGTTGGGCAGAAACATGCAGAGTCACATCCATCCGCGAGATCTCCCAGGCACAGATGTTTGATGGGGGGGGTCTATTTATTCTCTGTCAGTCTCGGAGGTTGTCTGTTTGTTTATTTGTTTGGCATCACCATGCTAATGCACTTTGTATGCTTCTTAAGTGGCTCTTTTGTGGGTCAACGACCTTTTAAATGGGCTGGCATGTTGTATAAAGCCAAGGCTGTTTTCTCTGATCTGTTACTCCCCTGAAATGGGAATAAATTAATCAAGAGAATTCTGAAGTAGATCTTGAAAGACATACTGTAAGATGTTTGTGAAAGAACATCTCATCATTTTGTCTGTGAAAGAAGGCTTTCACACATGCACTCCTTGCTCCAGGATGCACATTCCATCACATGAGTGAAATCAAAGAATTACTTCAGACTCATTTATGTACCACGGTCACGCATTCAGCCATATGCGCCACTCAGCCTCTCTGTCTCCCAGGGCCAGATCCTTTAGAGCCCTCCTGGCGTGACTGTTGGATAGTTTGGGGTGGGAAGGAATAACAGTGTGGCACAGAGAGACATTGAGCAACTGCAACTGAAACATCAGGGGCAGGATGCTACACGCCTCGCCCGTTGTGATGTCTGCGGGGTGAAACGCTTGCTGGCCGCCTCAGCGCCGGGATATGCATGCGCAAGATTAGCCGTAGATAGGATCGATGAGATATGCTGTTTGTTCTGCAGCGGTTTGCTCACTCGCTAGCAATGTGTGTCGGCTTCGGCTCCTCTCTGTGGAATGGCAACAGACGGCCTCCATTTGGGCTTGCGAGGGTGAAACATGGTGGACGTGCGTTTGTACGCCGCTCGCTTCTAATGAAAAGGCTTCGGGCTGGTATTACAGTTGCTTGTTCAGTCCGTGTCTATACACAGAGAGGTGTACAAACACACACAGACACACACACACACACAGGGGAGGCCCCTGTGTGTTGCTAGTTTGGAGCTGCCCACTGCTCGTCCAGATGGCACATTGCAACATCTGTGAGTAATCACAAGGATTCCACACAAATCTTCTCACTAGCCTCGGGCCATAAATGGCCAGTGTATAGGCCATCCATGACTGTGTGAGGACTGTCTTCAGCTACAAAGCACTCGCCGGCCATGACATGTCCTCCCAATTCTCCCCACACTTAGGAGTTAAGAAGAGATCCCTTTGTCTCCTTTGAAATCCTCAGCCAGCTTTAGATAACCATTTGTTATTTTTCTGAATTTTGCACACACCACACACACCACACACACGCACACACACACACACACACACACACACAAACACACACAGTCCAAATAGGCTGTCTCTGACTGCTGTCTAATTATTCTCTGTAGGTCTGTTCCTCATCATGGGTCTGATGCTGTACCCAGCCGGCTGGGGCTGTGAGAAGGTCAGGCAGTACTGCGGCGTGGACAGCTCACCGTACCGGGTGGGCGATTGCTCGCTGGGATGGGCGTTCTACGCAGCCATCGGCGGCACCGTGCTCACATTCTTCTGCGCCATGTTCTCCGCCCAGGCCGAGAAAGCCACGTCAAGCGACAAAGTCCAGGATGAGATTGAAGAGGGAAGAAGCCTTGTTTGTGTGCTGTGAAGCGAGAGAGAGAGAGAGAGAGAAAGAAAAAATAACCCAGCACAACCCAGCACAGCACAGCCACGGCAATACAAGGGCCATGATTTCAAAAGGGATCGTAAAGTTGTCATTTTACCACGTTAGAACCACTGTCATCAACCCAGGACGCACAAGGCCAGCATGTCATTTTAGTGAGGTCATGGCAGTCTCCTCTTAAGCAGCCGGCATGAAAGGAGGGAATTTTAACCCACCCATTCGTCTCTGGCTGGTAAATTTGTCTAGGGTGAGGTGAATACCAGCATTCCTGTATACGCCAGCCCTATACTGTTTTACTTAGCATGTAATAGGCATTTTAGGTATGTAGTTAGACCAAATGAAACCAAGGACATCACTACCACTTATGTATTACTGAAAGTATACTAGAGAGGCCTTTGTTTTGTGAAGAAATGTAATAGATGAGGTGAATGTACTATCAAGTGGTGCTAAAAAGCACTGTATATTTTAATGTGTAGATAACACATGGCATTTTATGAAGAATGATCAGAATCCTAGTATGTGTTAGCCAGTATGTGCTGATGGTTATATTGTTTCAAAGTTTGATTATAATTACAATTTTGTTTGCTTGGGACTCGCATAGAAATCCTGGAATGAGTACAACACAAGACAAATGAGAGTGACTCACTTGGACTTGAAAAAGAAATAGCGACATACCACGGCGCTGCTTTGCATGGCTCCAGTGTTGCAGTTACCCTTATTTGGCTGTAGATTCTTTAATGGTGAAATCTACTGCCAGGGAAACAACATATTTTGAATTACTGTAATATGTGCCTTGTAGCTTTGCCACTCTTTACAAATATGGATCATGAGGAGACAGACAGGCAGTGAGAACCATGGTTAGCTCAGCATCTAAGTCTGTACATGTGTGGGAGACAATATGCTTTCACATGGGAGTCTGGGGGGGGGGGTGCTCAATTGGGGCCATGTCAGCTTGGTCACATGCTCCCATAAATGGTGCAACGAGAATCCTTCTCTCACACACACATTTCATATGTTGATAATGTTTACTTTCATTTATCTCAAGTTTACCGATGCAACTGGATCCTGCACCAAGTTACCACACCGGTGGTAGAAAAAAAAAAAAAAGTGCCCATTTGGGAAACATGTGGAGTTGGAGTTCAGAAAGTGCTGATATGCGATTCTGTTGAGTGTTTGTGGTCCTCAGTACACAGTAGGGTCTGCACACACAGCAGAGAAATGATGGCATTCCATGGAACAGACAACCATACTGGGCTTAGGGGAAGGGTTGAATATTGGTACAGCTCATTCAGTGACGTGATGATTATAGAGCACATTTCATGGTGTCAGAATCTTGATATGACATGTGATATATATCCTGATGTTACATCAAATGCCAAAACCCAACTTTTTGGATTGTTAGTGTTAGTGAATCATATGTATTGTCAGGAATAGGCTACTAACAAATTAATTTGCTTTCATAGCTCACTATGTGGTGTTCAGAATGTCATAGTCATTTCTGTGTAAATACAACTCAGTATTTTTGAATGATTTCGTCATACAATACAAAGCAGAAATGGAACAGAAGAGAAGAATGAGGCCCCAGTATATCACAATACTGCCAAAAAATATGATAAATTATATGTCTTGATATGACAGTATCATGAATAATTTTGATGAAGAATCAGAATTGTTCCTTGTGGCACAAAGCATTTTCATTCCGGCTTTTGTAATGCATTTTAACCACTACAGTTGCCAACCACTAGTACCACTATTACTACTTCTACAGTACTGACTAGCATTCTGACCACTTACAGCTCTGCTCATTTAACCAATCAAAGGGGCAGGTAGCATTTTAGATGAAGCTCATTCTGGTGACCATTTTGAATTCATACAAGAAGGTAAGGATCACAAAGAAGCTGCGCTTTACTATACCAGGGTTGCTTTATACTGCACTCATTAAGAAGCTGGAAATATACATTTGCTTTTACACTCCATTTTTTAGTTTATCCTTTTCAGATGCTGAACTGTCATTTCAAGTCATGCAGTATTTTCTAAAAATAGCCAGCCTACCAGTCGTAGTGGTTTTGATGCGCCTTTGTCATCAAAGACAAAACAAAAATACAAACAAAAGCAGCCTTAAATACATATTCTACCAAACACCTCCTCATACCTCTCACACACCGACAATTTCTTCACAAAAACAGACAACAACAATATCCAGTAGTTCATTTTGGTGTGGCCCTGGCTGGCTTTATAAAACCATCAGCTCATCTGCCAGAGTGGTTTAAAGTAGCTGTTTTAGAAAAACAACACACACATATACACACAGACATTTCTTCATCTTTCACTACATGGCCAACTCTATAGTATATCATAGCATTAAAACACCACCAAAACCACCAACACTTTGTGCAGGCTTATGGCGTGGTAAGGCTCTGGCACACTGTACTGACTTGCATTCATTGTTTGATTGTTTTTTTATGTGTTTTTCAATTGCTGTTTGTGGTCTAAGGTGCCAAACTAATTGCTGTGCATGACATTGCTTTCTTCTGTCATCTGTTGCATCTGTATGAACTGTGGTGCATGAGAGAGATGAGATGTGCAATATTCCACTACAGCGCCCTCTGGTGGGAGAAAGACCAGAGTGCGAGCAGAGAGAAAAATCAGCTCAGACTCACTGCTGTTTCTTCTGCCTCTAATCTGTTCGAATCAAAGCTATTTTAAATTAAATAAATAAATAAGGAAGTGAGTTCATGATTTTCGCTGATTAGCAAAGAATCTCATTTTTATTGCTAGAAATGTAGTCAGTAGAAAGTTCTATTAACTGATTCCATTCATGAGAAGCAAAAAAGTTTTGTTTTTTGTGGTCTCTCATTTCAAACTTCAGCCATGGGATTATGCATTGTGGGAGTTCAGATAATGTAACATACTCTTTTGCTTTTTTGTTACTCCTTTGGAATTGGAAATTGTTCTTCTGTATTTTTTTTTTAAATAAAAAAATATCACTCTGAAAAGGCCTTTGAAATGTTGTCTTTGAAGACACGCTACTCACTTCAGTGTATGTCAAATTACACATCACACGTTGTCCAGATTCAACATCACACATGCATGGAAAATACTGTTTTCAAGTGTGCGTTCCATGAAAAATTCCTCAATGTCTCCACAAGTAACCAAGGGTGGTGAGCAACCAAACAAAACATGCCATGAAGAGGGCTACTTTTCTGAGACAGTCATGTGATGGAACTGACATGATGAAACTGAGTCTGCAGTTGCAGACTCTGGGCATGACTGACCAGAACGGGTAGGAGTGCAAACATGCATTAGTGTGAGTGTCTACGTGCATGAATTTGTGAGTGTGTGTGTTGTGTGTGAAGACAGAGAGAGAGAAAGACAGCGAGGCCTCTTTGTCTTGTGTGACCACACAATCAATGTCTAATTAGGCCTGTGGTGATTAATGCTCCCCCAGTGAGACCCACAGGACCCTGATGAATGTGGTTAGGACATCCCACAGAAAATGCTATCCAAACAAGCCTAGGCTGATGTTTCATCTCACGTGAGGCCCCCGCTCACTGTCCCACACAGAGTGCGGCAGGTTAAGTGTGTCTGTGTAGGTGTATGTGTGCGTGTGTGTGTGTGTGTATGTGTTAGTCTGGTGAGGTGGCAGACAGAATGTGACATGATCCAAACCACCCACACTTCCTCCTCCATATAAAAGTACTTCCTGGTGTCCTCTCTCAGTGTGTTCCAGTGTGTCCCAGTGTTTGGGGGAATGGGGAGGGGGGGGGGGGCACTTGTGAGCGGATGTGTTTAGTGAGTTTGATTATCATTCTGTAGGCGTCAGGTCAGAGTTTGCAGCAGACTGGGAGATAATTAGGATATTAATGGACTGGTGGAATAGTCCATTAATGGTTCCAGACCAGTGCAACTCTGCATGCCAAGAAGCAGGTTTTTTCCCCCCAGATTGGATGGTCTCTCTGGATCAGGGGAGAATTCCAGGTGCACCTCAATTCCACAGAAAGGAAAGTGGGTGCAGCTGTTCTTTGTACAACATTATAATCATGTACCATTAACAACAATATGTAACATTCGATCCAAATAATTTGTGTGTGTGTGTGTGTGTGTGTGTGTTTGTGTGTGGGTGTGTGTGTAATTATGGATCACTTACAGATATTTATGAACAGTTTTGGGGGGAGGGGGGAGAGGGGAGGGTAGAGGCGGAGTAGTGTGTATAGGGCAAGGCAGGACCTTGTTGTCACAAGGGCACTGACCCCAACCTGCCCCATCCAAGCCACCATTTATCACATTACGTCCAAGGGGTGATGGATGGTGGGTTTGAGGAGTTTACCAAGCAGCGTTAGATACTCTTTTATTGTTCGTTCACAGCACAGTGGAGACACGCACAGCTGATTTGGAAACAGCATTATCATAACAACATAACTTAAATGAGTCAAAAACAAAACATATTTGGCCCTTAGAAAAAAAATATATGTAAACACAGTTTGCACCACATTTGACTTTGCTATGTGCAGCTAAATGTGAATCAGTCTGCACTGATGAACACTGTCCAATGAAAATATGCATGTTTTCAAAATGTTAAAGAGACCTCTCTATGAACTTTAACTATGCTATTTATCCAGACGTCTTATTATTGCGCACACAAGTGTAAACCCCTCCGCTCACCTCTGTGAGAAAGGTGACTGAACACTTTGCAGATATTATTTTCATAATTACTCCCACTGCCAAGTATCAAGTGTTGTTTTCACTGGCTTTGTCTGAATAGAAACACTAAGCACTGATACCTTCTATCCAGGCTAATATAAAAAGCAATGTCAATATTAAACAACATTTTGAACTTGAAATATTTTCATTCTAGCTCTTTGCTGACTGTATGAGATTATGTGTGATTAGAGTAACCTAATGAAGGCAATTATTCGGTTTCAATAGACAGCAATAACAATAAAAGCTCTGAGGTCGGTTTTGTAGTTGCACTTACTGGACACATGGAGGAGCCCTTGGTAAGTAAATCATGGACGGCTCTGACTGCAACCACATGCCAGTGTTAAGAGTAAGCACATATTGTCTAGACTTGTGCTCTTATTATGAAAGACAAAAGCAACCATGGCTAATATCAAAGAGTGTAAAAAGTAAAGAAAGCACTGAGACAGGAAAACAAAGACAATAAATAGGTAACTTGGGCACAATGTCACTCACTCTGGATTTAACTTAATATCTGCGTTGATGTGATGGTCACCCCTGTCACACTCATTGCTGCCATGTAGAGCAGGTAATAGGCAGCATCTGGTAGATGCCTACTTTTCTGTAATTGTAAAGGGTGACTTTGATTATTAATTCATTCAATATTAAGTCAATCAAGAAACTTCTAATTGTATTCTGTTTGGATATTTACTTCAATTTTTGGTGCCAAGTCAACATTGTTGTTGCTTTCATGTTTTGGTATGCTAATACTATTATTTTCTTGCACCATGTTAATTTTGTACCTTATTAGTGTCAAGGCAAACTGCACCTTCTTTTCAGATGCGAAGCTAAAGCAATGTATTTACCAAACCTTGTGTACTAATAAATAGTAAATAAGAATGAGTACACACACAAACACACTTACACACTACACTCTTGTTTGTTTGTCTTTGTAAACATTAATAGATGTGAAATTGCAAGGTTGCACATAAACACAATGCCATCAGAATAAAGGGAGAAAATAATTGCCTCATAGTAGCAATATTTGACCTGCAATATTTAAATCATAACTGTAGTTGATAATCTACTTGTCAAATAAAATTATGTGAATGTGTTTATCTTTCCATGTGGGCGTTTTAATGCCACTGATTTGCCCAACTACTCTAAATCCTTCAGTGTGGTTATTGCACAACGTTTTTCCCCCCCTTTCAGCACAGAACAAGCATTTGCACTCCACATTATCTCCCATTAATAGGACCCATTCCGAATATGTATGAATAATCAATGGTGAGTCAACGGCCGGAATGGCCCTTACCAAAGCTGAGCATGAATCTTGCTAATGGCACGCATCTCCTGGATGTAATTAGGAATAATGCACCGCTTGGGTATACAGACCATCACATGGTTTGTTTGCTGCAAAATGTGAAAGGTAAACATGGGAGGGTTTTGGGGGGGGGGGGGGGGTGACAGAAGAAGAGACCAGTCTCATTTCACAGAGTTCTCGGAGGTGAAGGCAGGCCAAGCCACTGGAAACAACCGCTTTCCCTAATGGCTAGTACATTACTCTTCTTAAACACCTGGTCATGGCCATTTAGAAATGTTCATTAACCACTGATGCAGAGTGAATAGGTGCGATAGTTCACTCCTTGCTAATTGCCTGGATGAGGTTGACTGTTGATTCGAAGAGCACTTCAGTGTTAAACATTAGGCCAAGTGCTAAAAGCTAGACCCACAATTATCCATTTGAATTGGACATGAGAAAAGTGGTGGACATTATCAAGCCAAATTTTTTTTTTCCTCAAACTAATATGACAAAAACCCCCCAAAGTTATTAGGCATTACATTTTCAGTTGCTTAGCATTGCACACTGAGTAAAATGCACCTTCATTTTTTATTTATCATTATGTTATTATCTTTTTTTCCCCCATCCACAACACTATGGCAAGGCGCATTCTCTACACATTACACACCGTAATGCAGTCTCATTGGAAAATTGAAAATTACATTTAGTGACCTCAATTCCCTGAAATGAACAGCCATGACAGTAGTGCTGCTGCTGCTGCTGCTGCTACCGACGCTGTCGCCGCTGAGAGGCTTTCTGGCGAAACCCTTTGTAGCGGGGCCCCGCTCCGTCTCTGACAGGCTGTGGTGGTAGAAGCCTGGGCTGTTGTTTTTGTAAACCTTACTGATTTAATGAGGCTGCCGGAGGAAAAGGCGAGCCGGCCTGACAGCCTGGAGAAACCTGTAATGCTTCTCTTCCACACAGGGAAACCCAGTGACAGAACCATTTTCTCCACAGCAGCCCCCCTAATTCAAACTGTACACGTGCACCAAAATGATAATGGATGGGACATCTGTGTCTCCGTTGTCTTGATTAATTTACATCTTCCCCTTTTGAACACTTAGAGATGGGATTCGTAGAAATACACAGAGTGTGGTGCACGTGGGAGTCCGAATGGCAGGATGGAATATGCATTTTTGCAGATACACACCGTAATTGCCAATGTGACCCACTTTCATTATGTGGGATTGGGAATTAGTTTAACCTTAACATTAATCCACTTCTTATTTATTTGGAGAGCGTCTCTAATGCATTTCATCTGTTTAGCGGGCACATCACTTAAATGATCTGGGCCTTTGCCTGTTGGTGTGTTCGGCGGCAAAAGCATGGGTGGGCTGTGTTCTTCGGGCTCTATTGATCTCGTATTGTTGGTGGCTGAGGGGAAAAACAGAGGGAGTGTTCTATGTTGTTGCTACTGCTGTACGTGTGTGTGTGTGTGTGTGTGTGTGTGTGTGTGTGCGTGCGTGGAGAGAGTGAGTGATTGTGTGTATATGTGAATCTGTTTGTGTATGTGCTTGTGTGTGTGTGTGTGTGCGTGTGTGTGTGTATGTGTGCAGATGCAGGCAGGGGGTGAGAGAGAGCCTTGTGCAGATGTTCCATTGTGATGGATCTATTATCCAACTATTACAAGACAAATGAGTGATCTCTCCTATTTTCCATGCCTGAAGAAAATTGAAATGGGAGCCCGGGTGTACGTGTGTGTGTGTGTGTGTGTGTGTGTGTGTCTTTGTGTGTATATGTGTGTGTGTGTTTCACGGGGGCTGTATGATTAAGGTTTGGTGGGACGGCCATTAATTCTGAAGTGAGAGAAACACCAGCAGCGTGGGACAACCACCTCAACATTATAAATCAACCTTCAACAGCCTTCCTTTGATGACCAAGCACTCGCTGGTACCCACCAGCCTAATTAGAATTCATGATAAAATACATGCAAGGAAGCATTTTGTAACCCTCATAATTTTAGGGGAAATGTATTATCATCTGGCCAACCATTTACTAAGCGTGATATTTTCCATTAGCGCCTTGTCAGCTAATGTAAGGGGAAAAAATGGCTTCAAAAATTGGATATCACATCTTCTGATGGAATGTGGTTTACCATCAAACACATCAAATGGTCCACGAAAACAACAATCATTTAGGTGTTTTGGATAAATATTGCAAAGAATGCACCCATATGTGAAGCATGCATGAGTGTCTTTTGAGGATCTCAAAACAGTTGCAGATGACCGAAGAGCACTTTTCTGCCTGAAATAATTGCCTGAGCTAAATCCAATATCTGACACCCCCTAACCATCGGTCAAATATGAGATGCTTCTGTTTATCTGTTGGTCCATTAAGCCAAAGCAAATATAAAGACCGTAAACATGTTTAAATGTGGAGACTATTTATTTGAAAATCAGCAATTAAAAATATAGATGAGTTGAGTGAGTCACTGGAGGACCCCCCCCCCCCTTATAAAGGCACCACTGCATTAAATTTGGGGGTGGGGGTGGGGGTGGGGGTGCAAGGGGTAAGGGGGTTCTCTGATGGCTTAATACAGGCTCCAGTGCGGCTCTAGGTTCTCAAGCTTGTCCGCCGGTCAGGGCAGATCATTACTGGCCTTGCCCTCCCGTCGTATATAGCGCCTGTGAACTGCTTCACCAGTTTTGCAGGTCCTCGTTGCTAGCAATTCCCTGGCTAAGCTTCCCCCAATAGCCGGGGGGGTCAGTCTAATCCGCAGCTGCTCGCGGCAGCCGCCGCCGAGTAATTCAACATGGCCTTAGTCCATAAGCACTTGCCATGCCCAGCTGGCTCACTGAGCGCCGCTGTCAAAACCCCTCTCATCACTGGAAGAGATGGATAAAGCACCCGGGCTGGGCCTGTGCTGAGCTGCAGCCACGGCCGCCGCCGGCTACTGTACGGCAGACCTCTGCAAATGCAGGCCAGGCTCAGCCAGCTTGTCCGTGGAGGGGTGGGGAGAGGGAAGGGGTGTGTGTGTGTGGGGGGGGGTGGCTGAGGGGATGGAGGGTTGGTGTTGCACCCTGTGATTTTCAGGGAAAATGAGAAAGGATGCAGCGGGGAACTGGGAGGCCATGTTTCTTTTTACCTTCGGCACGGCTGGCGTGATACGCTCACACACCTCTGCATTACACATGCAGTCATCTAGGAATTCTACTGATTTGCACAAGAGGATTTATGATTGAGTGCGCTGTAAAATTACCAGAGCAAGAATACTAATTGAGACCTACTCGTGACATACAAAACTGCTTACTGTAGACCATCACTGGATGCTTACTAAAATGAGGCCAATATGTTAATTGTCAGAATTCATGATGTATGACCAACTCGTACAATGCTAAATTATTTTTTTATCACAGCATAGCACAGCAAAAAATCCAACCTTAACCTCATATTTGTCTTGCAAAAATTACCCACTGCCAAATATATAGCTGTCATATAGCTAAAAAACAGTGGTAGATCATCTTTTTCTTCATCAGAGGCATCTTTTTAGGGTTATTTTCCAATACAAGCTGCACCACATATACAAACCACAGGACAGCGTTTAATGGAAACTTAAAAAACGAAACGGTGTTTAGACCACTCCTGTGTAGTAGCCACACACATGTATTATCGGCACGCGTGTATTAATCACAGCTTATTTAACGTCACTTATAATAAGATTATGATTTAAAGAGAAAGAATGAAGATAAGCAGTACATTCCCACGTATTACTCTCCCCCAAGTATTAACCTTATAGCTGAAAATAATGTGCAAAATCAATGCATTAACCTCAGTTAATAGTCAAGAAATTACAATATTTACATCACACACTCATATTTTCACTCATTGTACTAATTACTGTAAGCTTTTGAAATAGCTCTTTTAAATTACATGTGTATTTAACTTTAAGACTCCCTAAAGGAAGAGAAATGATCCACATATTTATTCATCTCCTACAGAGTTTGTTTATTTCTCTGGTGAGATGGCGAGTGGCAGCATCTTCTGAATGTAGAGTATGAGGTCTTCCCTATGGAACGGATCATGTGCAACACGCAAGGCTGTCACATTATTCCCAGGCACAATGTGGTCATGAGGAAAATGTTTAAGGTATTAATTAGTCATATGATAATGAGAAAACGCTCTAGATGTGGATTCTCATTTATCTACCATCTTGGCACAAAGCATGCTTTTCTATCTCTCTCCCGTTCTCTCTCTCACCCTCTCTCTCTTTTGCTCCCTCTCGTTTCCAAACTTAAATGCTTGAGGTGAGCTCCAGTAGTGTGTGCTACAGACTGTTTATTCCACCACACATGAATATGTAGTTCACGGCGCAGCGTTTACCCTCTTGAGGAGATAAACAGGATATGAATTGCAATTAGGTTGTGACTAACTTTATAGTGGTACCATCAGTTACAATATATTTCCCAATTTTTGTTTTAAATAGTAAATGGCAAGTCAAAGCTGATTACACACAGCACTGGGAATGCACTGTGCTGTCAGAGACTAGATCGACTGACTTTAAATTTACATATTAATGAAATGATTTGTTAAGAGCCGGTGGAAGTATAAGAAAATAACCAGAGTATTCAGAAGGGCACGACATTTATAAATAAGCTGATGCAGAGGGGAAAAAAGGGGAAATTAAACCTTTTAGTTGAATAAATCCAAGACCTCCCCTCATGAACCATATTATTAGCATTTCCATTTTTAAATTACCCCGGGTGTCATTTTAGTCATCATGACCCAGTTAGGCAGAAGTAATTGTCCAGTTCTCACACAATCAATGATCAAGTGACCTTGGTTTTACTTGCCCATGGTCCCTCTGTCCAGAGCAGACTACATGAGAGACTGCACAAGGTGGATGGCTGGACAGAAATAGCCTTATGCATTGAAAAATGTCCACCTATGTGCTGAGACTCTTCCCACCCTCCAGACTCAGTCAGAGATGACTTATTAACCAAGGAGCGTGTATTAATGGTCAAACTAGCACATTACTAAGCCTGGTCACACACTGAAATAACTTAATAGATGAATAGATAAAATATCCTCCAATTGTAATGTCATTGTGTGAAGAAAGAGGTGGACGGAGCTGGGACTTGGTGGATGGAGAAGGAGATAATTAAATAGATGTCATTGCTTAATTCTCTCTTTTCAATTTCTGTTCAGACCTGCCAGACTTGAGATGTATAATACTGTATTTTGTTCCTTTTTCAAACCACAGTGTAGGTTGTATTAGTAGTAGCTCTTGAACAGTGACTTCAGTTTGACTGTTCAATAAATATGTGCTGAATATCCAGTAGATATATGATGCTAACATGAGCATAGGTTTGACTAATCTACAGGGACCATTTAGGCATTTTCTTTGCATAACCACATGAAAAAAGTGTTAAAAACAATTCTGCTATGTCTCAGTCAAATGAGTTCAACATGTATCTTGAAGCACTTTATTGCTGGGTTGGATACTTTGATATGCTTTATGTTGTTGATGCAATGACACCATAACCAGTGCCACTGGAGAAAAAGTATGAGTGCATAAAAACCACTCTGCAGAGCCTAATGTTCACCACAGAGAAGATTAATCTCGTCTCTTTGTCACCCAACACTTGATGGACATCAAACCATTCAGAAAGGACTGTAGACGGGGGCAATGTTCTGCAACATATGCAGACTTATCAAGCTTTACTTTAATGTTCTGCATCTCATTGGCTGCTTTATGTCCAAGTTCATTTCAACGGCAAAAAAAAAAGTGTCACTCCTCAGGAGCCTGGGATCATAACGGCATTTAACCAATGCGTTGATCACCCGTTACTCTCCGAGTACTGGAGAGATTTGGACTTTGTAAATAACCTACTCTACCACAAGCCATAAACTGGCGAGAGTAGTTTTAAGCCATATAAGGCATTAGTATTTGCTATGGCCGGAGGGGGGAAAAGTGATTCCTAAAAGCATTCCAAATAATTTGTCCAATAAAGCTCGGAGATTCATGGGACAGCACTAATAGGCCATAACTCAAGGCGGCGGGGCTGGGGGGCTGGCACAGAGTGGGACAAAGCAGTTGAAAGGGATGAGCGTAGCGACTATATCTTCTCATAAAGCGACTGTTCCACCCGCTGTCGCCGTCAATTGCGCACAGAATACAGCACCCGGAATCGCACGGGTTTATCTTGCGTGATCTCGTCGGGATTTCAAAAGCCAAAAAGTGCTGATGCAGTAATCCTGCCCCAGTCCAGTTGCAACAGTCAGGAAGACCCAACAAAAAAAAAAAAAAAAAGAGAGAGAGATCTCTCCGGTTTGCCCAGAATGGACAACACAGTGCATGAGCGTTAGCCTGAATTCATACACTATGGATTTCTGTGTTTAAATAGTTCATAGTTCATTCATGACTTCAATTATGGTAGAAAGTGAGGACTACCTGCTGACAGTATTTTTCTAACCTTGGTGTGGTCTAGGGAGGGCACAGCGCTCTGTTGGTTAATGGTTAACCCAAACACACTAGTGCATCCTCCCGCTCAGACACATCAAAGTCGGTGGTTATATGGGGGCTTTAACTCTGATGGGATTGGCCCTCGTTGTCAGTCCAGGCGAGTGGTGAGGAGGATCAACCCAAATCCCACTGACTTACCATGGTGACTCGTTTCATTTAGTGTCCTTCAGCAGGTCAGACACACATTCACAGCTCTAATGTGAACAGAATGTGATTAGGGACAAAAAGTGAAGGGGAACTTAAACAAATATCTCCAAACACAACATTACACTAAATGCTAAAGGCTAGCTGTTTATGTTCCCAGGGGAGAATTGGTCTTGGGCTTGAGCCACTGTATCATACATACTTACAATGTCTTGCCAGAAATACTACAAGGAACATACTTTCAAACATTGACATCTCACCTCATATTATGATGGAATCTAGCTAATATTGTTTAAAATTGTTCAAAATATTGTTAATTTTTTAAATTAAGTGCATTAGTGTGTTTTTTCAGTGTTTCGGGCCGCGGGGTGGGGGTGGGGTATTGCTGCAATGTATAATTGATGTGGAGCATCTCTATATTGCAATGTAACAGAGTGAAGAGACATATCCCAGAGCCCTCCACTGACCCAAGGGCCCCATACAACATAAGGACCAACATCATTATCAAAAAGACAGGGGCTTAGTGCTTCCCAGTCTGATTTTCGATCTGTTGCTCACCTAGATTGAGGTCCGTTGCCTCATGTGATACCATACTCTCAAGATGTACACTGTCACTCCCTAGCACAGTGTCTCACTCTGCCATCTCACATCATGTGTACAGAGAGAGGCCAGAGGTGTTTGTTGTAATAGGAGTGCAGAGTGAGGCCCATGCACAGTGAGATAAATGCACGATTGCAGTCTACCATTCCTCGAGGTCAGGGATCAATAAAACATGAGAAAATGTATTCTCCAAATTCCTTATATTATATTTCAAGGGGGGGTAGAGAGATCCTCCCTGTCTCAAAGCATTCGGGCTAATGGAGATCATTAGCATTGCGGTCTTGGGCGTAGAGGAGATCTGAAATGAAACCAAGCCCATTCAGAGCGGTGGAGGCCCGGTACAGAAACAGACGCTTAAACACCACTTAATTCCGACTCATAAATAGCCTCTAAGCCATTCCAACTGGGTGTCCGAGGCCGCGGCTCTTCCGTCTCAGTGGTGGCCTTGAAAATGATGCCACCCTGCTCCCCCTATTATAGAGTGCAATTAAGCGAACTCACCCGCTCTGCAGCCATAACAAACCCGTTAAGCCCTAATTATGACTTTATTTATTTAAGTCAGCACTTAATGATTTTAAAAGTGATTTATATTGTTTTCCTGTGTTCGGGACTAATGAAATCTGTTGCCCAAATTAATACTGGTTTTTCATCGCTGCATTTTTTAAAAGCCTGTTACCAACGCCGTTTCCATCGTTAATTTACTGTCTGTGAAACCTAGGAAAGGGAGAAGATCGGCCATTATATGCCCAGATTGAAACAGAGAAGAGATGCAGGGACACTGCAATGGGATATTAAATTTAGGCAGAAAACAAATCACATTAGTCTTCTAACGCTGCCATTTTTTTTGTGTGTGTGGGGGGGGCAGAATAAGGTTTTCACTGTGTGTCTAAAGGAACACTCACACAGATTGGCTGCTTTAAATTCATTTTGTTTTTATTTTACCAGTAGTTTTAATAGATACAAGGCAAATTTATATAAATGTGGTTCAATATTGTGAATGCTATGACACTATTAAGGCTGGAAGAGGCTGGATTAAGAGCATATTCACCACTTGTCCATAGATTACAGATCATCATCTAACATGTTACGTAAATGAAGCAATGATTTTTCCAATGCAGGATTTTCCAAATTTTCCAAACAAGGATATAGTTACACTAATGCAACGATGATATGATCTGACATGGTACAGGATCTGACAATGAGACCTCACTGCTTCCACAATGAGCCTTTCAACTGCAACCATATTGTTTTAAGGCTTGGCAGCACACCTTGAAAACGTTAAACAAATTTTACAAACACAATTCGTCATGTGAGCAGCCATCTCTGCCCCTAGATCAGACAGCACCACCCCCCCACCCCCCAGGCCCCTCCGCCCCATTTGCATCCCATTCACTCTTTGTTAACTCAGAAATATTGTTAGTCCGCCATCTCCAAGGATCTGCATGCTACAACATTAGTAAGCCCCTCTATTCTTTGCTAGTGATGCACCCACCACCAACACACCCCCACACATACCCGCAACGGATCCGGGACGCATGTGGCGCAGACCCTGTGGCTCTGGGCCAGGTGAGGGCCTATGAGCCTGCTGTGCTCTCCTGGTCTGCTGAGCATTTGGAGGGATAATAAGAGTTATAAATAAGAGAAGAATTTAGAATCACTAAATCAGCCCACTCCCTGCACATCAGTTACACACATACCTCATCCCCGACCATACACACACACACACACACACACATACACACACACACACACACACACACACACACACACACACACACACCTCAACTCCATTATTCTTGCCATGCTGTGAAATTCCCATTTTGCACACTTTGCTGGCTGGGCCATGAATTATGCATTGTGCCGGAGAAATCCTCAATCTCACGCTTCAGGCACACTGTGCATTACTGGGGTTCTATCTCTATTACCAAGATGAATCGTTGAATGGGGAATATTTGATAGGATATGGTTCTAACTTCATTGTTTGTTTGCAGTGTAAAGATTTTCTTTCCAGTGGTTTTCCTTTGTCTATAGAAACAGCTGAATTTTATGGTCCTTCGGTGGAGAAAAACGGCAAGAAGCAGTTATGGGCACCTGGTCTCATATGATTGAAGCGTTCATAAGTTAAATGCTTTGATACTGAAATTACTGTTGTGAGACTTGTAGTGTGCAGCGAGTCGTCGACAGCGGGAAGGCTGCTGTCTGATTATCCGCGGCTGCAACCGTTCTCCTGTTAGCTGATTGGAGATGCATTGACAGGGGGGCCTCTCTCACCAAATGTGGCACAGGACTTATTATAAATCACATATAATTGAACATGGGTAATAAATAAACTCCTATAAAACGCTCCTGTTGATGCTCACTCAGTGTGTTCTAAAGAAACAGCCTTTTACGCAGTTATCAGATATGACTTTTTTTGTCCATATAATGTGCCAGCTTGTCTGATAAATGGATGAAAGCTGGCTTCATTAGCCATTCGGGGTCCATTGGTTCTGCTCCTCATAAGCCTATTATTACGCACTCATATTTAATAATGCTAAACCCACTTGTACCACATTAATAGGGCCCCTCAAGCACTTTGGAGAACTAAGTGATTGAACATCTAATCCTCATTTTCTTGCAGTGTTCCCAAGTATTAAGCTCCCTCTTCAAACAATTACTTATCGGGTTGGCGTTCACAGTCAAATCAGTAGTGGCATTGCTTCCTGCGCCTAATTTGGAATGCTTGTGTTCTCCTCTCCTGGTGCATCCATTGAACTGAGCTTCGGGCAAATTTCAAGCGTGGTAGAGTCAATTAGACAGTCACGGCATGGGGCTCTTTTCTCTTCTGACGTGAAACTGCGGTCAGTCTGCCAGGAGACATTGATCTCCAGACAACAGCAACAACATGGAAGCAATGAAATTCTAAAGAATGGTTTTGTGTATAAAAAACGATGCTGAAAAATGCTGGGAATGGCTCAGATGGTAGCTATGGCAAATACTACTTTGGAGGGCGGCAGACCAAACCAGAATCTTAAAGGCATTTATACCCCATATTGACATTTAGCATGCTAACTGGCAGAATATTGTTGTCTAATTGAAGGTACATGGAGTATCAGGCTATATTGATTAACTAGTCTTTAACTGTCATTTGTTTAACTATTTAAAGAAACCATGATTAGCGATTATATCAAAGATGATTATTATTAAGCTACAGCATATGTAGCAAAGGTTTTCAGAGAGATTTAGACATTACTAGAGAGGTTCTGCAATTTACACCCAACCACTGTGTGGCCAAGCCAGATACTGTCGTTATGTTCTATCCCTGGATGACAATAGGCAGCAGCTTGCTTATCAGATTCTCTCTGCTTGTTAATCCAAAGTGGAAGAATTAACCCTCATTTTCAGCTGTTAGAAGAGAAATTGGGTTTTCTCGCCTGTCCGCTGATTCCTCTGTGGCTCTTCCTGATTCTGATGGAAATTACTGAGGTCACTGACTTCATCCTAACTCAAATGACTCTGCTGAATCCACTGAATTAATTAAGTGACCACCAGGTTCCAATTCATAACAGCCGCACATTTTTAGTCATTACCTTAATAAAAAGTCATATCAATATGTTTGGCATTTCCATTTTTCTTGTAATGTGTTCAGAGTAAATATCAGTTCTGTCCAAATAAAAGACTGTGATTATATAAGGGGATTAACGATACCCAAGATATACCTATATACAAAAATATAAGGCATGTGGTGGGATCATTAAGACTTGATGGACAACCATAAGACTTGACCATGGGGAACCTACACAGTATATTCTATTCATGACCACCACTGCATTCTCATTTATCTGCATTTATCTTGAGACTGATTTTAAACGACTTTGAGGTATTTGTCTCGGGCTCTTTGTGAGCCTTTTCAAACATCTTACATGGCGATCAGTCGCATTCTTATTAACCAGTCTTATTGTGTTTGACCCCCCTCCACAGCCAACATGCTGTCTCTAATAACATTTTGACATTAGAGCTTCGGCAAAAAGCATTTTCGTCCCCCCCGTTTGTGGGGTGGGCGACTGATAACTTTTCATTCATAATTAGCTCATCTCGAATCAGCAGACATTCCCAGGAAATTGAACTGTCAGAGAATGGAGGCGAGTGTTTGACCTCGCCTCGCTGAGTGGGGCCCATCATAATTTGTTCATTTGGTGCCCATCAGTTTGGCCTCGTCTCTGGCGCGGCGCTCAGGTGACCTCTCCCTCTCCAATTCCACCCGGTCCACGTTTAATTATGACTCAGCAAAGCCAAAGAAATAGCAAAGCCCACCCTCGAATCCCCCTGTCTGCCAATCAACCCGCAAGACTGACACGTTTAAGAGAGGTGCTGCTGCAAGGGGGAAATAAGGAACACAAGGGATGCTGGGAAGACAAAACACACACACACATGCACAAACACACACACACACACACACACACACACACACTCACTCCTACACACACAAACAAAAACACCAGAAAGCCTCTCAACACAGAACAAGTCCTCTCTTTCTGATGATGAATGTGTTCCGTTTTTCACGTTGTTGCTAATGAATTTTTTTTTCTGATGGACAGGAGGTGACCATTTTCCCCCGTTTTTGTGCCGGCTTTCGATCTTATTTATGTAAACCAGTTGAAAAGGCTTTTAACATTTCTGACTGCAAATGTCAAAAAACAGCAATGGCTTTTATTTAGGTAGACAATTTGGATGTAAGAGACTAATTATCCCATTTTTAACAAAGACCCCCATTCATATACTAATGCTGGGAGACTCAATTAAGCAAATATGTAGAGCTTTAAAAGCCCAGACCATTCAGCTGACAGAAATACTGAGGAGGAGCACTTTGTATTTGACTTGGTGATTTTAAGACCAGTGAAGCAGCCCCAGATTTAAATCAAAGCAAATGTCTTTCACACTGTGTATATATGGAAGTGAGTGTATTTAATAAGACTACTTTTAATTGTGCCTTTGTGTTTGCATTCTCCTGGCCTGTGCAAACAATCCTGCCTTGTCTAATCATCACTGTGATTAAAAGACAAAAAGGTCAGGGAGATAAAATGCAGTTTTGTGCAACAGTGTAATGAATGTTAATAGGCGATCATTGTCTGAATTATATTCAGGACAGCTTCATAACCTTGAACAGTAACAATGCTATAAAGGAATTACACTGTTGTATTACTCTTGTGGGATCATTTGTCTGGGAAATTGGTACCTAGGAGGAACCCATCTATCCTTGCATTCATTTACCCATCTTTGTAGTGGTAGTAGTTATTTCAAATCTTCTGTGATATGGTTAGCTTGAAATGTCAACTTGTTATCTTTTGCTCAATAATGTACAAAAAGTATACACACATGAAATTACATACTTTTTGTAATACTCAAATGGACAGATTTGCTATTATTGCACATTGTGGATATTTCAATACAGTACTTAAGACAGGATAAAGCCATGAATAAATGTCCAAGTCTAGTAACTGCACTGCTATTTCAGTGGTCAATCCAGCTATAACAGTTATAATAACAGTTCACTGTTAAGATGTTCATGTCACCAGGTTTTGATAACACAGTAACTTACAGTTGTACATTTCAGCACATGAAATGTGGGCAATTTACTTACTTATAACAAAGTACCACACAGGGCATCTCAGATAAAGGTCCATCTTAACTCTGTTGTGACTATTTGTCCAAATAGCTCGTAAGACGCCCATGAGGCACCAGATGTAAAGTAAGCATATTTTAAAGCAGAGACTGTCACTGTAAACACCACCTGATTGGTTATGTTTGACATGTGGATTAGTAACAAGTCAACCACACTGATTGACATATGGCACTATCCTCAGTCTTTACTGGTGCTCCAGGACCAGACTGAAACCCTACAGATAGGACAATGCGTATGGTCCTATAATACAAATAAAGTTATTTGCCTATTCTAATAGTGAATGTGATATCAAATGAATATGGTTATAGACAAAACCACAATGTAGGACTAAATGTTGATTGGGTAAATGTGTTAGTCACACTTTCTAGTACAGTGCTCTTGTTACAGTGTATCTACACCATCAATTAACAACCTGTATAGCTAAGTATTACACGTCCTTCCGTTGTACATAATGGACATTTGAGTCCCACTGATTGTAAATACGTGTAGTTGGAGACACTTGTTATGATAGCCTGCCAAAAGAAGAATTATTATTTAAGAATTATTAAATTAATAAAAAATTTGAAGGCACATAAAATCCCATTAAGTACATGGCATAGTTTGTTATACTTTAATCCATGGTGTAGATACACTGTAGCAAGGTAATTAGCAAAGTAGCTAAGTATTACAGAAATGTTTGATGTCACCACTGTGGTATTCAAACATTTTAGAATAAGGGACTTGCTAACTTCATACATTCAGCTAGATACCCCACTCCCCTCCCCCCACCCCCTCCTGTCCAGGTATTGGCACACCTGGACTCTCTCAACTGTTCATTAGCTGCATATTTAAGTCTGCCAAGGCTGCGACTCTGTGCTCAGTCATGGAAACTCGTTACCTTGTGTCCAGGAGTCACCATGAGCTCCCCCAGTGAAATCATGGGATGTGTTCCGTCTGGACTTCCTTAAGCCCCTGGGAACACAGAGCATCTATCGCCTTGTGGATTTTGTTCATCGTTATGCTGAGAATTGGCATTTGCTTCAACATTTTTAAATATGTTTCCATACTATGTTAAAATAATGAATCATTTTATTTACACATCATTTATGTCTGCAGTATATGTAAACCTGTCCAGCAATGGCCTTGGGACAAGAGTCAGGGCCCCCGCCATGATGTCTAACCTTTACATTCCTAATACACTCTGGATGACAATGCATGTCTGTCCCACTATCAGAGGCTTTAGTACTCTCACCTGGACAGGTGGTCTTGATTTGTCAAAGGATAGCTTCTGGACATTCTGACAGTAACGGCAAATGAAAATGCACATATCACAATCTCAACTGGTCTGGTGTGGTTCCTGTGTTGATTTTGTGTCCATGTGCTGCTTAATGTACAGAAATGTTTTGTATCAGTCTTGTAAGAACTGGAGACTATTTTAATGGGATCTGCCAAGCACTTATCCACTGGCTGGTTAATCGGTTTAACCCAAATGATTTCCCGTCATTTGTCTTTTTGGGGGGGGGTAGTCTCCTGCCAGGTATCTGTGATAGGGCAACTTATTAACCTCCTCAGAGGGAGAGAATTCAATATGTTTGTGGACACTGGGCTAAATGTTAAAGCAGACTTGAGATACAAGCGTGTGTGTGCACGCGCGTGCATCCTTGGGCTCTTAGATTTCTGCAACTTTGCAACAGTCCACCTTATTGGTCAAAAATCATAGGGAGGCATGCTGAGATTGACGGGGTAGACTGAACTGCTTTTGTACTTTCGTTGTCTGTGTCTAAACGGTTATCGACAGGGATGCAGCCATAATTAGAGTAAACTAATCGAACCAGAGCATGGACCTCTGGTGACGAGACATGGATGGAATTCACAGCCCAAGTTCCTCGGTGGACTCTCATTTAACAAGTATGGGCTTGAGTAAAGATAGATTGTGATTATGGATTCGTGCCCTTTCCACACAGGGTTTCAAAACATTGACCTTGTGAAACTGCATAATATTTCTGTGCAGGCTACCAAAGGGATTGGACCATGGGCCAAATAAAGGTTAGGTGGTAGTAGTGGTGACAGGGGGAAGAGTTTGTCAGATACTGTATCTACTTTGTGTTGTTATTGTTAAATTGTTGTTATTGTTGTAATATTTGTGTGCTTCCTTTTTTTTCCAACATTTCATTTCTGTCGATGTCTGTCCAGTTCTGTGCTACAGGAGCACTCCATTTTACAAACTTGTCCGTGTTCCTGTCCATTCCATTTTGCCTAATATTTTCAATTTAGAGTGATTTACCAGCCTGTCTCATCTCGTCTCCTCCATAAAGCATATGGGGAAATAACTGTTACAGTATGGTAATACAGCAACCCACATTTCTTGCTCTGATCTCAAACCACTCTTCCTGTAGTGTTTCCACCATCCTGACGCATGGCTTCTTTCATACTAAAATGCATTCACGTGCATTAGTTCCAGTAGTCTTTTGTCTCTCCATACGCTCAATGTGTCATTCTCATGTGGATTCCAGACCCATAAAAAGCCCTTTACTGGTTTTAGTGCCAGCAACAGGCATTTGGAGAAACAGTGGTTAATGGAAAATGATTTTTCCTTCACCGGTCCTCACACTACTTGGAGCAATTTGAAAGAAGAAAAAACAGCAGCAATACAAAGAGCCGTGTGCTAAGTGTGAGGTGAGGTTCATTTCGGCACTTACCCAAGGGGCAGCACTGTCTACAAAGGGGTGAAAAAGAGGGGAAAAAAGCACTTTAGTCTTCAGATTCATTCCGGTAAAAAGGATTGAGTGGGTGCCTACGTTGCTGCATGTCTTTTTGCCAACTTTTGCTGCAATGGATTATTTTCTGAGATGCGCAACTTTGCTTCTGTGTCATATCAACACACACACACACACACACACACACACACACACACACAATCTCTCTTGCTCTCTCACTCACTCACACACACACACACACACACACACAGAGGGGGAAATAAAGTACAAAATTTCCTCTCGGTCAGATTAAATGAAATGAAATCCATGTTAAATGTAACTGGTGACCCACACACTCCATGATTACCATACAAATTGGATCATATCTCATTGATTTTATGCAAATTATCACCTTTTGGGAGGTCTGATGGGATGGTAATGTTAATAAGAAAAACAATTACTCTCCCAAACATTACAGTGTAATTGTTTATTATTTTGCGATTAAGCAAACAGATCTGATCAATAATATAGCAAGCAGGGCTATGAATAACATCAACATAAATAGATTTGCCGCTCACATTAATAGTAGATTATTTTTAATGATCTCTACAATGTCAGTTCAATGACACTCTGTGTGCACTAAGAGAACGTAAAGCATCTATGATGAAATGCACAACACAACACTAATCTATTTCCTTCTCAAAGGGGCGGGGTGTGTAACCTCAGGAATGCCCCATCAAGTTCCACGTTTGTTTTTTCCATCTTAAGCTCAGTGACCTAAACACAACTGTCAAAACTGTTCTCTTTTTTTGTTGTTGTTTCTTTATGCTGATGGCCTTTCAGAGTAGGCTGTCCTAATACGTTGAAACTCTGATGCCATCTGTAATTGACTAAAGGTGAGTGTAGGGAATAGTTTCTTGGCCTCATACCTCCCTAACAACACACTCTTTGCATTCAGAAGAAAACATATGAGAATATACACCACTGGATATGACAGTTTGTGTAAATCATGTCACACAACCCACAACAGTTGTGTAAGCTGTTACCCATCTTCTTCTGATAGACAGCATTAATATCAGTGTTTTTCTTTGTCTTTTCCTGACAAAAAAAAGGTTTGGCTATTTACTTCACATCAAAAGCAATTGATCCCAAGGCAAAGTAATCACAATTACTCACTTTCTTAATTGGCCAGCCCCGAATCAGAAAATGGAAACCGATCGCCAACGGGGGGATCAATGGTATTATCAAAGAGAGTTGGGGGGGCAGGGAATAGGGCAGTCATGTGTGATCAATCAGCCTCAAATGGCAATCGCTGAGCGGGTTGCTCGCTACTGATCATCATCAGCTACAGGTACCTGGCTTTAGTTGCCTGGAGAGGCATCCACTTCATTCTAGCCTGAAACAGGAACAAATAGAATCAGTCGAAAAAGTCATTTGAGCGTGCAGCTTGTGTCTGTGTGTGAGAGAGAGAGAGAGAGAAAATGAGAGAGACAGAGACGGAGAGAGAGACTGTGTGTTATTGCCTTATCCACTCTCACTCATTTTGCAACTGCTGACATTAGTGTGAAATACGAATGTAGACACGGATTTGATTTCGCAGTAACATGTTGGCAAACAAAAAGGCATCATGTTAGCCCAAATAAAAAAAAAAGTTGAAGCTTTTTGCTTTTGATCTGGTTAGCCTTCAGGCTCTCTTGTCAGAGCGGTGCTCCTCGACATGAACCTTTTGCCACAGGAGCTGTGAGAAGCGCAGTTTCAATCTAAGCGATTTAAAGGGTGAACAAATATGACTAACTGTTACGGTCTCTGCTTGGGTGGCTTTTATGGAGGTTAGTGAGAGCTCCTGCCAGGGCGTATCTTGGGGTGGTTTGTCGTGAAAAGCTCTTTAAAACAACCTCGTTTTTACATCAACACAAGACTGCTGGAATATAAATCACTGTCCCATCAAAAAGGCTTCAAAGGCATCCTCAAACACTGTTTTTTTCAAAGCTGCACTTGAATCTGCCTCCTTTGCACATTCCTCTCTTAGCCGAGTGCTCCATCAACTTCATCACCCATCGGCCGGGGAGTGACCAGGATCCTTCCCTCCCTGTGAAGCAGAACCTGCTTGAGGCAGCAGCTGAAGCGTCTTGAGGTCAGAGAATCTGACAAAGATGCGGAGGGAAAAAAAAAAAAGTTGGGTGGCCACGTGTCTCCAATAGACAGCTATGGTGTTGCTGAGCTTAAGCTTACAAAGCCGACTCGACAGACCTGTTCCTTTTTTTCTGTTGCCCTCCTGCCGAGTTACCTTCCTTGTTTTTGGCTCCATATTATAATGCCATTCACTCCAGAGCTCTGGGAAACCTGGGGCAATGTGTCAGGTTTGCCATATTACAGTTTATCATAACTACCAAAAGACACTCCGGAAAAGGTTGCTATCTAATGTCTTATTTCTCATCACAGGTGTATGGATGACAATGTGTTTCATTTAAGTGGTGTAATTTCAACTAGACTGATTTAGCCAGACTTATCTAATTTCACACCCACTTAACTTTTCATTTGAAGTCATAGAGAAGTGGTACTGTCATTATTTTAGCTTAGTTTCAGTTCTCCCTTTTCACCGATTCTTTCACATTAGAAAATCTCGGCTGCGGGCAAAATGAAAGGTTGATGTGAATAAATGAAAAGTGTGTGTATGACAACTCAGACAAAGGGGTTTCTACAGGCTCTTCAAGATGCATTCTTGTCAGCAGATATTCGATGTAATAAACAATTTCATCACCATTAGTGGAGGGAAAAAAAACTCCTGATATATATATATTTAATAATTTTTTGTACAGATGAAAGTATTACCAGTGATAACAGTCACCCAAGAAATGATGACAGCTCCTGTCATGTTACAATCACCTTCACCTGCTGAGATGAAACATGGTCACTCTTGTGCTAAGGTGACATGCCAAACCCTGGATCTAGAATTGTCTTTGCTGACTTTACATGGAATATATGGAACTGCATTTGGCTCGATATGACTGTGTAAGTAGTTAGAATTAGACATCCAGTGCATGCAATACTCATAAATCTCCTTTGATCTTTCCTCTTGGACCTGTCTTTCATGTCAATACATGGATATAACACAATCCATCCACAATCTTCATTTGTAAATTGAGAGATGTCATGTAGAAAACATAGTTAAAGGAATACTGAAGATAATTTAATACATGCTATGACATAATTAGTCTGTGCATTAATTTGAGCTTTATATCAACATTTGTATTTTTTGATCCTGAAAAAAAAAAAAAACACATTTATCCAAAGAAGCAGACGCAGTGATGAGATGGTGTGCTCCCAGTTGACAATCAAAGGCACCTAAGACTAATCAAGACAGACACGCGTCTCGAGTCTTCGTGCGTGTTGTGTGCGTGTGTGAAGGTCCCCCCCTCCCCCCTCCGCCTCTCTTGAAGCCACTCGCCCGAGTGTTTTCACAGACCCATGAACATGATAGCCCCGCAAACGCGGGCGCTCCCCCGACCAGCCGAGCGACCTGAATCCCAGCAGAGCCTGACCCCCTTCTTCCCGTCCTCATCCGCTCTCTCTCTCCCCTCCCTTTGGTTGTTGATGATGTGTCTGAGTGCATGTGGCAGCTGTGGGCTATGTTTAATAGAGCCGAACAGCCATTCAAAATAAAGCTATTTGAAAATTTGTTTATGTGAAATATTTGTAAACAGCGGGCCGGGCCTCCTGACGCCTGTGGCCCATTCGCGTGCTGTCATCCCGTGTTCTGGCTTTGATGTGGGATTTCGGGGGCCGGTGAATATGCCACTTGGATATGCCTTCACGTTTTCCCCAGACATGCAGACGGGATTTTTTTTTTTTTTTTTTTTACCCCCACTGCTTCTTTTTTTGGTATTTTTATCTGTCAAGCTATATGAACCAGGAAACATCAGGCTACTCCCTCAAAATACAACAGGGAAGGCCAGTGGTCTATTAAAGCCAGAGAGAGAAAGAGAGAAAGAGAGAGAGAGAGAGATAGAGAAAGAAAGAGAGAGAGAGAGAGAGGGAGAGAGATTCTTGCCAATATACACTGGCAGTGTCAAATCCTCAAACGCAGATTGATCTAGACTGAAGTCACTTTTGTCTTCAGTGTCAATGTTTCATGCGTGTTTTCATCTCTATATTTTCCCCCTTCACCCAAATATTCCCCTTCAGTGCATAGTCTCCACTGGTCACCGTGAGGGGACCATCTCCCCTTTAAAACATCAGATTTTTCTTTTCACTTTACATGGACATATTAACGTTCCTAACATACAACATTCTTCACATTAACACATTCAAGTTGACGATTTTCCACAATATTCCCAACGAATAAGTGTCACGCGCCGCAGATATTTCCCTTCGCAGGTTACAATCACTACCACCACCAGCTCGCTTTCTTCACAGATGAAAGCAAGTCAGTATTCTCCTGCTGCTCTGCCTACCTTAAACAATCACATTTGATGCTCCTTAATTTCAGCCCTCGCTCTCCCCGTCTCTACGCTTCTTTTCCAGTTCAGCAATCGAGACAATGTGTTTGCTTACCACGCTGCTCTGCTAAGTGTTCTTTTGCATGTAAATTAATCTTGATTCAGTTTACACTGTCATGCTGAGTGGTACAAATTGCCTATTGCAATAAAACAGCATGAGTGGGGGGAAAAAGCCAAATTGCTGCACTTGATGGGATGTTACTTTGCTTTATGCGAATACATTAGGCGCACAAAATGAGTCCTGTGGTCTGAAAAGCATAGTATGGTTGCTTTTTAATTTCAGTTCAATGGAAGAGCGCCATGTCTTCCCAGACCCTTGTTAGACAAACCATTAAAGCCAAGAGCATCGAGGTTAAATATGAAGCATTGCATTCACTTGCATTGTGTCTAAGTACCATCCATCAATTCATTCACAGTAGCTTGACAAAAGTATCTGGCATTGCGCAATGTTTTCTTTAATTGTGTTGCACAGAAAAACAGTTGCTAGCATAAACAAGCTTGCAGGCATTTATTAGGAGGGGGAATTAATGGGCACTCTTTTGGCACATTCAATTAAATAAAAATGTACACTCCCAGACAATGTTTTCATTTATTCCTAAGTTTCTTTTAAAGACAGACTGGCCCTGCCATTTTGCTGATTCTGCAAGAGATTACTATGGGTTTCCTGATAGAGTCTCTGGTGTGTATATGTGTGTGTGTGTGGTGTGTGTGTGTGTGCATATGTTTTTTGTGGTCCAGGTGTGTGAGTATGGTGTCAAGTGAGGTTTGTCCGGTTCTGGTGCTTTAGATATATGCTGTGATTAACGGGCTCAGCGTCAGGACTACTGTACGCTAACCAAATGTATGTTTTTATGGAAATAGAAAAAACTAGTGCCAGCCCAGCAGTTGAGCACACCTTAGGTTTACCCATTTCATTATTCATTGTCCATACCAGTACTATGAAGGAGACAATGTAGATAGACAGAATGAATGGGTAAAATACCCACTTTGGGTGTGTAAAGATTCACTGACCAGCATGTTAAGACATCTTTTTGAATTACATTGTTGTAATATGGAATATTGTCCACAGCTGTGGGAATAATAGGTAGGAGAATATGACAATGAATCGCAGAACCTTTTGTCATACAAACATAAAGAACTGCATGATGGGGTGTTACCATCTGTTAAAATGGAGAGTTTACAATTCCTGTCAACCTTAACATCTTGTAATCAAAACTAATAATTTAATTGAACAATCAGGTGGATGACAAGGAAGTTATATTTTTGGCCACTGAGAGGCAGCACAGCTTTCTCCAGAATAAAATCAATGAATTTTTCCTTGAGAGTGAACCAAAACATTGGCAGGTCCTAAATAACAGCTTCATGAAACTGCTTTATGTTTGTCATGATCACCATCATGAATCATGGAGTCCATTGGAAACTGACTGCAGCTATATTAACAATATCTCTCAGAGGGGAGGTTCTCCTGCCAGCGCTGTTGAGAACACTGCTTCTTGGCCAACCTTTTTTGATGCAACACGCTCAAAGTCCTTGACATCTATGCAGTTATACTACTTTTTCAGACCCCTATACCTGTCATTTGGGAGATCAGTTGGAGATTCTGGATCAGCTGTCTGTCTCTGGATGCACTGTGTGGCCTCATTGCAAATGGAGAGCTAATTGTTCAGATGTGCACACAGACACACACCCGCACACATGAGGAGAGAGAGAGAGAGAGAGAGAGAGAGAGAGAGAGAGAGGGAGGGAGGGAAAGTCCCAACCTCTCTTTTTTTCTCACCCCTCCACCTCCCTTCAACCGCTAGTCCTTAATAGGATTGTGTCTGCTTCAGCTGCCCTTAATTGAGGGCTCCATGTCAAAAGAGTGCTAGCTTGAAAGTGCAGACTGCTTCCACTTCTGGTAGCTGTTAAGGCACAAAACAAGGGATCAAGCTGGATTACATGGCGGAATTAAGGCTTTGCCCAAAAAGAGGTGTTAAAGCCACTCCCTTTGTATGGATATCCAGCCCAAGTGACACAAGTACTGTAACGGTTTATCGCGGTGCTTGCACATGTAACAGGGTTAAAAGAAAGAGAAAGAAAAAAAGTAGGCCTTCACGAGAGGAAAAAAAAGGTACTCAGGGCAGGTGTTTCATTGCTTAAATGTGACAAAATCTTGGGGAAGTCAATTATGGCCCAAGGAGAGAAAAAAAAAACAAAGCAACACATTTGGATTTTGACATCAGCCCACAGCTTCAAAACATCCACGCAGCAGAGGAGAGAGATCGTTCATGTCACTTCATGCAAATAACTTATTAAGTGATGTGTTTAGAGTATGAAAGACTGACACTGTACATCATAGCACAGTTCATTTGCTCTTGATTGGGCATTAGTATTTGCTTATACAAAACTAGGTCTGTACCTTATTTGGCTGAATATCATTAAAACTAAATCAAAGCAGAATTTCCAATAATAGAATACAAACTACCCTAGCAGATATTGTGGGTAATGAAGTTTTATTGTGCTTCTGTGAATTACAAACCATTATTTCCACATAACCACAATGGATCAGACCCTTATGGTAATTAAGATATTAAACTAAAACATTGGTACTAAACTTGCTTTTTATATAAATGCAATTTCACGTAGAACATTTCTCTTAGCTCACCTTTGAATCATTTGCGCTCTTTATTCTTGGATGTCTAAATGGCTTCATCTGTGATCATGAATCATCCGTGAATCTGTGCAAACAGGGTAAGCCTTGGTAAGCCTGATGTGCACATTGAACAACATGAATATAAAAGTACTTGATGGACTTTGATTGATGGTGGATTCTGACAGAACCTATTCGGAATTCAGTGCACCACACCAACACCACAAATACATTTATTTACGCATCCATTTGCACGTATGCTTCTTCCCAGTCAGAAAGTCATGAATTTCACCTGTGTTCCACAGCTAATGACAACGGAGGAGGCTTCCCTTATCCTCCGTGAAAGTGATTTATTGTATATGGCTGCCTGTGTACACTTCTTTGGCAAGAGCCATTAGTGTAGATCTTTACCCCCTTTTTTTACAGCCACCCCAAAACAACCGATTGCAAAATTTGTGGGTGGTGCCCGTAGCCTAGATGGCTTGAGAAAGGTCAGAGAAATAATCTGTTTCTACTTAATAACTGATGTGTTGAATAGATAGGCTGGTTTAAAATATTTAGAGTCTATTAATCTTTGACATTTTCCCATTACACTTGGGCTCCGAGGAGTCGTGATCTATTTTAACGGAGAGTAACGCCAGTGTGAAGCCTTGCTCACCCATGGCGCCCATGGCACTTTGGCATGCATAAAATATAAAGTCATTCTAGCCCATTTGGGCTTTTAGGCCATTTGGCTTTGAATGATTCGGCCTTTCTTCAATGTTTACGAAAGCCAAGGGGTTGCCGCTGCCGCCTCTCAAAGATGAGGGCAGTTAATTTTTTCTTTTTCTTTTTCTTTTTTGCTGGATATGTCATTCGGTCTACATCATGGCAAGAAGGAAAAAAAAAAAGAAAAAAAAGAAAGAAAATAAAAACATTCAGGCACCATCGGCTGAGCCGCACGGCCTGTTTAATATTCACTCAGAAAGAAGTGCGAGGAGCGTAACACCATTACTGTAAATGGACTGCCATTATGAGAGGACGATCCACTTGGGGTAAGGGGACAGGATAAATCACAGCCAAGCCCCGAGCTGCCCATGATGTTGGCCATATGGAGAGAGCCTTGGATTTCAAATCGAAAAAAAAGCAAGGAGACACTCCGGCATGGAGTCTGGCTTGTCTAATGTGTGGAGATGTTTACAAAGGACAAAGACATGGATGTCTCATCTTCAGAGGTCTCAGCACTGTTACTCTGCCACCTTGGGTTGGGTTTTCACGGTCACTGCTGACATATGAGTTTTACATGCGTCACATATATAAGTGTTGTCCATGTCAATGATCGTTATTAATGGTGACCATTACCAAAGTGACCTTTATCAATCTTGGTCCTAGTTCTATGCATTTTTGTATGCATATCTTGCACATTCTGGTGTAGTGACTCGTTTCTATATGAACTGTAGACAGGGGTGGTCCAAAGACGAAAGCATATACATCAGAATGATAAAAGACACGCGTAATGATCGATTCAAAATCAATAAATTCAACAGAGGACAACACATCACCAAGATTCTGGAGATCAGTTTAGAAGATAAAATTCATTAACTATGGAATACAAATTCTACATCTCTGTTCTGCTTTTTTTTTTTTTTTTTTTGAAACTTCAGTTTAAATATTAAATGCTGCAAATGGAACCAAATGAAGTAAATCTACCTCTGTTATTATAGACATGTTATATGCATTAAAGGCTAATGTTTTGATGCTGACAGTAGGCAAGGTTTTTAAATATCTGGTGATAAACACCTCTTTTTCTGTTGATGGTAATTAGGACATTCCCCAAGGGTTCCAGTAAAAGGTTGGTGGTGGGATGCGTGCTAATTGCCAGACAAGAGACACTGTCTAGTTGCATTGCAGGTGAATGGGCTCGACTGGGCTCGGAGGCTCCTCTGCATGTTTAGAGATAGCCTACTGCGGACCTTTTGTCAGGGATAACTGGGTACCCATTGTGGTCAAATATGTTGCGCAAATTGGGGCAGATGGCTCCAATTCAGACACGTGTCATTCACCGGGCCCAAGGGGAGGGCCTGGGACTGTGAAGAGGGGCACCCTGGGTCAGGCACCCGCTTGGCACTTGTTAGTGCCTTCAATGGGCCCATGTGTCGCCCGTTCACCCTTGATGTGGCGTTGCCGAGATACGTGACTCTGAGAGCCGTGAGGACAGTCCATGAAGGACGGCTCAGGGGGGCGGATACCATAGTGCTCCATCTTCCCCACAGCCCGGCGCTTGGCCCCCGCTCTTCCCCCCCCGGGGCCTAGATGAATGGACTGGGGAGACAAGGGGGTGGTATCCACTCCCAAATGGCTTTTCAGTCAGCTGGGATAATAGACTGGCAGGTTTTCCACTTTCTCTATAATAGCTGGTAATTATAGGATTTGCAATGTTTTGGAATTCTTTTTTTTCCTCCTTTTCTGTTCTTTGCTTCCTACACGACCATAAAGCTCTGGTAAATATATTTTAATCCACATGCTGTGTGGGGAGAGGGAAGTTACAAGAGGGTGGATTTTCTTGAGGGCATTTTTTTTTTTAAAGAACGATTTATCTTGTGATTTAGCAAGAACCCTTTTCAGTCATTTTGAAGACACACTTTCTAAGGTTCAACGTCAATGTCGGTAAATTTGATTTGGGAATAGCACACACTAAAAGGTCATTAAATTTAGCATACCAGTTCCAGTTTTGTGGTTTATTATACCAGACGTATAGTTATGCTACTGTGCTATCTAAGACGTTATACACCTCCTTTGAGGTAGTATCAAAACCCAAACCAACCTCTGCAACTGGTTACAAAAGCTGCAACTGAGTGCCCTTTATATGTTACTGACCGGTGTTCTCTGCATTTCTGCATATATGATTAAAGCCAGTCAACCAACCAAACCAAACAAAACAAAACACACAAACAAAAAAAATATGTCTTGGTGCCCTTTGAATTGGCTATCCCCTTTCAAGGACGGAGCACTATTCTGGATATGACTGACCAATTAGGCCAGCGCCTTTTATATTTTATTGGCCATGCAATGATGGTCCAGGGCTGTGTGCGTTTTGACAGGGAATAGAGGCCCCTCTCTGGGGTAAAACACCCACATCTGGACCTCCAGACTCATCCGCTACATTAGTGTGTCCATCTGCTGCTGCTACCGCCGAACCCTTCAACATTAATGAGAATTAATTTGCAGATAAAAACAGCCCTTTTCTTTGCAAATTTAAAGAGGAAGTTAGGATTTGGCAGTTTGTTTTGTAGTCATATTTCACCAAGTGATGACTGGAAAATGTCAATGTCATTGCATGGAGCTTTTATTGCTTATGTGGTGAAATGTTAAACGGGTTAGGAGGACGTATAACAACGCTCTGGACGCTCTCTCATTTTTGACCATTAACTGTTTGTGCTTGGACGCAAAGCTTAGCTCTGCACAAAAGACCTCCCCACAGACCTCAGTACAGCGGTCAGTATCCCCCTGCAACCCACACTGGGCTATGAAAAGTCTGGGGCCTGCAAACAGTCTAGCTCCTCTTTGTTGCCAACCATGCTGGTATCTCAATTACCCTACGAGCCCTTGGTCTCCTTCGAACCCGATACATTTTCTGTCTTTCTATTTTTTTTTTCACAAGTTCACAAACACAAGGTCTTGCAGATCTCCATTTTAATGCACTGCTTATTCAAACACGCTGGGGGGTCAAGAGTGAAGATGTTACCCCAGGGCCATTCATCACCACCCTGACACCCTCGCCCCTCGGCTCCCACACTTCCAGGCAATGTTTTATAAAAGAATAACACGTCACCACAGACCACTCGGCCATCCATTTTCCGCTCACCATTTAATATAGCTGCATGGATTTCCTCCTCCTAACCAAAAGCCCTTCTGAACAGAGGGTGGGGGGGGTGCGACCACCATCAGTGGTTCTTGCACAGAATGTGTGCTGAAGGACAAAAATTAAAAAAGAAAAAAACTAAATAACAAAGCAGCTCACCCCGTTATTTCAAATTTCAACAACTGCAGCTCTATATTTAAAAAGGGGAGACCATCTTGATTGGGTGGATTTAATTCTCCACTGAAACTGTCCGTCTCTCTGGACCGAGTATGCACAGCCTCAGCTTTGAGAACTGACGGAAGTTTCCTTTGTTGGAAAAGAAGAGGCAATCTGTTGCAGGCCCCGGCTGTTTACTCTGCTTCATTAGCAGACAGCGAGCCCAGCCGCCGGTCTCGTTGTTCTCCCCCTCCTTCCTCTTCGCTCTGTGCCGGCATAACCTCTCCCAGAGAATCATTGGCTAATTAGGATTCCGGACAGAATTTGACGGCGCCGGCGGCTACATCTGGCCCCCAAGGTGCCACGGCTTGCAGCTGGTGAGGTTGATCCACGACGCCGCGCTGTGGCCCGCCATAAATAAAAGCCCTTATAAAGTTGTTATGAACACCTGTTAGATCATCTGTCAGCGCAGCCCTGATCGCATCCATCACCTCTGGTGGCAGAGGAAGCCATTTCACCCCCACCACCCTCCGTCCGTTTCTTTACTGCTCGTCGTGCTCTTTTACGACCCTGGATAGATGCTGCAAACTGCAACAATCTCAGCACCATCCACTGGCAGCGATAGCAAAGTGCTATGTAAAATATTACTCCACAAGAGGGGGGGGGGAGTGCTTTTCGCAGTGAGATGCCACTAGCTGCAAACAAGTCGCTAAATTTATGTAGCCCTGGGCTCTATGCTCGGAGGAAATGTGACAGTATTTCTGCCCCCCCTGGCATCAAGTCGCTGTCCACATCATCATTGGGTTTCTCATTTTATTGCACTCTCCATAGATAACACCAGTGAGCGCTGAAGTATGAGAATGGGGGCTTAATGGGTGTTCTGAGCGCCGGGGCCAAACAGCGGCGTGCTGTGAGTGCATCTCCTGTAATATCTTTATGTTTTGGATTATGACATGCAGCAGACAGTTAAACATCAGCCAACTGACCTCATCAATCAAGCCACTCCATCACGTCACACCATTCCCTTCACTTCACCCACACATCCACCTCAGTATAGTGCCATACACAACATACTCAACACACAAACCCTTAGGGTTTACATTACACTGGGAAGGTGTGTTGGGCTCAAGCTTTGACATAACGATGACTTTGAAAATTTCGTAGCATCAATTTAAACACAATTAAAACACACGTGCTGGTGTAGACGAGGAGACGTACTTCAGATTAACCGTCAAGAGTTAACACCAATTCTATCCTTTATTGAAACAAATTGAAAGAGGAGTCGGTTGTGAATGCCTTTCAATCACGTCCACTCTCAGCTGTCCTCTAACACAGCTCCTGATGGCCACTGAGGCACACAGAAACGCAACTCAAGTACTGTTCCCCCAAAATTAAAAAAGTGAAGTAGTGGATTTCGCTGAATGGTCCATTTGGAGAGTTACGCACACGACTGCATCAGGATGAACAATGGCAGCTGTTTGACTATGCAGAGTGACCCTTGACAGACAATGGGTGTCTTTACAAGAGAGGGATCAAGCTTCGCTTTCGGACTAAATGGTGTATTGATTTGAAGAACCAAGGCTGGAAAAACAAAATTTGCCAAGTAGCCACGGAAAACCATCCATGAAGCCAACCAACCAGCAAGTAATGACAAATGAGACCCATTGCTCCAAAAAAAAAAAAAAAAAAATGGAGGACATAGAGTGAAGACAAGAAAGCAACAAAAAAAGTGTATTCTAAAAGTACATTTCAAGTTCCTATTGTATTTGTTTGGTGGGGCTGTTTCTCTTCTTACTTTGCTCGTAAAGCCTCACATCCCATATTCAAAGAGTGAAACCTATGCAGGTATTTCCACTCAATCCTATGGGAAAAGAAATCACACTAAAGGGATGTGCAGTGCAAACACCAGAACCAGGAGATGAAATACTGTCAAAATGTAAACTAGTGAAGCACTCTTCTGAACAACGAAGGGCATACATACAACAAAGGTACCGTGCATATTAACGCTTGCCATAAAGGCAAGTTATAGTGCTCTTGTGTGGGTTTATGGTGACTATTAGAACACAGTTATTTTCAGTTTTATGTGCATTATCTCTGGGCTTGGCTGAAACTATAACTTTTATGCATTCATAAAGTTCAATTTGATAGCAATGAATCAAAGCGGCAGCAGATCGCCTTTCTCACCTCATTTGGCGGTGCGAAAAAGAGGAAGCTGCAGACTGCAGATGAGAGCAGGTGTAGCAGGCCGAAGGAGAGATGCGGCTGCATATGTTACTTCCACCCCTCGTTTATCGCCTCCCTCTCTTCATTTCTTCTTCAGAGAGGTTTCTACCCCCCTCCTCTTCTGCAGAAGGAAAACGTGCTTGTGAACATTGGGCAAATAGGAGGGAAATGTATATATATTTATATATATTTTGTACAGGAAAATTTGATTGAATTGCTCGGCTTTATTTTGTCCAGAAAGCGAAGGAGTTTGGTATTCTTACGAATCCGCTACAAGATATGCAGGGAAATGGAGGTAGTTGGTGAGTGACAGACTGCTGTAATTGATAGTGGAAGTCCTGTGCAACATCTCTATGCCATTCATTAATTCACCTTCCCATTTATTTCAAACAACTTTAAATGAATCAATATTGCATCATTGGAGCCCGTGCTGTTTCAAATAAACAGCCCGTCTTGTTATACAGTGGGGGCGTGCGGGGACCAAAGTGATGCACCATGTGCCCTTCTCCAAGGTGTCTTTGCAAACCCTGAAAGACATTCGTGGTCCCTTTCGCTCTCTCTCTTTCTCTCTGTCTTCATGTGTCTCTCACCCTCTCACAGCCTCCCTCAGCAGGAAGAAGCCATTAACAAGAAAGCCGAATGCATCTCAAGTTTACATCAAGGCCCTCTGATCCATCCCGTCTCGTGGCACATCCTATAATAGGGCAGCCCCGGGCGAGAGGATTGGGTGGGCTTTGGTGGCTCCGTCACGTTAGCCCAGTGTGACAACTTGATTTTCTGCTCTCTTCGTGGGGGCAACGGACCTGTGACATGATGGGCCTGTTAATTTGGGCATTTCATGGTGTCTGGCAGGGGTGGTGTGTGTGTGTGTTGAGGTGGAGGTTGGGGGTCGGTGGAGGGGACTGGTTGAATAGGAGATGGCCACGGCGGTTTAGGGGAAGGGAATGGAGCATGTCCTGGCTGCGGAAGCACCTGTCCATCCTGACGGAGCAGAGCACTCCTCATTAATGCGTGGGTCTCCGAGCTCCATCCCCAGGACTGACAGTTGGATACACACACCCACCCAGACACACACACACACGCACACTCAGGCGAGCGCCGCAAACACACTCGGGCGTCCATACAGTGACAGCCAGGCGCGGTTGGAATTGGGAGGCGGTCGGTCCTTTTGTTTGCCCTTGATGAGCATGTCATTAATGGAAATGGGAGAAGCAGAGGGGCCCATCAGTATTCAAATAGCCTGCCATCTCCCTCCATTCAGCCGGCTGGGGCCTCCTCCACCGCCGCTGCCCTAACCCTCCCTCCCTCGCTCGCTCGCTCGCTCGGCGCGAGCCATTTAAAAACTCATCACAGCACAATGTGTACAGAGAAAGAGAGAAAGAGAGAGAGGGGGGAAGAGAGAGAGAGAGGAAGACTGAAAGTAATCAGCTGAGGGCACAGTCACAGCTGAACGCTAACCGACGCTAGCAAGACGGCTAGAGGGTGGCAAAAACGCCTCAAAGAAAGGCATCTCTGAAACTGCGTTTTCCTGATTTTTTCTAGCTCTTCTTTTAAATTTAAATGTAAATCAGTTTTCTTTGAAAACATCACCAAAAACAACCTAAATGGCCTACAAGTTTTGTAACTTAAGGTTTTATCCACTTATTTGTTTATGCATGCAATATCACATACATTTAGAATTTTAGGTTTAATCTGTGCTCAAATTCAAAATTCATGCAAATGTTTTGAGTGAGAAAAAAAAGACGTGATAGGTGCAGCTTAAAAAAGGACACATCCCATCATTGGCAATCAGATATATTTTTATGGACAAAACACTCATGTACTGCTACCTTAAGTTGTCTCAGTTCATTAAGTCTCTCTGCCAGTCATGTGAATTAGTCCACTTAGCCCGGTGGAGATTGATCACTACATGCTTGGTGCCACAGTTTAACACCTCCCTCCACTGACCACCGGTGACGTGGACAACCACAGCAAAAAGGGTCTGTTTAATAGCCACTTGGTTAATTTGAGGCATCTATGTTCTGTTCATTAGTGTAATTTATCACATAATTGACTCAGGTGAAGTCACTGAAAAAGCATTTGGATGGACAGGCGGGGGGGGGGGGCACCTATAAGGAGGGGTGCAGTGGTGGGGGTGTGTGAGTTGCACCATCCATTACTAGGGAGGACAACCAGGGCCAGTTTCATGTTAGCCTGCCCTTGGTGCCACAGCCATCAACAAGGACCTCACCACACATGGTGGTCCGTAGAGTGGGAAGGATGCTCTCTGAAATCTCCACTACACTGTAAAAAAAAAATTATAAATAATGCTTACCTCACTGTAGAAAATAAAAAGTCCAGCTTACTTGAAAATAATTGTGTTAAATGTTGCTTCAGAAGTTAAGTAAACATTACTAGTCTCTTTCAAGTACAGCTTACTTGAAAAATTGGTGGAAACTCGTTGCTTCAGTTGACTTAAGTAAGCATAGCTAGTCTCTTTCAAGTTATGTTTACAATAAGGCAACAAGTTTCCACCAATTTTTCAAGTAAGCTTTTCTTTGTTTTTGTTTCAATGCACTTAATAATAGTGTTGACACCAGTTCATTTTCAAGAGGAAGATATGTACTACACTACATAGTGTATAACAGATGCTGAATCTAGAACAGGTAATAGGGATAGTCTCTGAACTGGTATCCAGTCAGGAGTCAGGACCTGCCAACAGTTCCACCAAATCTCAGTCCGATGAGTACAGGATCCAGCACAGAGACTTCTGCCTTCATCTTGCGCATATATATCTGGATCTGATACAGATCCGCAAAATTACATCCATAGAGGAGAGTGTTAACGTCACAGGGTATAACAACCTTAACCCGCCTTATGCCGACAAAAGTGGATCCTACACAAGCCGTTTACCTTTTCTAATATGCCTCCAAGGGGCTGTATTCAGTTCCTGCTGTTTTAATCCCTCTGATTATTAGAGTTTCCTCATGCCCAATTAACCTCCCACTGCACAGCACATCAGCCAAATGTATTTACAGAAGCTATTAATTACCCTCTTCAAATAAACTCAATAAATGACAATCTGGCCATGAATATTACTAGGCCAAATTAATTTACTGTTAGCCTCCATGAAAATGATCTCCAAGTGATACTTTTAATATTAATCGGGTGATCCTCTCCACCAACAACAGTCTAGTGAAGGAACATTTCCAGCCAGTGCCACGGAGGGATGGTTGTTACAGCGTGAACAAACATAACTTTTTTTTGTTGCCATTGTACCGCCGATGAGTGTTTTGATTGCATTCATTGACTTTGGGTACTTCAACCTCAATATAAACACTCAAAGTGCAGGTGCATCGCAGGCGAGCTACATATACCAGGGGCCTCCTGCCTATCTCCTGTTTCAGTGCACAGGGGGGATTCAACTCCCCTTTACTGTAATTAAGGGTGAGAGCACAATGCAAAGACGAAGCGTGGCAAGCACACACAGAGAGATGAGGAGAGGATGCCTGCTCACCGTGAGTGCCTTTTTGAATCCCTGCTGAAGCTCAGGGTTGTCAAGCAGCTCACATGGAAAAAGGGGGCCAGGGGGTTGGGGGGTGGTACTCCTCATTATTTCGATTCATTTAGTGAAAGGAAAGGAAGTACTCACATCCCAACCTGAGGAGGGCAAGGAAAGAGAGAGAGAGAGATGGGGAAAGAAAAAGGCACAAACCATTCTAATTGTGTTTCCGATTTGAATGAGAAAGAGAAAAATAATGAAAACATGAAAGAATATTGGAACAAAAAAAAAAAGAAAAGGTTTTTTTTTCTCTTGTCTGTGTGTTACAACCCCTGCGGCTATGGAAGCAGTGCATTTTGAGTGAACCCCATAAAGCCAGCTTGGTGATTTATTCAAAATTTTCAAACTGATAAATTGAAACAGGCTTTTCAAGATGGTTTTCAGTACCCTGTGTCTAACAGAGGCCCAACATTTACGTCTGCCCAATAATAAAAGCTAGTGTGTGAAGTGCCTCTTGTCAGTGGCAGCCCCACTTTATATTAGATCTTTGCTTAAGGCTAACCTGACTGCCAGTGAATGACTACCAGGCTTTCGCAAACACATGAAAGCCTCTTTTTATTAAAGGGGGAGCTTTTTTATTTTGCTTTCAAATCAGTGAACTATTGATGGCCAATTAGATGAAGAAACAAAATAGACATAAAAGCACGTACAACCAATGTTCAGCCAGAGACTATTTTTGTGTACGACTAAACAACCATAGTGATGTGCAACGTTTACAGACATGGGCGAAAACATACTGATATGGGATTTCTTTTTTTTTGACAATATTCCTGTGCTATTTGTGGGGATGTTTGTTTTGACACAATGTCACTTAAATCTTTCAGGGATGCAATCATTCAGTAATTCAAGAGCTCATTTAGTCCCTTGTGTCTCCCTAATAGCCCACTCGTGTTAGCGGCTAATAATACCCTCAGAAAAAAAATTGTCAATTAAGGCTTAAATCCACTACAGAACAAAACAATCCAAGCACTGGCTGTTAAGAAGGTTCAGTTGAAGACGATAGCACCTTGTTCTTTAAATGAGTGTGCCCTCTTTCCCTCTCTCTCTACACCACCCGTCATTAGCGTATCCGCTCTGCTCGAGGTGCCAAGACCACACAGGCTCCCTTCAAAAGCAAAAAATTAGTCTTCACTGTTTCCTCAGTGAATGGGTGTGATGTCAAAGTTTTAAATCACAGATGAATATGGTTAAGTGTGTGAAGACTCTCCACCAATGGCAATTCTCAATCAATTAAGCAGATACATAGTGACCACAGACGGTGTGGAATAGTGTGAGTGTGGGGGGTGGCTATTTAAATTGAAATGTGTGTCTCATTTAAAAGTACGTCTACAATGCTTTTGTTCCAGAGGAGGAGGGAGGGAGGGGATGAGGGAGAGACATTAACATCATCTGTCCTTTTAACCCTTCTCGTTTTCCCCAAGCTATTTCTCCAGACCTCACCAGAGATTTAGTGGGTCTAAGGGATACTGCGGTCAATGGAGCCTTTACGAATTGACATTTAAAAAAAAAAACAAAAAAAAAAAACTTTCCTTTGTTTACACCGAACCCCCTTGCGAGTCATGATTGAGAGGGTCTAATTGATAGTGACAGGGCTCTAATTGGCGAGGTCTTTAAGCAGTTTGAACGAGTTTGAAAAGAGTACACCCAGCTTAGCTCCACTAGCAACTCCAGCGAGGGTTACAAGTGCAGTGATGGAAAATAAGATTTAGAGCAAATCAAATAGAGCACCATGAGGCAAAAAATACCCTGACAGACCGACACCTATAGAAAGAACTCCTCAAACAACCACGGGAGAAGCATTTCACTTTAAGGTATATGTGTGTTTGTGTGTGTGTGCACATGTCTGTATGTGTCTGTGCATGTGTTTGCCTTTTTCTAAAATACATTTTCAGTCTATCCTTGCCACCTTTCACATTTTCAAAATGTGGGCCTATTCAACACACAAGGTGTCCCCCCGTTACTATACATCAGACATGTCAGCATCTGTGCATGCCACTTCCACCACAGTGTCTTAATGCTTTTTTACATAAAAGGGGAAGAGCATTTATCGTCCGACTTCACAGGAGGAAATGACTTCACTAATCACCAGTTTTGGAGATGACGTGATTTACAGGCCACTTTAAATGGAGCCCATGATTAGGGGGCTGGTAAAAAGAGTGCATTTAGGTGTCCAAGAGAGGCAACAGAGTAAATAGGCGTTTTATTTATCACCATGCCAGGAACCTCTTAGCGGAACAGCGCTCCTCCAAATTGAAATATAGCAGAGTTTACACTCCTGATTAGGGCCTCAAGTGCAAGAGCCCAGGGCTATCATCAAAAGAAACACTGCTCGCTGACATCTAATTGTGGCCTGGATTAATGTGCAAACAGGGACCGCCAGTGCTGTGTCAATTAAGCTCGTGGCAAGGCCACTGACAGGCCATTGTCCACTCCCACCCCACACCCCACCTCACCCCACCACAATAAAAACAGAATTCGAGGATTTTTAGTAAACAGTATGTTATGTTTGTTGATGTTTTTTTTTATTTGTCATATCATTTATCTCTTACGGACAAAAAAGCTATATGCGTTGTGGTGCCCTCTTCTTTTTCTCTTTCAGAGCCTAATTGAAGAGATCTTCATAAACTGTCAGATTTAGTTTTTTAATTTTACTCCATTTTGAAAAGCATAGTGGAAGACAAATTGTTTCAAACATACTGTATTTGAATGAGCTTGCCTGGCACATTGTCAAACATCAACACTTTGATTGAACAAACACAAAAGTTACTGTAGGCTAATCATCTAACATTGTTTTTTTTGTTTGTTTGTTTGTGTACAGTACTATACTACAAAGAATGCATAAGAAAAACTTTCAAATAACTTGTTAACGTAATGGGAAATTGAGGATAACTTCCACCAATTCACTTTCAATGTCAAAACAAAATCATGAAGTTTGACAGTATATTACAAACATCAGACCTGTGAGTGCTATCCACTTAGAACCTGTTTACTGTTAATTATGCACAATAATGGACAACACATGCCAGAAAGGTAAATCTAGACAACTAGTGACTCTTACTGTAAATAACAAATAGAATGACACAAAATCCAGCAACCCCTAACACAACATTCAAAATGGAGAACAGTAATTTCTACCACAGCATATTTATCACCACTGTCATGTCAGACAGACCTACAGTTGACCCATACTAAGTTGGGGATGGCTTAACGAGTGCAGGCTTCATCAAATGTATTTCTCCGGAGAATATATTGGATGAATTCTATGCTTGTGGTAGATACAATACATAGCTATAGTGTTCACTCAGAGGCTTCAAAACCGCTGAATGTATTACAAATATGGAACCACGAATGTACACCCACCTAACCCCACACCAACACTTTTCTCACATTTCACTGTTAAGATAAGCTAAACAGCCTGATAGAACCAGTGTTTTCAATGACATGCTAACTTTAGGTACAATGCCACACATGCTATTTAAGCCTACATACACAGATAAAATACTACAAGCACACCCTTGACATGCACTGTGACTGTCTCTACTCAGACACCAAGAATAGTGATGTACAGAAGTACAGTCTCCAGACTTGTTCATGACCTTTCCCATTGTTTGTTACCAGTCCTGATGACAGAAAGAGCCTTCACACATGGATAATTTAATAACTGAATTCAATACCTATAAGGTCACAATGTCATTTTGGATTGGTCTCTGTCTTCACATGTAATAAAACAACAAAGACAATGCACTCTGCCCCACTTACCTCACCCAAAATAACTGGCCTATGATAGCAACTTACATTTATCTTTATTAATTTTGACTATCCTTATTTTAACTATTCTTCCATATAGGGAAATGGCAATTTAAGAGAGGCACTGAACTGTATGGCAAGCTAACAGTAACTAGTTGCCATGAAAACATGTACCAGCCCTCGGAGTAGTTGCCATGAAAGTTTACACGAGTCCTATCCTATTTCACCGCAGGTAATTTCCGAGTCAAATGTTGGGAGATAAAACGTAATATTTAGGAACATTAAGTTGGAAACTAACCCAGGAACTGGAGGAGCAGTCTCACCTTTGATTGTGTGACTTTAGATTTTGGTCCCTTGTGCTCTCGTTCACAGTGCATGAAAAACAGCCTTCAGACAGGCCTGCTTGATGAAACAGACACGCCATATTTTCTCGGCTAAATGCACCACGTTGTGCTCCAGGCTCCCATGCTGATGGCGAAAACCTCAGGTCGGTGTTTCGCAGTTCTGCTCTCTGGTTTTCATTTGGTAGCACTCCGTTATCTGATTATGTAAACAAATTTAAACCCATGTAGCAGCAAGCTCGCAATTTAAGGCCTCCTTATTTCGTAAATGTGCGAATTTGCTTTCCAGGAGCCGCAAATGTTAATGTTATGTTTTGCAGCCACTGGTTTCATCATTTTACCAATCTCGCATAAGATAGAAAGGGAACGAAAAACAAACCTCATGGAACTGCATTTGAATTCCCTGAAAACAGTCCCCGCGCAGAGCCTATTAGCTTGTGTAATTTGTTTGGTGCGCACTAGAAAACACAAAGGCGTAGAGGTCTCCTTTCCATTTCTACCGCACCACAATCTTATTGCCATCACTATTCAGTTAAGTAATTTGCAAAAAGCTAACAGGGTCTGGCTACATTCGCATCGCGTCTGTTAAAACCCATTACTTTGCCTTTTAATCAAACCTGGGGCCTGTGTCACAACGCACAATTTTCCCCATGAATCTCTGCGACTTGTTACAGTTCACTGGCTGACCTTGAAAATGTTTGCTCTCCTAAATGTCTTCTCCCGAGCAGCCGAATGAAAAAGTCTCATCATTCCTCTGCTGTGGAAAATAAATATCGGTGTACAATGAGCGAACGAGTATTGGCAAAATCATCACGGCGCCAAGGCAGAGATGATTATAATGGCGCATTGTGAAGAGAAAAAAATATATGTTTACAGCATGAACTCTGAAGGAAAGACGGTAGGTGCAGCAATGTGTCTGGCTTAAAACACATTCATGGTTGTCAGGGCACGCAAAACATAAAGATTTGCATCATCAGACACGTTTAACGGGTCTAAATTCAAGTTTCTTCTCTCATTTACCTCATTAAACCTCGGTGTTAAAATCTGCACAACACCAGACGAATGCAAATTCCGGCGTTTAGTGATTTTGTATTCATTTAAGGAGAGAATTTAGCTTGTTTATGGGCTTGAATACATTTTTTTTTCAGGGGAGGGGTTGGCTGTCCTACCATATTTAACTCTAGCCATCAGCTGTGATTAAACACCTGCTGTTGTGGGGAAACAAAGCGCACTAATCCAATATGTATTTCTGACATGTTAAATATCAGCCGATCCCTTGACATCAGCCATGGTGCATTGATGGGATGGAATTTTAAAACATATTTTTCTAATTTATGTGTGGACAATAAATCAAAATTAAGCGTTTGGACAATGAAATATACACCAGTGTGAATGGACTGTAAATAAGGGCTGTATGCAAAGGAGGGTTTGAAAACGCATGCTGGCCTCCTATCTGCACACTTGAACAACTCCTGTCATGTGTTTTCAAGAGAAATTGTTTGTGTGTGTGTGTGTGTGTGTGTGCATGCATGCATGTGTATATATCTGTGAGGAAGTCCATGTGCATGTTAATGTGTTTGCCTGCTCTGCTTTCCCTCATATAGGAATAGGCTGGAGAAAGGGAAAGAGAGAGAGATTTTTATATTCAGGAGTTTTAGTCAAACAGTCGTAGGAGCACTGTCATTGTATAAAGGTGGTAGGTGTAAATATCAAATGGGGCCGTTAGGATTTACAGCTTTAGAGGAAGGTGGCTTAAATGCTTCATAAAGTTTAATGTATGGAAATATGCATGCGTACGCATTTTAATGCCACAGAGTCGGCCCCTTGCTAACGCTATAGGTCACCCAGGTAGCACCACCGTATCTATGTTTGTGGAAATCCAGAACAGTGAAACTATGGATTCTTCACTGAGGTTTTCACACACTCATGGATTGATTACTAAAGAACCTGACTTTGAAGTAGACCTGCAGCCTTCCAACACTGAGTGATACAAACCCAACACTGATGGCCATGGCAGCTATTAAGCCAGTTTTCACCTTCATCTTTCCCTTCCCCCTCATTAGAGCCAGGTAGTGTTGTCTGCAGTGTCTCCTCAACACAACACATAATGCTTAATCTACGCCAGGCTGGTTTATATTGCCTCATCAACCGTATCTCTTTGTTCATTCTGCAGTAAACTGTAAAAACCTTATTAGAACTCTTATTGCTATTAATTAATTAGGGCTTCACTTTCACTAGCAGGACAGGACACCGTGTGTGTGTGTGTGTGTATGTGTGGGGTGGGAGGGAAGGGGGGGGGGGTCTGTTTTGATCCTCCGAAGCTGCATTGCTTTTAACATTCACAAATTTGTAATTTATGAGGATAGTCACTGGTGCATCCGTCCAAAACATGCGTTTGCATCTCACTATTCTAAACATGCACACGCTCACTGACCTGTGATTTTGAAAACAGGCTTCAGCCATTCTTCTCTGTCCACTTTGCTTACGGTCATAAGTTCCAAGGCATGTGAATGGCCACATCATGTTGTGCAAGAACATTTGATCTAGTTAGGAACATGGGTATTAAGAAATTATAATGATTTATATTTTGAAAAAAAAAAACAGCAGGAATGTTTTGTTTTATTTTAATTAGTGTCTCCAATCACTCACGAGGAGAGAGATGTTATTTTCAGCTTCAATTTTCTAATGCTTTGGGGTAGATGAGGCATATGTCAGTCCAGGTATTAAAAGTAATACAGAATCTGGGGAAGGCACACGTGGAATCATTTGAAATTCACTACAGACTTACTGTATTTGTGCTAACATGGAATTGCAAAGGCTATGACCCCAGTATAATATATAAAAGACATGATGTCTGTTTGGAACAGTCCACTCTTCCCACTCTCAGACGTTCAATACATGCCTCAAGAAGGGCCATACATATATTAAATCATGAGAAAAATTTAAGTGTAATATACAAAGTGTAACGCTGACGGGAAAAAAAACCCATTTTAATTCTCACCATCCCACATGAGCACTGGCATTGCGACATGGTAGGTGTTTGCTCTAAGAATAGCATAAATCCAAATTGAGAGAGAAAGGGATAAACTTGTTTGAAGGAGCAATTTATCATGAAAATGTATGTCGAGGCAGAATCGTAGTCTGCAGTCGGCAGGCTCATTTATAGTTTTGGAATCTAACCAATGCTTTGTTCATGCCGAATGACCACAGGATTATGGATGCTGCTGCATAAAATCCTTCAGAAAGGGTGGAAACAGAAAGACTATTCATGCCTTGATGTTATCAAATATAGCCTCTTAAGTTGACTGGGAATGTAAGAGTAGATAATTGAAAGATAAAGATATTAATTATGTAAACATCAGCTGTCTTTTTTTTAAATGTTCCTTCGACATGTGAACAGATTTCCCATGTCCAAATTATATGTAATTGCTGTAGTGTTTTGAACACTGCCTTGGTTTGGGCACATAGTCTTAGATAAAGCTGGGCACTCGTTACCAATGGAAAGATGCGGGATTCCATCAAACAACCTATTGAACCCCAAACCCACCTCACACTTTCAAGCCACTTTCTATAGAGTTTTTTTTCCCAATTGTGTGTGTATATGCACATGTAGAGAAGTTTTTCGTCTCATTAGTCCCACAGCCATTACGGCTTGACTTCCACCCATCCCTGATGAGTGTGCTCGCCTCTGGCGTCTCGTGATGATGTTGTCTCCGTGGCGCACAGCTGTCAAGCAGACTTTGATGGATGCGTGGACCACTGCTGTCAGTCACCACGGTGTATCCTATCGCCATCCATGCAGTCAGCCTTGAGCCTTTCTTTATTCACTCACCTCACCTCACCCCAACCGCACCCACCCCCAAATCATGCACACTTATGCAGAGTGTTACTTTAATGTCAATACAGTGGAGCAACCTCATGCCAGTAACTAATACAATTAAAGATGAGCAAATGTCATAATATGCAAATGTCAGAATATCAGAAGGAGGATGAATGCTAATCTTGTTTTTTCTTCTTCTTCTTCTTCTTCTTCCCCTTTGTGCCACCCCACCCACCCCTCCCAGCCTTACTAATGACAGGAAACGTGTACTATTCAGTTACATAAGAAAGCATTTCACAGTCTTTTAGAAAGCATTGCAGAGAGAGGGGGGGCAGTGTCTCATTAAGAAAAAGCACAATTAGTGGCAAACTAGCCATGGCGGCCCAACTCATTAGATGGTGAAGGTTTATTTAAAATGGGAGCAGCGCCTTGTTTCCAATCTATTCTCCACCATATGTATGCATTAATTAGAAAACTGTGGAGGAGGAGTGGATTAGTGAACCACTATGTGCGTGCGCATGTACGTGTGTGTGTGTGTATGTGTGTGCGCACGTATGCTGGGGGGAATATTATGGGGAGGGATTGTGTGTGTGTGTGTGTACGTGCCCATGCTGGAGGGAATATTGTGTGGAGGGATTGTGTGTGTGTGTGTGTGTAGTGTGAGAGAGAGAGAGAGAGAGAGAGAGAAACAGAGCTAAAGAGAGAGAGAGGGAGGGAGAAGGTGAGCGAGGGAACAGCAGTGACAGAAACAGACTGTTAAACACAGAACTCAGAGGTGGCTGGATGATGAGGTCTCCTCATTTTGCCTTAGCCATGCCACTGCCACAGAGAATCTAATCAAACTACCGACTATTAAATCTGTTAATTGATAGTGCATACTAATTAGGCAGAATGCTGTTACTTTAGAGACCCCTACGAAGGTGATTGTAGGCAGTGGTCCAAATAGACATGCAAGGCAGACAGCATAAGGCATAATGTCCTTCAGACTTATGGCTTGAAAACACGCCGTAGTCCGAGAGTGTATTTTGTTGTACTGTTTTAGTTTAAACTACAATACAGCAAATACACTGCTCTCACAGAAGCAAGCTAAAGGTGTCTGTGAACTGTATATTTGGGAAGAACTAATAGATTTGTTTCTTGGTGCGTTTTATTTAGGTTAGTCAGCCTGCATTTTGGATATAGTTGATATTTGTTGACAGTATATGATGAAAAGGAAAGGCTGTGGACTAATGCTGAAGTGCTGCCACTGTGTATGTGTTTGAGAAAACAAATCCTGATAAACTAAAAAAAAAATCCAGATATTTTAAGATGTGTAAACTGTGGAAGATATGAGGATAAGGCTTTATTTCAGAGACTCGCTGTGGCAAGTCAATAAACTATCAATTATGATTTAAATAATTATTCAGCAAATTTGTTGAGTGAATTCTGAACTACGTTTTCTAATCCCCTCTGTGACCCCAAATCTCAAGCTATTTGTATTCCTCACCATTGGCCTAGTATCAACAGATGGTTGGGTCATTGTTTATGGAGGGTCATCCACACAGAATGGCTCCAACACTGGGATCACATCACAATGGAGTTGAGAATAAAAGGTACTGAATTATATAGTGCAAGCTACTCCAGACTGCGTAATGCAAGAGTTTTATCAACATATTAACTGATACTTATAATGCAATTTGCACAGAATCAGCCTTATTAGCGATTGTCAAAATGTTTTATTCTCCGCACTCTCGCAAATGTCAAAATCCATCACAAGAGACTCTCTCAGGAAACAGGCAAGAACTAGAAAGCACTAACACCTCAGGTTTGCCATACCATCAAATCTGTCTGATAGACCTGTAATGACAGTCACCATCAATATAATGGGTAATAAGGGCAAAATAATGATCCAAATATTCGCCTATCTTTATGGCGGATGCTGGAGAAAACATTCCATTAATCTGAGGCTTAATTGGCAGTGCAGTTATTTGAATTGCAAAACAGCTTAGCCGAGTGTTGAGGCAAAGGCCCTTGGTGAAACGTGTGTGTGTGTGTGTGTGTCTGTGTGTATGTGTGCACGCGCACACGAACAATGCCGTTTCAGCATGAATTGTGGCCTCTCTTTGAATAGGTGTCTGGTTTACCTCTTTGTGTAATGGCATTTCCTAGTTGTTTGTCAAGACACTGCAATTACACCGACAGACATTTCCCCACTTGTGATTGTATTATATCATCACAGCCATCAAATATAATAAGCCTCAATTTTCAAGTTGAAAGATGTTTGTTGGTGAGAAACTTTTTCGCACCTTGATCATTAAGCTACCTGAAGGCCTTTTGCATGTGTAAACAAACTATTTGCATCACTCTTTCGGATTATAACAGAAGTAGTAAATTAGTTCATTTCTAAGACTGAAAATCGCGAATAAATGACTTGTTGTCCAAACTAGATTACAATGCTTAGCAATGGAGAGTTTCTTGGTATGTTAGCTGCTTGCTGTCATCTCTGCATACGACGCCCTCATTACATTGTGTGCAAACTTCTTTTGACTGTTCACGTCATGCTTTCATTGCTATACACATTCACTCTAATGGCATTCCTGGTACCCTCAAAAAATGAATCTTGCCAATTTGAGGCGTTAGGTTCTGTTACATTATTTAGATAACTTTGTTAGTTGTCATGGGACAAAGACACAGCCAAGATATCAAGATTTTCTGATAAGAGCTATTTGATATGGTCAATTTTGGCATACAGAAGACGTTCTCCATTACGGAGATAAATAGCCTGGGACCAACTGTCAACAGAAACTTGCAAACTAATAAATTATTCCAATTTCTCCTTACAGATTTCTCAGGAGACCACCCCAGGAAACACACTTTTTGATTAGCAAATTTCTATTTGTGTGTGTGTGTGTGAGTGTGTGGGGGGTGGGGGGGGGTGTTGGTTGGTAGTGTGTGTGTGTGCGTGCGTGAGTGTGGACATTCAGAAGTGTCAACTTTGATTAGTGCCATTGCTTTTCAGGTGGATGGTATCCGAGGGACTGTCAGTTGGAGGCACCATATAATGAGATGACGGAGCTCGGATCCCTCTGCCTCATCCAGCGCGAGCGAGAGAGCTAGGAAAATTACCTTCACCCCCGAGTATCCTCTCAGCATCTTCGCAGGGGTCATTTCAGAGGACCGTAATACTCCTCACTGTCTCACGGTGACCCATGGCGGGAGAAATGATTGCTTGCCAAAACACGGCGTCAACTGAAAGGAGCCAGGTCAACCGGACACAGGGAGGGGTTGTGTGTGTGTGTGTGTGTATGTGTGTGTGTGGGGGGGGGGTGATGGGCTTGATTGCACCTCCTCTTAAAAAACCCATCCCTTCTCCATTCCCCCTAACCCCCCCACATACCCCACCCCCACCCCCACATACTCCACCCCAGCACACCGGGAGGCCCCTGTCCCCTTTTACTACCCCCCCCCCCCCTTTCCTTTTCTCTCACAGACTTGCCCCGACGGGCGTCTCCATCACCGACCCCATCGACCAAACCCCGGCTGGGCGCCGGTGGCCATCACCCTGCGCAGCGTAGATTGGTGCCAATGCGCATGAACCCACCCATCACTCATCAACCCTGCAGAATGCCCCTAAATTATTACCTTTCCAAATCTTATAACAAGGTCAGGCGAATGCACAATGTAAATTAGACTTTGAAGGGTCAGTGGTTTTTACTTTCACTATTCATCTTTTCGTCACCCTCATAGCTATTCAGAACAATAGTGCAAGGTAATTACATTTCGATGGGCCACGGTGCTTCATTATTTCTTGCTGCACCAATCTTCTGTACCATTTGCAATTTAGTCAGGTGGGTTGGCGAGGGAAGACATAAAAATGAAGGTATGAGTTAAGTCGAGGGCCCTCCGTCTTTATGCAGGTGTCTGGTCGCCGTGATGGGATAATGTAGGGGCTGGCTGACGGGAGCACTAACACAGTCATTTTCCAAATAGAGCTTTGCTGCGTAAATAATTGCCTTTAACGTGGGAGAGCAATCTGGATGTCCACCGATCATTTTCAGATCTCACCTCTCCCTCTTTCTCGCATCCTGTGCATGTGTGTGTGTGAATGTGCGTGTGCGTGCGTGCGTGCGTGTGTGTGTTCAAAAGAAAAGTATCTCCTTTTCAAAGCAATGCCAGACTGCCACACTTGCAGTCATATCCCCACCATCATCACCACCACCACCACCACCAACCCCCCCACCACCACCCATGGGAGTTGTTCACATCCAGCAAATCTCCTCTTATCATTTCATCATTTCAGAGGAAATGATGGCGTACTGTATCTTTTTCCACCCGGTGGCTGCCCTGCCGTGCCCTGCCACTCAGCCGGTCCGGCATCCGAATCAGCCGTGATGGGCCTGTTTTGATTGCCCACTCTTTGAGTCAGTGGCCCTTTCATAGGCGCACACTCATAGGTTCCAGAGCAGTGAGGATTTTATCTATTTTTGAACCTGTCACCGAAAAAGAGCCATATGTATTTTTTTGATAATATTTTAAAAGACTCACTTGACAGTGAAAAGAAGGAAGTTATTTTAAAATGTTTCCTTAGCAGCATTGCTGAAAAAAAAACCTAAAACCTAATATCAGTATCCAGAGTGTAGACAGCTTTAAATAAAACCTTTTGCGGATACAAAATGCTCTAGTTTTGCAGTGCGGTGTTGTGTATACTTTATAGGTGATTCATAAGGAGACAACTGGCGCCCCTTTAGAGGTGCTCACTAAAGGTTCCCTGGCATGCAGTGTGTAGAGGACTGCAGAGGGCCGCCGGTGACCTTGGGCTCTTCGATCACTCATCACTCTCTGCCATCTTTCATGCCTCCCTAAATGTCATTGTGCAATGACTCCATCAGAGTAAGCACAATACAGATGTGATATCATTACACACAGTAATATATACACTAATACAAATCAAAACATGACATTGCGGTGCTCTGTTTCCAGTGTATTAACCTGTCCAAGGAATGACAAACATTGCTGCTAACAATGATGTAGAGGTGGTCTGAGTTTGAAGTCAATACTGCCTGTTTGCTGAATACAGGGAAACTGTGAACGGCCCGGAGAAGTTGTGCTGCTGTACTTACATTTGACGTTACTGTGCCTCTGGAATTCAGTGTTAAATGTTTCCAAAGTTACTGCTGAAATGTAAGCCCTTTGTCAGCCTTTGTAGGTGGGAAGTTTTTTTGTGTGGAAAGGAAAAAAAAAAAAATAATACATGCACTGAATCCACAAGAGTCAGTTGTAGGCAAGTTTGGCTTGAATCTCTTAACGAGCATGTGGTGTAAATGTACCCACATGGCACATGGCATGGGGCTGCGGTCACGGGCACGTTTGCGTTTAGCATTTCCATTTCCATCTTAAACACGCCACCCAGTTAATACAGCGGCCTTAATATTCCACCGTCTCCTTCGCTTCACCTGCTGATGTCCTCCGCTGGACGCTCCTGCAGGGCTCTTAATAAAAAGGAGAAGACACTGCTGGGCTCTGCTAATGAGAAAACTTATTTTTCTGCACACAGCTCCACACCCCGCCACTCTCCAACACCCCCCCCCCCCACACACACGCACACACATACACACACACACACACACACACACACACACCCCAAGCATCCTTCCTTGAACCCCCCAACACCCCCACCCCTTTGCCTCTCCTGGTGGAGACTCTGTTCAGAAAGAACAAACCCCCCACCACCACCAACACCCCCACACACCCCACTCCCTCCCAAACCACAACCGTTCCACTACACCCCTCCACCACCCCTCACCAGCTCTACCTCCCTCCACCCCCCCCCCCCCCCCCCCCCCCACAGGAATCACTGTATATGGGAGAGCAAAGCAACCAGCTGGGTTGTAGGAGTAATAAAGAAGGAGAATCAATAGGGCATGCAATGGAGCCAAGGTGCTGCCATTTATCACGGCGCTTCTCTGACTCCAATCATTCATCATGCTCAATGAGGCAGCAAATAGGAAAATGACTATTTGTATCAAACACATCTGCACTCATCCACTGAGGTATTTTATTCCCATTAACTCTGAAAGTAAAATACGCAGTTTTTCAGCTGCTGTGTTTTCTTTTTTGCGTGTGTGTGTGTGTATGTGTGTATATATGTTGGGCATGCAAGTGTGTGTGTGTGTGTGTGTTGCGCATGCAAGCATGTGTGTGCATGTGTGCGTCTTTGTGTGTGGACATACATATTGTGTGAATGTGAGTATGTCTCAATGTATCACATTTGTCCACATTGACAGTCAAAAACAAAAAGTCCACAGACATTGTGTGCACAATACAGTATTTCAAAATGTGCCATGACAATCTATCTTTCTGTCTTGTGTTAGTTGAGTTGTACCCCATAATATATGGTGCTGTGTGCCGAAATGCCTACTGTAAACACGCATTGAATTAGGATAGTATTGGCTCTGATCCTCATAAATTAACCAGGTTAGCTACAGTGGAAGTTAATTTCAGATGGTTGAAGCCAAATCAGATGTAGATGGGTGGATTATCATCATTATGGTGTAATATCCCATGAAATGGTACAATCATTAGAGCCTTTGCTTTATGGCTTCCCTCACGGTGGTAGAGGAGGATGGCTTTTACTTTCATAGCCCTGTGTAAATTACAGACATTATGTTTGTGTGTGTGCTCTTGTTTTGCATTTTATTGTATCATCGATACTAATCCCAATAATGATATCATAATTTATTATTTTTTTGTATCGTCCTCTAGCTGTAGCGGGATGCATTTCTATTCCCAATGATTAGCAACATTTTGATAATTTTATACAAAAGTCCTAGCTGCCCTGCTGAATACCAAGAGTTGGGGAGGTCAAGATTGTGTTGATACCCACATGGCTCATTGATCTCCTAATAGTGTTATATCAAGCCATGATTTTAAAAATGTCATTAGACATGGACACATTTCTATGTGCATTTGTAGGGGAGAGGCATATAATTCCAAATAACAGAAACCTGTGTGTGTGTGTGCATGACGTGCTTATGAATGTGCAGACACTCCACTCACTGTACAAAGTACAGTAATATGGTTTCTTCAGGAAGTCAATAATATGTAATTGTCAGTTAGACAGTCGTGTCAGCTCTGCCCAGACTTTTGCTGAAATTGGGGATGTCCGATTTTCACAAACTCAATTGTGTTCATTAAAGGAAAAATGATTAATATCATTATACTTTGATTAAAGAAATATCTAACTTTCCCCTCTGTATGACCAATTACATTATCACTAGAGGCTTTCTTTTTCTTTTAATCAACTTCAAATGATAAAGCCTGATTAAGTGATACATTTTAATTCTAATAGTTTCTTCAAAAAGGGTAATTTCATTTATTTATGATCATTTATCAATTTAGACCCAGCATGAGATCTGAGATACAGCTACCTCTCAATTGATTACTTTTGTGATGAAAAACAGTTGTAATTTATTTTGTGAAGAAATCAATTGCAATCTTTTGGTGTAATTAATGTACACCTATATGCAGTGAGGAAGAATGCTGAATAGGTGAGGTGTGAACACATGTGGAGGCTGCCTTTGTGGTAAAGACTGAGCCCATAGAAAGCAGTGTGATACTAGCTACTGGTTTGCAATGAGAGCCCATGTCCAGTCTTTATCCTATTCCTTGCCTACAACCTAATGTTGTGTTGGAGACCATGTGAGATATACATGAGCTGAGATGGGTCACTATATAAATCTCTGCTGTAACTTTACAATAATCAGTAGTGATCATTACATATGGCCTATATAGTGCACTCAGTGAGTTCTGTAATGTCCGTCTATGGAGCAGTGAACTTGGCCATAACCCAGCCCATACCAGTGGGATCAGCAGGGAATGTCACCAAGTGAATGAGGACAGCTTTCAGATTCATAAAATTCATACGATTCTTCACAAATGAATGAACACAATTTTCTACCAATTTCCCCATTATGCAAATATTCAAACTAATAAATTTAGAGTAATTAGGGGTCCCTCTACATTTCCACATTCGGCCAGTTTTGCTGTAATTGCAGGGACTATCAAATAATTACGTCACTAATTGGGGATATTTGTGACAGATACAACAAATTCAGCTGCAAATTGCATTTCATTTAAGAAACCATAGCACACCCTTAGAATTTTTATCAAAGTTTAATTCCGCTGACATAATGAAAGAAATTGAGGACTTGTCATCACATTTGAGCAATCCAAATCTTAGTAAGGTGGAATGATCAAATAAATTAAGCTGGAATTCATACAATATTTCTCTAATCTCCTTTGAAAGCCTCTTTATTTTTAGGAAATAACACTGCATTTTTACGGTTGCCTAAGTATCATAAAATCAAAACTACACTGAATTAGAGAATCATTATAAGGCTGTTACATCTTGGCAAAGCTTTTACTGTAGCCTCCGCAGTGAGACACATACACTTCATGCCCAATGTGCTCACCTTTGTGTAAGTGTGGCATGTTACTGAAGCATAACGCTTTAAAAAACGTAGTGCTTAAAATTAGCTATGTATATTTCGTGTGTGTGTGTATGTGTACGTGTGTGTGTGTGTGTGTGTGTGTGTGTGTGTGTGTGTGTGTGTGTGTGTGTGTGTGTGTGTGTGTGTGTGTTACTGCTGCACTTTACTCTGTGTTGACTTCCTGTGCACCACAACACATTTGCTGTACATTTTTTCTTTCGGAATAATTTCGAACTGAAGTGATTCTGGTGAATTCGACCATGTCCACTTGCAGTGCCAGCAACACCACAATGCTGCGCTACTCAAAACAATCGCGTCTGTCAAAAATATTAACAAAAACTTTTTACACCTGTTGTTTTTTCGAGGCTGCCACATCCCAAGGTCGTCTTCGTATGCATTATGTTTGCTTACACAGTCACAGACATTTTAACCGCCTCATAATCCGAAAAGCGTTATAAATGTCTCCTGGTTGTGATTTGTTTCATCCGTGGAAATGGTGCAGCTCTTATGTACACAAACCAAGTGCAGCATGAAAGTGCTCAGCCATGCGTGGACGCCGGCTGCCTATTTGTCAGAAACCCTCATAAATGCGGACCTTTCCCGATAAAAGTGATGTCTCCATTTTTCCCCCCACAGCATACAAAAAGCACAGGAGAAATGTAGGCACTTGCGTGTTGTCCGAGAGAGAGAGACAGAGAGAGAGAAAATCAGGTTGTCTTTGACTAGATGTAGAATCGGTAAAGGACACGGCATGGAGCGCCATGAAATAGACCGATAACGATCGCAAATATGCACGGTGAGGGAAAGGCTTGCTTGACGTTTTAGCAAATACAGTCTCTTCATATTTTGTCAATAAATGTTCTATCAGAGAGAAAAAAGGCACAGCGTGTTCTGCAGTTTAACTGATGGAGCGCTGGCCCAGTAGGCTATACACGCAATGTTTTGTTAATGCAACTGCGCTGGTTAGACTTCTAACATGAACCTACCATCAATCATTAAGACAGTTAACAAAATCTGATGTATAAAGATAGATAATTGCAACTCATTAGTTGAAGTAGTTAAATCAATACTTCTTTGTTTCAAAAAATAAATTTTTGATGTACCTCGTTCTTCTACCACTTCTCCAAAATGGGTTTTGTCAACCCTTCCCTGTATATTAATTTTAAAGGACTGTATACCACATACAAATTTTCTCTTTCTTTCTCTTTACATGAGCTATTGGAAGAACTCCCCCAGGCGATATAGAGAAAATGAAGTCAATAGTGATTACACACATTCTTTTCTTTTTCTTTCAATTCTTATTTTTGGCTTACTTTTTAAACCATTTTGGGGCCTTTCAGGAATCGCGTTATATTATAGTTGGGAATTTTAGGCTGATGCGTCCCTACTCTAAATTCCCCTTTCTTAAGTGAGACGCCTAGGGCGCTCCTTTATCGTCCAGCCATCTCTTTAAATCACTTTATGTCGCCTTGTCTGTTGGTTTCATACCACGGAGCCGCGTGTCCCTGGTGGAGCATCATTCTCTACGTAAAAAGAGATGAAGGTTGGGATATTAAGCGACTCTATATAACATCCAGGGCACAATGGAATGATTGATGGCGGGACAATGTGGAAACACCAGGACAGGGGGCCTTGGAGACGCCGACTGGGAAGGGGGGAGGGTCGACATCCCGGAGGGGCATTGCAGTCTATTTGTATGAGTAATCAGCAAAGCCCCCCTCTCTGTCAGTCCTGTTTACTCACCGATTTTCTCAACAAGACAGCCATTGACACCGGATAGATGGGGCTAATCTGCCGCTGAAACTGGCGCTTTAAGAGCGTTACAGGTCCTACCCGGGACACCAGACTCGCAGTGGTACAACGCCATCACGTTGAGCTAAGGGCATCAGTGCTATTCTGAATTTGTGTGTTTTGGCGCTTTAGATAGATATCTAGATGGATAGATAGAAAGACAGACGGGCGCGCGCGCACACACACACACACAGATAGAGATAGAGAGAGAGAGAGCGCGTGTGTGTGTGTCAGTAAGGCACGTACCGTCTCTTAACCAGCTGATGCCCGACGCCCTGTTGACCATCGCCACCATTTCTTAATTGACGAACCATGTTAACACACACGTTCCAACCTAAGAAATTTTTTAATCAGATAGACATCAGACTCCACACATTTGTAGATAGGCCTATGCTTTCATTACCTGAATTAGACGAGGAAGCCCTCTGAAAAGGCAATATGCATTGGTAGATCTGTCCATGGTACTGAAATGTTCGGCGAGCCACAATTCACCTTTCTAGGTCTGGCAACCAAGCCTTTTTATTTCTGTATTCCTCTCCGTATGGATCGCTCCATCCCCTCGGAATACCACTGCTGTGTCGTCATTGTCCAGAACTATTAATATGAGCTCAGTGGGGATGTCTCAAGGGTTGGCAATCCATGGATCCATGGATCCAAGCATATAAAAACTCACCGCCAGCCCTATGGGTTCCGTTTGCATTAGAAAGACCCAAAGTCATCCAGTTTTCTCTAATCACGACAATTACTCGTGAATTATCACCGGACCCTGACAGACGTTCTTTGTAACTCTCTTTTATTTCCAAACAGCCTTAATCAGCAGCTCTCATTACAAACGCTGATTAAAGCGCAAATTATCCAGCAGTGGCCCCGTTCTCGTCTACCAGCGGCTCGTTCAATATCAATTAGGGCCAGCAGCATGTCTGCAGCCTCCGAGAGCGTCCAACTGCTTGATGGTGGCACTTATTAGTTTGGAAAACAAGGAAAATACTAATAATCAACGGTCAGGGAAAAGGGAGACACCGAGGTTTTTCCGATGAAAATACTAAAACTATAGCCTACAGTAGATTCAGTACATTAATCACGTTTCTCTAAAGCCGTAAGGGGAACTTTTCTTTTTCTGTTCTTGTTCCTCTGTACCCCGTGCACAAATACATTTTCTAAAAGCATGTTATGCTTGAATGTGGCTGTCATAATGGTTGTTATTTTACAATATGTCAAGAGAAAATATATCCAATGTTTGTGTTGTGTGTGTGTGTGTGTGTGTGTGTGTGTGTGTGTGTGTGTGTGTGTGTGTGTGTGTGTGTGCATGTAAAAATGTTACTTACCCTATAATTGATCTGTTTGTAAAAAAGACATATACAGATGTAAAATGCATTTATTCAGCAGCAGTAGAATGAAAGAAGTTGCAGATGTTTGTCTCTGAAATAAGATTCTGAAGCAGACTTCTCACAAAATATAAAAGAAATTATATTCATTCATGCATATCTGTAGCATGTAACTAAAATATATAAAATATACAATATACATCCTAGAAGAAAATGTAGATCAGGCAAATTTTTGGAGATTTTCTTTGATAGGCAAAAAGACACGTCTGTACTTGAATAGACAGTCTCTGCTTGTCTGATGTTCGGCAGTAGACCAGTACACATGCACAAGCCATCCAAATCCATACAGAATAAAATGCTGTATCTTTTTAAATCAGCAATCTGAAAATTTAATTGGCTAGTATATTTAATATTCTGGGAAGGCAGAAACAATTCATGGTATTACAAAAAATGCCATCTTAGGAGTTCTGGACCAGAGGAGATATAAATAACACAAGTTCCTTTTTCCTTATTTCAAAATGTTTCCAGAGGTTTGGCATCCATAGTCATCTGTGTACTTGATGTACACATGATGTGAAATACATACAACTCTGAATCTAAGTGTCATTATATTGCACACTCGCTTCCCTTCTCATTTACATTGTGACCCTGACCTCACCAACTGCTGTGGTCTTACTGAAGAGTCAAATGATTTCCCAAATCTTTCACAGACACGCTGTACTCCTTCATGAAGTGTAGTGCCACTGTAAAAGAAACTACCTTAGTCCATGAGTTGAGTTTGTCAGACAATCTGAAATCAGTTGGTTTCAGGAAAATGTAATTCTTTGTCATAATTGCTTTAATTTGCCCTTCATGACTTTTGTACACATGATCATATGTTGATTTCGGGTCGTCACGGCAGGATGTGAAGTCAGAGATGTGCTGCCACTACACCTGGTGTCACTCTCATTTGGTGACATGATTCAAATAAAGAAGACTTGAGACACTTACCGTAGCATATGCTAACCAAAACACAATGCTGTGATGGAAATGTATTAAAATTACTGGTAATTGACACAAAATATGACAAAGTGTTTCAGGCTTTCTAAGCAAAGATACACACATTACTGAGGAGCAGCCCCATAATGTAACTGATTAATGAAGGATTGCCCTGGCACACACAGATGATTTCCTGAAAAATGAATTCTTTGTTGTCACTCCGACAAGCCGGCAACCAGGGCCGGAAAAAGACTATTAGCCAGAATCATTATCAATAGTGATATTTTCAAACTCTATTACGGCAATCAGGCTAGAATTTATTCAATAGATTTACCTCATTTGGCCGTAATTGATAAATAATCAAAATTTATCAATGTACTTGCACACATTTCAGTAACAATCAAGTAAAAGTAGCCCATTTACCACCTGACTTGGTCCAAATTAGGGCTAAATTGATGATCAATTAATCTTAGGAGGGGTAGTGCTGTAGTTTTGTGGACAAGCAGCAGAGAAAGTGGCAAATAAATGGAGAAAAGACAGGAGATTAGTAGAATGAGCAGAAAGAAGCTGAACCGCCACGGATGGCAGCTAATGAGCATGCAGCTGGGTTGCAAATTGGCAGATTTATAGCGTCAGTATGAAAACTACAGACGCCACGTTGGCAGGCCAGGCGTTCGACACTCGCCATGCCCTGTGACTAAATGCGTAAATATGGTGAAATCTAGGGCTTTTTAAGATCATTACCCACCACTTGTTTGAAGCAGTGGCCCATTGGCTCTCTTTGACCCAGCTTGAAGGAGTACATGAGAGAGAGAGTGGAACTCGGCATGTAATAATAACACAATTTTGACGTGTTTGCTTTATTACAGAAGTCCAAGTGCAATATGGTGCGTATGTGATTCACCATTTCTGAAAATATAAAGAACACATGGTGATTTAGACAGAGGTTATCAGCAGGCCATATGTCAAGTAAGGATTTGACCCTTGCCTTTCAGCAATGTAACACAGTATATATATATATATATATATATATATATATATTGTTATATGTTGTATATATATATATATATACAATATATAACAGTACATTCACAAGAATGTTAATGCATGCTGTTGTTTTTTTCATCTGCATCAAGAGCTAGATGTCAGGTAAATCTTTTTTGAGCTGACCTTTTCTTTGGTATGTCAGGGAAACATCTGGATGCAACAAGTATGTTTGTTTGAGCATATATGTAAATTCAAATTTCATTGCCAGAATTTGTATAGTTGTTCTTTCCACTTCCAAAAGCTACACTTATAGTCCAAAGATGTCCAGGGCTGCACAACATGAGGCTCATGAAGTTTCCTGGCTAATGATTGTATTATGCCCCACAATAAGTGCTTGATTACCGCTGCAATACGTCTTGTTTACCAGCGATCGAATGCGCAGCAGTGTGCCCCATTGACTACATTAGCGAACGTTCATTTCTGCTAGTTTGTTTGCTTTTATTCAGTTAGCACCACATGTGTAGATATTTGTTGCACAGCTGTCAAACACTAGGCTTTCTACACCATTTAAACAAAACATTTTACTAAAAGCCACAGCTGATAAACTTTTCATCTGATTTATGTAAGGTGTGTATCTCACCACAATGGTTGTCACATTGCTAGGTGTCCTGAAATAACTTTGAGACATATTCGTTTGGTAGTAGTTTGGGAACAGCGTTAAAATTTGTGTTTCTAATATTGTTGATGCTTTCAGAATGTATTTGTGCTCCATATGCTATGGGGTAAATTCCAATATAAACACAATTTAAAATGCAAAAATTGTTTTGCTTCTTTTGAACTTAATCTGTGGATGCCTTCAATATTGTAATGAAAAATTGAGAATGGTTTAATTGACACTTAAATATTCATTCCATTCATTCCAAAAGGTACTCGGTTGTCTTTGCACAATCACACTGAACACACTGTGAAAGAGGAAAGGATTTGGTTCCTTATTTATTTGCATTAACCTGCGTGCAAACTCAGCCTCATATGTGACAGTGGATCATATCAACTTTTATGAGCATCAAAGGCCTTCCTGTGGAACATAATATCAGAAGGGCAGAGAAAGCAGGCAAAAACTAGTCAGGCACAGTTTGTTGCATCAAACCTCCTAGTTGCACAGCGCAGCTCATTTCATCAAAGTGGGGTAAAAGAAAATATTGCATAAACTACCAGCGTCAGGTGGTCATACCAGAACGCCGCAAGTGAGCAAGGAAAGCAATTGCTAGAGAGGTGGCCGAGAGGCCAGTATCAAGTGTAAGAGCAGCAGGGCTTATTGGTTGAAATGAAGGAAGGAATGATCCAGTTATCAACAACCTCTTTGGCCTCTGAGGAGAGACTGTGAGGAAGCCACTTGTCGGAAGTGTCAAGTCTTTCTTCTTCCTTTACTTAGGCCTATTTTTTTCTGAGATGGCGCAAGACCAAAGAGCTCTTGGAGGAGGACATTGTGGCCCAATGCGATTGAAGCTGGGCTATTGGACAAGAAAGCAAAGCTATGTGTTTGGCCCCAAACCAAATGCAGCCCTAAAGCCTGGTAGCACCAGCCAGCCCCTGCTGTCAAACATGCTGGTGGTAGCAGAGTGCCCTGGGGCTGCTGTTGGGTTTTTTTTCTGCAGGAGGAGGAGGAACAGGGACGCTTGTTGCCATCAGGGGCAAGATGGATGGTACCCAAAACCGAGCAGTCCTGGAGGAGAAGTCTGTCCTGTTCCAGTCAGCAGGAGACCTGTGGTGACCATTCGTGTCCTAGGAAGACAGTGACCCAAAACATCCAACAAAGGCCTCTATGGAATGGCTTGGGAGAAAAAAAGAGTGTTCTGGAATGGCCCAGCCAAAGCCCTGCCTTGAATTTGATCAAATGTATTTGGTAGAATATGAGAGCTGGCATCCAGTCATGCTGTCTTTATTAGTTGGCAACTTGGTAGGAACAACGGGTAGGAAAGATTCCAAAATCCATATTTAAATCTTGCTCAGATGTACGTAGGATGTCTGGCATTTGCAATTAATAAAGGACATTGTACAAAGAATTCTAGTAAATGTAATACTTTCAAAATATGTCCCTTTGTGTGCATGGACGTTGACTAAACTGTCTAAAGGAAAGACTGGGAGACATTACAATACATACAATTTTGGTCTGAAGATTCAAAGCTGATATTTGTAGTGTCTGTTTTAATCGTTTTAATCCAAAATGTTTACTTTTTTCAAATGACTAGGAAGTCAGCTCCTTACAGGCCCTGTCTTTTTTTACTTTTTAATTACAATAAAATGTTTAAATATTGCAATATATATCATATTTTTGTGCACAAGGACCTATAACGATCAGACAAATATCTTACATACTGCAGATGTCTGACTTTTTAAAAGGTCGTATAATCAGATGACCACAAAATTAGATTCAGTGATCAGTCAGATGCTTCATTGTGTTATATTGTTTAGAAAGCTAAATACTTTATGCATAGTCTTGCATATTAAACATGAAAGTGATTTTCTAATCTACAGAAAATGATGTGCTGTTTTCCAAAATTAGATATGATTGGAAATTAGGTATGATTTGGAAAAACAATCCCCTAGCAATTTGAATTCATAAGACCTGGTCACGTTGAAACTAATTATGTAATGTGTAACCCTGACATATCCTCAACCTAGTACATATCGACCTTAAGTTAACTCACTATGTTTGAACCATTTCTTTGAGCTATCATCAAACCATACGGTGAAGTGTTCTCCATACATGTCAAGACATTTAACCAGGGATGCTGGTTTTTTGGCATCCTCTTAAAATGTAGTATACAGACAAACAAAAAACACTGAAGCAGAAGCAGACAGGTAGTTATTGTTATATTTGGAACCTCTGACAAGCTAAGGAAGAAATTACCCAAGTATCCCAGAGAACACAACTATGGCCTCTCAGGAGTTTACATGTTCATCCATCATTGATTATTGTCTGCTCATAGAAGATTAGTGGTTTGGTAGGTCAGGCTGAAATGTTATACAAGGTTACAGAAATGAATTATTCTGCCATTTAATTTGCTGATCCAATTAATTGCATTATCTGATTATGATGGAATTTGTTAATAATTGCCAGCACATGTTCCTAATTTTGTGTAGCTCAAGTGACCACTGGACCGAGTCCTTACCCCTCTAAGGCCATTTGCCCCACTTCTCCTTTGTTTATGCTATTTTTCAGTAAGAAACTGCATAAACAACACCTCACTAAAACATTCACAAGGAAGTTAGTTGTGACCTGAAGTCATATAAAGTGCTGACACAAATCTTCTCATTAACTGAAAGGAGACTAAATTTTATGCAGCGGATTCAAAACAACAGCTGCATTGCATTGACTTGCAGTTCACGCACATGGGGATGCAAATGCAAATTATTTAATATTAAACCAAATATAGTTATAATAAACTACTTGAATTTACTGCAATATATTATAATGAATTGGACATTTAAGAGCTTTATTAAAATTAATACAAAATGAAATTGTTTCTGTGAAAATAATTAGGAATTTGAGCTCTAATGGGAGCCAGATGAATAAGAAACGTCACCATTTTGTTTTAATTAGGAAGTTAGGGCAGGCACCTAAACATATTTGTTTGCCATTTTGCTCCTATAGGGTAGGAGACAAAGCAAAGTTGACTCAAGTAGTGCAACAGAGTTCATACCCAATGTTTTTCCCCCTTAACACATCCTTGATATAACTGATATTCTTTGTGTGACAATTTGTACGATTTGGGGTCTTTTTTTGCTTTTTTTTTGTTGCCATTTCTAACATTTCTAACCTTGTGACTTGCAAAGACCTGCGATAAAAAGACAAGTGCACTGTACAACACAGTCATATAAGACTGAATTAACTGGGTTATTGACTGCAGGTATTCAAGGATGACCAACACTTTGAGCCCAATATCTGTAGATTGCAATTGGCCTTGGTTCTCCTCAAATCGAGTGATATCATCAATACTTTTCTTTACCCTCCATCAATAAGGCCAGTGCAAGTCAAATCCTTGCAGGTTCCCTAATGCCAGAGGCAAGGTGCCGAATGTGCAAAACAGTCCAAGAAGAGAGAGAAATGTGATTTGTTGTCTTTACTCTCTTGCAGTGTCAAAAATGTAAATCCCTTGAGGAGACCGTCTTCTGAAGGCTACAAACATTTTGCACTGCTTCAGCATTCATCAAATAAGCTGATGAAAAGAAACATTAGGCCTACTAACAACTCCCCTATGATTAACAATATTAAGTTCCTATAATACTTGATGTATTGGAAAAAAAACTCTCAAGTTTCAATGTGCAAGTGGATGGCGTGAGAGATATGCTTTTCCATATCACACACAGTGTGATCAGAATGTATAACGGCTCCCTGTGCTGGAATAACATATAAATAGCTTGAGCTGATGTTCAGTTACTGCACATAATGACTTTATCACAGTAAACTGCATGGTAGTACTTTATCAGATGTTTTGTACATTGTGTTGTGGCACACTAGTTGCAGTTGTAAGGTGGGTTTTAGATCAAAATGTGCTGTTTAGAAAATAGCATTTTTTTAACATGGGTGATGGAATTAGATGAATGATGGTATATATCTGCATTTTAGGCTCTAACCAGAACACCAGTCCTTGGGGTCACATCACTAGACATTGGTGGAAATTGGCTTTAAAAATGAACAAAATGTCTCCAGAGTGCTGAGTGTTTTGTGGGGATGAATGGGCTTAACAAGGTTTGTGGGTGCAAAACCCCATCCCTCCCCCTACCAAGCCCTTTGGTTGTGGAAATTGAGAAGTCAATGGACTCACAGGGGTCACCAGGGTCAGCCCTGGAACTTGCGTGCTGTTCAAAACTGTCCTCTGCTGGACTTTCAGCCATTTTGTAGATGGAAGGAACACTCTGTTATAAACTAATCCATTTTTCCCTGTATTTAATTTTTGGCAAGTCGGTCTGTTGCATTGACCAAATTCAACATCTATTATTGTCTGTGTAACTCTTGACTAGCAAGCAAACAAACACAAAACTAAAGTTTCAAAGCCTTTATTTTTCTTTGTGTGCATTTACAGCAAAACTTGTCAACAGTTAACAGTTGTAATTAATTAACAGTCTTGATGGTACTCTATTTCTGACCCATTCTAGAAAAGCCTATGATACGGTCTGGTGCAACCCTAACAATAGTCTAAGCTTTCTGTTTTGGGCATTTTGGACAATATTTTGTCTAAACTTTGTAATCCCATTTATTTGTATTGTTAGGAATTAGTTTTAGTCTAACATTAATAGTCTTAACATTAATTGAGTTACTTTTTCAAGCATATCCTTCGACATTATAAATAAATCAGTTGATCCTAATCTCATCTGGGTATACTGAAGTACCACACGTGAACATATCAGAGTCTTTCAACTATTGTTTTTGTTTTGTTCCATACAGCTGCTGGTCTTTTGTCCATCTCTTGTGGACTTAGCCATTGTACCAACAGCGCCCCCAGTGTTGGATACATGGGATTTTTTTTTTTTTTTTTACAGCAAAATGTGAATAATAGGACAGTTTTTGTCCTTTTAATGTCTTAAACTAAAGAGAAGCCAATCTGAGACAATAGGGCTTCAGTCCATCGTAAGCTGTTCATAAACTTTATTGGTCATATAATTTGAATGTAGGCCTAACTCTTTAAAGTCACTTGCTGTAGTCAGTGTGACAGCAACTAATGTTAGGCTATACAAGTCAAGGTAAACGGAATGTGTCCCACAGGACACAACTTGGCCTATGTCTAGTGTGGCCTTGAATACTATCGCATCAATATCTAATGTTATTAACAACAACAACGACAATAATAATAATAATAATAATAATAATACACTTTGCTATTATTGAAGTTGGCTTTTGGCATTATGGTGTTTCTCCTGATCATTCTTATTGCATTGATATCGCATAGAAAAATCAGCTTTAATGATGACTTAAGTGACCATTAGGCATATAATAGTTTAAACGTGAAAGGCATCAATTAATTTGCTCTCATATCGTGTGGATATACATATCATAATAACTCAGACACTATTTAACAACGTTTTGATAAATGGATACACAGCTCACCCCCCAAAAGTGAGCGCATTCCATCTTATACATTTTGATAACGGGTTCGCCCCTGAAAGTCTCATTATCACCTTAATAGGACCCGGTTACTCCGTGACACCCAACCGCTCCATCTCATCAAGGAAATCGCTCTTCAATGCTGATTATTTTATTTGGGACCCTAATTATACATCTTTCGAATATATCACGTCGTAATCGTCTCCACATGGAGGGCCACAAGTTTAATTAAAGGATGAGATGCAGAGCCTTGCTACCTGCTTTGCAGAATGGAGAATGAGTGTCTTCTCTGCAAATATCTATCCTTCTGTCTCTCTGCTGCTTCCCGTCATCCCCGTCAGGAGCGAATGTAAACGCAAAATAGAGCTATGATTTTCAGCTGCAGGTCCAAAACCAACCAATTTTCTCTGCGCGAAATATGATTCTGGCATACGCTGTTGGAAATTTAGTTTGCGAATGGAAGACCCTTTTTTTCCCTCGAGCATGTTATTTATTTAAAACTCGGGAGTTGGTGGACCTGGAAGACAGAGAACAAACAAGATCACGTCTGCTTTATTCAGATTTTTTTTTTTGAATAGTTTAACTTGGGTTGGAATGATGCAGATTGATAAAACAGAACAATGAGTGTGAAAGAGAAATATCAATTTGTTTACATTTGCCTTTTGTTTTTGTAAGTCCTACATCTTTGTAATATTACACATCATATATGTAGCATGCAGCTTTTATAGGCCTACAGTAGTTATTATTTTTCCTACCTGATATGTTTGATGTGTTTTTATTTTATTATTTTTTTCTGTCATTGTTAATGTCGTTCCAATGCCATAGGTTGTAGTTAGTCTCCTATGAACGACAAAACATTAAAAAGACATAGAATGGCATTACTAAAATGCCATTCCCTTCATGTCTTGAGCTTTACTGTTGTAGGCTATAACAAGTCATCACCTGAAATATGACTGTAACAACTGGAATTTATTGCCACTAGTGATGATGATGATGACAATAATAATAATAATAATAATAATAATAAAATTATTACTGTGACGAATTCAGTAAAATAAAAAAATAAATACATACAATTATATTATATTGTTTTGTTGTTGGTATGAGTACCTGCCATATAGCCTATGTTTAATTATTTCCCCTAACTTGAAGGCGAATTCCATTCGGAGCATTCAATGAAATAACTTTTACGCATTTAATAGCCCATGTGACATGTATGTTTCATTTTGTTTTATTGCAGCTACTTATTATTAAACACAAGCCAATAAATAGTCAGTGCTAAAGTTTGTATAGGGCTGTAATAATAGTATCCAAACATATCGGCTACAAAAACAAAAATTAATGTATGATATTGACCCCTTCATTCAAATACACGACATTAAAATGCATCTAAACAATTACGAGAACGTAGCCCAGTTTCCCACACTGTAACAGCATATAAAGCAAACATTTTCTTTCTATGCTAACATACTGATTCCTTGCTATTCTTCTGTTTATTGACAACAGCGGTGATGACTGGTGTATTTTATTTCATCCTTTAATTAAGGAAGAAAAACATCACTGACCCTCAAATCTTGCGTGTGACTTGCGCATCATATCATCATAGTATCCGATAGACTGGAAATTCCGCAGCGTCAAGTTGAAGTGGTTCCTCTCCCTTTGTGTGAGCGCAGTCTTCGCATTTGAGTCTGTCGTCCTATTCAGAAGTAACCACTGTCGGTGTCAGTGGTATGGGAAGATGTTCTCCATGAAAAAAAGAATAGGCTACTCTAGACAGACTGGTCTGAAAAAAGGGACAAAAAGGCCCGAAAGGGCGCTTCTTGTCGCTTCATCGCGTCCTTTGTGCGTTATACGAAAGAGTGCGCGGCTAAGCAGATTAAATTTACGGCCGTTCATAACACATGCAAGGGGAGCTTCTGCAAATACAAACGATACAAACGTGCGATTACAAGGTCAATATGTAATCTCTTTGTTCATGGTGAGATCACCCGGACAGTTTCAGAACCGAATCGGCCATGAAGTAGCAAGACATACGTGTTTAAAATCGCCTAATGAGTTTTTTCCAAGATGTCTTTTAATTCATTTAGTTTAGTATTAGGATGGTGGGTCTTCAATCCTTGTTCAGCCAATCTGCTTCAACTTGTGCGCTTAATTTCCTGATATAATTTGTAACACGACCTCCTAACTTATCAGTGAAGTCTAAACAGCACTAAATTGGTACAAATTTATGCTGATTTCATTCCTAATAAACGTGATAAAAGCTTATAGATTTGGCACTAATTACCTTAATGCCTAATGATCTTGAAAATTGCACTGGTTAGAAATATATTACCAATCTGAAATATGTTGTTGGCTGAGGAGGGAGAAAAAAAGAAAACTTAGAGAGAAAAGATGGATCGCTTAGCTCAGAATTAAGTCCTATCTTACATCACTGTGATAATAGATTCCAGTGAAGTCTCTGCTATGGCAGGATAAAAGGTTTCTCTCCATTCATTGTTATTTCCTCGAACCTCTAGGTCTATCGGCCGATGAAAGAATGTAGGTTAACATATGTAGCATCATCGTTAATACCGATTTACAACAACAGGTAATTTTTACGTAAAATTTGGTCTCTGTGTGTAAGTGTTTTTCTTCTGTTTCTAAACCATAGAGAGATTGACCCAGTCATCCTAAACTGTGTGTGCTTTTGGTATGAAACAACAATAAATCAGATTTGAAACTAATGAGACACTTATTGTGGATGAGTCTGGATTGTGGTTGTTAGTGGTTGGTTGTGTGGGCTCTTGAGGATGACATTTCCAGACTCCGTCTCTGATTGGTTCTTATTGGAGGAAGCTCATGGGTTCACTCAACTATTAAGCGCCTCCCTGCTCCAGTAAAGAACATTATAATGCGAGGTGCCGCCTTTTTAAACACAAGTTGAATTTTCTCTCATTTAGGCTATATATGCTTTTAACTAGTTTTAGGCTGTAGTGTTGTTTTGGGGGAATTTCACCCTGGACCGGTGCGGGATGCTATCTCACGCCGACCTCCTGGATGCGCGTCTCGGTGAGTTGAGATGGCTGAAGTCCGGTGTTCAACCGGGCGACTTTTAAACATGAAATGAGATTTCGACAGTTTAATTGGGAATTCAATTTAATAACTCGCGAGACTTTGCCTAGAAATTAGACGCATTTGCCTTGTAATAGCCTGACTTTGTTTAAAATTTGTGACACACTAATTTAATTTGATTTCAGAGATTAAATTAATAACTATATGCTTCACTAACAAGATTTTGATGCGATGAAGGGAATACGAGCGTTCATTTCTATAAGTGGTCAGTGATAAGGAATGGCGTAGAGAGAACGCTTTGAAGCAAACTGAACTCCAGTTTATTTCCAGGCATGAAGGATGCATCCGAGCTTCTTGGACATAGAGAAGCCTTGAAGTGTCGACTTGGAGGATCGGACACTGGACACCCAGGCGACATGGCCCCGGGTGGGGATGCTGTTGAGGGCACAACACTTCTCCCAGGAGATGATATTAATAGTGCTGGATCCAATCCTTCCGGTATGCAGGTCAACTCGAAAGATCAAGAGAAACACCATCAGCAGATCTCCAACCAGTCGAACGGGCAACAGACTCAGCAGAAACAGAAACGTCACCGGACCCGTTTTACCCCGGCTCAGCTTAACGAGCTCGAGAGGAGCTTCGCTAAGACCCATTACCCTGATATCTTCATGAGAGAGGAGCTCGCACTTAGAATCGGTTTAACGGAATCGCGAGTGCAGGTGAGCTATTTTTTCTGTCTGTATATATGTTGGTAATGTGTCTTTATTTCCCATGCATGATTGCAGTTTGTGAATGGCTCAGACTTAACTATGGGTGAAATAAGATTTTAAAAACCTGTCAGAGCTTGTTGAACAGATTCCTTCACTTGGATTCCATTAAGTCGCCAATGTAGTCACCAAAAAAAAGAAGACTGGTGTTATGATGTTATCCAATATCCAAGCCATACTAATAGGTAAAATTCAGGTCAAAAGAACTAGCACAGACTTTTTCCGATGTAAATCTTACTGTCCATGGAATAACAAAATGAGCAGAATACGGGTATTTCTCAGATGGAACCACAGGCAGATTAGAAATAGGAACATGCATATACAGTTTTACTTCTCATAGTTTCCCCCTTTTACAGTTAATGCAGTTAGGACTTTGCTGATGTGTTACCCCACGAAATAAGCAGGCGAATATTAATGCAAATTATTGGCTCATGTGCGTGACATAAACAAAACATCATCATCAACGAAACCCAGAATTATTGATAACAGAGCTTGGGTTATTATCATGAATGTGAAAATAATGCAAATTGCATTACGGCAATTGAAGATTTAGACTGTCATTAGTCAGAAATACTATTACCCGTCACATGTAGCCCATGCACCAACGAGGATGCCATCACTGGCGCATGTAAAGTGTCTGCACTTGTGCCCGGCTATTCAATATTTTATTATTCTAGTGCAATGGGATGAATCTCTAGTATTCTCCCTCCGAGAAATGGACCATCAAATACAATATCTTCATAAGAGGAAGAGCAAACTATATTGTTGACAGATTTTTTTTATTTAATGCATTCTTGTGTGCGTAACATGATTTATACCCCCCGTTTTCACAGCTGACTTCTTGAAATGAATAAAAGATAAAACTTTTAATGTGATGTTCCGGCTACTAGCGCCCATTAATCATTAGCCCTATGAGCTGAGGTCTCTATAAACCTCTGGATAACACGGAGGCTTCCATTATTATCACGCCCTGTTTGCACAGAGCGAAAATGCCGTTATGGTTGAAATAGACTGGAACTGAGTTGGAATGCATTTTGTGCAAATAGGAACGACCAGCTAATGTAAAACAAGGACTGAAATCTTAGATGTATTATTTTAATCGGCACCTGAGTGCTATCTCTCGCGCCACTATTATTTTCCTCTAGGTAGTCAGGTATAATGTGTAGCAATTAATGAATTTGAAACACGGTATCTCGGGGAAAATATAAACTATGTTAATATTACCTTTTATTGAACATTAAAATCATGCACAGGACACACCATAGATCATTACGACTGAATTAACTGTACTGAGTGTCCTTATCGGGTGTAGCTTATTTGGTGTTTCATCATTATCTCCATTTTCTTCTAGGTCTGGTTCCAGAACCGACGTGCCAAGTGGAAGAAGCGCAAGAAGACCACCAATGTCTTCCGTGCTCCCGGCACCTTGCTGCCTACGCACGGTTTGCCCCAGTTCCCATCAGCGGCGGCGGCTGCAGCGGCAATGGGGGATAGCCTATGTTCTTTTCATGCCAATGACACCCGTTGGGCGGCAGCTGGTATGCCAGGGGTTTCACAGCTCCAACTACCGCCAACCCTGGGTAGGCAGCAGGCCATGGCCCAGTCCCTGTCCCAGTGCAGCCTGGGAGCAGGTCCCCCTCCAAATTCGATGAGCCTCTCCAACGGGTTGTCATCTAACGGGTCTGGCCTTCAATCCCACCTGTACCAACCCACATTCCCCGGGATGGTCCCAGCGTCCCTCTCTGGCCCCACTAATGTCACCGGCTCTCCCCAGCTCTGCAGCTCCCCGGATAGCGATGTGTGGAGAGGGAGCAGCATCGCTTCTCTGCGCCGCAAAGCACTGGAGCACACGGTTTCTATGAGTTTCACCTAATAATGATGAACGCTCTTTGTGTGTTTTTTATTCTTTCAACCCCGCCATTTTAAACAGAGGGAACGATTACTCAGGTTCTGAAATTCGTCACGAGAAATAGTCAATGAGAACTGACGACGTGCCAATAGCATTTCATACATTTCTTTTCTTTTCTCAACTCTTAATTGTATTTTGCACATTATCAGTAAAATTATACTCATTAATTGGATCCTAAATAACCCTCTGTATCTAAACTTTCGTCTATTTGGGCTATTTATTTGATGTATTTAACTTATTTATGTACAGTATTTATAGACAGGCAGTCGTCATATGTAGGGGTCGCGTTATCTGTGGTTGTAGGTTTTTAAGAGTCTTTTAAAAAGTATCAATTTCATCAGATTTGGTTTTGTTTCGTTTGGTTTGACTAAACTTAAATTATTTTCAAATTATTTAACAAGACTGGGACACCGTTCCAGTTCCACATGCACAGCATGCGAGACTTGGTTAAAGGTTAGACAGTGTAGGCCGAAAAGGACTTTGCGAACTTCATCTTTGTAGGCTGTAAGAAACACGTCTCACCGCAAAAAAGGGAACGAATAAAAAAAAAGACCATTTTTCAACTTCGGCTGCATGTGTTGGCCGAATAAAAAAACAAGGCGAAATGACAAGACAAAAGTTATGTTTAAGATGAGATGTTTGTATAAGCATTCTTGTTAATTGATCTATTAATTTATTTGTGGTATGTTTACTGTCTGTGCTTATTACTGAAATAGGGTTCTTAACTGTTTGACTTACACCAAAAGCATCTCACTGTTCCTTTAACAGGTTTATATGAAATTATTGTAAATGGATAAATAAATATCATTTTCAGTACGTCAAATTAAGAACGTCTCCGTCTTTTAAAGTGAATCACTGAGTGATTGAAATGATCACTGTGTTTATAGTGTAAAATATCATTATTTGTGATTGGGAATTCTCGGCGGCAGAAGAACAGATTTAACTCGCAAGAAAAAGCTCAGGTGACATTTTACGCCTAACTGAGTAGTCATTGTACTGAGTGATTTTGAGCTTATTTTCATGGCGCATTCTTTCAAAATTTGACACCAACATGACAATGGACCTCCATGACGCAGATTTCTCACAAAACGAAGTATTTTCAGTCGAAATGTTAGGCCTAGTACAACAGTACAACATTTATTATTATTATTGTTATTATTATTAGGCCTATTATTATTATTATTGCATTATTATTATTGTTTTGATAGACTTGCAACTGAACGGTCAGACCAGCAGCAAGAACACTGAGGTGGTTAGAAGAGGAAGCCAAATAAACACAAACTGAACGCGCAACTCATCACTTAAATGTGACAGATGAGTAATTTACGCAGTAGAATGAGTAATTAATCTACCTGTAAAAGAGGCTGGTCACGGTTACGTCTGTCACGCAATAACTCAACTAAATATTAAAATAAATGTGCTATTTTTTACAATTATGGCTTTCACACAATAGCGTGGTATCCACTGATACGATACGTTTTTGGTAAAATAATCAAATCACGGCACCAAAAACAAACAAAAAAAAAACAGTTTAGCCACCGTAAATCTTGGCCTCTTCTCTTTCAACGGAGATGGAACTCAATGGTGAAGAGCATTTTTGGCGTTGACACTTGGTTAAACCGAGCAAAAAATATGTGTTTGCTGATATAGTAGACCATTCAGTACTTTCGATTGCGCAAAAATAGTGTAGTTAGCCGTTGATTGCCGGCGGTCGGTTAACAAAATTATGTGTTTATATCTGGGTATTTTCTTCTAATTAGAATGATTAATGAAACAAAGAATGAGGTATTCAGACCAGGAAACGTGGCTCAATATAAGAGTTGGCATGGTGATGGAGAGTCAAGGTCGGACAGTTGGTTAGCTGGTCAACCATTTGAAACAATAAGGATAGGTTTAGTCACATTTTACACGACTAGAAGCTAACATAATAAGAAGCAAATGAATCCTCGACATATTACATATTAATCCTTACATATTTAAAACAAGAAACGTTTATTTTCACGCTTTTAATGTACATGGATATCAAAAGTTTAACAAGGCAGATTTGGACTGTAAGCCTCCAGGTTGAATTAAATTTAGCTAATGCTGTATTAGTTCCGCTATTCGTTCTACCTTTATTTTCCTCGCCAGTTGTGTAGCGTGATAAAGGCCAGAGGTTCTAGATGTCAGGGTTACCAAAAACATAATAGTAGGATTATTCTCTGAAACATGCAGCCCATGCAAAATAAAGTTGCCACACCATCACATTTTGCGCTTAAAACATATCTGTTAGATTATTTCGAGTCCAGCTATTTTGGAGTATAGCCAGTTATTTGAAATCTATCATGTAGGCTTTGCTGTCTGTGGGAGGATACAGTTTAAACTGTTGGTGGAATGCCATTAAGGTTGTTAATTGGCTGCTAAATGGTTTGACAGAAGTCCCTTGTGAGACCGTCTTTCAGTAGCACGGTTAGCACTGGAGTAAAGGGCACATCTGTGGGATGATATATTCAGCACACTAATATCCATTAAGGACATGTCTTCTAGACAGGGGCACCAGGCACCATTCATAACAAAGTCTTCACAAATCTATATATCTAAATCCCTCTATAAATACATGGTTTTATAGGTTTATTGTGCAGCTAAAGATAATTTCTTTATTCTTTGTTACATGTCAACACATATGCTGCCCTCAATCACCAGGAATTTGTAAGATGACAGTAGAATTAGTATTTTAAATAACCATTATTTGCTAATTTTTCACATTGTAAATATACTCACAACTTGATTAGACTTTGACACACTGGAAACTTTTTTTATCATGCCTACATTACCTACTGTTTACTATGAATTCAACAACAACCTACATACAGATTCTTTTCTGGGGAACCGTTCTTGGTAAACCTAGTTATTCATAAACTTGTGTACACATTCTTTATTACAATGGCTTTTGATTGTGGAACAGAGAAGATGGATGACAGGCGGGTGAATCTTCTTTACATATTGGCTCTCCAGGCTCCCTAGGCAGTTGCCTATGTGGTTTGGATACAAGCACTGCACACCCACTGACCTTGTGGTATGTCAAATGCTCTGGCAACTGTTCCATGTCACATAATGGCATGTTGGTTTTATTTACTTATTTATTTATTATTATTATAAAAAAAACTCCTGCTGATCAATATGACATTGGCATTAGTGTTTAAGACAAACACTTTGGAGTGATCTGAAGGTCATTTCCCCATAAACCCTCAATGCTCATTATCACGCTCTTATACCAGATCAGTAGCTGGTGGCATGTGAGCCAAGCCTGCCAGGCAACACCAATGAAGATTTTTTTTGAGCTTGTGATTGAAGCCAGTGATGATTCATGAGCATATTGGGGGGTGTAGGTAAATCATGTTTTTGAAATAATTTGTTCCATTTAGCATCCTCTCCTCTCTGCTTGTGATAGACTAAAATAGAGCAGTGTCTTATGGTGTCTGCTAGAGTAAGCAACAGCACCAGTTGGTGTGCTTGGGAGCCACACCTGCACATGTGCTTTTTCCTCTCTTTTTTCCCTCAATTTCATTCTGCCTGTATTTGTCACTCACAACAGGGACCTGGCCAGACTTGACAAAGCCCTGCTCTTGGAGTCCAATGTAAAAAAAAAAAACAGTGATGGTAAACGGCCACCCTCTGTACGTGTCCCATAACCATCTCAGGTGCATACTTCGGCTGGCGTCATTCATGTGGTGCAGTCGTATGACATATCTGACATCAAGAACCACAAGGTGAACTCTAGCAGTCCCCCCCCCCCTCCCCCCAGATCCACAATGAATTCCCAGGGATAGCGGCTAAAAGCCACTAGGCTGATGTTTGATTGTGTCAACAGTCAAGCTTAACTGAATGAATAGCACATTATTAGCTTCCAAATCTCCAAACTTAAAGCATAAAGCTGCTTAAAGTCCTCCTCTTCACCCCACTTCTCTTTTACTCATATTTTTGTCATGCAGTGCAAGGCACACAGCTTAGCTTTAATGAAACAAGGATAATCTAACTAGTTTCTCTTACAGAGATACAGTATGGCACACACTTATATATGAGGGTCAGGGGCTATTGAATTAAAAAAATCAACATACACCGTGTAAATGAAAACAATGTGTATTTCTTCAGTTTATCAAGTCAAAAATAATAAAGTGACTCAACTAAAATGGGTGTGTGTTCATGAATAGAACAGGGCTGATATGACAGGGCAGTATTGTTAATGTGTTCAGTGTGAGAAACCATTTCAAACCCAGATCATGCCTTACTCAATTCAGGATTAATGAATAAAAAAATTAAGTCAATGCTGCATTATGTTCATTTGTTAATGAATAATATGAGACACGAGTTAGAAACACTTGCTATAATTCCCTAATTGCACATTTTTAGGTAAAAATGACAGAAGGTTGGTGAATGAGAAATCACACATTAAAAGTTAGTGTACCATTTCAGGTAGAATAAACAAAAGTAGAATATTTTGCAAGGTATTGTCTTTATTATACAGTCATTGTTTGCTTCTGCACAATATTTATGTACATTATGTTATACTAGTGTGCTAAACGACCTTAATACTAAAAAACAACACTTCAGAGCACTGCTATGAGATATACAATATTAAGCTCTGGTTACAGAGAAACACCATGAGATTAAACTTTTAGGTCTCATTGGGCAAGGCCTTAATTTCAGATATCCTCCACATGGTCAACAACTTGCACAGCAGCTCAATACCATGTCATTACAGAGAATCATTCAATCAATCCGTTTTCCACTTCATAACTGTTTACATGAAGTCAGTTAAAATTTGAAAGCCACATATATTTCCCAAAATCACTGGCTTAATTTCTCACTTAGTTATACTTGATGACAGACAGTGATTTCTTGCAATTCTACCCAAGTACACAAATGATAAACAACAGACACTAGAATATCAACGATTGTAATGAGCTGAGAAAAATAGAAATCCTCCCACCTTATCCGTAAACACATGCCTTTAGTTGACGGAAGAAACCATGCACAAATGCTTCATCTCCTGCCTGAACAAAGCAGATCTCATCCATTGCTAGTACAATGGTGCCTGTTCCTGACACTCCCAACAGATGTTAAATTATATTATTCAAATATAACAATTAGTTTCACTCTCTCTGGGGTTAATGAGTTTGTGGACGTGTAACCCGTTGTTCATTAAACAATTTTTCACACGCTGATGGGAGAACTCATGAACAACTGATGACCATCAGTCCACATTCCCTAGGAGTAGAATCTAATCGAAGATTCTCGGAAAGACTCTGACAAAGAAGAGAATGCAACATGTTTAATATTTGTATTTGACATTACAGGCAGACTGACTGACTGAAAAACTGACTGTAATTTTCGATTTTAGTATTAATTGTGGTTGTGTCTCAATAGCTAGGCTATACAGTGCATCGCTCTGCACCTAGGTGAAGCTCTCACAGCACCATTTCTTACTTTTCTGCACACTGGTATCTTACATGTTAGTGGTTATGAAGAGGACGAGTTGAGAAGGGACAAGGTTGGAGGACTGCTTTTTTTTAGCACCAAAGCATAATGCTGAGTGCAGAATTTTACTGACAGGCCACGACCGTTCCTTTCTTTGTCAGTCGGGGATAGAATCAATTATCTGTTAATTGGTGACATGTTTTCCACCTGCACCTTTTGTCTATTTGAAACGGTTGCTACTGGAGAGAGAGAGAGAGAGAGAGAGAGAGAAAGAGAGAGAGCCCTCTTTACCTTTTTGTCTCCTTGTGTTATGTTTGTGCCAAAGGGCTTGCTGTATGTGCCACTGTAGTGCTGTGCAGCTGCTAAAAATGTCCCTATATAGAGAGACAAACCAGACAAACCCTCTTTTCCCGTATATGTGTGCCTGCTTTATGCAGAAGGAATAACAAGATACACAGAGGTATACGAAAAACAATATACAGTCTCTTATGAAAACAGATATGGTTTGACTAGTGAGAATCTGAATATAGTTGCTGTCGCAGAAATGTTAGAATGTTTGCCTCTTCCTTTCTTTCTTGCTGTTCTCTATGATAAGCTACCATTCTTCAGAGTAATTTTGGCATCGTTACTGGTTATCTTTCCTGCTTGCCTTGTTTCATCAGAACAGAGGAAAAATACTCCTCGTTCCAGTTAATTGACAGATAAGATCGGTTGGGTCAACTCTATTACATTTGTTGCTGTTTATGAATCAATCTAATTAAAAAATTTATGAGCCATGTTTTGAGGTTGAATCATACTCTAAATGATGTATTTTTAAGGTTAATAGCCAATAAAACCTTTGAACTTAACACAATGCACTAATCATAGTGTATTTCTAACATTCAGTCAGTCCACTGTATAGCTATGCTATCACCAACAAACAAACCTCAGGCAGCGGCAGCGCATCTGGTGTGGGATGACGCTTCTAATTTCGGAAGGGCAGCCATTATCTCTTCACAGAATTTGTGATTTACAACAAGAGATGGGAACATGTGACAAACTTCCACAGTCTCTGCTTGCACTGGGAATCCCTGGAGACCTCATGATTCAATGCAATGTTGATTCTTGGGTCACAATTCCATAATGATACTTTGATATACTGCAGTTTTGACAGTTCCTGCCTATTAAGTGGCACTAGGCAAATCAATACAACCACAAATATATTGCCAAACACTAAGGAGCAGTAATAATGATGATGATGAAAAAATAAAGAATTTGGGAAACCCAAATATCTAAGAATTAAGACCTTAATGTAGTGTCCTAGAAAAGGTATGACCATGATAACTAGTACAACTACATCAACACATCACTATGGATTCAATATGGGTGAACATATTAGAAATGAATGCAAATGGCATAAATGTGGTATATTCTAATACTTTACTGAAGCCATTTTTCTCACCTGGCCCTAGCCTCAAAAATTTAAGAAAGAAAAAAAAACAAGACAAACCTACCTACACACGTAGGTTGGGGGATGCTAGACTCGCACATGTGAGTGCAGTGCTGTAACAGACAGCAGTGAAGGTGCTATCAAATATTTCTTGAAACAAAGGGAAATACACAGGCTCAGAGTGTCTCCCTGGATCACTCGCCGGCCTCAAAGGCATCCATCTTCATCAAGCACCATCTGCTCTGAGCTCCTGCCTCTCTCATTCTCGCCCTCTCTCTCCCTCTCCCATGAGTGTGAGCGTGTGTGTATGTGTGTATATATATTTGACATGCTGTGTGTGTGTGTGTGTGTGTGTGTGTGGCAGGCCCCTGTGCAGGCGTGCTGTAGCCGATTCCAATTTGATTTTTTAATGACAATCTTGGAGTGAAATTAATATAGGAATTTGTGAAGACCATGTCAGGTATTGAATGGCTTTACCTAAATTTATAAGATAATTCACCTGGCAAGACTCCATCCACATAGAAGACATACACAAAGGAGCATTATCCAGGCATTCTTTTAAGTATGCCTTCATCATGTGATTGTCTTTATGTCTTCACATATAATAATTACGAAATGATGATGGATATGAAGTGATTAAGACCATAGTTATGTGATAAATTGTGGCGAGGCAGAAGTAAATCAAGTTGATTAGAGGTTTTTATGTGTTTGTTGATAAACTGCTCACTGTTGAGGCACAGGAGAAAATTTCTTTGGAATGAGGCAAACAAAAGGAATAACAGCAGAATGCCTGGATGCCTAATGCGTGCTAACACGTCTGTGTGGCTTGCCTGGTGCTGACTATAGCACACAGATAGAAAGGCTGCTTATTTCTGTTGAGAGTCCAGCTAATGGGTGCAATTTAGGTCATTAGGACTCTATGAGGGAATTGTCGACTCATAAAAAAACCCTCACAATTCGCGTTCAGCACACATGACAACAGCACTGCAATGCAATCAATACAATTTTGGAGCTAAATGACTTGACTGACAAGTCAAACACAGCACACACATACACACACACACACACACACACACACACACACACACACACACACACACACACACACACACACAAGCCACAAAAATGTATGAGTACATATAAAAATCTAAATAATGTGTACATGTGTAACTGTAGCCATTTTTATGTGTACATATAACCGTGTATTCGAGCCAAATCTGTCCAAAGCTGTCATATTGTTGGTTGCCTGTAGTAAAGTATGGCTGATCCATCATTGATTAAGGTAGGGTAAAGGTGGACAAACTTCTTTCTTCTAACCTTAGGTAACTAAACAATTACATGCAATGGGGACTGATTAAAATTAAATAGATGAAATAGATTGAAGTATATTGATGAAAGGAAAATATCCACACAGGCTTTCTTTGACACCATGACACTGTTAAATCTGATTATTTAACCACTGGAACCTTAACATCCGTGTAGAAAAAAAGATTACAGTTAAGCATGACCATTCAATCAGACTGCATCAAAATCTCCCAATGATATCCGACACCCCCTTTTTTTAGGGTAGCCATGACAGCGCCCTCCTGCTTTTGTGTACGTTAACCACATATGTATCACCTCTCTTGTGTTAGGCGGTTTTTATGCTTTTTGCGTTATCACCAACAGCACACAGCACACTGTCAGACCTCACCTGCCAACCTGTCTGCTGCCCTTGAGCTATTCTATTAGTGCATGGAAAGCACCTTCCAGCCCCTGACAAGTGCTGCAGATCCACACTAAATCAAAACCCAGTGCCAGGCAGGCATGTAAGCCACCATGAAGGTCACAGCCATCAGCGCATGCCGTCTCAATCCGAGGAGAGAGGAGACACCCGTGACGAACAGGGGATCTTCTCTCTCCGGGAGCGGTCTACCTGTCTCGCGCCTGAATGATAGGTCGTTAAAGCGATATGTGAAAATGTCTGACCAACAGTTTTTAGAGGAATAAAAAATACATGGAAATGCTAAAAGTGTCACAAGCTTTCTTATTGTTTCTCACTCACACAGACACACAAACGCACAAACACACAATTCCCTCACCTAAATTCAGTCAGCCTCTCAACAAAAACAAACGTCCACTCAACAGCATATGATTGTGCTGAATGATTGGACAGAATCTGTCGCCATTTGTTTCACTGTAAAATATACTATATTTCATTCTCCTTCGATGTTACTTTTTAAAATCAACCCGAGAGAGTTGGATGAAATACACGTTATCTTTGTAGGCACTGCCACCTCCTGGCCGAAATGAGGCATAAGTGTAGGGCCCACAAAAGATTCAACAATTAGCGTAGGCCTAATGTCCAGAAACGAAAGCGTAACTCGGTACAAACGACATGTAGTATATGACATCTGACTAAATGATGTGATCAAATAAGGCGAATTAGGTAAATCAGGTTGTTTATATGATCTGCGAAACGATGGAAGGGAGGCCGTTTGAGGTTCATAACATTGTGGTAGTGCCTCTCAATTCTATTGAAGCAAGGAGTTAGGCCTGCACAGTACAGTTCCAGATGTGGTTCCTGTTACAATGTAAATCCTTGGAAAGTTAAGATTTTGTCACTTTCATAACGCCAATAACATGGTATTTGTACAATGTGAATAATTAATTTAAAGCTAATAATGAATAATAATGAATAGTAGCCCACTGTGTTTGCTCATGTCCTGTCACATCCAAAGCGTGGTACTGCCCTACACCACAATTATTCAGTTATTGTTCAGAACATGATTATGTGATGTGTTCATAGAACACACATAAATTATTTAGTCATTTTACACACAGACATCAAGTAGACCCAACCACCCTTCACAGATTTTTTTTTTTAATTTCTGTAAACATTTATTTTTTCTTTTCAATTTGTTGCCTACGTTTTATTTTGGCATTGTCCTTTTTTGAGGTGAAGTGTTCAAAGCTACCTTCACAATAAAAACTTAATGTATAACATTACAGTGCCCTTGAGTCAAAGATCAACTGAATGGTTATGAGCCTCGGTTGGACCTCAAGCTTCCTCAAGCTGTTTACCTCAGGTGCCTGTTCCCATGCAACCACATGAGGGTTTCAAATTTTGCTTCAAACACAGAATTTTGTGAATGTGTTTATGATCCTTCCACATCTCTGCGGTGGCCTTGGCAAGGGAAAGAGAAGGAAGAGAAGAAGCTGCCATAGCCATCACTTGTGGAGAATTCATTCAGACGTGTCTGCCACCAAATGCCATTGGAAATGTGATCATTTGGAGCCTAAAGCGTGGGACTGAGCTTAAACCCTTATATAACTGCAACTCTGGCTCCATGCCCTGGGGGGGGCCGTGAGTAATGCGCAGTCTGCATTAGCAGTGAGACACTGTTTGCTCTGCTGCAGTAAGGACGAAATGTGGAAAAAAAAACAGGCTTGATGGCAGAGGCACAAATTAGCTTAGGGCTTATTGTGAACTGTAGCAACCCTCCACAAGGCCTACTTCCTCTCAGCTCAGATCCTCCTAATGGCTATGTGTGACAGATTAGCAGGAGGCTTCAAACATTATCAATAGGTTTGGGCAGCATCTGGTAGCCTAAAGCATGTCACATAATATTTTAATATGATTATACTAAGATGTTTAAATCTGTGCTGCAGCGTAAAGAAAATGAAAATGGCTGAAATGAAAAGCTAAAAATAGGCCTGCATGGGTAGTTTCTGTCTACATACTGCACATTTTCACACATGTTACCTTTCTTCCCGTAGGCCCACAAAGTGGCCAAAATGTGATTTTAAAATTCTCATGAATATACACTTCCTAAATGGTTCTCTATTATCCAGTTTCAACATGATGGTCGGAAGTATTGTCCCTGTATTTTTGGAATTGATGACATTCAGATATCACTCCTTTAAAAATCCATGCCATCCACTTTTCCATCCATACCATCCAAAAATCCAACTTTCCACAGTGATGCACTAGAACTGCTATGCTTTTTATGATATTAAACTGAGTAGGCTGTTTAATTCCCATTCTAGTATCTGGAACTGTATATAATATAATTTTGGTGCTACAACTGATCTGGTATCAGAGGGAAAACGTTTCCCCACTAGGGGCAGTCAAATATTTGGCAGAAATTGGGAATACAGCACCTTGCAAATGGAACGTTGCCAGAGGCTGTCAGAGTATATAGTGATGTCCAGTTGAAACTTTTTAGAAGGCTAGATCTTAAACTGCTTAAATATACTTTACTTTTCCTTCTCAACTGGAACATGTTATGTACTCCATCATCAACCTAGTTTGGCCATTTTTAGCGCTGATTCTGTCAGCTTACTTTTGAACTTCAGAAGAAAGTCTTTTGTCGCAGTGTCTCCAAGCAAACACTATCATGTATTCATGGATTTATGTCGAGGAACCGAGCGCATACAAACTTCTGTTCCACTTTAACCGTGGCTTTGCAGAGCTGAGTGGTTTCAGTACATTGTCAACAAGCCAGTCTATATAAGGGGCGCTCAAGCATCTCCAGTGTGACGGAGTCTGGATCAAAGGAGAGATCATGGCAGCGAAAATGTTTATAGTTACTCTGCTTTTCTATGCAGTGTTCAATGGACTGGACACTCATATGCAGGTAAAATTATTCCCTATTACTGGATCAAGACATATTTTAGCTTCATCAAGTTTACGCATAAATGTTTTCAGATGTTCAACGCTTATTTTATGCCAGCAGAATGAAGTAACCTTTGACCAACTGCTTTCCCGTACACTGGTGAATAAGAGAGAACCGTGGGATTTTGTGTACAGCAGACCATTGCGTAAGTATCCTACTACAAAATGCACATGTATGCGCTTTTGCTAATCGGATGAACTTAGTAATTGAGGATAAATTGCGCGCGTTCAGTTTAGGCGGCTGCTGTCAGACTGATGACCGCTAACAGACATAAACCCAGGTAATTTAGAAGCAGTTACATCTGGATCTCGACCCTTTATGAAGGTATTGGGTATCGTTATTGGTAGTCTAATGCAAACGCAAAGTTACCAAAAAAAACTACAGCATTTGCATCTGTTTTTGTATCATATTGTCTTACCCAACAATTTGTTGTGTCAATCCACTGCCATTGCTTTTTGATTGATGTATGGCCAGCCCCTTGGGACTCATGGCTGGGAATATGATCATGTTTATGTCAGTGGAATAGACTCTTGACACTCTTGTTGAATAGCCACTATTACCTGTGCAGGGTGTTTTGACATGGTGGCTACAGAGGGTCAGTTTACATTCAGCAGTGACCAGGCTCATCTTAACTGTGGAGTCTTCTTCATCGGTGAGCCCAATGAGGTCATCAGCATTGAACTCAGCATGGTGGACATCGACTGCAGTCAGGGAGATATAATAAAGGTATGGTATTAGTGTTATATTGTTACGTATTATACATTATTTATGTTTTTTATTTACAATTAGTTTATTGTAGGGAAGGGAATCTGAGGTAAAAAAAATAAACATGCTCTTAATTTACTAGATTATGTCTATAATACAGTTGGGATCATGAGGTGCTATTTTTCTATTTTATTTCTTTTTTTTTTGGGGGGGGGGGGGCATTAAAAAAGACATGTGGAGATATATACAATAACTTGTCAACATTAAAGCTGTTATTTAAAGGGCTCAGTAAGGTTTATATAGGCTCTAGTTGAGATGCAGTTTGTATCAGAAAATAGCTCTGTATTTTTATAATGTCAAACCACTTGAACTCCATGCAGATGTTTGATGGCTGGATTCTGAATGGAGACATTTTCCCAAGCTCACTTGACCACTCTCTCCCTCTGAGTGAGCGCTATGTGGACTACTGCACATCAGGCACACCCAAAGGATTGTTCCAGTCCTCACAAAATGTGGCCATGATGCTTTTCCGAGTCCACACGGCGAGGAAAGGCTTCAGCGTGACACTGAAGAAACACATCAACCCGTTCCGTGAGTCCGCATGTGTTAGTGCCCTTCACAGCAGGTGACACTTTGACACAGGCAGGCAGGGAGAGTGCCTGGAAACCTGAAAGCCTTTTTTATGAGCGTTGTGCCAAGCCTGTCTGCGCCTTCATTCTTGTTTTCGTATGCATGTGTGGTGTTTCCTGTCTGTCCGCAGCTTGCAATATCATTTCCCAAACTCCTGCGGGCAGTTTTACAATGGTCATCCCTCACCAGCGAAGAAACTGCAGCTTCTCCATCATATACCCTGTGGAGATTCAGATTACTAAGCTCAGCCTGCACCAGTCACAGTCAAATGATGTTGCCCTTGAGGTAAGCAGAAGATGAGACATCAGTGAATGTACTGTAGTGATGAAGAGTCTTATTATATAACAGGACTTGCCAGCTATGATATAGCAATGACTCACTTCACTGTAATGACCTTTTCCAGAGGCCTGGGTCTGACTGTGCTGATTCAGATGACTTTGTGGTCATTCTGGGAGGCAATGTGATTGACACATCAAAGATGTTCCCTATAACAGACCTGTGTTTTTTTCTGGACACCCAAAGTGAGTATAACATGTCATACTGGTCCCAAACAATTCCGTGCAGTGTTTACAGTGTTGACTTTTGACTGTTACTATTCCCACAAGTGCTCAAATGAACCCAAATTAATTTGAGAGAAAATTAGGCCTTAAAGAGGGAACTGCAGCATGTTTCAGACTAGATTTTACTGTCATAGGGCTTCTTTCATTTGGTACAAAAATGATGAAAATCTGTTTGGAAATAAGCAAACTAGCCTGCTAATATTGTAAGTACTGCAAAGCATGGTGATCTGGGCATATTCTACACTGTCAAAAGCCCAAATATGTCCATATTGCTACGTTATGTAGTATGTTATGTAGTAGCGTTATTAGCAGACTAGCTTGTTTATTGCATAGTTTGCTTTCATACTGAATGAAAGTGTGTGAAACCCTCTAAAAACTATGTCCAGGCGAAAATGTGCCAGAGCTCCCCTTTAATGTTCAGTACATGAAGCAGATAAAGGGGAAAAATCACATTCACAGATTGCATCGGTAGAACACTGTAATTATGTAAAGCAAAAAGTAACCCACTTTATGCCATGTGGCATGTTACAAAACAAGTGGTTTTAATGAGTTAAGATTCCTATTTCAGAAGGAAAAAACAAACTGCAGTGTTTCAATCTCCTGGCAGTGGTTTGGCTTTCTTTTGTCATGGGTCGCTGAGTTTTGTCTATCAACATTCCTTTCCCTGCAGCTCAAATGAAGATTGGATGTGACAATACTGCTGTGCGTATGGTTGCCAGCGGGAGATACATCAACAGTGTGTCTTTCCACTACAGGCTTCTGGAGCACAATGAGTTACTGAAAGTCAAAGAAAACACAGTTGAAGATTTCTGCTCCTTAAAATGAGTCGTGAGAAATGTTTTGGAATGAGTGATGAGGACTTTAAATATCCCCTTTTAATATGCATCAGAAAATAAAAAATCACACATGTCTAAATGTCATTTGAGCTGATGTGCCCCAGGCTGTGTTTTTAGTGTGCATTTCTTTGTGGATTTATTTAGTGCATCACCTTTACATGACATAATTCAAAATTCTGTTAAAAACTTTTTAAAAATGTAAAAATGCCTCCATTATAAAACTGTGCAAGAATGGAATTCCCAAAATAACTTAATTCCCAAATAATAGAATGAATCCACTAAGCATTTACTAATTCTGTAATCATCAGGTAAATCAAACAGCAGTAATACATTGTGTCAATATATTTACTTGTACAGTGGTCTAACATGTACATCTGTAAGTGGAAAACTTAAAAACTGTCCTGTTGGATTCTTGTGGATAACTGTTGGCTTTACAATTGTCAGTTATACCTGTACTATTATAGCTATGTTATCTTGAAGAGTTAACCTTTTTAATACAATAGAAAGCACATCCTTAAGTACATTCTAGTAGCTCCTTGCCTGAAAAGGAATGGGTCACTTAGTGGTGGCCTGTTCATTCTCCTGTATGCTGATGGTAGGCTATTTTCCATTCAGACATCCTTCAGACAAATTTATCTCAAGTGAATTCAGACATGTTTATTCAATTAAATGAGTGGACTTGTGCTTTCTGTAAATGTTTACACATCATCCCTAATTGTGCCTAGAGCGTGTCTTCTCCAAGTAGCTTACATTGGAAGTATCAGTTTGAAATTTATGAGCCTAAAGCACACATCGATAGCAACGGTCAGTGTAAACAGAGCAAAATAAACATTGCGTCATGCTGTCTGGTGAAGGAGCAACAGGTGATGCAGCTCCAGCTTCTCCATGTTGATATTAAAGCTTGGGGCTTTCAGGGTCCTTAAGCAATATTTTCTTATAACTTCAAAATGATAAGTGTTCACTTCTTAGTTTACCACAACAGTGTGGAGAGTGAGGTCATATGTTGCATGTAGCATCACATACCCTACAGAAACCGTTTATGACTATACAGAAGTCTAATAGAATTTAATGAAACTCTATCTCCCAACCAACTCTGATTTACCTCTGAGTGACAGAGTCAGAGTAATCTGTCTCGATTTGTTTGGAAGTCTTGATTTTTTTGTCCTCCCAGCACAGCCTGTTCACAGAATTCTGGCTTTCTGAGCGCAGTGATGGAAATATGTCCCAGCATGCATATTGAGCAGGGGTCAGGAACAGTTACCATCATGTTCTCCTGATGGATGGGCTACATGGGAGTTCATTTATGAACTCAGACAAGTGTGCGTTTTACTAGCCCCAGTTTCCCTCTCACATTACTTTTAGTAGGCCCTAATCTACATCTGCCAGCAGAGGGAGTTCTCCACTTTGTGTGGATCAGTTCAGAGGAAATCTGGTTGAGCTGTTTGTCCATAGGGGGCAGTAAGTTGCTGATGTGGCACAGAGCCAGCTGTCTTAATGACTTTGAACTCTGTCCTCAATAGCTGACCTCACACTCATCCCTAAATATGCCAGAGCTGTCAGGTTTCCTCAGTAACTGTATTTAGGTGTCACTCCATGATTCAATTTTATGGCCAAAATCATGTCATGATTTACTATTACAATAAGTATCTTTTAATGTGTGAAATATTTCACATGGGCTATTAAGGTATATGAGTGAGATAAATGTTAACTTAAATGTACATATTTTAGGGGTTTTATAGGGTTTGGTTTCAGGGGACAACTGCTATAATAAAGCCATATCTTTAAATTCAGAGACCTTAGTAGCCCAACCAGTCATTTATTTCTATTGGCCTACATAAACAGTTGATGGTGGTATATCGGATGCAACTGACTGTTAGATCCTTAATGTTTCAGGCATTTGCAACATTATTAATGCTGATTTTTCATTTACATAATGACAGATGACATTCTGACTTGATATCACTTTGCCTTGATTAAATATGTGTGACTGGTGATTGGATTTGAAAGATTCAGCTTGTGCCACATGTCTCTCTTTATATGCCTAAGCGTGTGTTTGTGTCTGTCTGTGTGTGTGTGTATGTGTGTGTGTGAGAGAGAAAGAGAGAGAGAAAGATACAGCACCTCTTACCAGTAACACAGGCCAGTATGACCCAGTCGTCCTCCATGTAGCAATCTTGTGAGCAAGCATTCCTCTGCAATGGTCCCACAAGCCTGTCACACATGCAAACAAGAACAGAGGGCCTGGATGGCATTCAGCAATCCGCTATAAATACAAACTCTGGATTGATTTCAAAAGTGCTACGTGTCCTCGGTCACTATGTGGATCACTGGAACTTATTCACACATACTGATCAGCCTCTCTCCCCCCCGTGGGCATACCTGGTCATCCGCTATGGAGCCCTAATGGCATTATTAGATACACGTCATTAATCTGCTTTTGGAGTGGTAAATTAACCTCGGGAAGTCTATTAGCTTTCTAATGAAGGGACCAGGCTGAGACTGTAGAGGGAACTGGGGTCATGGAGGTGGGGCTGGGTACACTGGAGTAATTTCACCTCAATCAACAAACAGACGTACATGTTAACGAGAAGAGAACAGTGTATTGAAAGAATGGAGGCCTGTTAATTAAAGTTCCTCTATTTGAGCTTCATAGTGCATGAACTTTGATGTTTAAATTAATTGTATGTTTTGGTTGATATTTTTCACTCTGTGTTCATTGGAATTACACAGAGAAGATAACCAGGAGGAGAAAAGACTTGTGGAAAAGTCCTTATGGAAAAATATTAGTTGTTTAGGGTGAAAATAATTTAGTCTGGCATACCATACTGTTTTCTTAATATAGGTAATCGGCCATAAAGTACTGGAGAGAACATGGAAAGACACTCGACTTATATTTTCATGAAACCAAAGATGCGCCTTACATAACCTCCATCTTGGATTCAGAGATGATAACATTTCATGCATGAAAATTGAATGAATTAAGAGAAACGTTTCATTGTGACAGTTGTCAAAGCATTGTGGTTGGATTCTCATTGGTAGATATTTTAAGCCCAATCGCATCTCCCATCTTGACTGAAAGAGGTGACATTCCTATTTTAGTACAGTCTAGCCGTAAGCTGAAGAGATTACTACACTATTGGCTGCTGTAGTCACTCCACACGTGCTGAAACAGATCAGGGTGGTCTGATGGCCTGACTAGTAGGCTAGGGCTCGTTGGAAAGCTCATTGTCTACAATGACCCTGTTGACCTCCACAAGGTCGATGAGTATATCCTACCTGAACACCCTTCAAACCTGTCGTCATAGGCAACATGGCACTCTGTGCATTTACATAATACATAACTCTTGATTCCATATTAACCTTTGGTGCTTATTATTCCTAAAATTGGAAAGAATGAAGCAAAGCACACTTTTTTTATTAGAATATTTTAATGTCTATAGTTCAAGTAAGACCTTCAGTATTGCAGTGAGTGGAAGGAGGGCCTGTTCGCCTCACAGCTCAGAGATTGACCCGGCCTCCACTCATCTCTTGAACTGGACGATGGGGGCGGGAACCTTGATGTCCTGACCTCTCTCCAGTCTCTTCTCGCACTCAACAAGGTAGTTGACGCCATCAACAACCAGCTGAACAAGCTCCACCTAAAATAAAACAAAACAAAACAACAACAAAAAAAATACAGATTAGTCAATTATTCCGTTTAACATTGTAGGGCATAGTAATGGCTATAGGGGTTGAGAAATCATGGATCATGATGCTAAACTAGGGAAGGGTGGATGCTGCAGAGCTGCACCATTTTTCCAAAGCCTTTAAATGCAGAAGAATGACCTGTAGAAGTAGATTAGCGGTCGTCACTAAGACGCATCAGCCAGCACTACAATATGGCGGAGCCTAGCAACCTGGGATTTGAGGGATCTTCAGGCCAGATCAGATTAAACCCCCCCTAAGAGTAGGGCTCCTTGCACTGGGAAGCTTGTTTACCTCAGACTTGCCCAGACGGTCCAGGTTAGATATGTCAAAAGTATCACCAGTGGCGGCGGTGTCCACACCACCTGTGCCTCTCTTCTGTAGCCGCAGGTTATCCAGGATCTTAGAGAAACGTGGGTCCTGCACAAGGTGAGAGGATGAATTAAAGAAACTATAACTAATAGCAGATTATATACTGAAGGGCAACCTCTGGCCAAATTGACTTTCATCAATGCATAGTTGCATAGACCACACAGTTAATCATACAATAGTATGAAATAATGCAGGTTGTCTTTGGATAAAACCATCCAAGTTGGTAAACGAGAACCCAAGATAGCCAACACTGCGGTAGCAGTACTAAAGAACTGAATACAATATTCTGGTCAATGTAATACAGGCTTACTTACATACTGCCAAGGTTTTTTACTGACATAATTCCATTATTAACTTACATGGTACTGATATAACATTATTCTATTATAAGTCTGTACGGAACATGCCTAAAGACAGGCTAAACACAAAGAAATGGCAGTAGTACTGTGGTCGCCCATTTGAACTTCAGAGAAGATGCTGAAGATATGCTAAGATGAGCCTGAGTTCGCACCTTGCTGAGGTTGGGCAGGCGGACGTGCACACCGGCTCTGAGGCCAGTGCCCAGGTTGGAGGGGCAGGTCAGGATATAGCCAAGGCGCTCGTTCCACATGAACTCCCAGCCTCTCTCCTGAATCAGCCTCTCAACCTACCACACAGCAGAATTCAGATTTACAACACTACCTAGCGTACATGTAGCACAGCCTCACATGGTTGGATCCAACTCAACTAATCTAGTCAGTGGACAATAGCACTCATCACTTTGCTATTGTTGGGGAAGTTAGTGTAACATTAAGTAGAAGCAATCTACGTTGGGTTATAACAAGTGCATGATTTGAGCAGGAAGCAACAAACCAAATAATCTTGTTCTTCATGAAAATGTTGCTCAGGAGTTTGGGGAAGGCCGTACCTCTTTGAGACCTCTGCAGAACCTCTCAAACACCCTCTTCATGTTTCCTCCTTTCTCCATGGAAATAACACGGGTGTGGTCCTCCTCATTGATCCAGATCAAGAATGTCTTCTCGTTGTTATGCCTAAATGGGGACGTTTATTACATTCTTATAATAGTATATCAAGGACAAATCCACTGAAAGGGCCAAACTCCCACAACCTCATCCAACACACCCCCACACCAACACACTACACACACACATGCGTATGACAAGTGCCGCCCAGAGTTGCCAGTCATGCACCATACCAGATTCCCCTGGCATCTGGCCAGTCACGAGCCATTCCTGCGCAAGTCAGCAGTGGGGACACAGGTTTGTCAAAGAGGAAGTGGTCCTACACCAGACAGACCAGTAGGAAGGGACAAAGATGGACAGACAGGACCAACAGAACACAGAGCAGAGGAAGGAGGTGATGAGGTAGGAGGTAGGGATCACGGTGGATGGGTACTCAGTAGAGACGGAACATGAGGGTACACGTTTGTTCAGAGGAGGAGGAAGCTTCTGCAGCACTCGCAGCGTGATGTACACTTAAAACACAGTTGTACACTTAAAGCACAATTACATGAGTGTGCTAAAGTGAGTTTTCATTTTGTCTTCGGATGTGTAAAAGTCCAGACTCTGATGTAATTCATAAAACAAAGGACATAGCCAAGACTGGATGGGTTCAAATAGCAAAGACCGAATGCCACCTCAGCCAGGGGCTGATTCTCTGACACACGTGGCCCTGGTCTGGCAGTGATCCAGAGCAGCAGGTACTTGCCAGCTAATGGTCCCATATGTCCTAGTTTAGGTAGGTAGGTAGGCTACCAGCTGGTACAGCTCTAAGTCTACTCTACTTTACTCTACTTTACTCAACTCTTGCTCTACTCATCTGCCTGAATCTTACCAAATGCCTCGGGCATCGGGCCAGTCTCTGGCCATCCCAGCTGCTGTGAGTAGAGGAGACACCGGCTTATCAAACAGGAAGTGCTCCTGAGCCGGGCCAGCATACAAAAAAGGTCAGGAGAGGGTGATTGATTAGGGGTTAAAGGTTGATGTCAAAAGTTAAGTTGTGCTTATTTTGAATGTATGGCTTTCGCTACTGGAAAAATCCCCCTGGTCACTATGAAGGTAACTATTAATTTATTTACTGGTCATCTAAGCTTTATTTGACTTTAGGGAGGGATTGTTTATCATGCGATAATGATAAAACTTCTTGCATTTATAAATCAAATCAGTTGTAATATATATCATAATGCCCTGGTCTAGCAGATTTACAAACATGATCTGTAAGTGGGCCACCACTACAATGTATGCAGAATCTCATAACATCTTTCACGTAGGTCCTTCTGAATGGGCGTAACATGATATTCATACTAAAACATAACACTCTGAAGTGGACACTCACATCAATGAGCCTCTGCTGTTCCTGATCGGTCATCTCAGCCAGGCTGTAGTAGCGCCCAGAGAGGTCGCCCTTCAGACCAGAGAGCGCTGTGACGACCACACGCTCCACCTCGCGGCGCTCGGAACGAGAGCATGCAGGGGGCAGGCTCAAGCCACGGATGCTGCGGCCCGTGCGCACGCGGGAGGAGAGGACATAGCGATCATCGAACATCCCAGAGGTGAGCTAGGAGAAAAAGAAGACATAAAGTGGCTGCACATCACTAATACTGATACAGAGCGTGTAGTACACACTCACAGAACACTGCAGTTATTGTATGTCTGTGTGTCCAGTGGGACTTAGAACACGTTGATGGAATAAAGTGCATCTAGACATTCTTTCAAAATCAAATGATAAGAGTCATGCTGTGGGAGAAGACTAGTGTGGTTTACCTTTGAAGCGTCCAGGTCAGTGGGGTGCTTCATTGTCCGTGGGTCATAGCCATTGTGCCTGTCTTTGATGACTGGATCGAACAGCTCGGCAAACACCTGTGGGGAACCAGAGGAACCTTGAGCTCTAGCCTAAACTTACTTTTGGATCATCACACACGCACACACACACACACACACACACACACACACTAAGAGGACACGTGCATGATTGTTTGAGGATGTATACATGTTTCTGACAACCTGTTCTGCATCATCAATTGACAGTGCTTTCCCCAATTTAGCTGCCTATTCTGGGAAGAACTTGGCCTATATTGTAAAAAAAGGGAATGTCAGGGCTGTCTAATTTATGAAACCACATTCATTTTAGTAAAAAATGACTAGTTTTGTGTAAAACACTGTTATTATGTTATTATGGACACATAAAAATGTGGACATCACAAAAAAAGAAAAGGGGTTCATGTCCAAACATGAACAAAGCATGTCATTTACAAAACATGCACTGAAATAAACTTCATGACAACACTGAATTATCACACTGCACTGACATTTCCTCACACAAATGAACTCATCCACCCCAATCATGTAAAATAAAAGAAGAGCACCTAAGAAATCTGACCAAGGAGGACATTCAATCACATGGGATCCCTTGGTGCAACCACTCATTGTGTACTCTGCACTGATACCCAGATCATCAAGTTGTTGGCACCAGTAAAATTCTGAAACTGGGATTTATCATATATCATGCTTTCGCACTTTCGCAAACTCCTCCTTTACATACATTGCAATTAAGTACATTGAATGGGTTACGGTTTACAGTGAAAATTTGGTAAAGATCTTGCAATTCAGTGACAGGCAAAATCCATTACCTACCACTACCCTCGCTCCAGTGTTGTGTAATATGTGTGTGGTTGTGATGATGTGTGGTGTGGTGGCTGGTTTGCCAAGTCACCTCATAGCTTTCCTCGTCACCTGCCACCATCCCCACTGTCTTGATAAAAGGGTGCCCAGGGTTGTCCACCCCAGTCTGGATGCACTGGTCCAATGTCCAGTTACTTGGGGTCATCTTGTCCCTCAGACGCCCATAAATCGCTGGGGTCAGAGCAGAGGCCATGCAGTTGTTGTGTTTGCGCAGGTCTGGGAAGTCAGCACTGTCACAAGCAGAAAAGAAGCAAAATATCGAGACTGAAATATACATGCCACTGGTGAATCTAAACCAAATAACTCTATGAAGCTGGACCCTGTTCATCATGGGTGTTCCATTTAGTGTGTCGAGTAATATCATATTGTGCTTTCCCTGGCTGTCATATTCATTCATTCTTTCCTTCTTTCTTTCTTTCATTCATTTGGACAGAGCTCTAGTAAATTATTCTGACCTTGAAAGCCATACAAGGTTGCCAGTACATTTAAACATATTGCAGTGGGCCAAAACTGGGATTGAAAGTTTAGCAAAAGGTCATAGTTCATCATCAATCATGAATGATGTTTTAAACTCTCTGGCCTGAAGTAAAGATTCCATGAGATATTTGACTGGAGCTATAATCCAAAACACAGAGGCAGATTGGAGGCAACAGAGTAGTAGGCCTAAGGGGAATGTCCTGCCCAATCTGGGGATATGTACACCTGGACTATGTGTGTTTGTCTGCAAGCTACTGCCCAGACGTCTTATAAAAGCTTCTCCTGAAACCTTAACCGAAGAGGACAGTTCTACCAAATCTCATTAAGAAAAGTTCTGTCCTTTTCTTCCTGTTAAAAATCATTTAAAATCACAAACGTCAAAGGACACAAAGTGTTGACGTGCAAGCATGTTGTCTTGCAACACGTTTAAAGGCAGCGGACGAAATGAGCAAATTTAAAGGCAGCGGATGAAATGACCATGAGTGAATATAAACCAGATCACGTTGCATAGCATGCAAAGCCCAGCAGGTGTGCCAGAGCCGTATGTGACGTCCGCTGGCAGTCAGAGTGATCGAGAGTGGATGCCTGCGGGAGTCAAGTGTGTCAGAGGCTCTTGAGGAAACAGCACTTGGCACCGTTTCAGTGAAGTGTCATGCCGAAAATCTCAATGTGCACGGCTGGTGTTAAGTTGGTGTCACCTCAGCACATACAAACATTCTAGCTGCACTGCACAAGCAAATGACAAATGAAAGTGCATTTAACATGTCCCTAACATCTGCCTGAAGAGACCACAAAACTACTGAAGAAAATGAACGATAACGTCACCCTTAATCCTTAAAAGTCTCCATAATATCGATCATATAATATACAATTATCATATTGCATAGTTGTGTCAAGTGCAACTTTTAACATAATATAAATAAAATTATAATAGATATATATTTGAAAAAAATCATATATTGTTATGCAATAAATATTATATGTTATGCAAATAATATTATAAATCATACCTGGGAGGGTACATCTTTGTTCTCTCAGTTGCACTGACACCGGTGTCGCTCATCAGGTAGCCAGAGGCCAGTGAGGATGCTCCGATGCTGGCCAGCACCACGGCCGTGTTACGGCCAGACATCATGCGTGTGAAGGAGCTCGCCATCTTTAAGCTGTTCTCCCAACACTGAGGCTACTGTGGGAATAAGACAGACCGAAAGCTGCACATATAAGATCTGATTGCTATGTGAGACAATGACAATTGCAAGTGAGGAAAGATACATTTGTCTGTCTTCCAGAGTGAAAGATGAAACTCTTCCTGATCTCACTGTCCATTTTGGTTGTACATGTGCCACGTGGGAGGTAATATGATAGTGCTCAAAGGTATTGTACCTGTCACTTTGATGTGGCACATTACGTGCAAAAGCACAGGGGGAGAAAGTGGAGTGTGTCCAAATTTAAATCATACCTCTCCACCTGGCCATTTTGTCTTTTTGACTAAAGGTCATGACAGGCACAGAATTAGGCATGGTGAAAGTGCACAGTTTCCCTCATCTTTTAATTATATCTAACATGGCCCAACACATGTTCAGGTAATAAAACTTTTGACTTCTCCCAGAGCTGAGGGTGACTACCAATACATTTCCACTTTTCTGACAGATATTTTAACGTGTATCAGTTTACACAGAAGTAGGCTACTGACACGTCCCCACCAGTGATACATACATGTTAATTTTGCCGATGCGCAGTGAACATTCTACGAAGACTTGGCTTCCCTTAAATCAGTTACCTTGACTGTACACTAACAGTAAGTCTCTTTTGTTTATCTCACGGCCATGTCCATTACATAAGACAGCTCTGCATTCAGAACACATTAAGCTGAATTCAGTTTTAGACATCGATGCTCTGCGATTACTGCAATACAGTGCAATAGTAGAGCAGATAACAGTTCCATCTTCCAAACTAGCAACAACATATTTATAAACAGAGTCTGCCTGCAATTGATTTTGAACATCTAACCACCAGTAGACTGCAGATGCTATTTTAGTGCCTAAAGAGGTGTCTGGCTCCATGAGCAAAGGTGAGCGGCGTCCCTCTGGGGGAGTGGGAAGGAAGCACCATATTAATAGCAGACGGACTAGATTAAGTATTAGTGCCAAGGCTCTACTGGCATAAGCCCCAGTGGCCACATGATCCAACGTGACATTCTAGGCCGGTCAGAGGGACTTACGCAGGCTGACCGTCTGGGAGTAGGGTCGTGGGTTGAATGGGGCATTGTATTCTGGGTAATTGATGAGTTTCATGGCAACAGGTAAAGAATGTGGCAGAATTTTGTAACTTTTGTAAGAGGTCTTGGCGTATATTTATTTCCATTATTTATTTATTTTTTTATTTAATCAAACATTAGCTTTTATGTTTTTAATCAAACATTAATTGATTAAAACATCTACAAAGTTGCACGCAATTCATTTTGTGCACCCAAAATGTAAATAAAATAAAATGGACTATTAGTCTATTAAATTTGAAACTAAACGATGAATCAAATCAGGCATTAATCTATAGACCAAACAATTCATTTACTGATTCACCCATTCACTGATTCAAAAATCTCACACTTCCACTTCATTCAAGCCAAATGCCAAATCAGACACCTGCACATTGCAAGGGTAAAAGCATCCTACCTTACAGATGATGGGAAGAGAGGAAAGGGAGGGAGCAGAGATGTGTCCCTGGTATCCGCGGCAAAGAGAGGAGAGAAGTGTGGAGAGGAGTCGTTCCCAGCCACACAGCCCAGCGTGCACTGTGGAATGAGCCAGCACTGGGCCTGAGCTCAGGATAAGAGCTCATCCCACCAGCCAATCCTATTTCTTCTGTCAGCATGTCAGGGCCTACGCAGGACAGGTCCCGCCTGCGCAAGGCTCGCTGTCCTTGAGTGCCTGTCCCAGGTCAAAGCCTCCAGGGCCTTCCACGCACACACACCTATGGCTGCTGTCCTCTAGGTCTGTCCTCTGCCTTTGTCCTCTCTCCTGTGCAGGAATGAGGCCGGATTGGCCTGGCCGAGAGGTGGGCTGGGCTGGGCTACTCCCCACTCACCTCCCAAAGTCTTTAACCCACTCAGCTAAGACATACTCGTTACACGCACACACATACACACACACATACTGACACTCTCTCACACATACATACACACACACACACACACATACACACACGCACAGACACACACACACATACTGACACTCTGTCTCTCACACACACACAATCACTCTCTCTCACACACACCCATGCATACACCATAGCTCTACCCCTGAGGCGGTCCATCACGAACATTCATTCTTGGCTGCTGTGGGCCTATAAATTTTAATGCCTTCACATACTGTAAGTGCTGTAGGCCTATATAAAGTTGTCAGTTGCAGGTGACTACATGCGTGTGTCTTCTGTACATGTCAACTTTTTATAGTGCTTACTTTCCAGGACTGTAATCGTCATCCAGTCAATCACGTAGGCAATCTAATATATACCTGCATACATGCAAATGCATATATTCACACCTCTGCTTTTGTAGCACATGTACCTCCCAAGTGATCCCATATTCATGATATTATGATAAAAACACAACAGGTTTTTCTCTAATTGCCTGTTATCTGTGTCCCTGTGAAGGTGACAGTGGTATTGTTGAGAGTAGTAGGCAGGCGCGCCACAGAAACCGGAGATCTGCGGTATTATCTGATTTAATGCCAAAGCCCCTGCTCCACGCTCTGCCTTCCTCCCTCACTGCCTCCACTGGATTAAAGAGAGAGGGGGTGGTGAAGGAGGGGGTGGGGTGGGGGGAGGGGAGGGAGAGAGGAGGAGTGAGAGGAAGAGGGAGATAGAGAGGATAGGAACGGAGGGGATAGAGAGGATAGGAACGGAAAAAGCAAGAGAGTGAACCAGAGATGAAAGGGAAAGGGGTAGCAGGACGGAAAAGAAAAGAGGAGAAACAAAAAGAGAGAGAAAGAAAGAATAAATGAAAGAAAGACAGATGGAGATTAAAAGAGAAGGATCTCTGTATCAAACAGGGAATTTGATACAGAGGAATTATTCATTAACTTCTAATGTAGATTATAGTTCATTCACAGGCAGCGGTCTGTGTTGTGTGTCATCCGAGACTCATCCAGTGACTTGATTTACATGTATATGCCAAACCATTTTAAGGGCTGAAGGGAAGGACCTTAAAGTGATTTCACACTTCACGGCAGTTTTGGTTAACTGTGGGATATCGGGGGCAGCTGAAGCAACAGCTGAAACCGTAGACCAAAAAGCATGTGTGGTACAACGCATTACCACAGGCCTTACTCCAGCAATGACAGATGATACGCTGTTAACACACTGGGATTTGCACCCTTTCCTGGAATAACGGTAAAGAGTACAAAACCCTCCTTGGCTCCATCAGCCACACTGACAGCAGAGACCATATCAAATTCTACTCTCTTTATCGGAAAATAGGAATTATGCTTCTAATCCAACACTGTCGGATGGGTGAATTACAATGTAAAAATAGTTGTTATTGTACTTTAAACTGAAAGGATATGTACATTTACATTGTCTTTGGTATTCATTATAGTCACAAATTGTACTGGTGATTGTCATAGAACATTTGTGTTTCAGAACAGAAGCAAAAGAGATGGACGCATGTTTGGATTTGTTTTGTTTTTAATGGACATGAGCAGGGAATAGCAGAACTTCAGCTGCACATTGTGTCATAGAGGAAAGAGAAGAGAGAATCATGACACAGGACTTATACAAAAGAAGTCTCACATGGGAACAAAACATCAGGATATTCAGACATGCAACCATGCTGCATATACGAGCAGTAAAGCAGTGTCCACAGTATACATCACACAAAACTGATAAAAAAGAAAGAGGAGATATAACAGGACCAGGAGAAATATGCTACATTTTTTTTTCTCTTATCTACTTTGCAGAGTTGAATGGTCATTTATAATGGATTGCAAAAAAAGTATCATAAACAACAACAACAAAAAAAACAACAACAGAAGTGACACAATTTTATAAATTCATGTTGGATGCACTATATACAAAACAGGGTCAAATAAATATTTTATGAAATAAATACAGCACACTCATCCCATAAGACAGGCAACGCTACATTGTGAAAAAAGTGTGACCTTCCTGCTGCCACAACATTCTGGCACAGTTTACCATTTGACAAATCAGTCTTGGTTCTCCTTCATGTCACCCAGCCATAAACAAGGAGATGGGTCGTGGATATTTGATTAGCTCAATCTCCATGATGTACACAGTGGTAATTCACAATATCCCAGGCCAAACCCTCCTCATCTTCCCAGACCTTGAACATGACAGCAAATAACATACTACTTTGGGGGGGATGCATTTGTCAGGATAGAGGCAGTGTTTCCTTGTTGGTTTCTTCTATAAAAAATGATTTTAGAGAGACCAAGTTAAATACACAGCAGCAACAGAGATATTCATAACATTGTTCTTGTTAAAAATAACACCCCTCCATTCATGCATATATGTCTTTAACATGCATGCAACTGACTGATAAATTATTCTCAAAGACTTAATGACCACCTAACACATTAATGTCAGTATGCATTATTTCAATATTCATCTTTGACCTGGAAAAGACAAGTGTGCCAGCGTTCAACAGAATGTTGGTGCTCAATCCTCATTAGTGTGCTGGTCCACTGGAGCCACTAGAGGGCGACTTTGGAGTAATGATATGCAGTACTTTCAACAGCTTGTTCCCTTTGAGGGAGTACATGATTCTGTGACCAGAATAACCTTCGTTACAACACCCCCACCCCCCCGGCCAAAAAAAAAAAAAATCTGCTACACTTGCACTTGATTAGTACTGTGGTGTTTGGATTGAATCTGGCTGATCTTGGGTGTGTTTTTGACAAGACCCTGTTTAAGTGTGAACAGAAGACTGCATGCGAGTTGTGCAAGGCTTTGGATCAAAAAGCCATTTGAAGCCCCTGGCAGGCCCCAATACAACTTTCATCAGTGTTTCACAGTCCTTCTTTTTCAGAGACACATGAAAAAGGTCTTGCCTCTCAAAGAGTGATCTGGTTGCTCCCCCCCTGGGAACGGATTGGAATGACCCGCGATCAATATCAGAGGAAAGGCCAGGTCATTAGCCTCTCACCCTATACACACCACACCGCCATGACATTCACTGCATTGCCATGACTACAGCTGTTCAGTCTCCACACAGATCCACAGCTGTGGTAACAGACTATTAGTGTTGGCTTTTTGTTGGGTTATTTGTGAAGGGAACTGCTGATGCTGTTTGCTTTCGATAATACCAAAATAGACATATAAGGTGGCTATGGCCATTTCTGCCTCCACCAAGGAGGTTATGTTTTCACCGGCGTTGTCTGTCTGTCTGTCTGTGAGCAAGATAACTCCAAAAGTGCTGCACGGATTTGGATGAAATTTTCGGACAACGTGGGTATTAGGCCAAGGAACAGATGATTAAATTTTAGTGGTAATCCGGAACACCATTTTGTATTGGGTCAGTGACCCTGTATTGCCTTGGCAGAGGTCTGCTCTCTCTGAGAGCTTTTCTAGTGTTTTTTCTTTGATTCTCATTCAGACTTGTTAAAAGTGCTGAAAGAGTAGTTTTTTTTTCAACAGGCATAACTTGATTAGGTTTGAAGACAAGGCACCTCATAAAAATTAGCTTTTACCATTTCTGGCAATCTCTAATGGAAATTTAACTCGAAAGAATAAACTGGAAAGAAATCTCATTTGAATGTGTGCAGATGACTGCAACTATAATCGGGGACCAAAGGTGATAGATTTCAATGAAAAAGGGTTCCTAACATTCATGTGGTTTGGTTCATGCAGGTCAACTTCTACAACCAACTTAAAGCAGAGATCTGGGAACTACTGCTACTGCTGGAAATTGCACCACATATAAACATACAAGAGCTGGCATACAAACTGAAAAGACCATTTTGGGTTACTTCTGTACATGCTACATTTCTTTCTTCTTTCTTTTATTTATTTTTTTTCTTTTTTCCTCACCCACTCTCTCTCATCAGACAAACAGTAACGATGTCTGACACATATTTCCTTCCCCCTGATTAGACACCTCTATCTCCAGGGTCCTCTCACATCCCCTCCTTCCGTAAGGCCATTTACACTGGAAAACACAGCAAGCGTTTGCACTCGAAGACCTTGCCCATACGTACAACCGACCGCCATCTTGCTCTCATTTCCCTAACTTCACCCAGTCCAGCCGACAGTCTTCTATCTCTTTCCTGTATTCTCCACTCTCTGAGAGGCCTGCAGACCTCCACCCAGCCCCTTCTAGCCAATCCTGGCAGAAGCAGCTCCAGACAAGCGGCCAGGGCTCAAGCAGGGAGCCGGGGTTCAATCTTGAGGGACAGGTCATACAAAGTATCCTCATCCATGATAAGGGTTTTATCCAGAAGGTACTGAGTCACCTGAAGATAAATAACAACATTACAGTGTCATTAAGGCTCTGAAATATATGAATGAATTGATGAGTGAATGATTGAATGTCCCAAGCTTCAGCTTAAAGCATTAGCATGTATAATGTAACTATAAACAAATGTAATAAGCTGTCACGGACTGATTGAGGTGTAGGTGGAGGTGTGAAACTGATGAGTATTATGCATAGTACTTCCACAGTGTTGACAGTATGTTGAAAAAAACTGTGAAAAATTTAATTATGTCCCAAAATACCATCATACTATATCATCTATACATATGTACATAGCAGGTACAATGTAAATGATAGTGAATCTAAGGAACATAATAAATATGTTATGAAAAAGGATGAGGGAAATAGTTCTTCTGTCATTTACCTTCGGTTGGTGTTCGATCCTATATGGTGTCTGCTGAAACTGGCGAATCTCACGGATAATGTGGGATATCTACAGGAGAGGAGGAAAAGAAGAATATAATCATTTCAAATAGTACCTTAAGGTGTGGTTTAAATAGAACTACTTATTTTCAATTTGGGCAGTAACAATAAACCAGAATCAGTCGAAATTTGTTTGATTTATCACAATATGCACATTGAATCATTGGGGTCAGTTGACATCAGAGACTAACCATTCTCATTTTGGAAAAGTTGACTAGTCCCTCTTCAGTAAAATTTGGAGTTCCTTCCTCAATGAAGGCCAGGTCTGTTAGGTACATTCCCAGGTATGGGACACATGGTGGGTTACAGCTGCAGAGAAAACAGCCATAACAAATCAGAGTGATTCCCCAGAAAATATATGGCACTGTCAGTTTTTAAAACAGATGTAAAATGTCATTTTGAATACAGATATTTTAACTAAGGAGTACTTTACAAATTGCTACCTTCAACCAAAGAGCACCCAAACCCAAGAAAACAAAAAATCATTATGATAACTTTTGAAATAAACCGATAAAAATGTACATTTCTTTTCAAGGGCTGAAATAACTTTTCTGTCTTACTTTTTTAAAGTCTCCCTCAGGTTTTTGAATCTCCCTTCGGAGGACACCGTCTTCTGAAGCTTGTCCATTAATGCTTTCGTCTGTTCGGAGACACCAGAATAGGAAATATGCAAACAATGTTTATGTGATGTGATTTCACAACATGGCCAATATATAAAATGACAACTCAGGCACTGTGGTGGTTAAAAGGCAACAATTCCAAACAGTGTTCTGGATCACCACCAAAATTTAATCATCGGTTCCTTGGCCTAATACCCTAGTGGTCTCATCCAAATCCGTGCAGTACTTTTTCGAGTTATCTTGTTCACAGACAGACAAACAAACAGACAGACAGTGAGATAAACATTACCTCCTAAGCAGAGGTAATAAATTGCGTGTTTCTGTACACAGAATTGATGGTGCCTAAATAGGTAAAGGCAGGAAAGCATTGCTGACCTGCTTGCTGACTTTGGCCCAGGTCTTCTTGAGCCTGTAGATGGCACTGCGGTTCAGTGCTGAGGTGATCTCAAGCACGCCGTTGTAGTTGTTGAGGCAGCGGCAGATGTCGGCCACAGCCACCCACTTCTCAATGGAGTTGGCCCTGGAGCCCACGTCAGTGTGGGTCATGATCTGAGACGCCACCAGGTTGCTCATCTGCAACATCAATCAAGAGAAAAGAAAAAGAGAGAGAGAGAGAGAGAGAGAGAGAGAGAGAAAAAGACAGAAGGAAAGGAAGTGGAAGGAAGAGGAGAGTGAAGGGCTGTCAAAAAGGAAAAGTCAAGATTTAAAACTGATGGAGTTGAGGTTTAGTTTTGTGAGGTTAATGAGGTGGTCTGACTGGCAAGGAACTACACTTCAAGGCAGCAACAGCCCCATTCTACGTACGTCGTTAAAATGCTGGCTTGTCTTCATGATATAAGGGGTGCGTTCAGTCTTGTCAGTCTTCATCCAGCCCTGGCCGAGGAACTCCCTGAGATGAGAGACACAGCACACAATGAGCATGACGAAGAGGCCCTCTTCCCCGTAACCCGCTGCTCGCCACCTTTATTCAGAACCACCAGCAAATCGCCAGCGGCATCAGGTTTCAGACAGCGGCTCTAATTGGCCAAAAAGGGTGATGGCCTACACGACACGCGGTGTCGGAGAAACATGGCAGCTTTTCAATCCCAGCAAGGCATTCATTAAATCTGACATCCAAAGCACATGGATCTCATGTCTGGTGCAGAGCTAAGGCAGAGTGCTGGTGTTGGTGAGCAGTAGGGTGAGAATAATCCTGGACTGAGGTCCAGTTCACCCTATGGTTAGTGGGAATGTGGTGACTGAGAAGACTTACTCATAAGGGATGCTCCTGAAGACTATGTGGTCCAACAGAGTGACCTGTTCAGCTAGCTCCATGGCTGACAGGGACTCAAAGCACTCTGAACGATGGCACTCGGCCTAAAAGAGAGAGAGAGAGAGAGAGAGAGAAAGAGAGACGTGAAAAAAGAAGAACACAGACTCAGCAGGAGATACACTAACACACAAACACACACACACACACATGCTTGTGTTCCTGCATGCACACACAGGACACATGCAAAGACGACACTTGTACAGGATTTGACTTTCCGCTTCTCTTTGAATATTTTTAAGGGTTAAATTAATATCACTGTCAGAAATGAACAACTCAGAGCCATGGCAATGCGTGACACTGTTATGGCAGATTTTGGCCACAGTGCACAAACCAATTACCCACGTTCAAAACAAACAATCCTCACATATTCAAAAAGGCAATTACAATGAGCTAATTGGCAGTCAGGACCTCTCGGGTAGATGGGTGCTCAGAACATACCATCTGCAATTACCACTGAAGGTGAGGATTTGTAATTAAAAACAACACATTGGGTGGTGCATAGCATGAATGTCAAGCGGATATTTAGACACACAGACAAGGCACACTGAGACAGTTTGACTTCCTAACAAGGTCAGTCGGAGCAGAGGGTCTTTTACTGTGGAGACTCTGGGGACAAGATGAGAAATGGCTTGAGCAATTATGGAGATGTTTTGGATTTTCAAAAGAGAGAGGGAGAGAGACAGAGAGAGAGAGAGAGAGATGGGCTGAGAAAGAGAATGTGTGTGTGTAACTGTTTTTAGGGGGTGGGGGAAGTCCATCAATACAATAGGGATTTAGATTAGTGGTAGAGAATGGATATGGTGAAGAGCCATACAACACAACAAACAGCAAGGTTCTGCTCAGGGTTCCAAATTGCCCCATCCTTCAGTTATGGAACCGTACACTAGCCTAACATTCCAAATAAGCGGAAGTGGAATCTGTTTCTCTCTTTTAAGAACAAAAAGATCCTGGCGACAGGAACAGGCCTCACTCCTCAGTCATCTCTACAGTCACGGCTTCACTCTCATGTCCTTAGTCCTCCTCTCTCCACTGCAGCTGTTCAAGGGGAGAGGTGGAGACCATCTCCATCCCACTGCATAATTACCCTTTCACCCTTCCTCTATGTCCACACCCACCCCCACTCAATGCTATCCATCTCCTGTTTGAACGTGTAATTCAAAGCCAGCCGACAAGTATCCTGTGGATTTTTGATACAATAATGCCCCTCATCAGGGCCACTTTAATTCCAATGGACTTTTAAATGGTCCTGACTCCAAACAACAGATATGTCAAATGACAAAAATAGATGTATGCTTTACTTGGAGCTACAGTGTCACAGTGTTTAGTCGCTTTATACTGTAAATATGAAGATCATAAATGATAATGATATATGATGATACATGTTTTTTTCATTTACAGATATATTATAGATTATATATATTGCACTGATATAGAGAGTATGGAAATATGTCTGGAGGGAGCTTTGGCAGTTTCTCAACTTTCACTCCTTTCCAGTTTAAAACTCTCAGGGTATTCACTCTTCGCTACCCACTGTCATATTTGCAGGTAAGAAACTGTCAATTCTTGTCAGTGTCTCTGAGCAAAAAACTTCGCCTGGTATCCAGTCACTCACACCCAGCTGTCGGTGGCCAGGGTGAGTGAAGAAAAAAATAGATTGAAAAGAAGATTCTAGAAAGAAAGAAAGAAAGAAAGAAAGAAAGAAAGAAAAGAAGGAAGGAAAAAAACAGAGCATCTCTAGGGGAGGGAGGGCTGATTGCAGCTAGTGAAAAGGGTAGCCTTGGTGACGCTAAAGACGATAAAGTCCAGAGTGATTAACGTGCAGCACAGGGAAAATAAACGTTTGAATGTCTAATTTACCACAGGCACCGGAGGGGCACGCAGAGGAAGAGAGGGCTCGCCTCCATATGCTCACCATTTGCAGAATGTCCTCGATCTTCAACTGCGCGTCGTCCTGATCGTCTTGAGAAAGGGCACTGTGGGAGAGAGAGAGAGAGAGAGAGAGAGAGAGAGAGAGAGAGAGAGAGAGAGATGCACAGCGTTGTCATACCAACAGCGAGCTGCTTCCTGACACAATATGCTCCCTCCCCTGCTGCTCCTGGGCTATAGAGCGCTGTGTCTGAGCTGGGATTGTGCCAGCAGAAGAGAAGCCTCACACAGGCTTCACTGACAGATCTATTTGAATACGCTGATTTACACCCCATTGCGCGCTTATCACCGGCAGCACAGTCTGATTAGCCACCAAAGAGGTGACGTTTAGAGAGCTTACACACTTTTTAATGGAGGAGGGGTGTCTCTGTGTGTGTCTAGGTGTATGTGTGTGTGGGGGGATCATTGGTTGAGGGATTTGATGTGTGATGCTTTGGGGCACAAAGGCAAACAGAAAGGTCAGGGTCGTGTTGTGTGTGTGTGTGTGTGTGTGTGTGTGTGTGCGTGGCCTACCTTAGTATGTTTGCTGTGGCTTTCCTCTCCTGTGGGAGCAGGTCCGGGTCTTTGAGCACTTCCTCTAGCAGGCAGATGACACAGCCCTTCAGCTCGCTGTTCATCTCAAAGTCCTGAAAAACGGGGGAAGGTGTGTGTGTGTGTGTGTGTGTGTGTGTGTAGAATGGGACGGGATGAAAGACACAAGACTTGTGAGAAGGCAAGCAGTATGGATGGACATGTCCCCTTCCTCCAAATTACCTGCTGGAGGAGCACTCTGATGCCCCCACCCCCTCCTGGAGATGTCACACCTCACCACCGTGAAACATTCATCGCTCCCAAAACAAGGTGTCCTCATCCCTGGGCATCCATCACAGTTAGGGGGAGGGTGCGGGACATCAAAGTAATGGGAAATAAGCTTGTCTCACCCCGCACATTGAAACAAAGAGTGTCAACTTGCTGCTCTCATCACAAAAATGTTCTCGGGTGATGCTTCCATGGAAGCGCTGGATGGTTAATCAAGGGTGGCGCTTAGCAAGAGGGGCCCCATCCATTTCTTTAACCGACTTTAAAAGGGATCTTATCCTTGCCTCCACCTTTCAGATGGCTGGCCAGGCTTTAACCATCAGCTTTGATGAAGCCCCTGTATGCTGAAATCATCTTATCAAGCTCAGTTCAGCCTCCTTCATCTCCCTGGCCTTTAAAATTTTTATTAAAAACTTTTTTTTGCTGTCAATACTGACACAGCTTGCAGAGAGTAATTATTAGAGCTAACAGTGAAGAGGAATATTTAAGAGAAAAAAAGAAAAAAAAGTGAAGATAATTTTCTTTTATTTGTCACTTTCCTTTTCTGGATGCATTTATAAATGAATAGATCCATCTAGGGACTTCACAGGCTTTGGTGTTCTTTTTACGCTCATTCCATTTGGAGTACACGGAGACCTAGGCGACGACTAGAATTATTCATATTTCTTGGGCGACTGAAATGTACCTGTAATTACACGCTCGCATCCAGCGGCCGGGGCTAAAAGCCTCCCAGCTGAAGTGATGGCTTCAAAAGACGGGCACATTTGCATTGTGCGTTTTTAAATATGTGGCATTCAAATGGCTCAGCAGGCGAAAATGCCTAAGGCTAAAAGGTAGGGAAGGAAAAAAAAAAAACAGACGACACAAAAAGAGGAAAACGAACATCTAAACTTCACCACCACCAGCACACAAAAAAGCTAAACGGTGCTTTACAGCAGATTTTCTAAGAAAATCAAGTCTGATATGATGCCAAATGATAGCATCATTTGACTCTAGTTGAAGCCTGGTTTAGTTCAAGTTCATCACACAAGATTGTTACGGATGTGCGCACTGTCATCACAATCTCAAGCAATTTTTCTGCTTTTCATTTTCAGAGCGGGACCGATTATCGCCTTGCATTTGGCCTCTAACGGAGATTGGTGCTATCAGGCATCCGGCTTAGCCACCCCAGCACAACAATCAACTCGGTGTGCCTTGTCACTTTAGCCTGCTGCATGATGGCACCCGTGATAAGGCACTGTCATAAATAAAGTAAATGGACTGAGCCAGAGTCATGTTCGGTAATGTATGGGATGTCAGGGCACACTGTGGCAGATTGGGCTCCCTAGTAAATGCATGGGCCTTATGTTGGAAAGACAGAAGGGGAGAGAGAGAGAGAGAAAGAGAGAGAAAGAGAGAGAGAGATTAACTAGCGTAGCATCTCTCTGATGGTAATTAATTACTTAGTGAAGTCTGCGCCTCATGTAGTGCGCCCTACTGTCTACTACTCTTCCCCCACCAACACACACAAACACACACACACACACGCACACGCACATCTTCAGATCTTGACAGCAACACTGTAGAATCTGAACTGGGGTCATGCAATTATCCACACTAACACAAGGATCTGTTATGGACAGTGAGATGAATATGTTTCTCTGTTTCCATGGCTATTTTCTTGCCAAGAGAATGTATGGATTGTTATTATTATTGTTATTTGTAATTTTAATTATTTTGGCTGACGCTTATACATATTTGTTTTTTAACTTTTACTCACTTGGCAGACACTTGTGCCAAAAATGACGCATTTAGAGAGAACCAGAGTTCAACACACGCCAACATCTAATCAAAGGAGCAAACTACCCTGAAAAAGTGACGCATGGCAGTGTTTCCATTTCACACACACTTAAAAGCCATACTGAACATCATGGAGAAACAGCAGTACATGTGCTAGGAAAGGCTTACTCTATGTATGGTGATGCTAATATAAAAACACACACACACACGCACACACACACACACACACACACACACTTAGCTTCAGCCCCTTATTCATTCCTGGGATGACAGTGGGTGTTGAAGGTGTTGCCACTGACTCGCACCAGTGCTTGGTGGAGAATCTGAATCGGAGCATGCAGGCTACTGCATTCAGCCCCTCGGATCAAACTGACAGGAACCCACGCCTCTCCACTTCACCCCGTCCACGGGCTGAACCTGCCAACCCTTTTGTCTCCAATCCGCCAACCTTTTAAAACATTTCTATCAACCTCATCCACCCCCTCATGGCTCACCTGTGACGTCTGAAAGGTCAGTTTTAACAAGCTCTTTTGGTGTGAGTTTGAGAGTCTAGGCCGCGTCTGATAAAACACTGAACAGATCAATGCAATTAGCTTTGAAAAACAGTCCAAAAAACTTCTAAAGCTATTTGCTATTTTCTGTAGAATGCCATCATACAACATAGTGATTTGTTTTAGGATCATGTTCAAATTCTACTCGCGAAGTCATTTGAATGATAGATAAAAAAAAAAAAAAACACTAGCCATATGAGCTATTCTCACTAGCCAACCAAACCCTCCAGGAAGCACTAAGTTACATGGTTTGAGCTGAAAATGTCAGGCACCTTAACACTGCCAAATACATTACACTGTACCAATTAGCCAATTGCCAATGCCAATTAGCACGTTAGTCAGATTTTATGTGAGCAAAAACCTCTAAGTGTGAATTAGCGGAAAGAGAATATATTCATTTTTTTTAAATAGCAGTGTATCAGTCATCAAACTGTATCAAATAGTGTGTGTGTGTGTGTGTGTGTGTCTGGTCCACATGGTTGTTCATGTTGTAGTGTAGGTGCATTTGTGAGGTGTGTGTTTACATTCAGTATTATATTGACATTTGTTTGTGTGACTATATCTTATTACTCGTTGCTGTCAGCACATGTGTGTGTGCTTATGAAGGCTAATTGTTTGCACTGGACATTAAACAGGCTCATTTGGCTGAAGTGGGAGCAGTGAAGCCTGACCAGCTCAACGTGTCGCTGTTGGCGGGCGCTGGTGAATAAGCACCTACAATGGTGGGCACCACTGCAGTGGCAGCGGCAGTTGCACACACTGACAGCTTTATGAGAGGTCAGCTCTCTAATGAGGGTCTGGATCAATGAGGCAGACACACAAGCCACGGTTAGTGGCCACCTAAACTACCCCCCCAACCACCAGCAATGCTAACCCTCTAAAGGTAACACAGCTACAGTTTGAAAGGTGAAACATCTAGTAGAGATGTTTGGTTCCATGTCATGGAGGTATGTGAGCTCTGGTGTCAAGCACATTATGACACACTGATGGCAAGGAAGCACAGTGGCTTGCTGTGGGGAAAAAAACACAACCACAATCCCACTCTCTACCTAGTTTGCTATAATCCATCCAACTAGAGTGTTGTGTGGAAATAGCCTCTTTTGACGACAAAATATATCTGCTAGAGAAGATCTTTTTTTTAAAGAGGCAAGTCCACCTGTTGACACCATCCTGACTCACTCACTGAGTTTGACTGGATCTAAACCATACTGGTGCTTGAGATCAGACATAAAAGATTCAAACAAAGTGACTTGGAGTGAACCGGATATTTAATCATGTTGAGCGGTCTATGGCGTGTACGCGTTGTACAATCGAGAACCTGAACTAATTATTTTGATGTGTATAACAATTACTGTGCTGACATTGTTGTCAACAGAGGGGTCAAAACCTGTCTAACAACAAACAGCTTTCCGGTATCACAAGCAAATTTCATATGGCTGTTGTCAATGAAGTCATCTTTAATTTCACTTGGCCGCTTCAAATCAAAGCGTTTGGATGTGCTGCCATAGAAGTTGATGGCATCAAGAGCTACCGACTTGAAAAGTTCATGGGCCATGGCTATGACTTGTTACTGTGTTTATGTTGTTAATTGGCAACACTCTATTTATGACCTCCAAATCTGAGGTAAGGACATGGAAAATGTGGAAGCATGCTCCGGTTCCGTAGACTTGTAAACTCACAGAACCTTGAGGCTACACTTGGACCCATAAAGAGAACTCTCAGCCAGCCAGAGAACACCGACGGCTACAACATCTGTTAGCGAGAAAGAGGAAGAAGGTGAGGAGGAGACGCAGCCAATAGGAACCACCTGGTGGTTAGATTAACACCCTTTACTGATTACAGTAAATCAAAGAGTTTCATGGGCAGAATCCCGATTACAGCAAACTGCTGTTTTCTTATGGTGTGATACTGTGCATTCATAGTTAATGCTCTGTATTTTGCAAACAGTTTTATGCAAAGCAATTGGGGGAGTTGTGGAGCAGCGGTTACATTGTTCGATTGACAATTGTGGAAAACCAGGTTTGATTCCCAAACCCCATGTTGTGAATGAAAGTGCTACATCCCAGTCAACTTTACTTTTCTTTATGTGAAAAATAACAGTAAACATAACAGTAAACATAACTATAACAGTATAACACTTATAACTTCCTCCAATACCAATTCACTAAACTAGTATTCATACAGTAACAAAACAACTGAAGTTGTACTCCAGAGCTCTGAGACTGAGCCCCAATCAGAAAGGCAACTGCATGTAATTAATGGGAGAGCAGGTAGGCGTACTTTATAAAGCATTACTGTGAAATTAGGTGACAGTGGACATTAGACAGAGCCAGAGGGCTCTCGAAGGACATGTGGAGTTTCCCTACGATGATTAAGTGCTTTGTGCAGTTTTCACACCAAATCTATTTTTAGCTCTCAACTGGCCACTGGCATAAAAGGTCATTCATGCTTTCATACATTGTTCAAGTACCAAGACCAAATATGAGTGAAGCAGAACCCCAACAGCGGGACTAATGAAATGAGAGAGAGAGAGAGAAAACCTGACCCTAGGTGTTTTTTTTCACAAATTACCTGTGAGTGCTTGGAGACCCAGTGACGAAGGACATTCAGAACTCGGTTGGTGGCTGCTCGCCTAATGATGAACTCTTTGTCGCAAGTCCTCTCTGAATTGTTGAAAACTATACAAGACAAAAAGTCAGAATGGTAGAGCATTGGAAGTTAGAAAGGAACGGAAACAGAAAATACAGAGGGAGGCAGAGATTTCATAAGTGATGGATGCTAGGAAAAAACACAGCAAGAAAAGAGAGTGAAAAACAAAAACAAGCAAACCAAAAAAAGACGGGGCACAGAGACAGACGGAATGGTTCTGAGACCACCATCGGCCCCTACCTGGTGGACTGCTGTGGCCAGCGGCTGCTGTGGCGATGGCGAAAGCCGAAGCAGGGGAAACCGAGCAGCGGTTGTTCTCGGTCACCTGACCTGTAAAAAAAAAAAACACAGACAGAGAGATAAGCCTTTTATTCAAACCACCCTGTTTAAAACCACATAATGCACAGCATACTAGTCAGACCAGGACTTTGCCCTGAAGCAAAAAAGAATCCAAGGTGGATCACTGCATCATGTCATAAACACACAGAGGGCACTGCAAAGGGATGGGTGTGTGGGTGGGCTCCATGACTCACAAACAGCATGAGAAACCTAGAGAATGTCAAGCCTGACCTTATTCCACCTAAACCTCTGGAACAGGAGTGTGTTTAGAATACAATTAATGACTTCTGGTCAGTAATAACCGTAAAGAGGTCATCTGACTGCGTGAACGGTGCCAGAGGGTGTACACTGGGCAAAATAGAGATTCTGTGCCTCCGCTGCGGAGCAAACAGCCAAAATGGAACAGCGTCTGTTCCGCTGTGGTGTCTGTGGATAGAGCTGATCCGAACCAATTACCAGTGTGTTCTGGTTGGGAAATAAGACAAATATTATTTAACCTTCTTTCAACTTTCCTATATATAGAGTGCCTTTAATGTCATCCAAACACATTATTTAACTGACTCTGGCCCAAGGAAAGTTGGACAGGACAACACTGGCCTACAGTGCCGCCATTTAGTGCCGAATCGGGGCCTCTCTGAGCTCGGCATTGGCAAGACTAAGTGTTCAGAGTACTGGATGCCTCTATCTGTGTCGGTGCCACGGAAACCAGGCCTACCCCACACTGGTAGAGTGCCATAGAAAGAGATGCTTGTCGCCATGTGACATTGGAATGTTTTGTTTTGTTGCAGTCAAATAAAAAACAACGTTCCACCATCTAGACATTTGGTGTTTTTTTTTTTCCTTTGAAAAAGCGATATAAAGAAGTCAAAGCACAGATGTCCCCAGAAAAAGGAGGAAGAAGAAAAAAAAAAAACGTATGCAGAGTGGGGAGAGCCTGAGGTGGAGGCCATGATTAGCCTGTCTTGGTTACAGCTGACTGGTCTCTGGGCTGAGGGCCTGGGTTGGGTGACTTGCTGTCACACAGCTGTCAGTGTTTTCACTGAGGAGACGCACTGACCTCTCAGGGGTGACTGACCAGCACACACACACACACACACACACACACACACACACACACACACACACACACACACAGACACAGACACACACAGACATACACCCTATTCATATTCATATTCATGCACACATACACTTTTTCTTTCTCTCTCTCTCTCTCTCTTTGTCTCTCAGTTGGGCATGCAAACATGCACACAAATACATATATTTATGTTCATGCACACATACACACGCATACACACACAGAGACACCCGGACACAGACACACACCCTATCCATATTCTTATGCATATTCATGCACACATACACTTTCTCTCTCTCTCTCTCTCTCTCTCTCTCTCTCTCTCTCTCACTCTCTCTCTCGCTCTCTCTTTGTCTCTCAGTTGGACATACACACATGCACACAAATACATTTATGTATATTCATGCACACACACACACACACACACATACACACACACAGACACACACACACTCAGAGACAGTCAGTGAGTCCAAACACACCTGCAGATCCTCTGTAGCGCAGGTGGCGAGGTGTCGACGGAGACCGGCATGGCGAGACATCGCCAGACTCGCTACCCTGAGGGCTCTCTGGGATGAACTTGTCCAGTGACACTGATTCCAGAACAGCTGAAAGTCACAGGATAAGCTGACTGCTTATGCCGGTACACTAACAGCCCTAAAACTCCCTTTAAATCAAAACCCTTTTAAAATACATTTCTGGCCTTGTTGTTTTCATAGGAGAGCATTAGGCGGATTAGTCTGGAGCTCCTAAACAAGAATAATGTGTGGCTTCTGCAGATATAAACAAATCTATTCAATTGAACCATTTCAGAACAGATACAAATGAAACCTCTGAATGAAGACCAATTTCAGAATCCATTTACAATTCATTTTGGTTCATTCCAATTAGGTACCTGATAAAGCGGATAGAAGAGAATGACTTCTTATTCTGGGAAGAACTGTGCGCTACTCAGACCTCTATTAGAGGTCAGTGCACATTTGGTTTGAACTGGCATCCACACCTACATCTAGGTTGACCTGCCATGATGAAGTTTAACGAGAAAAGGGGGGATATTCTGTACTTAAGCAGGAATGACAACAAACACAAGCACAGCTAAACAAGCCCATTTACTGAACTCACTTCAAACGATCAAAGGCTTAAGCATTACTTTGGCCTTTCAGACATATGCTGATATTCCACGATTACTTGTATAAACAAACAAGGACTTCACAGGCCCACTTTCACGTTGCAGTCTACCCAGAGCTTAGAGTAATGATAGCCACCGCACAGGCCAACATTTTTGAATGTGTCTCAACAGAATGTTCTCTCGACCTTGGTTAAGGTTTTTTAGGGGGGCTGGGTGAGTTGCACAGGAACACTGCCACTGCTGGATGTTTTGCTGACCACACGGTAAAACCCCTCAGGGACTCAAGGGCTTGGACCTGAGTCAGCTGCGCTAGGGGAAGCCAGGTCTGGAAGTGCACTACACTCATCTGGGAACATCAGCAGAGAAGTCCATGCCTGCATGCCTGTCTTCACAGGGCTCAGGCTGAACCAAACCAAGCCAAGTATCAGAGTGTTGTGGTTATTATCATTATTATTATTATTATTAGTAGTAGTAGTAGTAGTAGTAGCTGTAGTAGTAAATATTTCACAATAGCCTGCAACACATGCAGTGCCATTGTCATTGGTTGTGTTGGGTTTTATTTAAACTGCATGCGAAACGGCTACATTGAACATGATCTTGAGACCCTCACTGAACCCTCACGTGACTATGTACAGAGCATTGTTGGCGACGCTGCAATGTGGTATGCCGCTTCTACGAGCAGCCTCAGCAGCGAGACGAGAGAAAGTCTTGGACAAGAGCTGACTCCAGCCTCTTAGCCCAACGCATGATGGAACCAATCTGGCTGATGACTTGACGACTGGTCTGCTTTCCATTATGGGTTCAAGTGAACAATACAGCGTGTTATTTCTGCTTGGGGTTCATAAAAGTGTGTGGAATGCTACTCTGATGCATATAAAAAGGGGGAATAATGTGCTACACGTTTGCAAAACAGTCTGAGCACGTCGGGATAAAGGCTGTGTGATTACAATGACGCTATTCAGCAACACACGCAATAAAAACAACGTCCTGATGTTTTGCTCGCTCTCTCTCTTTTCTCATAGTTGCTTTTGGTTTTTCATCTGAGTTCTGAGTTCAAGGATTGAAATTATGGAGTATCATAATAGTCAAAACAAGAGTAATTGAGATTTTAGACTGAATATTATCCTATCACAAGGTAAAGCATTTACTTATTGTAGCCATCATAGTCAAGCACCTTCTGCCTCTGACTACTTTCACTGGTGAGAGACAAAAACCTGTGGCATTGCTGAGTAAGCTGTCTGTCTATGATCATCATTGTTATTTTCCACTGAATAAAATGGCAAAAGATTATATCTGAGCTCTCTCTCTCTCTCTCTCTCTCTCACTCTCTCTCACCAATACCCCTCTCTGTCTCTTTCTGTTTGTCCCTCTGTCTCTCTCTCTCTTTCTCTCTCTCTCTCTCACACACACCAACCCCTTTAACAAATACCCCCCCTTTCTCTCACACCAACCCTTTACCTAATATCCCCCTCTTTCTCTTTCTCTCTCTCTCTCTCCCCTGTTTTTCCATGCTGTCATGCCAGACCAGACCCCTGAGAGCTAACTGACCCCAAGTACATATTTGCCTGTTTCTGAGAGGAACATAAATCAAGTTGAACTCTCCCTCTTCTCCCCTCTTCTCGTTTCTCCATTCCAGCCTTCCACTCCTCCTCTCCTCCTCTCTTCCTCTACTCCTTCTCTCCTGTTCTCCCTGTCTCCCACAACTCACTCTCTCCCCTTTCTTCCTCTCCTCACCCCCCCTCCCACACACACTTCTTCCCTCACCTCATTTTCTCTCCCTTTCTCCTTCACGCTCCTCCCTCACCTCTCTCTATCCCTCCCTCCCCTCGCTCTCCTCACCCCTGCGGATGCTGCGCCGGAGCTTCCCGCAGAAGGCGTCGATGCGCGGCAGTTCGGGGTTCTCCTCGGTGGCAGCGGGGCTCTGCTCCGGGGAGGGCGTTGTTGAGGAGGGAGCCGTGCCTGGACCTGTGCTTGTGCCCGCGGCCGGGCCTGTGGCTGTGGCTGGGTTGCGGCTCATGTCCAGTGGCGGCTTGGTGCCCGCTGGGGGGGTGATAGCCGGTGGCGGAGACGTGGTGGTGGGGGTCCCCGGGCTGGGGCAGGTGGCCGATGTTGGGCTGCTGGTGGCTGAGGAGCAGGCAGTGGTGGGGGTGGTGGAGGAGGTGGTAGCAGCTGTAGCAGAGTAGGAGGAGAGATCCAGCACCCTGGTGCAGGAGGACGTGGAGCCCAGCGGGGAGTTGAGAGAAAGTTTGCGCATGCGCACCGGCGAGGAGGTGTGCGACGGGATGGAGAGCGGCGGTGGGCCCGAAAACTTGCGGCCATGGCGCGGCGACTTGTCGCTGTTGTGGTCGCCTCCGCTGCGGTTATTCTGGTTGGTGGCGAAGAACAGCTCCAGCGACCTGAGTTGAGGGAGCAGTGTACGTCCAGACAAAACATAAATAACACTCTGAGACGAAGAGGCTGAGAACAACACCGCCTACACACCCACCACAGACCCAAAGTCACAGCTAGTTAGCAAACTGTATCTGGAGATATAATGCATATAATATGTGAGAAAACAACAAGCATTTTGCTTAGCTAAGCAGCTTAGTTTAGCTTCTTTAGACACTTTACTGCCAGATCAGGTGGCAACATTCTTTGCCACACAAAGGTTTTGAAATAGTTTTGGAGTCTTTCAGAGATTTTGGAGAGAGATAATTTTTTTTAGAAAATTTGTAGCTGTTCACTCAAGGGATACTGAGATGGTGTTTGTTATTATGTGACACATTATGGTGTGTAAATGTATGTAGCAGAAACAGCAGCAGCAGCAGCCTATAACCTTTCATGTGAATGCTACACCACATCACAACACTTAAAATGAAGGCATGAGCATTGACTGACAGAAAGGGGAAAAGGAGATAGATAAATAGACAGACAGATACACAGATAGACAGATAGATAGATGGATAGATAGACAGACAGAGAGAGAGAGAGAGAGAGAGAGAAGTGATATAGTGAGACTGAGACAAAGAGGAGGGGTAAGAGTGTGTGTGAAGGTGTGTGTGTGTAAGTGTACGTATGATGTGAGTGAGTGAACGATTCAGTGAGTGAGTGGGTGTGTGAGTGTGCGTATGAGTGTGTGAGTGCAAGTAAGAGACATAAATGGGTTGTGTTACTTTGACTGGTCCAGTGCTATCTTCCTGATCTTCAGGCTGTAGTCTGGACAGATGGATGTGATGGACAAGCGGTCGAATGAGTGATACTGGATCCTGCGCAGGGAGTCGGGGGTGGGGGGTTTAGACACATGAGTGACTGCAACAGCACACACACACACACACACACACACACACACACACAAACACACACACACAGCACACACTACAGAACACACTGGGAGGCTAGGGACGCCAACTGTCAAGACCACTTACCCATCCCAGACATGGACTACTGCACAATGATATGGAAAACAAGACTGTAACTTATGGCACGTCTGCCACGGCCTTTCTTTTAAAGTGACAGCAGCCCATGAAAATGGACGCCTGCTGTTTTGCATAGGAATGAAACATGATGAACGACTACCACAAAGCAATGACAGGCAGGATGAGAGGTGAACTAAGCTGTTGTGAGTGCAGACTCTGTTCCTGACACAGGATGAAATTGTGTAGCATAAATGTGGCGTGGAGGGAAAGTGCAGTGTAAGAGTGTCTTGAGTTGTCTGCGCTCAGTCAAAACCATATAATACAGGGCCAAGCTAATTAGACGTTTAGCTGAACACCTGTTTTGGGACAAGGAAAAAAAAGTTTCCAGTTGAAAAGGTCATTATGTCTGACCAGGAAAATATGCAACAGCAGACCTTTCCCTTGAGACACACACACACACACACACACATAAACATTTTCATTCTCACTTCAACTTTTTTTTCTCTCTCTCTCCCTCACACACACACTTTATTGTGTACACAGACACAATATAAATGCATTTAAACATGATCTAATCTCTTGACTCATTCTCACTAAACCTTTACAGCCTTACAATAATCTAAATCAGCACTTTTTATTTATAATCATAAAATTACAAAGTTTTTAACCGAGCCCCATGGACATTCATGCACCTTCATGCTGTAAAGTTAAATTTGCTAATGGTAGCAAACCTGCTGTGGGAGCTCTTTAATCCTGAAAACTAAAACAATAGCTATTGACTGAAGTGTCCAAACAGCTCTTCCACCAAGAGTCAGTGAGAGTGTTGTCCTTCTCAAACACTCACAAACACATAACTTCTCCCTTGTTGTCCCTCCACCCGCCTCACCCCCCACCCACCCACATACACACACTCACACACTCACACACACACACACACACACACACACACACACACACACACACACACGTACACACACCCCAAAACCACCCCTCCACCCGCACCAATGTCCTCCGTTACCTGACGGGGATGGAGGTGAAGGGCTTCTTGTAGATGTCGGCCAGTTTGTCCATGACGATGGCGGCGGTGGTGAAGATGCGGTAAGTGTGCAGGAAGGTGTTGAGGAAGTCGATAGAGAGGAAGCGCAGGTCGGTCAGCCTCTCCAGCAGACGTTCCACGCTGGCATAGCGGATTTGGGGGACCTTGCAGGAGTTGAGCGTCTTGCTGAAGCAAATGTCAACATCATCTTTATGGAGACGCGTGTCGGATCTGATAAGAGGTACAAGCAAGGCGATGACTGGCACTCTGGCACTTTGTATTTATTAATGCCTACAGAGGTGGCCATTAAAATGAGAGACACAAAAATCACCATGAGGACAAGACAGAGAGAGACAGAGAGAGCAGACAAAGACGAGACACCAATCACAGGACCGCAGCTAAGGAGATTTGTCAGACGGCAGATATGGATTGCAAAATAATATGTAATGTCGTATCTAACCAAGTGTAAATTTGGTTCCCCATGGCTCATCGGGCAATGAATGACACCAGAGATAATAGCAACCAAATTGCTTGATGTCATGCTTACATGACACATATCAAATGAGAATAGGGGCCAGTCATCAGAAAGGCTATTCAATACTCTATGCCTAAGGAAACTCACACTGCCATTTGTTCCGACTCTGATTGTAATTACCACCTTACATCTGGAGCTAATTGATCAAAAATGGAGTGCAGGTTGGTTGAAATAAATAGCAGTAGAAGGTGCCGAAATGCAAAACAGCCACGACAGCAGGATGTGACAATGAAATACAGCCGTCTGCACCTGAATGTCTGTGAACACCAGTGACACTCACAGATAATGACGATGAACAAACAATGAAAGATAACGGTTACCAATCTCATTTCAGATCATTGTTGTTTTATGGTTCGAATTATTGTAAATGACTTTTCATGGCCAATTGATATCCAGACATTCATCCTGCAAGCCCATTTGGCACATAACTGCACATCATGCAAACAGGAAATAGGCGGTAAATCAACAGGTAGAGCAAACTGGGGAGCCGGCAGGACTTACTTGATCATGTGAGGCACAGTGACTTTAGAGTTCTCTTCAAATACACTGGTCATCAGGCCATTGCAGCGTATGTTATCAATACACTGCACAGCACAGCAAGACAGAGTAATAGAGAAAGAAAGACAGACAGAGAGAGAGAGAGAGAGAGAGAGACAGAGAGAGGGAGACAGAGGGAGACAGACAGACAAAAATATGTGTTAAATGGTGTGTTAGGATTTAATAAGAGAACAAAAACACAGAGACCTGTTTTCAGGCCTGCAGGGCAGCTCCATAGAGAAATCTGATGACGCCTGTGCTGGAGCTGAGGGACTTAGTCCCAAGTGACACCACCAGACCTCAACACCTTTGAGTTTGCAGAGGCCTCCAGCCTGATAAATGAATCTCCAGGGCTATGCATCTGCCACAGGGGTTCTCCAGGGACGTGTTTACTAGATGCAAAGGCCCATGGGCTTCACTGGGCTGTTTATCAGTACTACACACTAATATCATTATTGTGAATTGTGTATCATTATATTGTGTTGGTGATGTTTGTATCATGTCTCTATCTGTCCTCTGCTCATTGTGCGTGTGTGTGTGTGTGTATGTGTATGTGTGTGTGGGTGGTGAGTGGGGAGTGGGGGTTGTTTTTGTGCCATATTTCCTGGAATTATTTGTCCCTGAACAACTTTAAATGATCTCCCCAGACTTTAAACTTTAGACAAGAACTTATTTGTCTTCTCACAGAATGTTCCCTGCTACCAGTAACTTCTTTAATTTCACACTTATAGTCAGGGTGATATACAACTTGGCCTCTCAGCAAGTTCCTACCCTTTCTCAGTCCACTGCATTATTTAACGGGAGAAAGTTTTGGTTCAGTCCAGACAAGCAGTGACCTGTAGCATGAACGTCTGAGGTAGCTGTTTAGCTCACAAAGTTGAGTCTACTGAGAGTACAAATGCTACTTTTGTCTTATGGACATTTTCTTTAGTTATAAAAAGAAACAGCTAGCAATATAAACTAGTATTTACGGTCCATTCTAGATATTTAGTGACAGGGCAATGGTAACTGAGTTAAACAAGGTCTCCCTTGCTACCCTTAGCCGCTTGCATCAAATTCAAAGCACTAATGCTGACCTACAGGGTGATGGATGGATCTGTTCCCATCTAACTTAATACTCTCCTAAAGCCAAATGTCACCCACCGGCCACTTCGCTCCTCCAAGGAACATTATCTAGCATGGCCAACACCTTGCACAGGTCAATCCAGACTCTTCTCATGTGTTGTTCCACGCTGGTGGAATGACCTTCCAAGTAACCAGAGCAACAGATACACTCTCCACGTACAAGAAATTCTTGAAGACCCAGCTCTTCCAAGAATATCTCCTAGCTTAAATTTCTGAATACCAGGAATACAATCTTTTACTCTTACTCTCTTCATACTGCACTTTTATATTGCACTATTGCACTTTCATCTCAAAATACTGCAAATTTCATGTTAGCAATATGCATTCTTAGTTAGTTTTTCATTGAATGGTTTAGATAGAATGTTTATCCTCTTTTGTAAGTCGCTTTGGATAAAAGAGTCTGCTAAATTCATCAATGTAAATGTAAATATAGTGTCTCCATTCTCTACTGGAAGGGTGTTTTTGTTGAGTATCACATATGTGTTAACCAGACTGTCTAGCAGCATGGACTCAGGCGTGCCTAAACTGGATGAGTGTCGACCTTTGCTAGGGATCTTGGGTGCACGTTCATAGTGATTCTAATGACTTAGCTGGGTTAAACCCATGCCTGCCATGGCCCATATGCTGTGTGTGGGAGTCGGATTGGCATGGGTGACTGACCTGGCTGATATCGCTGGTCCAGGCTGCCTTCTCCTGCCGGGATGGGGCCAGCAGGACCACAGTGAAGGCAGGGGCATCTGAGGGCTCCACCACTATCTTGAAGTCCAGATGGCCAAACACCTGGCCCGTGTTCTTGGCTGTGGTTACACAGTGTATGATTTCAGACACTTATGATAGAATCTAACCAAAAACAGCCCGTCTGTTACACAACTACTGGCACATGAAAAAAAAACCCAAACATGCTCAACATAGTTTGCAGGAGACAATGGCTGACAAAAAGGAATTAAAACGCTGTCACTTCAGTATTATAGTGTAGCTGTAGAAAATGCATTAAGTCATGATGTCTTTATGAGATCCTTTTGATTGATTTGATTTGAAGTATTTCGGTTAAAGGCTCCCGGGGAAATATCTGGGTGGTAAACCCACAATGTAGGGTTTATACAGTGCAGCCAATAGGCCCTGGGGCATTCAAAACAAGGAGCTAAAAAGACAAATGAAACATTACCATGCAACAAATCAATATGCAAGCCACTTTAATGTTGATGTTTCCCTGTTGCCATTGGCTTAGGAGAAGTCAATCACATAAATGCTGACAACACGACACCTCTAATAGATGGGACATAAACAAGGGGAGGCACTTCATTTATCTGCTGATGCGGGAGAGGAGGCTTCAGCAGGCTAAGCCGCAGGCCTCACAGGCTGTAAAAGCAGAGAGAGCTAATTGATCTACAATATGAAAGCACCTCAAGCGCCAGATGACATTTAAAAAAGAAAAGCCTGACACCATGGCTCCGGTGTTTTGACCCAGATCTGACAGTTAATTAACCTGCAGGGTGACACAGAGGATTCCCGTGTGTCCGTAATGGCCCGGGTGTGTGTGTGCGTGTGTGTGTAGTTAGCAATAGTGCTGGACCTGACAGGAGAGGGTGAGGTGGTGGTGAGAGAGGTGAGCAGGTGAGCACATGAACAAACACTCACATTCCTCGTCGCTGGCGTCCGGCTCCTCGATGAGAGTGCACTCGATCAAGGACTGCACACCTCCTTGCTGCAAGGGGTCACAGCAGAGGACATGGTGAAAAAATGATCCACTGAATGCACACCCAACAGAGAAAACCCAAGACAGACTGAAATATAATCCAGAAACAGATAATCCACACATAATTTCCATGGAATTAGCTACATGTAGAGAAGTACATGTACTTAGTGAAATGATAACAACACACTTTTACAATAATTAATTAACTAATAGAATTAGACTGACAGGTAAGATTTGATCTCATCAAGCTGCATAAAGCTGCAACTTAACGTCAGTTTCTACTGCACTGGCATGGAACATTTTTGTGGAAAACATGCACATTGTGACTTTTCACTTGGAAAGTAACCAGCTACCTGTATTTTTATAGACTTAAGGGTCCTCTAACCTCTAACAATTCACAAAAATATGTTTATTCAATATGTTTGATGCTTGTCGTCCATTTTTGAGTTGGTTGAGGGGTAGGTTATTTCAACATCAACAGCCAAATGATATAACAGGCCAATTACATACTTGCTATGAGGAAAACTTTCACAAGCCCCACATTGTAATCTGTCACAACAATGAAAAATGTGACCAAACATTATTTGACTTGTCCCTGTAATAGGTCACCCCCTTAATCTGACAAAGATATCAATACTGGCTATGCATTAGGAGAACTCTTGCCAACCCCACAAATAACATGGCAGACTTCCTTCCTAATAGACTCAGTGGGAAATATGAAATCAGAGCATTTGTATTGCATTCAGCCAAACACAATCAGTTGGTGGCCCCCTCCCCAACCCAGAGCAAATCTCACTCTGTATATCCAATAACAATGGTAAATGGAGACTTTTTCTGTAGTGAAATGAGTTCTCTGCTCCTTCTCTCGCTCTCTCTTTCTCTCTCTCTCTCTGCCATAATGATTCATTCTCAGCAGGAGAGGAGTTTTACATTTCCCACAGCTACCAGAATGTCATGGACACATTGGGCAAGAGAAAGCTTCTGACAACATCCAGAGAGAGACAGCAATCTTGCCTCTGTGTGTGTGTGTGTGTGTGTGTGTGTGTGTGTGTGTGTGTGTGTGTGTCTCCAAGACACAGACACCTGTTTTCTGTCACACACACACATCAGCACCAGTTGTGTGCTGTTATAGCCGTCATCAAAGGACTGGTCCAACTCCACAGAGGGTATGTTTATAATTGTTTGCAGTAATGGTATTTCTGTCATTCACAGACAGCCCTGCTAATCTGTCCTCTCCTCCTTCATCTCTGTGCCCTGCTTTCCTCTGCCTCATGGCACACTTCTCTGCCTCATCCATTTCTCTGTCTCTCTCCCTCTCTTTTTACAACTCTTGGTAAACATACATTTTCTCATCCGCCCTTCTTCCCTAAAATAATCTTCTTGAATGTCACAAATTGCCTTTGAAACACCCTTGCAGTGGAGGCCACAATGGTGCCAAGACAGTGAACAGCAGAAGAAGAGGAACAGGGAGGAGGAGAAGAAGAAGAAGAAGAAGAAGAAAAAGAAGAAGAATGCAACTCATCAGATTTTTCTTTCCAGGCATCGAGGAGGCATATAACATGAAAAGGTTACGAGGTCCAAACAGACAGGCCTGCAGGACATTCTGAAACAACAGATGACTGTCACGTGCATATTTTTATCTGCATTGTCAAGCAAGCTGTTTTACTTCCAGCCCATGCTTCATTTCTTCTGTTGAAGGCTATTCTGTTAGAGTATTTATTTTCACTTAATTCCTCTAATTAGAATAAAACTGTCTCTGCTACAATTGACTTGGAGCACATTGCTGGATTGATTTATTTCACTAATGTGAAAGGGAGTGAGCATTTGTGTGTGTGTGTGTGTGTGTGTGTGTGTGTGTGTGTGTGTGTGTGTGTGTGTGCGTGTGGCTGTTGTATGTTTGTGTGACACTCACTTTGAGCAGGTGCAGCTTGCCTCCTGAGCTGCGCGTGCAGATGAGGAAGTGCTTTGTGAACAGGAAACACTGCCTTTCCCCTTCCTTCTTCAGAGACAGCGAGCCCAGACGCACCTTACTGAGCTTCCCTCTCTCCACAGAGGGCAGCTGGATCAAAGAGCCTGAGACAGAGAGAGAGAGAGAGAGAGAGAGATAAAAGAGACAAAAAAGAAAAAAATGAACAGAGAGACATAGAAAGAAGAGACAGAAAAAGAAAGAGGGAGAAACATAGAGAGAGAGAGAGAGGGGAGAAAGAGAGAGATGAGTGCTACAGCAGAGAATAGGGCCAGGAAGATAGAGTGAGACAGAGTGCAGGACAGATGAAGAGATAAAGAGAGGAATGGACGGAATGAACAGGAGAAAGCTTTGAAATGATGGACAGTTTTATTAGAAGACTATCTGTGCAGTTTACCTCTGATACACAGACAGCACAAGAACAAATATCAACATGGACAATATTCTTTGCAGAATGTTGACAAACTGGTGACTACAGCATGAAGTCGATCTGTCGAAGTCGAAGTCGTGTAAATGACAGACACACAATGACCCACTCCCAATAATCCGAAATCAAAGTCAACCTCTTCAAGGAGTCTCCTCAAGGAGTCACTCTATTTTGAAGGAACTACACTGTCTCATCTCACTGCTATAGCCCCTTCATATATCTATGTTTTTCTTCTTTTTTTAAATCAAACACTTCCTTCACAGTGTTCTCATACATTTTAGATGCCCCAGAAGAATCCAACTTCAAATGGTAGAGGCCTGCGGAGAGACATTCCTGTCTGTTTCCAAAACAATGCATAATTCAGGACCCCACTGGATTCATATCCAAGCCAATGTTGTCTTTATTATTGTGTGTGGATTTTTCCCTCGCCTAAGGCAAAGGATTGGTTTGAATGAGTACTCATGTGTACACCACAAAACTGCAGGTGTTGGAGAGAGGCATGGGAGGCTCACCCTGTCTCACAAAAGTCTGGCTGGTGTCCAGAAGGATGTCGCAACCCTCCACAATCATCCGCTCGATGGCCAAGTTCTTGCGAATGTTTTCGGTGTCACTCACCTCGTCGTGCATAACCCTATGGACAGGCACGGATTGTGACTCCACAACACACTGTACAAGCAACAAGTGTGCGATATTTTATTTAATTTTCCATTTGTGTTAATTGCACACACACATACACACACACACACACACACACAAAGCCTCTATTGTGACATGACCACATGCAAGCAATCTGTATAATAAGCACAAACATGTGGAGCAGTTATGCTGCGACAGACGGTCCATCTTCTAAAAATAGCCCCAATTAATCTCACTCTTCTAAACTTGTCACTGCCAACCACCGTAATTAAGACAACAGCAGGACTGCTGCTGAAGGCCCTATATCAAGGTCCTGACTAGAAGGTTCAAGTCTTGTTGGTACAGTTACAGTTACAGAACTGAATGAAAACTAAAGCAGAGGGGGTTTTGGGGGGTTGCCCCCCAATATTATATATATATATATATACATTATTTGCCCCCCAGTATTATATATTAGTCGATCGTTTGCGAGATATCGGCGTAATTTCTGGCCATACGAGCATGCCCTTTAGACCCAACCCTATATCAAACAGAGCCTGAGCCTGAATCCTGCCTCACTCACTCAGTGTTACTACTCAGTGCTAGTGCTGTGTGCTAGCTTTGGCACAGGGCAAACTCACCTGGAGAGCTCCTCCAGCTTGGACTTGGCAAACTCCAGACTCTTGCGCTCCACATGCTCATGAGGGGTGTGAGCCAGGAGCTCATGAAGAGTGATGATGTAGCGGGGGATCTGTTGGACAGGCAAAGGTGAACAGCAAACAAACACAGCAAACAAAAGTTCACAAATCGGCATGAAGAATGAGTTACATAAATATGTTATGTTAATGTTTATGTTTACTTTGCAGACGCTTTCATCCAAAGCGACATACAATACAAGAATACAACATTCAAGAAATAAGAGAGAATACAAGAGACCAGAATACTAGATTCAAAACAAAATGTGCTTTTATTTTTCCTCTCTGCTAATACCGTAGATTTGTCACAGCGGTGTGTTTTGGTTGGAGAAACTAGATGTGTGGAGTGCACTGAAGGAGCAGATAAACTTCCTTCATTAACATATGAGCTCTTCTGAAAGGAAGGCAGTGTTTTTGAGACATTCCAGGGCACAAATTATAATACTTAATGAGCAAAGAGTTTTCCTCTGCACAAAAGTGTCTCCTTTGTTAGTAAGTACTTCTGAGTATTTTAGACTATTTTCAAAGGATGCTGAAAAGTGGTAGGAGGCAAGTTGGAGAGAGAGAGCGGGGTCAGGAAGTGATCATGGGTTGGATTTAAACCCCGCAAGTGTCTTTTGCAGTAAGTGGAGCCCCACCTGGAACATGGGATAGGTAAGAAAGGTCTCCAGCATCCTCCCCTCGCAGGCCGCATTGGACTCGTACTGCTTCAACAGCTTGTCAAAGTCCCGGTTCTGCTTGCAGTTGGCCAGCACTTGCAGACTGTACTGGTGGTTCCTCACAAACTCCTGGTAGATGTTCAGCATGGGCAGCAGAATATCGAACAGATCCGCTGCAGGGTGGTAGGATTGGAGAGGTTGGTGGGATGGGGTGGGGATGGGTGGTGATGAGAAGGCAAAAGGAAACAAGGTAAGTGGAAATGGAGGTGGTGAAAGAGGAAAACAGCAGGCGCTTGTTATAGGGTAACAGGGTGCCCTTGTAACAAGAACACTTTGAGGGTCTTACAGGGAGCATTTTTTTTGTCTACTTGAACAAACAGGCTGTTTTGGAGACAGTCTTTGGTGTGGAGGCAGAATAACACCTTATCTCCACTCCTGTTGAACAGCCACCTGCTTCCCTGCGGGCAGAATTACGGCCGGGGCTGCCGAGCTGTCGTTGGGGCTATTGTTCCGTGCCGCTAGTGCGGTAGAGTCATCTGTATGACTTTCTGTTGGCGTGATTAAGGGGGTGGACAGCGGAACGTCAGTGCTATTGTTTGACCGAGATGGCCGTGCGTCAGTAGCGAGCACTTGTCCTTGATGCTGGAGTGACCCTGAGACATGAGGAGTTTAGTCTGACGACAGTGAGAGAGCAAAAGAACGTTGCTCTGCATAAATTAAACATTTCTTCAAGTCTACGCCTGATGCTTACCAAGAACCAGAGTGGGCCAGTTTGCAATCCTTGCCTTCAGGCCTTGGTGGAATATTTCATGTAGGAACATGATTGTTTCACTGAAGACAAACAAGCACGGATAGATTTAATATTAGCATATGCACAGACAGATGTAATAACAGCATATGCTACAGAGCAACATTGCTACTGCACATTACATTTTGCAATCTAATGATTTCTTGACACATATGTGTTTGTGTGAATATGTGTATGTGTGTGTGAGTAAAGGATACCTGTTGAGAAAGATGCTGCTGACGTCGTCGTGGCTGATGGGTGGCTTCTTGGAGCTGGCAGCCATCCGCAGTGGCCGCAGGAAGCAATTGACCAGGATGGAGAGCTGATGCACGTACTCGGTCTCGGCCTCCACCATGTTGAAGACGATCTGGTTCCGTTTGCGCATGCTCTCGGCGTGTGGCGAGCAGATGTAGTCCTGCACAATGATCTTCCACTTGCGCCGGCAAAGCCAACCCCGCATGAAGCTCTGAACCTATACACACGCATGCACACACACACACACATGTGGGCACACACACACACACACACACATTTATAAAAGGCAAACTCATATTTACGCACAACTTTAAACATCCCCATATTCATACCACAACCATTCAACAACCAACATTAACATTAATCCAAAGCATATGCAAGACAGCTGATTCAGGGGAGAAAACAGGCTAACCACTGAAGTGCAAACAAATTTATGACTTGGCATAAAGCTGGGAATGTAAACATTTATGGTGTGCCATAAAATGTAAACACCTTAAGACACATACCATACAGCCACATACCTTTTTGATTTTTTTTATGTCTGGGTCCTCCTCCTCTTGGTTAACTTGGTACGGACGCATTCTCTCCTTGGTTTTATTCAGAGCAATAATCTTCAAATGATAACCACAACACACACACACACACACACACACACACACACACAAAATCACAGTCATTGATTTTTTCTGAGATACTGGCAGTCTATAATTTGTACCTTGAGGAAGATGGCAAGATATTGTCAGATAATTTGTAAGGTTTCCAACCTTCTAACAGAAACTCAATGTAGTCCACAAAATCCACAGCTGTGGTTATTGACTGTTTTTCGAAAAGAGAAAGGCAGGCTCAACAACACAGCACAGATTTCTCTGTATGTGTTGGCAGTGATGTGTTCAACGGGTTCAGCTTTATATTACATAATAAATCTCTCCTACCATCTAGTCCCTACAGGAGCCAAGCCGAGTTGCACTCAAACATACATACTGTATTTGGACTCAATTCCTCCCATAAATATCCAATACCAACAACTGTACAACAGTACAAAAGTGTTGACATATACCAGGTTCTCCAACAGGTAGCTTGAGAGCTACCAGTAGCTTGCTACCTGCTTAAGAGTAGCTCTCCAAAGGGTCAAAGGAAATATATATATAACATACAACATAGTCACAAAAGGTATTAAACCTGTCAAAATTTCTATGAAATCAAATTCAGACATCCTACCCTGTGTGGTACAAAATGATCCTAGTTTTACTCCTCTGATGACAACTGATGTCAGTAGAACACTAATAAAAAATAAAGGTGTCACATATTTAGACACTTGAAATGACACTTCAAATGAGTGTTTGCACTGCACTGTAAGAGTGAAGGTGGTAAAGGATGTTAATATTTATCTCCAGGCCTATCAGTGAGACTCATGTAAGATAGAGACTCTCAGACACATTGATTTTGTCAAAGTAGCTTTCGGAGTAAATAAGGTTGGAGACCCTGGGACTACACCATGTAGTAGCCATATTACTGCATTGATTCACCTGCTGAATTAGGGTGAGTCAAATATTTTTTCAATTTTGTTTGCAGAATGCAAATCTTTTAAGCTACGCCCAGCCTAGTGGTACTGCAGTGTGACAGTGACCATCAGGGACCTGACGCTGATCCCACAAGCCAGAAGGCAGGACCCTGGCCCAGGACTGGTTGTGTGTTGGCCAGGCCACGAGGTGGGGGTGGGGAGATCTGGCTGTTTCCAGGTTAGATAAGCATCCCTCTTCCTCCCGGGAGACAATCTCCTCTGTTCATTCCACAACTACCATCAGACATCCTCTAGCAGGAATTAACAGCGTAAGCAAATTGTGGCTTACGTGTTCCGCAGGGGAAGAGGGTCAGCTGTGTGCACCTTGGCTGGGACTCAAAGGGCTTTTTGTGTCAGCCAACACCACTGAGACTATCTGGCAAGGAGATTAGTTGATGATTGTATGCTGACAATTGCATGTAGTGCACTGCTAGCTAAATCATTCCTGTATACTTTCAGAAACTCTTGATCAGATTTGCTACTGTATCTTATCAGCAAATAGCTGATATATCAAATATAGCTGACATTTCTAATGTGACCCACATCTATAGATTTAATTAAACGTATGAGCCTTAATTAGTTGAAACTTCATATGCAATATGCACCATGTCAGTGACAGTACATTGGTTCAACAGAATAGGATAATTCATTTTAATTTCAAGTGAGTACAGTTGTTCATTATTCTTTTGACAGACAAGTTGTGTACAGGGAAGGCTTTGACTTCATTATCAGAATGGAACCACAATATACATATTTGTGCATAGAAACAATTTCTTCGTTTTACATTTGGATATGTTCTGGCGAAATGAGTAGCTTTCCGGCTACTGCATTCTTTCCCTTGGTTTCTGGGTGTATTTGAGGTAACAGCAGATGAGTAGAAGGAGAACCTCTACCTTCAAATTCATCCAACTGACACATTTTCCCATTAAGTGTTATTGATTTCATTCAAAACTAAGGACACACAGCTTGCTGATCATGCAGTGCCAATAATGGAAGTCAGTGTTTTCCCCCCTGAGGCACTGACACTGATTGGCAGTCAATCAATGACATATATATTAAAACTGTGGGGATCCCTCCACATGAAACACTTATTTAATAATCATCATAACACTAAGTCAACATCTCTATCAAACATGTCAGTGTTTTCAATGAAAGGAAACACTGTATATGTAATATAAATATATTAGTATTGTACTATTCAATAATGTCAATTCTTTATATGTTGTTTAATGATTTTACAAAGATAAACTAAAGCAAAATTTTATGCAATGTCCTTACTGGGACATATGTGCTAGAGAGTCTAACAGCCATGTAATACTCTGTAAGACAGTGCTGTCACTATGGTTGTGGATGTGCTCTGACTGCCAGATCGATAAGCCTGCCGCTTTGACACTGTGGTCAAATGTACAGGCATGGTGGGTTTGCTACCCTGTTAGCCCCGTGTTTGAGGATGGGTTGGAGTGTCCTTGCTCTCTCTCTTCACTACTCTGTACTACTTGGTGGCCCAGAGTAAAGTGTCAGAGGTCAAGTAGGCCTACCTCAGCCTTTAACCTCTCAATCTCTGTGTCTTGGTCCTCCAGCTGCGTCCTCAGCTGATTGGCTGCCACTTTCTCCGTCTCCACGATCTGCACCAGGTGGATGTACTTCTGCCTGAGCACCTCACGCTCAATGATGATGTCAGAGTAGCTGCCATGGAGACAAACCAGCATATGTGAGAGAAGGGATGTTGAACACTTTGAAATAATATACAGATCTAAGGCTGTGCTTGAAATCCTCAAATAGGTCTGAACCTCTGAAAATAATGTTGTTATTCCACAGCTACAAAAGCACTCTGTCTGTGTATATATTTTGGACACATCAACCAGGAAGGTGCAACTCTACCCAAAAAATCCCTGTATATTTACACACATGTGGAAAAGCTTGCGTGACCAAAGCAATGCTGTAAAAAGGAGCTGGAATTTACAACAGTGGGAGCTGAGTGTTTTTGCTCGGATTATTATTGTAATAGCCTACAATCACTGTGCAGTTGTTCAAAGTACACAGGGTCCCCCACTGCTTTTAAGAACTACATCTGGACAGAAGAAGCACGCAAATCCATACTTATTTTGGGGGATGTTTCAGCAGGAGAAGACAAACATAAACAGTGAAGATGTGCAAAACGCAACCTCACTATTAAAGGCTATTCCAGTGAGAGCAGACCTTAAGCTAAAAAAAAATGTTTCAAACACAAGTGATAACAAACGACAGTGCTATATCTGTCTGTGGGTGTGTGTGTTTGTCTGTCTATCTGTCGGTCTATCTTTCTCTCCCTGGAACTTTAATGCAATGATACATGCTGCCTATAGTTTTTCTTCTAGGCCACAGTGTTAGTTTAGATGAAATTATGACGGCTTCCAAAACAAAAGCTACTTCCATAAACGTCCGAAATGACAACATTGTCACCAGGATGTGTGTGGGGATGGTGATGGTGAAATCCTTCAGGTACTTGACGATAAAAAATGGAGTGCTTATTCTCAGCCTTGGTCTCCTCTGTGCACGAGAGGAAACTGGGGCTGTCACATCTAATGTAGGGTTATCAGGCCGCTTGCTTGTTTGAGATGACATGAATCTAAGTGCAAAGTGCTGGGGTGTGTGTGTGTGTGTGTGCATGGCTTCACCCGTGTTCCCTACATTGATTTGCCTTGCGACGCTGCCTTCCTCCCACAGCTGAACTGAAGCTATGGCAAAGAAGGCACTTTATCATCTTTTAAGCAGGACGCCGGTATGTAAAGAGAACAGTTGGTAGCAGATTTACATATGGCTGCATTTGAAAAGGCCTGTTGTGTAAGTGGGGTTGAATGGGAGTGATGAGGTCTGTTAGCTGATGCCTCAGGGATTACCACACACACACACACACACATACAAACACAGAGAGACAGAGAGAGAGAGAGAGAGAGACAAGTGTACAGAGGGTCACTAAGTTGAGCCGTAGTATGAAAGAGTGAGAGTGAAAGAGAAGCCACACAGAGACAACGTTTATAAATGCATTCTAAAGATACACTCACTTTCTCTATTTCTCTCCCTCTCTCTCTCTCACACACACACATACACACACGCACACACACACACACGCAGAGACAAGTGTACAAAGGGCCACTAAGTTGAGCCGAAGTATGAAAGAGTGAGAGTAAAAGTGAGGCCACACAGAGACAATGTTTATAAATGCATTCTGAAGACACACTCACTTTCTCTCACTCTCTCCCTCTCTCATACACACACACACACACACACACACACACAGTTTGTACCTGGCCCGCTGGATGGCCTCCACCCACTCGTCACACTCCACCTCCTCATCAGTGCGCAGCTCCAGGGGCTTCTGACCATCATGACCGAAGACGATGAGGAAGTAGTGCTACATAGGATCAGAGAACACACATACACACACACACACACACACACACACACATACACACACAGACACGGCTTAATATACCTGGACTTGCTTGTTACAACTCAACACATCTCTGTGTATGTGCGTGTGTGAGTGTGTTTACACCCTCAGATTCTTCTTATGCATCAACAACTTTCAATAAGCTTGTGTGTGTGTGTATATGTGTCTGAAGCCTCTGATTCTACTTACACTTATTTGGAATGCATGTTCAACTCTAAGCAACTTTGTGTGTGTATGTGTGTGTGTGTGTGTGTGTGTGTGTGTGTGTTTGAAGTTCCTGATTCTATTTATTCTTATTTGGTGTGCAATAATAAAATTTTTTGGGGAAGCTCACATGTTCCCAAGCTTTGCAGACACAACTTTAATTGCGTATGGATCTTGTCCAGAGCTCTTAAAGAAAATGCTAAATATTTACAAGCATAGGTATAATCTAAATACTGTTTAGACACAGCATGGAGTCAACAGGAGGCATTGACAACATAACTAAGGTAGCAACAGCAAATTGCATCCAAGCCTTTAGAGGGAAACATAAAACAGACTGACAGTCCCTCTCTGCCATGCACTCTGACTGCTCATCACATCAAAGCACTGGCACAGGCAAATGGCGTGGCTGACAGGCATCAAAAGGATGTGATCTGGATCACAGCGCTGGAGCCCAACTCACTCCTCTGGCTTCAGAGCACATCACTCAGCTGGCTCTGGGACCATGCGCTGGTGCAGCTCAAGGGGCAGGTGTAGGTGCAGGAGCTGATGGTTCATTTGAAGGCTGATGGTTCATATGAAGAGCCATTCACACCAGCATTTGAGAACATGGAAAGCTGAGGACTGTTGAAAATGGACAGACTACCAAGCTTGTGAAAAACATGTTTATTGAGTTTACACTCCACTCCAAGAGTGTGTGCCTGTGTGTGTGTGTGTGTGTGTGTGTGTGTGTGTGTTAATGTCTCTCTTTATACAAAACACAGACATTCGCTAAATTGCTAAATGCTGCACGATTTCCTGATCTCTTCAGCAAGCTTTATTACAATATAAGGATATGCTAACCCAAACTGCCTGTTTCTGTCAGCAGCCTGTAAATAGGCTGCACTGAAACACTGCTACAAATGCACACATTGACTGAGGAGACTCTACCTGCTGGAGGCAATCTGAAAGTAAATGAAATCTGTCAAGTGCCATGCAGCAGGTGCACGAGGACCTGGGGGGGCCTGTGCTCAAACAAGAGGCCTTTCAGAGTAAGAGCTGTCAGAGGCCTGTGTGCCACACTCATATTGAAGCCATATTAAACACTGATGGCAGAGAAATGGCCCATTTCTGTCCAGTGCATTTGTTTTGTCAAAAGATCAGATGACAGAAGATGAATTGTTCAGTTGAATACTGTCAGCAGTTTCACACAACTTTGTAGTGACAATGCAATACAATTACAATGGTCTATACAGCATCCCACTTGAAGAGATATTTCAAGGCTATAAAGATCATTTATGTTTATTAGGCGATCCATTCGCGGTCACATACCCAAAAGTTTGGTCACAAGCAGGCAGGCCATTATAGCAACCTGTTCTGCATACATATCACAGAAACAGCAACAGATGCTGGGCCATTTCTGTAGACGATCCCAAGAAAAAAACAGAGCACTCAGAGTATTCTTTAGGACCTTTCATCAGGTGCAAACAACAAATGTTTTGACGCCCAGCATCATCTCTCCCTGCTGCCGATTCTGTGCAACTGCAACTGAGTGAGTCACATTGAGATCATAATTTAAACAACTGGCCTACTTAATACAAATAAGCAGTAATTAGGAGGTTATACTTGAGAAATTAGCTAAAGGTCTACTATGGGGAGAATAAGGTCATGCAAAATACAGTATCAATAAGTGATTTGTAATATCTAACAAATGGCTAATATAGTGTTACCCATGTTACCTTGGTAATAAGATCTGTCAGCAGTGTGAGACCTGGTACAGTGACTCTAATCAGATGGGTCATCACCAAATGGTGGCCGTGCTACTCCACCAGTGACCCCACTGGGAAAGCATATGTGCAGGGTACGTACCAGTACATTGATCCAAAGATTTATCCACATGGAACTCTCATGGGACATCCCATTTCAAATCAGATAATGTATTTGCCGCATTTCAGATTTTGCTCAAATCTTGTCCATATCATGAATGGGTTCCACAAATAAGACCTGTAAAATATTTTTGTGCAAATTCTATGTTGTGATAATGTCTGATAATACTTCTAGACATCTATACAGCTTTGTTTGGCCATTAATATCTTGAAAAGTATCACTCCTGCAAGTTTTGTAGGGTGGCAAGACAAATACATTCTCATTATGACTAAACAACACAGCAGAAGTAAATGGTGACTTCTGCAAGAGCATGCCACAAACAAGCTTAAGAGATGCACCCCTGTACTTCAGTGAGGTCCATATCATTTGCAGCAAGGGCTGGTGGGCCTGCCATGTGGTGTACAAATGGTGTGGCACAAACACCTGTATTGAGAGCATAGGGGGATGGCAATGAGTAGGACTGCAGGTAAGAAGCCTGCCATGGAGCAGACTTAAAATGAAAGCAGTTGGAAAGTAATTTTAGTGGCTTAAAAAAAAAATATATACATTTTATCTTACATTTCTGGTATGGCCACTGTTCATCACATCATCTACATCATCATGATAAGACATTGTACAGAAAGCAGTTGGGCCTACATTCAGTGGAGTTGCTTTAGCCAAACGGTGAACGCAGCACAAACTACATAAATTGCACAAACTTCACAAAAATTGCACAAAAAGTAGAAACATTATCTTATCACAAAGTATTGAGGAAGACACCATCAAACCCAAAGAACTAAAACGTAATCGCTTATATTATAATGTACTTGCGATAACTAGCTATAACGCTCTAATTTAACCTCTTGATAGACTTTGTTATTACAAGGCATCATTCATTCATTTGAATGTTTGACAAATAAAATCTGTATTTGAATCAAACTAACTGAACTGAATCAAGCCTATAACATCTCCTGGGATCTGTATGGATGTTGGTTTGAGAATAGGCAGGTTATATTAACATTGCCAAAAGATCTCTGCCATGGTGTAACTGAGTTACAAAAATTTAAGCACAACACACCCTGACAGTTAATGGGCCCATCATGTCATGCCTGATTTTTTCAAACATGAGTTTGCAGGGCTTGTACGCTATTTGGTGCGATGCATATGCACCTCAGCACATTTAGACAAATTACATGGATTAGCCACTTGTCCTGTTCGCACCACCGACATGAGGGACTGGTCTTATGTAACCAACAGCCAACTCTATTTACAGCTCGTTGGAAATGGCACTCTGGTCTTTCTTGGTGCGCTCCTTGCTTTTGCCTCATGTAAACAATGAGATGAAAGCTGCTTTGGGTGGGAAAAGGGCTGATTGCACTGGCCCAGCACTTTCAAATGCTTCCACTTCACCAAAAAAAAAAACCTTGTGTGGCTTTACAAAGAACAGCAGAGTTGTTATTTAGGGGAAGATTACTGACTTTCCATGGTCAGCTTGATTAAAAATCATTGACAGAGAAATAACACAGTCAGATATTATATAGCTTATTTCCTTACTTCACGAACACAAGACAAAATTCTGTATTTTTGTAAGTATAATGCACCGCAGTGTTTGAATTTGACTTTTTTTTTTAGTTTATCTGGAGAATTGCAAAACAAAAAAACACACCCGGACACTAATAAATACATAAATACTGCTTTAAATAGACATAAACTATGTGGGAAGAGAAACTGGTTCAGTGGGTACTTTGACGAATGCGTCATATGCAAATCAACAAGCATGAATTTCAAATCACATTTAGAAAGCAAATACAGAGCCATGGATCTGTGCTCTTATAACGAGACTCCAATGACTCATGACAGTTTAACAGCCAGCCTTGAGTTATTTCCTTGGCCTGAATCATTTACCTAGCACTGGGGAAGACAGAGGCTTCTCTAGCCATGCTCTCCATGTGCATGTGCGCCCAAACTCAAGCGCTTTGAGCTCACAGTTTTGAGAGAATACTACACATTCCACAATAGATGTGCAGCGGGCATTCTCTGATTCTGTGACAGAAACATGCAGAGACCCCAGTAGATGAATACTATAGCACTTCTGGGTACAAAATGTCTGTTGTTGAGAACCAGAGTGCTTCCTGGAAGAGCTCCAAGGGAAATCTCCTCATATTTAATCTCATCTGTGATAAAGGCACATTGAGGGGATGTGTCGGTGTCTGCAAACATAATCCTACATAAAACCTGTTTCTGAAGACACTGTCAGCCCTGGCTGAGGCCTGCCCCTGCTCAGAGGACTCTAGCGTCAGTGCCTCAGATCACAACAGGCTAAGCAGACAGGACTCTGGCCCCCCTGTGCTCACCATGTGGGGGTTAAAACACCCCAGGAGAGTCAGATTGTGGTTCCTATCTGGGGTGGCCTATTCTAAAAGGGCACAGACTGATCTGATTGCTGCTGATTGGAGTGAATGGGAGGGATGCAGCAGCTGAATGAAATATACCGAAATGCATTTATTTAGTTTATCATTCATTATGCATATAATGTATTTATTTGAACTGCTTCATGTCATTCAAAAAAATCCTGTCCATACAGTTGCACAACTCACGCAAAACTCACGCAAAACTTCTGCATCACCTGGACTATTTTAGCGTTTGTTTGTGTACATCATCATAGTTGTATATGTGTTTTGCTCACACCGTATACACGCCCTTGGTTTGTAAACTGGACAAAAATGTGTTCATTAAAACTACTAAAAAGCTTGAGTACTCCTGAGCCTTAACACTCCTCTAGCGCTTGTGATGATGTGGATACACTGACGACTGTTGATCACTTTCTTCAAAGATCATTGAATATGTGAGAGTGCCTCTTTACGTCGCAATGTAACCTTTTCTATGGTCTTTTTTTATCAGCGTATGAGCGCTGAATAAAGGGGGATTTTCCCCCTACCCCTTGTGAGAATAGAACACAGAACTAGACAAACGTTTGTGCCTCTCGCTCCGTTTTTACCCTCTCTGCTTTCTCCTTTTCTTTGCTCCCCCTCTAACCGCTTATCAGTGTCTATTTTTTGTCAGTTTCCATCATTATTTGCCTCCCAACACTATTTTACACACATAAACCACCAGTGAGATTATTCAAATATGTCCTGGGGCACAGAATTACCAGAAGAGTTTCTATTCATAGGTTAGGTTTCTCTCTCTCTCTCTCTCTCTCTCTCTCTCTCACACACACACACATACACACACACATACACACACACAAGCACACACTCAGTCAACATCAAGCTCTCTTTGGTGTACCAGACTCCATGGCAGGGTGATGAGCTACGCCACGGTAGAAGCCGACTGCCCCAGGGCAAGGCACTCTGCATTGGCACAAGGCACAGGGCTTGGGCACTAGCAATGAATGTGCCCTCATGCACCACCAGCTCACATTCATCAGCCTGACCGTGCCTCACACACCGCTATCAGGTTGCTAACTTCCCCTGGATGGCTGTGCATCTCCAGATACATTACAGTTTTTTACCATTACAGTTACAGTTCATAAAAGCTACAGTAATCAGACCTGTCAGAAAGCCAAGTCAACAGAATGGCTTAGCGTGGGGATGGGATGGAGATATTTCTTGCATAACAATCTCTCACAAGTGTGTTGCCTGAGTATTTTTATACCATGTCACTTCACCTAACAAATCATGTCGCCATGGCAACAGATTCTTCCCAGCTTTGGCCAAGCAGCGCTGTCATACTCTTCTATTTTTTTTTTAAATTTGTTTATCCTCTAATTACTTTTTTTCATCCAGGTTTAAAGACGACCAAGTGGAGCAATTTTGCAAAGCAAAATATGGAATGTGAATGAGCAGAGATTGTGGAAAATTATTTTGACAGTAGTGCATGGCAGAGAAACAGTCACGGGACTACTCTGGCATCCAACACGATATTAACATATCAATAGAACAAGACTTTCTTCATGGTGGTAGAGAGATCCATGCAGATCAGTGATGCAGCTGTTATCTGTGTGAATGTTAGAAGCCCTAAAGAGGTTTCTGTGAAATATCGAGTGCTTTAATTACCAAGAGTATAAAGAGCAATTACACAGAGATGTGTTGTCATGAAGCAGGGAACAGTGAAGAGAGAAATCCATGTGTACTACATCTGTGTTACATCCATGTAATAAAGCACATGCAGATGGTGTAAAAGCTTTAATTAGAAGTTCAAGTCTTTTGAGAGGACATCTCGCTCTTGCCCAGCTGCCTACACACTGCTACAGACACACACGTGCGTGAGCATGTACTCTATGTGTGAACAAATCTAGTAGGCTATACTGAGCTGTAAAACAAACCGACATAGCATCTCACAATGGATGGTTTGCTTCAATGTGTTCTCTCTAGATGCTGGACAGGCAGAGATAGGCAAGCCATTAAATGGAAACAATGTGAGCGTATATCAGAGAGTGCACTATAAGCGTCTGGGGAAAGAGACTGAATGAGAACCATGGTGTTTTTCCATCCAGACAGCAGCCATTAACGGTTCATATGAGTCAGTGGTGGGCCGGTGGCACTCGTCACACACACACTTCAGTCCCTTTCTCAGCCTCTCGCTCATAGTGTGTACTACGTTAGGCATATCAACATAACACACATGCACACTGCTTGCAGAGTGTCCTATGTTTAGTATAGTAACAAGTATGTGTAGTGTAGTGTATGTGTAGTCATACACTTGGCTTGAACTGCAAGTTATTTTAGAACAGTTGATAGTATTGGTAAGAGAACGCATTAATATTTTACCTGTAGTGTGTGCACAATGTTTAATCTGGTGGAGTCCACGGATTGTATACTATACATAACTAGTGTTTATTATTGTGAATAGTAAATAGGCCTTATTTTTTAAGAGCCCTGTCAAGTCACTCAAAGCGGGAACGGCATTCACAACTTACTTTTACTTAGACTGGCAAAGATGAGAGTTAACAAAGACAAACAGTCACCTGTCAACTGCCAAACCAGAAGCCTTAAAGGGGCTTTGTGTATATATTGGGGTGTCAGAATGAGAGACTACAACGTGACACTGAATACTGTGAGTTGTTTCTCTCCTAACATGGAATCTGCGAATCTGTTTCGCCGTGTCGCCACACCATAACAGCAGATGGTGACGCATTTGGTCTTCCTGTGCCTTTCCTCTCAGCATCGAGCAATACTCAGACAAATTACATCACTGCAGCTCACTGGCAAAAGACAAACTGCTTCGGCTTAAAAAAGGCAAACTTGCCTCCCAACTTCAAGCATCTCAATACAAATCCTGACTGCTTTCCCAACCCATAAGCATCTGATGCCAGGTGTGTGACCGTGAAAGGAAAGCTTTCTTAGACCCCTTTTGCATGAGTTAACACGGAGCACTAATGACACGGCAACTGATCAGAGAGATAAATTGAGAGACGTCTCAGAAGAATTGCCCAGTGACTGGTCAAGCCTCAGAAGCACTTGATGGATCCTGGCAATCATTTATGCAGACGGTGACTTCGGAGCCTGTCCTTGCTGAACGTGTGCAGGCAAGCTAATCTCTCTGTGCTGTAATGCCTGCAACGCGACTCTCTGGCAGGTCACACTGACACGGATCGATTCAGGCAGCCCACTAAGTGCCCTTACACACACACACATACACACACACACACACACAGTTGGACTGACGATAACTCCTTCCAGATGGGAACTAAGGAGATTCCCAAGTTCTGGAGGTTCACAGAATAAACTGTATATGTAGAGGTAACATATATTCTTGATGACTGAGGCTCGTTCAGTTTTTGGATGCACTCAATAAGAGCTCTCAAATCAATATTTGGAGTGGAGGGCAAGAAGAGAGTACTGTCATAATGGGCTGAATCGAGACATCTTAAAGAGACACAACTTACGAAAGATTTTTGCATTTAAAATTAATGGCAAACTCACTGTGCTCAATTTTAACTTATTTCAGTACAACTGGATTATCTTATAATTCCTGCTGATGACTGATTGTCAAAACTGGGAGATGAATAACCTTTAGCACTTTCATACGCATGTAGCAATGAAAATACAATAACTTAGTAACAAAATAACTACAAACTGGATCAGTCTCACCATTTCCAACTTCCAACATTAATTAGCACCACAGAAAGCATCTTAGAATGATTCTCTTTTGATTAAAAAAAAACAAACAAAAAAACATCTAAAAGCCATTAGGTAGGAAACATCTTCAGACCATGTTTTGCTTCCCACAAACCTGCTACACCTGCAGGGCAGCAGAGAGAGCCTTCGCCAGCTGTGCTGGCCCACAGGCCAGTGGCAAAACAACACAAACAACATCACTACCATTATGGGCAGACAGAAATGCATTAAGCGAGGCCAGCAATGATAAGACTGAAAACACTGTAATAATGGCAGCTACCCTACAAACAAGCAAGCGGCAGTCTGTGTATGTGTGTGTGTCTGTCTGTGTGTGCATCTTTTCTGTTTGCAAAGGCTCTAAAGAACAATTTCAGCATCTCTGTTTTATCACTTGCAAGCGTAATATAATATCTCTATTGTTCTTTATTAGATTTAACAGCCTGCATGGCTGAGCATGAATATGCATTTATGGCCTGCTCTAGTTCACAACCCTTTTGCCCGTCTGGAACAAAAAGGAAGGAGATGAAACCAGATCAATCACTAGCTGGGTTTCCATCCAGCTTGTTAACGAGCATGTAAGTTATGTGAATAACAAATCCTTGGTTGGAAACATCTGAAATTTCGCATCATTCCCCCATTCTCCATCATTACAATGGGAGTGTAAATTCAATTTGATTGAGGTTAACCCTTGGTGTGAATAAGGCATAATGTAATTAAACTCAATGGATTATATGGTTATATTATATGGTTTATATTGCGTATATTCACATTTACTGCATTTCTATCCATAGGCGTTATCCTGGCAGCATTGGGTTTTGATCCAACAGCTGGTCAGAACACATCACCTGATTAACCCAATGTTCATTCTTCATTCGCATTACACAGCTGGTGGAAACACAGGTGAATGCACATATTCTTGAGCTGATTTTTTCTTAATGCGACTATGAGATGTGAATGAGTTGGATGGAAACCCAGCTACTGTTAAGATGGATTGATAGATAGATAGATAAATAGATAGATAGCTAATCTATCCTGTGGTCAAATTTTTGGGACAGCTTGGAGGGTTGTTGTACTGTGTGTGTGTTTCAACAGAGGCTGAAGGAACACAAGGCCTAAAAGAGTTCCAGCCCCAGAGAGCACTGTAGAACTGTGTGCATTTATAGGCCCACTGTTTGCCAGTGCTGCTGATTACATCTGTGAGGAGGAAACAAAATGAAACGAAACAAAACAGAAGGCAGCTGCGTCTCCATGTCTGTTTTTAAGAGCCTGGGATTTTCTGCCACTCACGCTCAAACAAAATTAATATTGCCAGTATAATTTTAATAAGCTCTTGGAAGAGGTATATGCACAAGCAAAGACAACAACATTCTCATTTTTTTTTCCATTGCAGGGTCCTGGGAAGAACGTCAATCTGATCCACTGGAACTGGGAAAGACCCAAAATATGTCTGACTCCATATAGACGCACAATGCCACAGTCATTCCCTGAGTATATCATATGTTTTTTTCTCCAAAAAGGAAAAAAAATTCCCATCTTTATTTTTGTTCTAAGCCAAAAGCAAATCCCATTTTTTTCAAACATGTATGGCAGCATGCTCTGTTTGGATGGACTCCTGCATAAGAGGATGAGGACTCAGGGTGAGTCCCTCTGGCTTTGCTGTGTCCTGGTTTTACAGGTTTTTCATCAAAGTCACCAAAAACACAAATTTGAAAAATAGCTTGTGATAAACTCATGTCACAAGTCAGAGAGACAGACAGACAGACAGAAAGAATGACAGAGAGACAGAGAGAGACAGTGGTAGTGAGTGAATGATAGAGTGAGTGTATTGTGCTGTTGCAGACACTGTTGTATGAATGACCTGTCCAATTTGTTGTACACAATGGTAATGCAAATGTAATTATTTGTCATTCCAGTAAAGCTCACTGCAGCTTCAAAAAGTGAATTTGAGACAGTTACAGCTTTAAAAACAGCCATTATTAACAGTCTAATAGAGTCTGTAGGTGTGGGACTATTTTAGCCCTTTTAATACACAAAAATCCATTCAGACTGGTTCAATTTGTCTGTATGAGCTGTAAAAAATATTATTGTACACTATCAAGGTTTCAGCAGCATTACTAGAACAATAAAGTAGGTCATGGTATGAAACATTTTAGATTAAAAGGGTGAGAGAGTTCTTTGTTATTGTTGTTTTTTTCCAGCTGTGCCTGACAGTGGCCTGCGAAGGGGGGTTCTTGCCTATACCTACATTTTTCCAGTGGAAATACAACCTAATGGAGAAACTCTGCATCAGCTTCTGCACTGTTGTCTTCAAAGCAAAATGATTTTGCTTCAGAGAAAGATAGGATCTAATCAGTTTGTTGATAAAAGAATGTTATCCCTTGGAATGTAAGAATGTGGGTCACATTCAATCAGTGACTTTCAATAAAATTATGAAATTATGCAGACAATGAATGTTTTTGACATGTATTACAGAGGTTTGGATTGGATTAATGTTTCTGTAAATGAACTACAAATGAATAAATTGAATTGAGTTTGTGACTTACTTAACGCATGACTAAACACAGGCAACAAAAAAAAAGTTCTTCAATAACAATCTCTATTTCAAAGATGTTTAATCTATTATATCAGTAGTGTGGGTTTAATCGGCAGGACCTGAGATGATTCGAAGCTTGAGACAAACAAACTAATCAATTACTAATACTTTTAATTAGTTCAGAAGTTTGAAATAATATAATGGCCAAAGCTACAGAAAAATAAGCACAGGACAACTATGCATAGGCTGCCTACTGAAATAGTGGCTTAAGCAGTGACAACACCAATATCAACAACATCTGACCAAAATGTGGCCTTTAACACATCCCATTTTTGACACCCCTAACTGAAATGAATGGAGCATGTTCTACTGAGGAAGTTCAAAGCAAACCCACTACATTATAACATACAGTCTGCAATTGACATTCTAAAATGGTAAAAAATGCTTAACAGTTGTCTATTCAGATGCTCTATATAATATAAAAGGACAATGAAGTAAGTGTCAATCCAGAATAAAAATCTTGATTTCCACAGTCTGCTTCAAATATCTTGGGAACAAAAAAGTAAATAACCCTCAGCATACAGGCAATCAGGTTAGACAAACAAACATGTATCTCACTGATTATACCCAGATTATACAACAATAGGACCTGTTCAAACTATTTATGAAGTTCTCATTGGACAAGACAATTCTGTCTTATCAGGAGTGAAGATATCCCAGGACATTCTCACGAAAACTCCTTACAACTCACACAGCATTTTACCCTTGAACTTAGTGTCTATAGCCAACCCACAGCCATAGAGATATCCATCACCAGCCCACTTCCACTCATGTTATATTGCTTAATCAACCTTTATTTGTGCAAACACTGATCAAATGTTGAAATTGATCCAGTAGAATACAATTACATACAATTAGATACAGCTAAGTAGATGCAAATATGCAATAACTGCATTAACCTGCACTAAGTATTATATTGGCAGGGCATAACATAATAAAACCAAAATGGGAAACCAATTTACACAGGAAGTGGTCTGGCGCCCCCCATGAGTTCTTCCATAGTAAAAAAAATATCTCCCTTATTGCCATGAATTAAATTCACTGACTGAATGCTGAATAGCACTGCCACTGTGTGCACAATAAGCCAAGGATTCTTTCTTACCTCCAACGCATTCAACAATGACTTCCTCAATCCATAAAGCATTCATTAAAAGTTCTAAAGTACTCAGTAACACCCCACAGTAACTGGCAATTACTACCAAATTACTGGCAATTACTTTGAAAAAGTTGACACAACAGTTCAAAAAAAGTTATAACTGCACTCATGAAGCATTCTTACAACTTTAAAGCATCACAAGGCATTTTGAAGTTTCTCTCTAGTGAAGTAAAAAAGTAGCTTAATAATGCATTGTGACAGTTCAAGCTGTAGAGTTTATACATTAAAAATGAGTTGGTCATGCATACATAAATAGTTCTACAGGATAGATCACTCATAGAAGATAAATGGGTATTTTTATGATCAGGCTAAGAGTGTAAATCCAGTATCACCCCTCTTCAATCTATAATATCACTAGTTTTAGTCACTTTGTTTAACTTTGTGAAGAGAGTCTGTGTACTCTCCACTTGCAATATTTCCAACATTAGCACCATAATGGGTGTATTTTGATGTCTTCAAATTCTTTCGCCGAGACTTGCAAACTCAACAAACCACACCAGACAGTCAGAAAACAATGTATTTGCCTGTGCTGTATAAAGGTTTTGGTGTTTGCAGGTGGTGTCATCACCATCTAGTTCTGAGGGAGATGTATGTGCTTTGAGAGTTTTCCAAAAGTACGGTAAGCTTAAGTAGTTTGCAAAGTCCCATGAATGGACATTTGTCAGATTTCAGATTACTTCCCAAAGCCATCATAGTTTAACATCATGAAAGCACTCACTAATTTACATGTGATCCACTATTTGGGCTACAAGCATGTTGAGAAAATGCATATTAGATCAGTCATAGAGAACATGCTTAAATGCATGGGTGCAACTAAGAGAAACATGGCCCTTGTTTAGCAGTAAATTCTTAGCAGTAAATTAGTAAATTCTTCAAATATGCATCACATTTTGCAATTAACAATAGCAACTAACAGTAACACAAACAGACAGCTTATGATACATTTGTTGACAATTATGCTTTTGGTATCCCTAAAAAAATTGCTAAAACACACACACACACACACAAATACAAAACCAAAGGGATGGCTTGACATTTGTACAATCTGAATGCTGTGTCACTGTATGCTGTGATTTGCAGCTGCCAGCTTAACAGCAATAATGCTAGTTTTATTCAAAGACACCATGAGCTGGACAGGAGCATATAATTTCAAGCACTGTTCGAGAGTCTTGGTTTCATGTGGTAGAAGTGTCAGCACTGTATATAGCCAAATAGCCAAAAACAAAATGCTGTAAAATAAAATCAGCCATCGTGCCCTGATTAGGTTGATCACTGCAGTCACCTGACATCATCGTCACTAATATAAGTGACTGTTTCACAATATTTAAATGGTATTTGTGTTTTTGCAAAGTGCTATAACTTCTGCATGTGTAACATCACTTGGCCCACTTTATGAGGGAACAGATTTTTTTTGTCATATAATGGCTCCTACAGAGGCAATTCCCTTCTTTTTGATCCCAATAATAGCAACGCTGACCACCAAAACAACAACAACAACAACAAAAAACGCACTGAGTATGTAAATCACTTTGCTTGTTTCACTCAGGCTTGCGTGAAACCTGCATTTAACGTGCAAATGTTTAGTAAGCGTTACAGTTAACCTTTGATTAGCCATTGTTAAAATCACACATAAGTCAGAAAAGCACCGGGGCCTGACGAGAGAAGACCAGCAAACAATTCACCTCCAGCCCATCTGTGCCCAATTACCCTCAGCCAGATATGTGCCATCAAACTAATCTCCTCGAGGCTGTTGCAACCACTATGTGCTGACTTGGGAAAGCAATACATTTTCATTTCACTGCCCCTATCGTTGAGGCTGAGGGTTTTTTTTTTTTATAGCTACACTGTATATTTGTCCTCCAGGATTTTTATGTTCCCTTTGGAAACCATTCAGACCTGAGTGTGCATCAACATGAATAATTACACAATGTATTCATTTGAGCTGGAGTGCATGTGTGTGGTAAAGTGTCTAGTCTCACCATAGGAGAAAGACAGAGAGAGGAAGAAAGAGAGAGGAAGAAAGCGAGTGACACTTAGAGTCACAAGAGACTGATAAACAGAGACGGAGAGAGGAGGAGAAGTTCTGTGTGTGAAAGAGTATTGTAGAGAGTGATGAGGAAGAAACAGAGAAAGTGCCTGTGAAAGTGAAGAATAGAGAGAGAGAGCATCTGTGTGTCTGTGTGTATGTTAGAAAGAAAGAAGAAGAGAAAGCGCTGTAAGAGAGACAGAGAGAGTGAGCATCTATGTGTGTACATCTAAGTGTGTGTGTGTGTGTGTGTGTGGCATGAGTGGGTGGCCGTAGGTGTATGATTTAGAACACGCTGGTAGTTACAGCCAAGCCAGTGCTGCAATCTCATGGAAGGGGGAGGTCGGCAGAGTGCAAATTCAAATACACATTACATCACAGGAATAGCAAATCAGTCGCTCTGAAGACAAGTCTGTGTGCTTTCCAATAAACAACATCTTTACATCATCTCATGAAGCATCACAGAGTCTGTGATAAAGACTATGTGGAGTATGTGGTTAAGAGTAATAGTAATATTAGAGTGAATTATTTATTCAATTGACAATTTTTTTTCCTACACAGGAATAATTACTTACCATTAATGTACCTCTGTTCTCCACTTCACATCTACACCAGTCTAATTCTGAGAAAGCAGACTTCTGAGGTGCATTATACAGTAAACGCCACCATATTCTCCTTTCCCTGGATTCTCTACATAAATAAGAACTATATTTTTCACATATATAGGCGACACACTCTTGCTACGACAGCTCCAGTGTGAATAAAGTGTAGGCTACACATTCTCTATTCATTCAGATGATCACAAAGTCTTTGAAGCAGAGTGTGATTGCACTGCCTTCACCCACTGTATCATTAGAAGCCTAGAGACCGCCACCACACCGCGAGGCACAATAATGTGTACAACAAGGCACAAGACCCTCACACAGTTGCCAGACGGTGATAGCATGTCTTACAATATCTGCATCTAATAGTGTGTGCTCATCTGCAAGAAACAAAGCTTTTGAATTGGATAAAAATGAAGTAGCAAGTAGGTGTTGTCTGATCCCTCCTATTCATTACAGATGAAATGGCAAAGCCACCTTAGCTTCCGTTTAGGCCATTTATCTCCATGCCCACCACCTCCCCCAGTGCAATTTAAATCTTTAGCAGCAATGTCCATCTTGCTCAGAGAAGTGACAATTAAAAAGGAGAACAAAGGCAGGGGGGCTCATTCATGCGCACACAATTTCATGATGTAGACAGGGGGTGGAATATTCCACTGGGAAGAATCAGCCTCATCTCCAAGGGTTCTGCACTCAAGCAACTTCAGAGTTAAAATGAGACCGAGTGCATTCCAGTGGCTGATTACTTGGTTGGTAGGATTTAAGTACCCTATCACTGATGTGAATGGGGCCTTGTAATATGTGAAATGTACAAATACACAATGCTGGAATACACAATGCAGTGTAATGTAATGTGCATAATATTTGTGTTATGCCCCTGCCTTGGATGATGACATTGTGGTGCAGTTTTAGTCTGTAGAGGAGATGGTCTTTGTAAGGTTTTAGGGTAGGGTCATCAGTTCATATAATAAGTGAGTAGTCCAAATGTTGAAAATATCATAAAGACCAGATGGGTCTGTTGCATAGAAAAAAGTGGCGTAAGTAACACCCTTACATTCCACTGTATGGAATAACATTAGGACACTGTAGATACTGCCATTATACGTTTAGGATATGACATTATGTATTTTTCTGTAATACATACGCAATGGAGCGCCTATGCATTGCAAATAATCAATTTCACGCATTACTGGTTCAAGAGGGTAAATGTTAAAACTACTGAAGTGGCTTGGCTATCACATTCAAGCTCTCATCAAGGCAGGATGTGTTATGCTCTTAATGATGCTTGCAAGAAGCTACTCCCCTAGTGTGTTGAAACTGCATTACTAAAAGGGTGGGCTTGTGGATTCAACAGGTTACTCCAGCTACAACCTTTTTCTGAAACATCAGTATGGTGCTCCATGATGATGATGAGGCCATGATGGATTTGTTGGTCATTTACGAATATTTCACACTGGCAAAAAAAGACAAGAAACCGAGCTAACACACAGAATGTTGTAAACCAGTGTTGTTAAAGCCCACCTAGATGTACCATTATCACAGCGCCGTAACCACTCGTATTTGCCCTGTCAGTCTGTAGGTGGCAAAAGTTTGTCCTATCTGAAAATGTGTTAAGTTGCGTAACACACCTGCTTGTCCAACGTTTCCTTTCCCACGGTAGACACCTTAGGTGCAGGGACTCTTTCACACGTGCATCCTTCCAGTAAGTAAATTCCGGATGGCCGTGTGCTCTGGTCATTTTCGAAATAAAATAAGACATTCTGGTAGAGAGCAAAGTACTTTTCGTGCCACCGACTGTTTTCTGTGGTCTTTTTACAGAGATAACCTCGTTTAGTGCCTTCTTTGCGCGCGACCACGGAGAGATACAGAGCGTGCCCCTCATTATACCGAACACTCTTCTGCATTTTCCGTCCCGTTTACAGCGTCCTCATTTGCCAGACACCATAGCCAAGTGATGCTGTTCAGTCTCCTTTATTCGTGTCCTTTCAGAAGTGATCTGAAGATTACGACTCGCACGTCTTTAAAAGTTACCTCACTGACGTGAAGTGGTCCATATACTCCACAGGAGTCCACCGAGCGATTTATCCAAACGCGTTAAGAATACAATCCATGCTTGTCTGAATGAAAGTTGAGAGAAAGTGTGGAGAAAGTAAAATCCTACACTAAAGCGCACAGCGTGAAAAGGTCTTGCGGTGATGAAGTGGACGTTTAAAAACCTTCGCGTGGACAGACACTGAAGCAAAATCACGGTTAGGATCAGCTGTAATCGGCTTTGACACCGACTTAAAGAGGCAGGTCTCGTTACTGTTTTGCCCGCTTTCACTTACGTTACGCCCACTTCAAGCGCTATCGCGTCGTTCATCTGTGCGCGCCTATCGCGAATGAAAAGCAGCGTGCGCATCAAGAGGCTGCAACACGAACACAAAGTTTTTTAGCGACAAAAAAGATCACATAAACAGACAAATCTGGAAATGTTTGAACATATTCATATGCTTGAAACCATATATGTATATATTTTTTATCGATAAAAATGACATGGTATAACACACATTTAAAGACCAGACATGGTTAGGTTTTCTCTTTTCAATCGATTCAAATAATAAGGAATAATAAGTGCAACATGATGTGCAACAGAAGCAGACAAAGATAAATAGAAAAGTACATCTAGCCTAAATGCCAGACATGTATTTATAAGCCTAATGGATTGTCAGTCGGACTGCTGGTCAACCAACAGAGTCATGCAAATCCCCAACAGTCAGGAAGGGACTTATTCAGACCTTTATCTTACAAAAAATCTTCCCTGCTATTTCCAGTTGGATGACAGACACATAATGCATGATGAGTGTGATGTCAAAACCATGCCACTGATTATATATCCTTGATGGGGTCAAATTATAACAGTACGCATTAAGACGCATTAAAACATTTCCATTATGTTTCAAATCTGCAACAACATGGAATAGAGGTCAGTTAAGTCTTCACTGTTGCTTTTTATTCCTGAGTGCTTTTACAATATTCACATTTTCAGTGACTGAGAAAATGCATACACACTTGAACACACATCTGTTGAGTGACCCCTGTCTAACAGTTCAGGTAAAGTTACAGGTATGGTCAGGTACAGTTAATCTGCCATCTAAATCTTTGATTTTGAATTAAGAACACAATTTAATCACACCACGTGGAAAGAAAACAAATATAAATGGAGCAAACATTATCTGATTTAATATGCCATTAAAATAACCTTCACCTGGAGCACCCTGCCGTGCAAGCACAAAACAGCAGTTTTTTTTAACACTGATTACAACAGTAGAGAATGTACAGGAGTCCATTTTGACAAGGAGTTTCTACAGCTGTAAAACAGTTCAAAAAGCACCATTAAAGGAAAAACTAGGTGATCAGGAGCAGAGCACACACATGTTGCTCAGGGTGTTTATGATAAGGACAATCCCAAATGTTTACTTGGGTATTACAGTCTGAGCAGCAAGACCAGCCTGAATGGACAGACCATTGAGACCTATGTGAGAGTCCATTGGTATTCAGAGGTTTGACTGGATCCATTCAGTTAATGCTTTTTTGTCAGTGATGTTCCAGAGGTTTGATAGTATCTTCACATTTCTCCTGCAAGAAGGGAGAGAGTGGAGACTACAGGTTTTTATGACATGTTCACACTGTTTAGAAATTATTAAATGTTAACAAATAAACAACTATAATGGTAATGTGGTGAAGACTAACATTAGGCCTTTTGTTAAAAATACATCAGTTGAAAACACATCAGTATGTAGTCAGAACATACTCTCAAAAAGAGCAACAGAGCACTTGATTTTTTGCAACTCTATATTCCTGCCACGTGTGATAATGGATACAACATCAATACAACATCAGCATGTAGTCTTTCCTATTAGATTAGAATAAATTCCTACAACCAAATGAACCATCACTTGTGTATGACAAAAATGGTGTTAATTTTTCAAACAGATAAATAAAAAATGACTTCAATCTTCAGTGGTATAGAATTCAGTTGCAGTCTAAGCAGCCAGCCCACGTACCTCCTGGCGTTGACGAGGGCTTCCAGCTCCTTGGACTTGAGTGCGGCAGTCCTGAGGATGGGCTCTGGGATGGCAGCCAGGCGCGCCACGTTCAGCCCGTAGCTCCGTCCGGCAGCTCCCTCCGTCAGCTGGTAGAGGAAAGTGATGAACTCGGGCTGCGCCTGCCCCTCTGGGCAACAGAGGGAAGATGACGTTAGGGGAACCAACACAAAGAGAAAAGCGCATGATTCAGATAACTGAGGCCGTGCAGACGATCTGACGAAGATGATAACGATGGTGGTAAAGTGCCCCTCACATTTAATATGGCTAAGCTTGCCCCTACTTGCCAGTCTAAGTTTAAGCTTTGTAATACACTTTTAAGGATGTACTCACATACAGTTTAACCAATAACAATAAATGAGTTGACAGACGCCACAGAATAGCCTTACAGTACACTTGAGTCTTTAGTGGGGGCTGACGTCAATAAACTGACATCAATTAAGAAGGAAAAACATCCTGCTGATTAATAATCCACTGAAAATGGCTAGTGGTAAATGTGGTTGTAGAGAACTTAACGAGGTAGAGTACACATTCCACAACCTTCAGAGCGTCTTCATAATAATGTTTGTGTACACAGTGTCATTTTTCAAGATGTGACACACCGCTCTGTTGGGAATGTATTTAAAATTGGCTAATTATGTGTGAAAGCCACTGTCAAAGAAAATAACTACACTGTGCATCATAATATACATAAACAGCACAAAACAAAACATTAACTGAAGGGCCTGTCAGTCCACAATTCATTTCTTCCTCAATTCAAAAATAATACTCTTTGAGGAATGAGGCTGTACTGAATTGAATATACACCTCACAACACAACTGCCATCTGATGGAGAGACAGTCGGTTTGGTTTTGTCTGGAGAATGTGAATGGCCAACACTTCCCAATGTAAGGTGAAGGCTTAGGGCTTATGCAAGGGGCTTATGGCCCATGCATCTCAGCCAGCTGTTGAATAACCTACTCTGACTATCAGTGTGTGACTCCAGGAGAACTTCATTCTGTTGGCCAGATTGCACCTGCACAGAGCCTGTAAGAAAACCCAAATGGCCCCTGGGGTGGGCACTAAGGATTCTTGGTCATATCCATGTGTGCACCAGACTTTGATTGACTTTGAGATTATGTAAATAAAGTCACGCATATAAAGTGCTTTGGGTATGTCGGTAACTTAATAAAAATAGTCCAACAAAGGTCTGTGGGAGAGTTTAAACGGTTACACAATTACTAGGTATTATCCTCACCGTCATCTGTGGTGTCTGGTTCATTCAGGAGGAAAGACATGTGGTAGTTTCCCACATGTTCTGGGTAGACTCTCTCCAGCTCACACAGAGGGGGGTAGTGAGTCACAAACAGAGTCAGGGATTTTACCTTAGAGAAACAAGACCACAAACAACCAGTCAATACTTAAACAAGCAGAACTTATCATCCTTCATTCAATAAAGGACAAAGGGTTAAAGTTTAAGTTTGCATTTCATGCACGGTGTCAATTAAGGAGACAAGACAAGATTCATCATTTCACAGGATGAAGAAACATCTATCTCATAACGTTTTCCATGGATCCTAAGGAGCATAGTAAATATGAAGAACAGCAAACATCGGGCGCCTGATTAATTACGTGCTTAAACACACACTAGAGACAATTCATAAAGATCTGCCTGGTGGCTGATTAGATAATTCTACAAAAGAACAAACTGACTCCCATTGATAGTCAATAACAACAAGTATATGAGCAACACCTGTTACAGAACCGAGTTCTTGTCTGAGTCCAATGCGTAAATCACACAACACACTGGGTTTCATGTAGCCTATCTGTCTATCTGCTCCCACAATAAGCGCAAGCAACTCCTTTGAAGGAAAATAACTTAATTTCCTTTTTATTGACTTTTCTCCTACCTCCGGGGAAGTCTCCAGGGGTGCACTGGAGTGGAGATGGAGGAAGGACAAGCGAGATAGGGATTTGGGGGCTAATCCGGAGACAAACAGCAAGCAGCATTTCATTTCAGTCGCTCGGGTCCTAGGTGAGCCGCAGAGAGCCGAGAGTCATATCTCAGCTAGGAACTGAGCCACCACTCAGCTCTTCCTCGGCTTGGCCCTCTGCAACATTCAGAGTGTGTGCTACACTGGAGTTCATTTGCCCTCCCTAGTTTATTGTGTGCACTGAAACAATGCCTCAGTCAGTACATCGGGAGAAGCATAAGCACAGAAATAGAGACGAGGCTTCCGTAACAACAGGGCATCTTGCTGCTGCTGCAGCAACAGAAAAGGTCAGTGTTACACAATTGTATAACACATCTCTTCACATGAACTTCCTGATGAAATTTTTAAAATCTTGCAGAGAACCAGGCAGATAAAAGACATCAGTGTAAAGACCTGGTAAAACATGATGTCAAACTTCCATAGCAATTTAGTAGGTATTATTGCACTAGAGATCTAGCCACATACTCCACAGTGCAAACATATTTCACATCTGTGAAATCCAACTTAACTACAGTGAATTCATGTTTCAGTATACATTTCATTCCAGGTAGCCTCACTGCCTCATTACATAAGATCAGATGCTTACAATGCTGAAAAAAATCACATACTATATTGTTGTGGAACATAACCACCACCTACATTCATGCCTTGGTTCAATTTCTGGCTGATATATCTAGTTTAATGTCGTTTAAAATTTGACATTAACCTCTGTTCCATTTCCAGTTCTTTTCTGAGTAACACTCACACATCAGTTTTGGACATTTACTCACTTTAGGTCACTTTGTTAACTCGGTAACAAAACAGAGAATGGGTTTTATATTTTTGAAATAACTCAAAATGACTACCATGGCACCATGCTCTGTGTGCAGAAGTCAAGCTGATGCTTAAAGAGGTCCACCCATGACCATGTCTCAGGTCAAGGACTGCATCCTGGCAGCCCAACATCTCTTACTTATGTACACCTGGTATTTTTTTCAGAATTTTTGGAGACCTATGTTAGCCAGGAGACATGTGTGACTGAGGCTGTGTCAGAAACGAGAAAGTAGTGACTTGCTGCTTGCAGTCTTAAGTGTCTAACAAGTTACCTGTCGTACAAGGCATCAAGGGACCGGCTAAAACATTCCGGGCGACCTAGCTAGATAGCTAATTAGAACGCTGTCTTTTCGTTTATTTAATTGTTCAGGCAACGTTGTCAAGGCAGCTGACTACATAATTTGATAGAATGCTGGACGCTGAAGGCAACATGATGAATACATCTATGCTTCCTTCAAAACTGGGCAAAATGAAGGTACCTTTGAAGGCAGAATTTTATGCTTTTATCTGATTCAGACATGCCTTGATGCCACCACATGTTCCCTTCAAAGGCAGCATTTTTTCTGTTTCAGACACTGCTACTGTGCAAAACAATTTTTATCAAAATATGGGGAGAGGAAGGTGTCGATTTTGTAGTCTGAAAAATCATACAGGATCTCATTTTCAGAGGGCCTTAACACCTTGTGGGAATGTCCAAAGATTTTTTTTGTATTTTCTTTAAATCACCACAATCCCTTCTTTAAAAAAAAACACCAATATGACTTGTCTCATGCAAATCTTTCTTTTTATTTTCCACCCTACACATTGGTAAAATGCACCATTGAGATCAATATGTTTTATATAACACTGATGGAAAGAGTAAATAACCAAAGGCAATTTTTGCTCTGATGTGATCCCCTGAGGGTACCTGAGTAGGGGTGGGGATATCCTTTTTATTTCAGTGCTTTCAGTGGCACTTCTGGTCACTCTAAATAGTTGGTACTGTGAACCTCTGTAATCTTAACATGGCGTAATACTGGAGGCAATGTTGGATGCATGTATGGTGGTATGATTCGTGACTAGAGTAAAGCAGAATCAGACATCCAGATATGTTTCATGCACCCAAACTATCCTGCTCCATTTTTCCACTGGCCATCTAGGGAGGATATTTGTTGGATGCAATTACAGTTCATCATTGCATTCCTATGTGCACCTACTGTGAGTGGGAGGCAGTAGCACCTTGATCTTAAAAGACAAAAGACGCTCTACACTTCAAATGATACAGAAATGAGGCCAGTTATGCTTAATTGTTATAAATGATCAAAGATAAATGAAGTAACATATGTTTGTTTTGGTTTAATGTGCTTCTAATGATTTATTTCTGATGATTACTTTCTGTTATGATGTCATTATTGGAACAAATGTACATTTTACCCATGTTTAGGATGGAAAATAAAATAAACGTTTTTGCATAAGACAAGTCAAATTGGTGTTTTAAAAAAGAAGGGATCATGGAGAATAATGAAAAAAATATAAAAATAAATCTTCAGACATTCCCACAAAGTGATAGAGTTCTGAAAATGAGATCCAAAATGATTACTACTTCTCTCAATAAGGAAAAAAATATATGATGGATCCAAATAAGTCTTCTGAAGCCCTAAAAAAGAGCTCAGCCAAAAACTCCAATCAACTTTGAGGGACTGCTATGACCATGCAGGGTCATTGAGACCCCACACAGCGGTTTTGCTACATATTATACCTATTAATGTACCAGCCTGCAAAATTTGAGCCTTCTAGATGGTTTAGTTCTTGAGCTATCGGCTTGTGAACTTTGACCATAAAAACAAAAAAAATCGATACCTTCCCCCCTCCATACAACTGTCTGTAACTTGTAAAATATTGATTGTAAATAATTTTTCTGAGTCTCCTAGGTAACATAGGTACACCTGGTAATTTTTTCAGAATTTTTGAGACCTAAGTGCATGGACCCTAGTTGAATTGACGTGGAATGACCCATCTATATATCTCTTTGAGTAGCTTTAGGATTTAAACATGTTAGTGTTCAGTTAGAACTGATTTAGCTGCAGACAAGACAGCCCTTGCTCTTTGCAAGACCACATCATCATAGATGCAGACTGTTCTTACATGGATCCATCATCATAGATGTAGACATGGATCCACTCCCTTTCACATGAGTAACGATATCTTCTCAGAGCTGTGCCGTGACCTGACATGACTTAGAGCACAAAGAAACCTCAGCTGTAAGCACAGCTGTTAACTCATCACCCAAGCACCCATTAGTGTGGTTGAAAGTGTATTTACAAACAAGACCAAGAGCAGCAGCCAGGCTATCTCCTATCTGTGCAGTAAGGCAAAATCAAAAACACTTCTCAACCAGGGACAAGCTGTCAGTTAGTCTATCTCTGCAGCAGAACGGAACAATGGCACAACGGACAAACAGCAATTTTGGTGTTTTGTGGACTCATACAAAGAAGATGCCACTGAAAAGGATGTGGATATTACCAATCCTTCAGGATGCAAATAAATGAAGTCTGAAGGTCTGAATGGTCACCCTGGAAACATGAGTCTCACATAGACTCACCTAGAATCAGCAATTTCACCAACAATGGCGATTGCTATCAATAAGGAAACCTTTTTGCAGCTTCCATCAGTAAGGTGCAATCTGAGACAGACAGGTGAAAAGTGGGTATCCACTGGGAACTGGTCAAGTATAACATGCGTCACATTTTCAGTTAATTTTCAATGGAGCGTGAAGAATCGGCACGCAAAGCATCTCGGGAAGGTGACGCATAGCTTCGTCGCATCAGAAGTTGGACTCTATGCAAATGAACTCGTCAAACGCAACACCATTAGCCAATGATAGCAGAGCGTCATGCTTTTGCAGTAGAAATCAACCAGTCAGGAGCAGCTAAGAGCATCTAACTGATGCCTCACATCCAAAACACAGGAGGATTCGCAAGTACTTGAAAATCTGACAGAGCCAGCTGATTCACACCGGAAACAAGCAGTGACATTCGCCTCTCAATTCTTCTAATTCTGGAAAATAGTAGAAGGTCCCATGGAAAGGTTCACCGAACAAAGATGCTCAAAACCACACTCATAAAATACACAAATTACATATTCTGGTAACCGTTTTGGTTTCTTCCTTGAAATATGAAAGGGTTTCTGTCAAAAAGGGCCGCTAAGCCTAGAGCATTTGCAGGCAGCTGAAGCGCTTTGCTATGGCAACCGGTGTCTCTTCCTGAGCTGAGAACAAGAAGGCTCAGCATCAAGGCTGTCCACAATGCCGCGTTCAAGGGCGTTACACAACAAAATGTATTTACATTCTTAAATACAGCTCAGGTGAACAGACAGGCAGGACAGGCAAGCCTGTTGCTATGCCAACAAGAGAGCTTGTTGTGAAAATCTTTCCTCAGCACATGTATGCAATGCCAAAGGCAGAGAGAGACAGACAGAAGAGAAAGAAAAAGAGCTAATCTTCTAATTCCCATGCACAGTTAATCAAAAAAAAGAGAGCAAAACACACACTGTTCTGAAGACATGGAAGAATGCCATTACTGTCACAGCAATCAATATCGGCGTGTTGCGGTTTGGACTCAAGCAAGAACAGTTTCAGTGAAAATTGCCCACCCTGGATTGGGGATCCAGCATAGACAGCTCTGATGGCTCCTGTCATATCCAAAAACAATCAACAACACTTGACACAGAATGGCCAAGGATAAAAACAGACCCATGGGGCCACGCTTTAGCGCCGCAGACTTGTGGCAAACAAGGCCTCCTCTTCCCCACCCCATCTCTCCCCTCACACACACATAAAATCTCCAACCTCTCTGCACACGATGAATAAATCTATTCCCTCCAGCCCTGCAGGGTCGGTGCAGAAAATACATCACACCTACAGCACTCCCCAGACGGGTGGGCCGAGCAGCTGAGCCATCGCCAAAGAGACGGGCAATAGTGTGCAATACCCAGCGGCGTTCTCCACGTGCCAGCCACAACACTGGCACACCTCTGGAGACTGATCTCTCACTCGTTCCCTCCATCCCTCTCTCAATCTCTCTCTGTCTCTCTTTCTCTCGCTTTCCCTCTCTACCTTGTAAGAGTCAATCACAGCCTGAGAGTAATAAACAGCAGTGGGAGAAACTGTGAAATCACACGGGCTTGTACAAAAACAACCAGGCAGCAGGCAGAGGCAGCATGGGAAGCTCACTTGCAGCCTCTGAAAAGACCATGTTCATGTCAGGCTTGACCCTCACACGTAGGCCTTGCTTGGAAATGAAGAAAAAGCATCATTACAAGAAAGTGCTCTACACCTCAACCAGACTACAATCTGGTAAGGACTTCCATTATTGTTTTAACTGGTCACATGTAAACACTGTCTTTGAGCCTGCAGCCCATGCATAATTCCCTTTGTATGTTACAGAACATGACTGCCATCTTTTTTAGTAATGAGAGAAACAATATCTCCCCTGATGAAAAGATGGTAAAAATGGCCTTATTCGTGTTATGAGTGCATGGAGAAGATAAGTTGGTGCAGTAGGCCTCCAAGGTTCACAAATTGGCCTTAATATTTAATGCAAGAACGATGCCATCCCTCACACCCCTGTCCCTTTACCGAACAACACTGAAAGGCACATTAGTCATATTTGTGCCCTAGAATCAATTCATGGCCCAATTATTTTTCCGTCCATAACAGGCCCGTGCTTCTTAACCCTCCTGGGGTTCCTTGCTGTCAGCAAAACAAGTGACTACGATCTCTACACACAGCTTCTTAATACAGAAAACAGCTAGCTATTAGGAGGGCAAGCACAATATAAATAAATAACAGCTGAACTTAGGTAATTGGTTATTTAAGGCTCTGCATAGTACTTGTAATAGCACAAGGGATCCTGTCCCCACTATCACCACTGTGTGTGCATAGTGAGATGGCTGGATGGCGCAAATAAACATGACTTGACATGAACATGACATAAACATGAGTCAAAACCATAAGACAAATTCTTTTTACAGCCAATTGATGTCCCTTAAATAGAGTGGCACAACCTCTAAGGATGATGTAAATGGCTTACATCTCTGATGAAGAATTCCAAGGTGGCGTAGGCGATAGCGATGCCATCGTGTGTGCTGGTGCCACGACCAAGCTCGTCCAGGATGACCAGGGAGCGTGACGTTGCCCGGGCCAAAATCTCTGAGGCCTCTACGAGCTCCTCCATGAAAGTGCTCCGACCCCTTGAGATGTTGTCAGAGGCCCCCATTCTGACAAAGAGGGAGAAGACAAGAGGGTGTTTAGTGAAATGTCCAGGAAGGAAAAAAAAAAAACTCAATAATCAACCAATTATCAACAGTCATCAAATTACCCCGGTACCTTTTCAAACACTAATTATAATTAGGCACACAGCGGTGTGGAAAATGAAAGCCAGCTGAGGGATGCAGCCAGATCATAAATCATTTGAACATATTTCTCTCTTTAGGTGCGATACACGGCGGCAGTAATTGTGCTAATAAAATATCAGCCATCAATTACAAAGGCCCCCTCTACTGGAATAGTGTACAGGTGGCACGGTGACTAACTAGGTCACTTGGAAGCCACCGTTTAGCTTTAGACAGAACATCTGCCATCACAGACAAACGCAAGAAGAGATGGAACGAATAAACTGAGTGTGACTCTATAGGCTGATGAAAATGATCTTGTTTGGCTTGAGTTGTTGGGAGGCGTTATCCAGAAAAGCTCTTTCCCACTGACTAGAAAGGAGCCATTGGCTGTGGTGACACCCACTAAAGACATGAACATGAGACCCCGTTAGTCACTCGAGAGCTCGGTTGCAGAATTATAACAAAACTCAAAAATAATCCAATGACGTATACATAATCTGAAAACTATCTGTTGTAGAGAAAGGGAAATGGCCCAGCTGGCACCAAGAAACTTCAGTTCTGTTATTTTTGAATGTGAATGTGAATTTGAATATATTCATAACACATTTCAAAAATAAGAAAAAAAACTATACTTTAGTGCTTCTTCTGGACATGCATATAATGATGAGAGACTTTCCTACACATGCTCCCTCTCCATGTTTATACCTGCAAGGGCTTGACTGATTACAGGATTATCCCTCATTAGGTCTGGGGGTGAAATATGAAAAATTACATTGCCTTTCTTTTCAGGGAAACATCTTATAATGATGTTATGATGTCTGATGGCCTAAAACCGAGGGAAGTTTTTTTTTTCCACAGAACTGTTTTCTTTGCAGGATTTCACAGCATCCAGATGAGTTTCAAGCCTAAATAGATGAAAGCAGCGCAATTACAGTGAACATATCAAACACACTTCCAGATTAGTCTTCCCACAACACGCCATGATTTCCCTTAATGCAGCATGCAAATTACAGGAGTGCAGAATCTTAGGTTACACACATCTTAGCCATTTTCATCCACTTGTTTACAGAATATTCTGTGGGGAGCAGTGCACTTTGACCACATTTCAAAACAAAAGACCCCACAGCACAGAGGGGCTGTGTATAGTACAGAGGCTCAAACATAGTCACATTCTCTTTATACTTAGGCCTAGTTAATGGAACATTTATTTGTAATTGCAGAAAATGTCCATTCAAGCGTAATGAAGGCTACACTTCAATTTGGATCAGTAAGTCACATTATTAGCACATTTATTTTTACTCAAACATATCCAGACAACTCCATAACCAATAACAACAACATGGCCAACCAGTATAGCAAGGATATGTTGCTCTGCAAGTGCTAGACATCAATTTAAAATAACACATTTTGGTAGGCTTGCTGTGTGAACCAGGAAATTCCCACTCCCATTATGTGGGACGTTCTCTTGGGGAACAGCTCAGACAATCCTTGATTTGGCTCAAGAAGCTATCTCTACAAATCAGTAGACTGCAGTGTGTTGAGAGCTGACAAACAGGTGTTTATCCTGACTGTGGTTATATCCCCTTTCAGTTGGAGTTCACTCGGAATCCCCAAGAAAAATAGAAAGTTCAAAAAAGCTTATCAGATGAAAAATAAGACTGCAACTCAGAGCAACCCGTGGGGGGGAATCATTTTTCATTTTCTGCTACTATTGCTTTTAAATAAAAGCATCTGTTAAATGCAATGTAATGTAAACTAATATTAATGAATGGAGTTTCCCACAAATCGGAGTAATTTTCAGTTTGGAAAATCAATCGGTTGAAATGAATGACTGAATGAATGAACGAACTAAAACACCCTTCAATATCTGCATATTTAGTGTGTGAGACCATAATTGTAGTTTTCAGCGAACACAGCATGGCTACACGCATAGATTTAATGTTGAAGCTCTGGTGACACACACAGCTTCAGCCAGTGTTTGTCACAGTGTTACACAGCCACAAGTACACCACTAGGTCTACTAGGGACTAAGACGAGTGACACAAATGTGTCTATCGGAGGAGGTCCACGAAGATCTGTGTATCTGGTGATCGCTCATCCTTTCCTGTGACCACGAAGACTAGTTGCTTGTTCAAATCCACTGACCGTGGATGGACTCCAAAGACTACAAAGGATAATAAGAATGACTTTTCCTCCATGTCTGCAGCTGCCTGTGTATGTGTGTGGTTGTGTATGTGTGTGTGTGTCCATGGTGAGTGAATGTAATCAAGGCATTATAGCCACTTTAATGCGTCAGTCATCTCACACAGAGCCACGTTCTGATGTGTATTTACCTAACACCTTCAGCCTAGAGCGAAACAAACAGAGGCTGCAGAGCCCAGCCTTTAGGCTGAACTTTAATTGGCTTCTGTTCTAACCTGATCTTTCACAGTTAATTAGAAAAAAAGCAAATGCCCCTCTGGAGAGTAGAGGCAATTAGCTTCCATTCCCAAGACACACTGCACAGCAAATATACTCAAGAATGAGAGAAGAGAAAAACAAAAGAGAACAGAAAAAAATACTTATCTTGCCCATAAAATCAGACAGACATCTCTGAACTACAGTAGCTGATTTGTTCCATTTGAAATAGCATAGCATAGAAATCTCAGTGTGTAAACGGACAAGAGATTCAGCAGCAGTAATGTTGCCATTTGAAAACAGTGAAGACCAGGCTGGTGGAGCATCCATGTACTCCCACAAAATGAGAGAACTACAATTATTTCCATGACAGGAGGCCCTCTACTGCTTTGGGGAAGGGAAAAGTCCTAATGAAACATAACTAGAGAACCCAGTCCACGGCAGCCACAAGGACTGCAGGAGGAATTTCAACGGAAACCTTGAGGAGGTGCTTTCCTGCTTGCCAAGTCAGCTTAAACACAAAATGGTAACACCAGCCCTCGAGAAACATGCTAGGAGAGCACAGAAGTCACACCTGTTTCTAATTAGATAACTGTATGGGAGGCACACTGTTCACACGGAGCGCTGGTTTACCCCGTGTATCAGCAGAAAGCAGGCCTCGTGTTCCCAACAAGGTCCCTGCGCCATCAATTAATAGTGAAGCCTAAGAGCAAACAGAGAGCGTGTGCCAATATAACACAATGAAAATTGATGACAAACATCGTTAGGCGTCGGTGGTGATCCAAGTCTCATCTGTAACTCGCCAATTCTTTGATTGTTTATCTACAAAAAAAAGATTGCATGCAAATGTAAAATGAAAGATTGAAAGATGGTATAGGCGACTCATCTATCATTCAATTAGAGGTGAGTCGAGGGGAATCGGATGTAGAGACAGAGCAACGCTGGACAATACTGTTATCAGGCCATTTTTCATGTCTAAAATGAAAACATGAAAAGATTACTCAGGATTAGTGTGGATGATATTTCCAAAAATAGCCCTGTGGGCACAGTTCACGAGTAAGACGAATGGGAGAAAGAAAACATCTGTTGAATTTGACGTGGCAAATGTTTCTCCAAATGTTGAAGTGTTCTCCACTCACTATGTAATGCAAGAAATAAAGATTTCACTGATATATAACTGTGTCGCATTCAAGTTCACCAGACATATCTTTATCATGCCGACATCCACTTTTTGAGGAATCTGGATAAAACAAATGTCAGTTGAGTCATCAGAACAAACATCAGATCTCAACTATACCTGAGAGGTATCTGAGAAACGTCTGTGCACAGGCTCTCTTTCCTCTTTCTCTCTTTCCTTTTCAAACAATTTGATGTGATTTTGGCTTACATGTGAACTTGCCCATATTCTGCTGTTTATCAATCCATCTGGCAAATCTCACTCCGCAGTAGATCTCCTTTGTCCCAACAAATGACAACCAAAATATAGATGTCATCCTTGCTTGAGCCCATACACCTTTCTCTAAAAGGGGTGCTGCTACCTTTTAAATTTTTTTGTCCCTCTTCACTTTTTGTAATTTATTTACTGATCCTAAGTGGCAGTTAGTTTACACTTATAAAAAAAACATTGGCCAAAAACAATGTGTGACTTATGATTGGTCTGTTGAACAGTGCAGCTGGGTGCAGAATTTTGTTCCAATTTCTCAAGGATGTACATTCTGACAACAGACTGAAAGACTACAGAGACAATTCCTAGAACTGCTGCACCACTGAGATACTTGTTTGATATCCGTAATGTTTCCTAGGAACACTTGTCTCTCGAGTGCGTTCTGTTTGACAACACAGTGTACACGATGAAGAACAAACCAGAGACATTACTGGAGGTGCTTATGAAGTGAAGAGACACTATGTTCTACTGTCACAAATGGAAAAAAAAAACATGAAACACCAATAACCAGTCGGGTACCACTGAGTCAAATACACATTCATGTCCGACTTTCTTCATAAACATCTCTCACTGTGACACACTTCTATAAGGTACAGGTTGTACTGAGCACATTAAGCATATTTCATTCACCACCTACGTATATGCGGTAATATATACACCAAGAGTACAGAGCAGAAAAAGATTGACCATTAAAAAAAATAATAATAACAAAAAACAGTCAAAATCAAAAAACAAAACAAAGGTCCCTGATATTCCCTGACTTAGCTTGCAACATTTAAAATTCACTTTCCATGTCTGAAAAAGACTTAAAATTCCATGATGTTCCAGAAATTCCATTACCCAGTTGGAAACCTGCACAAAATAATCAAGATGACATTTGTGCTGTGAGCGTCTTGCACTACCACTTGAGGGACAGGGTTGTGGTTGCTATACAGACGAGTTACCTGGTGTAGATGCCATCCACAACTCCAATGGAGGCCTCTTGGGCGGGGACAAAGGAGCCCAGCTGGGCCATGATGGTGATGAGGGCCACCTGGCGAATGTAGGAGCTCTTGCCTCCCATGTTGGGTCCAGTAATGATCATGGCTCGTTTGCCCTCCCCCTGGATGGCAGGAGGAGGGAGAGAGAGGGAGGAAGAGAGAGAAAAAAAAGAGAGAGAGCGAGAGGAGTAGAGTGAACTCCAGTATCGCAACAGACATTCACAATGGCAAAGCTGTGCTTGTAAGCTCATCATTGGACTGTATTGTAAATATGGACAACTGGGCTGATTCAAAATGATTTTACAATTGATGCTACATGTGCTCTGCTGTGTCTATCTTACAAGTAAAAAAAGATTAGTCATTGTATGCTGACTGGCACATTTTGTCAGCTCTGTATCTCAGGTTCTGTGAGAGTCAAAGTACTAACTAGTGAAACCAGACTCCAGACTTTCAGATGTCCTCAGGAACTGATTCTCTAAAGGCCTGATGATCTGTTTTGGATAAATGGTCTGTTCTTGTGAAATATTAAAGATGGCAAGCAGACAACGGACAGAAGCATGTAAAATAATGTCAATCAATGGAGTTCTATTTCATTTCTCCTGACCGCCAGAGGCGGTGCTTTCAGCACATGGATGTCCATCTCACGAACATGCAGGCGAGTAATAATAACAACAAAGTCACTTGTGACCTGGGTGACGTCACCCCGTGACCCCGTGACCGGCGAACCCAGGAAATGATCCCTTTCATCTTCTCGCGTTTAGCATGGCAACACGGCTTCAACCTTCAGGGGGCCTACACCAGTACCGCCATCTCGGCCGCGTACCCGCCAGGACTCAAGGCGTGTAGATGACTTTCGTCGCCCCACCACCTCCCGTACCCGCAGCGCCGCCCCCTACCCCCAGCCCGCGCCTCGTCGCCCCCCCCGGAGACCGGCGGGGGCGAACTGGATGGCGGTGATATCATCACACCGGCGGTTGGCCACTTTTCCAGCCAGCAGCTCTGGCATTGGAAAGTGATGACCCCAGACCCCTAGGTGCTGGCGACCCTCACAGTGGGTTACCGCATCCAGTTCCACCGCCGACTGCCACGTTTCCATAGGGGCCAAGCCCACCATCATGGGCCACCCCGGGAAGGCCCTCGTCCTACGCCAGGAGATCGTCGCCCTCCTGGAAAAAGGAGCAATCTCTCCAGTCGACAAGCAGAGACAGCAAGGTGGGTTTTACTCAATGTATTTCCTTGTTCCCAAAAAAGACAGTGGTCTCCGCCCAATCCTCGACCTGAGGTCCCTGAACGCGCATTTGAAGGTCCTGAAATTCCACATGCTGCGTACTGAGGATGTGCTACAACACATCCAGGAGGGCGATTGGTTTACCACCATCGACCTCAAAGATGCCTACTTTCATGTACCAATTGGGCCACACCACAGGCAATTCCTGCGGTTTGCCTTCGAGGGCCAGGCGTACGAGTTCCGTGTCCTGCCCTTTGGCATAGCGCTGGCACCCCGTGTGTTCACCAGATGTGTGGCAGCGGCATTGGCGCCACTTCAGGTGCGGGAATACGTGTCCTACCATACCTAGACGACTGGTTCATCTGCTCTCGGCCAGAAGCACAGGCCCACACTGACGTTGCGGCTGTGCTCACGCATGTTGCAGGGCTGGGGCTCAGGGTCAACCACAGGAAGAGCTCTCTGGTGCCCAGCCAGGAGACCATCTTTTTAGGCATGCAGTTAGATTCGTGGTCGTTGAGGGCAACCCCCTCCCAGGCCAGGATCCACAACATCTGCCAGCTGATTGGCCACTTCAGACAGGGCAGGTCACTCACCCTGAGGATGTTTCAGAGTCTGCTGGGCATGCTCACAGCAGCCTCTTCTCTGGTCCCGCTGGGCCTCCTGGACCTTCGTCCACTTCAGAGGTGGCTGAACAACCTCCACCTCCACCCCGCACTGCACGGGCACAGTGCGTGTGCAGTGTGTGAAGGTCACACACGCCTGCTTCAGGCTCCTCTGTCCATGGAGGAGGAGGGCGTACCTCATGCAAGGTGTTCCCCTAGCCGTTATCCCTTCCCGGAGGGAGGTCATCACCACGGATGCCTCCCTGGAGGGATGGGGTGCAGTCTGGCAGCGCCGGACTATCAGGGGCTGCTGGAGTCCACGGCAGCAGCAACAGCACATCAACGTGTTGGAGCTACAGGCTGTATTTCTCGGCCTACAGCACTTCCTCCCAGACCTAGCCGGCAGGTATGTGCTGGTAAGGACGGACAATTCCACAGTGGTGTACTGCATCAACCACCAGGGAGGCACCAAGTCCCTACAGTGCTTGAAAGTGGCCCAGCAGCTGTTGCGATGGGCCCATCAACACCTTGGGAGCCTGTGGGCTATGTATTTGCCAGGTGCTGCCAACAGGGCGGCAGACCTGCTGTCCCAACAGGACCCCGACCCGGGGGAGTGGAGATTCAACCCAGCGGTGGTGCTCACCATCTGGGAACACTTTGGCAGGGCAGAGGTGGATCTCTTTGCCTGTCAGGAATCGACACACTGCCCTCTCTGGTTCAGCCTCCACAGCCCCATCCCCCTGGGCCAGGACGTGCTGGCACATGCATGGCCGAGACAGCGGCTGTACGCATTCCCCCCTCTGCCGCTGATCATGCCGACTCTACACAAGGTTGCGGTGGACCACCACGAGCTGCTGCTGATCGCCCCTCGGTGGCCAGGGAGAGTATGGTTTCCGAAGTTGCTGCAGCTTCTAGACAGAGACCCCTGGTGCCTGCCAGTGAGGACAGACCTGCTGTCACAGCTGTGTGGCCAGATCTGGCACCCAGATCCAATCCGGCTGCAGCTCTGGGTTTGGCCGCTGAAGGGCCGGACCCCCTGCTAGGGCTCTGTGACCCGGCTGTGGTCAACACCATTAACAGCTCTCGGGCACCCTCCACCAATGCCCTCTACGCCAACAGGTGGAGAATCTTCTCCAACTGGTGCCTGACACAGGGGGAAGAGCCTACGCGCTGCCCCCTGCCGAGCATTTTACTGTTCCTTCAGTCCCTGTTTGACAGGGGACTTACACCTTCCACCATCAAGGTGTATGCAACTGCCCGTTTGAACCCCTTCTGGAGGCAGACATTTCATGGCTCTCCCTGAACACTGCCTTTCTCCTAGCCATTACATCGGCTAGGCGCGTCAGGGAATTGCACGTGCTGTCAGTCAGTGGGGACTGCCTGCAGTGGCACCCCGGCGACAGTGGGGTCACTCTGTGGCCTAATCCCTCTTTCCTCCCAAAGACCCTCTCTTCTGCGTTTGTCAATCAGCCTCTTAGCCTGGCGGCTTTCAAGCCGACTCAGGGGGTGAGGTCGGAACTTTTGTGCCCGGTTCGCGCCCTCAGGGTGTAAATGTGCCCGCACAGAGGGTTTTTGCAGAAGTGACGCCCTGTTTGTTTGCCACACATGATCGAGAAGGGGTCTGGCTCCAGGCAGAGGCTATCCAAGTGGATCGTGGAGGCCATACTATATGCCTACAGGCATAGTGGCTCCCCAGCTCCTCAGCCCATTCGGGCTCACTCTACACGGGGCGTGGCAGCCTCGTGGGCGTCACTGATGGGCATGCCCCTTTCAGACATATGCAGCGTGGCCTCCTGGGCGTCCAGCTGCACCTTCACCAGGTTTTACCGGGTTAATGTGGTTCCGCATCATCCCGTGTGCGGGTGGGCACTCCTCATGACTTTGTTGGTATTAGTCATCCATGTGCTGAAAGCACCACCTCTGGCGGTCAGGAGAAACAAAATAGAACGAAGGTTATGTATATAACCACGGTTCTATGAGTTTCAGATGACCGCCAGAGCTTGGCAGCCATTCGGAGTGTACACAAGAAGATTTGCCAAGAGATCATTTCCTGGGTTCACCGGTCTTTTGTGCCGGTCACAGGGTGACGTCAACCAGGTCACAAGTGACTTTGTTGTTATTATTACTCGACCTGCACGTTCGTGTGATGGACATCCATGTGCTGAAAGCACCGCCTCTGGCGGTCATCCGAAACTCATAGAACCGTGGTTATATACATAACCCTTGATTTATGATGGTTTTCATTATGAAGTCTTGACAAAATGATTATGAGGATAAAAACTGTCAAACAAGAAAAAAAATTGCTTCATATTTTTTGTCTTTCTATGAAAAAGGATGAATTTTAAAGTCTAAATTGGATTAAAGGCTTAAGTCTGTAAGCAGTGATGCTGACCCAACACCCACAACATGTTCTGCAAATTAGACGAGTTGGAGAGCACTAGTTTTAGGGATGATGAGAACAGATGAGAGAAACACTTGATTTTTGCCAAACAATACTGGTTTCATAATGTGAGTTGGGGTGATGTATTTTTTTATTTCAAACGTTTTTATTTCATTGGTATCATTCAAGCAAAAAAAATCCCTTTTCATAATAGTTAGATATTTGAGACCAAAGAAAACTCTTTTGATCACAGCAGAATGTCTCAAGAGTGGAGAGCTTTGTGCTGAAAGAATGCGTGTTGGCACAAGTGGGCAGTTTAACTTGAGATGCTATAAATTCCCTCGTTTTTTCCCCCAAGACCCTTTAAAGTCATCGGTCCAATGGATCCGTAAGGAGAATAATGCAAAGTCCTGGCACTGCCAAATGCAGATTGTTACACCAGAGTGGGTAGGCAGGTTGGCTTGTGATTCCAGCACATTTACTAAGCATTGAGGGGAAAAAAGGATTAACTTAACTGCTTAAAAAAAAAAAAAAAAATCAGAACAGCCTTAGCTATGAACGCACACTCCCACACCATTTTATATATACTATTTTTTTTATTCTTTTTATCTTTTCAACTCGATGTCAATAACATCCACAACAATCTTGTTACAAAATGTCAAAATTCAATAGGCCTGCCTTCAGCTTTTTAACGAAAATTGAAACAGGCCAGCGCTAGTTAGGAAGAACACACACACTCATACACACACATGCACACACACACACTCACATCATGACACCATGCCTCTGGCTAAAGCTTATGGCATTTCTGAGGGGCTTATGGCACAGACTGGCACACCTCAGCATACCTCCATAGGAGTGGGCCTCACCTGCAGCTGCGTGTCGTTGGGCACATACTGATCCTGTTCGCCCAGCAGGACATCAATTACTGGGTGCCGTCCCTCTCGGATCACGATCTGTTGCTTGTTTTCCAGCACCTCAGGCCTGGAATAGTAAACGCAATTGTTATTTTCTGGGACTTTTTTTATTCTACACAGAAGAACCAGCCTGGGAACCAGACCCACATCAATCGAGATGTGGGTCTGGCAATCACTGACATCCCATTTACAGGGGCATAACCAGCATGATGATGGTTTTGATTACAGCTGTTTACTAAATTCAAAGAACACACATCCACAGTTTAACTAGCGAGAGTAATGTATTTTCTTTCATTGGTACTGTATCATATTAAAGCCCACCCTGTGTTGGATATGCAGTGTGATTTGTTCCTGGATTTTTGGCCAGTTTACAATGAGCTGCAGGGGCCTGAGGCCAGACAAACCTGCAGAGAATATTTAAATTTACCAGCAGTTTGTCTGGGTTTTTACTCAGGCTACAAAAAAACTAAACACGCACCAAGAACTATGATTAAAAAAAGCCAAAAGCTTAAAAAGCTAAAAGCTAAACTTTAGAGATCCTGTATCTAGTCTAAAGCATACAATTCTGTATTCTACCCTAACAGAGAGTATTTCAGTATTTCACATTAAGTGTTCTCTGTAAAAAGAACCCTCTAAGTGTTTGGCAAAGTTGAAGACAGCTATTAAACAATCAAAAAAACAACAAAGGTTCCAAACTGTTTCTATAAAGTACGCCACACAAGAGGATCTTTCATGGAGACTTTTGAGACTTTTCTTCGATCTGTGGGAGTAGAAGTAACATTTCCTTTTAAAACTCGGCAAAAAAGAGAGAAAGAGAAAAAGAGAAAGAAAGAAAGAGAGAGAGAGAGAGAGAGAGAGAGAAGAGGAGGGGGGGACGGAGGCTGGGACTGCGAGTGGGCAGGTATCCCTAGCTGCAACAGGAGAAACGAGGTGTGCATATAGTGTGGGGTGGAGGTGTAGTTGTTGGCATAAAAAAACCCTCTGCCTTCAAAGTCAAATCAACTCCCCCACACAGACTGTGCATGTGTAGGAAGCATTCTCCCAATGGATCGTGTATGAAGCCTCCCTCACTCCCTCTCTCTCTCCCTCCCTCCCTCACATTTCTGAAGCCTTTTTCTGGAGTCATATTGTGTTTCAACACTGAACAATCAGAAGAAAAAGACAAGGTTTATAAATGAACCCTTCATCATAACTGCTCATTTTTTTATTTTCTCAAACACAAACCCTGTGCCTGATATGAAGCAAAATAACTCTAAGCTTTGTAGAACAGATCTCTGCACTGAAGAAGCTGAGGATCGTTTCTGAGAAGAAGAGAGGAGATTGGTCCAGGATGGGGGATGACACACAGAAGGGGAGATGAGGCATGGCAGCCACCGTAGAGGGATATGAGAATGAAAAGCCTAACCTCATTACCTCACCTGCAGTAATTGTTTTCTTTAGCAACCTGTGCCAATGAGAGGAGGCAGTCCACAGTTGCTAGGTGACACACAGCTTTTCTTAGGATGTAGTAGTGCTCCCCGAACAAACTACAAAGAGATCAAAAAAAAAAAAAAAGTCACACACACACACACACACGCACACACACGCACACACACACACACACAAACACACACGCACAGGCAGACGACAGAGGAAGAGATTTAAATCATTTCCATGCATGCTAAATCCCATTTTTTCCTGTCGTCTCCACCATGAGGCTAAAATACCAGCTTAGCAGACAGACAGGCTCTCAGGGGATGGAGGGAGAGAGGGGGAGGAGGGGAGGGCTGGAGTTTACATACTGCAGAAAGTTGATCCACTCGCGGCCGCAGTCAATAACCAGCTGCTCCCGGAGCCGGAGGAGCTGGCGGTGCTTCTCTACGATGAAGGGAGTGTGGTAGCGTCCCACGACCTTTGTGCTGAAAAGAGAAAGAGAGAGAGAGAGAGACAGAGAGAGAGAGAGAGATAGAATGGAGATAGAAAAGGACAAAGAGAGAGAGAGGAACAGAGAGTGAGTGAGGGAGAGAGAGACAGAAACAGAGAAAGAGACAGGGAGTTTAGTAGAAAGAGAGGGGTAGAGAGAGAGGGATAGAGCGAGAGATGTAGAGAGAGAGAGAGAGAGAGAGAAATTAAGTTCCTGGGGAGTTGGGACTTAAAGGATCAAACTCGCTACTTAGAGGCATTTCCACTGGGAGAGGAGAGAAAGCGGCCTGGTGGAGGGAGTGGGATACAGGGGGCAACTTCAAAGAGAAAACTCCACATGAAAAAGTCCAATAAAAGCATCACTAGTATCCAATAAAATAAATAATAACACTTGTGGGTCAGTGTCACATTAGGTAAGAAAATCTGATTAAGAGCTGTTTCTCTTAAACCTGCAGTGCAACAAACAGGGTATGCAGGTCAAAATAACTTCCACAGAATCTGTGTGCAGAGGGGAAGATATTATTAGATGCCCCCTACACTTTGGTCTTGCTCCTGTTCTTCTTTCAAGAGGGCTTCTGTATCCCTTGTTATTTTGCATTAGACATGTTGGTAAGCCATTGCCTCATACCTGCTGATTTTGCTCCAGTCGCCTGGCACTGTAGATGACATGGAGTTCTTCACCTCAATCAGGAACTGAGTTGGCAGAGGAGGGAGGGAGGGAGGCAGAGAGAGAGAGAGTGAGAGAGAGAGACAAAGAAAGAATGAATAAAAGAGGGAGACAAAAAGAAAGGCAGAGACAAAAAGGGCAAGACCTGATTAATGTCTTCACCAACCACACGTGAAATGTAGAAAAGGTGGGCTGGATTAATCGGCCACTGAAATGGCCACCCATTAGGTCACGCCAGCTAACTGACTTTTAGGGCCAAATGTAATAAACAAGCCTCCGTTCCCAGCATGGAGCCATAAATAATGGCAGACAAATGTCTGCAGGCTAGACATGCAAGAGCGCACTGATTAAAAAGGGTGCGAGAGAGCAGGACTACGGTACAAGTCCCAAACTAGATCACTGCTCAGACCATCCATCCTACTGCAGGAGACATACCCATCAGTTTCCTTGCCCATGATAACACACACACACACACACACACACACACACACACATAGACAAACAAGACTATGATCAAATGCACACACTTCTAAAAACACACAGACCATAACTCAAACACACATATCTCTTCCTATGCCAGAACACAATCATGTGTTAGTTAGTGTGTGTGTGTGTGTGTGTGTGTGTGTGCGTGCCTGTGCAGCCACATCAGGTCACCAGTGCTTGGCTGTGACCCCATGAGTCAGCCCTGAGTGGGCAGCAGGAGGGCCAATCAGCACAAACAAAAAAATGCCATGCACACACTGTAGACACACAGACAGGCAGCAGGCGTAAACATGTCAACCATTCCGGGACATTCCAGAGAGGATGTCATGAGAGAGAGGGAAGGGAGCACACACCGGAGAGAGAAAAGGGTAGCATACTAATACACACAGCGCTGTCTGCCAGCCTTGTCTGCATGGGATAGATTCAGAGGTGACTTTCTGAAAGGTGAGGAGAGTACTAATCTGATTTACATACTTGCTTGACAAGGGAGGACCAGGGCCTCAGAGTGTTTGGATGCTCACAGTGTATACAGGACCTTCATACTAACAGCACCAATGACAGCAGAATGTTATGTGGCATGTAAAATGTGTGTAGCTAATCTAGGATTTTTGATTAAACTACTTTAACTGCTATTTTATTTAAATTCTGAGTGTAATAAAAAGGTTTGGTGCATCTTTTCTTTTCAGTGAATCTCGTCCGTAGCAGAATCGAACAGACAAACTGATGAAACATGCAATGCCAAATGCATCTCATACACATTATAATGTTTCTGATGCAACATAAGCACAACCATACAGGATGGGTACAACAATTTTCATATAAGGTGTCTCATACCATATGACATTCTTTAGGGCAAGAGAATGCAACACAGATGTAAACTTTTCTTTTGGCTCTCTATTAAAGAAGCCTTCATGCAACCCATCCTTACCTCCTGCCCAGACACGGTGACGTAATCCAGAGATGGGTTCTTCAGAATTAGGCGAACTTCTCGTCGGTGTTCCAGGATCTCTTGCAGGACCGACTGGATTTCTTCTTTCCTCTCACGGATGACAGGGAAGTCAGTCAGGTCTGCAAAAAGCTCAGTCTTGTCCCCCTTCCTGTCAGGGCAATTACACAGAGACTGAATTCATAGTGTTACAAATCATAGAGTACAAGACCTCAGAAAAAGTCTCAAATTAAGTGCACAATCAAACTATTCAGTAAAATTTCCCCACAACAACATAGTGAATGGTAATACTATTGATTTGTGCTTAATTAAAGTTAAAATTCAACAGCAAAGATGTAAGTAAAAAATTGCTCTTTAGGTAAAAAGCTGATGACCTGACAAATTGAAAACATCACATTACATTCATCAAGATCAGGAGAGACTGTTGTAATCATTGGTCTGTGTTAATATGGTAGTTCTCTTTATAGTTAACTTTCTTGGTGTGAACCACCAACAATCTGATTGCCAAAAAATTGCCAAACTGTGCTATGTAGTCTAGTTTTCCATTCAGCGTTTCCCCTCAAAATACTCTCTCTTTCTCTTCAGCTCAAACTATTCTTTCTTTTTCTCTGAAAGTACTCTTCCTCTCTCTCCAAATACTCTTTCTACAGTCCTGGCTTTGTTAATGGGAAATAAAAATAAAAGTAAGTTCCACCAAAAGTTCATGGAAGTGATGGTGACATTTTATTGACAACTAAAGTAAAATTTGAGCAACTGTTCATGTCAAAAGGCCTCTTCTGACTTCCTTGGGAAGAATGAGAGGGTGTGACCAAAAGACATATGACCACTCCAAGACATAAGATCCACTCCTGCCCGTCACAGGTCACTCACTTGGCGGCAGTCTCGTTGAGCACACGGAGGAAGTCTCTGGCAGGGGCCAGCAGCGCGGGCAGGTCCAGCAGGAGGCTCTGGAGCAGGCTGGAGTGGAGCTGGGCCTGGGCGAGTGGAGCCAGTGTCTGCAGCTCCACGGCTAGACGTGCCAGCGTGCTGCTGATGAGATAGAACTCCTGCGTGGAGCACTGTAGAAGCACAGACAAACACAAACACACACACACACACACACAGAACCATGAGGTTATATGCTACTTCACAAAGTAATACTGTACATGTAAAATAATATCAGAATCTATCTGTGTTTTAACAAGGCTAATATCAAGTTGTGCCAAGTTGTGTTCCAATTCAATCAAGTTTCTTGGGTCACTATCGTCCATGAAATCTAAAGCAATTTCATGTATGTGATTTATTAAACTGACTGAAAAAAAGGAAAAATGAAGTGAATGCATGAAGGGAAAAATCATTCCACCTAATACCTACATTATCTATAATCACCAATTACACAAGTCTGCACACATATACAGACACACACATACACACACACACAAAGTCTAAACACTTGCATGTATTTTTAACCTTTTGAATGACTGACAGATAACTTATTATCTGCAGAGGCGGGAGGTCTATTCTTCACTTGCTGGTGGCACAACAGCGAGCGAAAAGAAATGCCTGTCACTAATTATCAGTTACAGGGTGCCTGAGTGCAATCCGCAGGTCGACGAGAGCTAATGAACGCTGCCTCCTGTCGCCTCCGCTCAGAGAGGGCCCCCTCGTCACATCCACTGCAACCTCCTCAGACAATAACCATCTCATTGCCCCCTTTTTCATTACGCTAATGGCCACCCCTATTCAGGAAGACCAGCTCATTAAGCACAGGGCAATTCCATCACCCACCCACCCACCCAAAAAAACCATGAGGTGGGTGAACAGGCCAAAAACGAGGAGGGTCTACGCATGAAGGGTACACAGGCAAGACCGAAATACACAGCAGTAATGGTCACCACTGATGCAACACGACACAGAGAAATGTCTTTGCGGATACTTGGGTTGTGCTGGTAAAATATGAACGCCTGGGTTTAAACAGAAGCCACTTTTAAACAGAAGCCACTTTTAAACTAATCACCACAAATGTGTAGCTGTAGTAAATGTCAGATCGGAAAGAATTTTGACATGAACAAAGAACACCGCACACAACAACAAGCAGTAATTTTACAATATTGTTTTTAACATCTCATAAATGAGACGCACCTTGGCTTGTGTTTTGTTGCACAGAGTCAGATCATCTGACATCAGTCTGACATCAGTCAGATACTCACACATTAACCAGAAATGGCCTTGAAAGAAACAATGTGCCATCACTACCACCTAAAAGCCCAGGAGCTGGTTGCAAAAAAAATGTTTAGAGTAGCTGTGATGTAATATTTACAAGACTGGTTTAAACTACGACCAGTCTACATTCAGACGTAAGACTCCCTCACTCAAGTTAACGTTTCTTTACATTCATTGTTGCCATGGGAACAATTGACTGTCAATTGGGCAACTTTTGTTCAATTGAAGCCCTAACTATCAGCCATATTGTTTAGACTTGCTCAGAGTGTTTCTCACACTGCAGTGTGAATACTAAATGATGGCATAGATTTTTTTATGCAACAGTTCTGGTCAGGCATCATGACTTAAAGGGATTATCTGGAGTGAATCAACCAGTAGCCCTATTGTTTCACGTTGGCAAGTGCTGTAGGTAGGTAGACAGAATTTGATGCAAAGTAGACAAAATAGCGAAACGGCAACCAGCACTAACTGATGAGGTCATAGAGGTTTTGTTTTCTTACGCCCCAATCTGTTAGCGGTTACAAAGTCGGTCTAAGTTGTACCAAATGCTCTCATTCTTATACCTATCAGCAAAACTTCAAAAGCCTCAAATAACAGAGATATGGGTGACTCTAGAATTTTCCTTCATGTGGGTATCATTGGGCAAAGTTGGGTCAGTGGAGGGTCAGTCAGCTCTAGGCTGTGCAGTTCCTTCTCCAGTACCTTCTTGTGGTAGATGCTGCAGATGCCCCTCTCCAGGTCAGGCAGGCGCTTCAGCAAGGACGTGATGCAGGGCACAGCGCTGGAGTCAGAGGAGAGGAGTTCAGCCACAGCATCATGCCTCTCATGGATCTCCCTAAAGACAGAACGAGAGAGAGGGAGAGGACAGAGAGTAAGGTGGATGAACACAGTAGCTCCTCTACAGAAATAAATTCTGTGGATTGTCAATAAGGTCAAGACAGACACAGGACTCAAATTTGTCAGGAAGGTAACAGCTGATAACACCTGGCAAATTGTTTTCTTTTGGTCTGACACCAAGGGTCATGTAATTTCTTGTTATTGACAAATTGCAAAAAGCTCATAACATTGCTACACATGTGTGCTCTTGTAGACAATAATGACAATGGATTTGCATCCAGAGTCCTCATAAAGGCAAGCAGAAAAAAATGGTTAAATATCACATCCTTGTTTGTGGAGAACATCACTAAAATTAACACCTCAAATATGAAAAACAGTTAATCCAATTGACCTCAAGGTCCCATTCTCTCCTGTAACAGAGTTACTTGGTCATCAAACGTTTTCTAAACTACAAGGCTACTACTAAATTTACTTGACATGAAGTAAGAATATTCAATATCGGTATATTGCACCAGCCCAAGGCTGTCAGAACAATCAAGCACTACCATGCACAAACACACACATACAGACAGACAGACAGACAGACAGACAGAGACAGACACACAGGTATGCACACACTCCCTCACACTTTCTCTTACTCCCTGTTAGATGTTCCAACGACCTTATGATCAAGTGGCTTGTAGGTGTTAAAATGATCAATTATTTGATGGTTGTAATCAACAGATGCTTAAAAGCCCTGTGTCCTGTGCCAGTGTATTCCAAGGGAACTTACTGAACTGACTTCAGGGGCTGTGCTACCCACTTCCTCATCAGTCTCTTCCCAAATGCTGTCTGGGTGTGGTCAAGCACCCACAACAGACTCCCCTTCACAGCACCTGTAGTCTGTCAGCAGAAACGCACACACACAGACGATGAAACAGAACATTCAGAACACAGCGCAGAGAGGGTGCGTCACTGATTTATTCTCACAGTCAGCCGTTCATGAAACAAATCGTTGCTCAGAGTTGGGATTTTGTACAGAAAAATACTAAAGAAAAACACAAATGCTTCTGGAAGCTTCCGAGCTTGTGAGGATAATGAGAGAACTTCTCTCCTTGCTACCTGGTTGCAGAGCACCTCCAGGTTCTTCAGGGTGGTAGCATTGAGCACCATGCCATCTGTCATTGATGAGAGCCGTTTGAAGGAACTGGGAAAATAACACATAAATGAGCAGCCTGAAAGGGCATTACAATGGGGTTTGAAAGGCTCTTATGAAGAAGCTGACACTAAGAGAATCTTATATGCAAATTGTGTTGAGATACTCTGTAATATATGCACTAGAACAAAGGTAAATTATCTTCAGACAAGGGCCATTTCTCCAGAATTGATGAGACATCCATAATTAAAAGCAATTAGAGAGCAGGGCAAATCAGACACAGTTATTATCTTCAAACAGCTCCTTTAATCAAAAGTTAATTATGACTACTTTCCCCAAGACCATGGAAGTGTTAGCATGCTAATTAAAGCTGGATTGCTAAAGGACTGGCTGAAGCTTTGATGACACTGACTTACAAATCAACCGAAAAGCATGAGAAAGCTCTCCACTAGTAAGCAAGAGAGTACTTTCATACATGCATTACAATCAGAACATCAGCAGAGGTCCCATGGCCATGTTGGATCAACCCCTCACATATCTAACTTGGATGGGCAGGGTGGAAAAGTATGAGCTGTGGGAAGACCCCACCAGGTTAACCACCTGCTGCACAACAGGACTCTCTCCAGCTTAAACTCCGTCAGATACTGGATGATGGGCCCCAGGCAACAGATGATGGGTCGCTCCAAACTGTAATAAGGGTAAACACCTAGGTAATGACACACACAAAATTGAGCTGAGCCACATTAAACAAGTGAACACACACACACACACACACACACACACACACACACACACACACACACACACACACACACCACACGCACACACGCACACACGCACACACGCACACACGCACACACACACACACACACACACAAAAACCCTTCAGTGCGTCAGAGGAACTGATTCACTCTTTGCGTCAGTGCAAGGCCATTTTTTTTAAAGACAACACATAAATAAAGAGAACACCGTAAATAAAGTTGCAATAAAGTGGGACAGACTTGTGGTAATTAGATACAGGGAAACAAGTCAGTCAGCTGTGAAGACCTCACCCATTCTTTCTCCCAAGAGCAAGCACTCAGGTGAACATTATAACAAAGGGATATAAATTTAAATTAAATTAAAAAAATAGTTCCCTTGCCACTCTGACACAAAAGCAGCAACACTGACTGTTCGACAACATGTTGGCATTTGGAGGATCTCACTCATAACAGTGGTGAGGGCAGGTGTCGAGCACGAAGCGTGTGCAGCCATATCAACATCTAATTAGCAGAATTAGCAGCGGAGCCTAAATAACAGCGTACCTCCAGAAAATGTCAGAGCCAAGACACGCAGCTGTCAAGAAACACAGCAATGAATACCTGTGAGGCTAAATTCAGTCAAAATACACTGACAACCAGAAGTAGGGTCATAGGGAAAGAATATGAGGATTGATTCTGCTAGATTCCATCATGGCCCCGGCTAAGCTACTCTAATGATGGAGTGAAGAACCAGGTAGGATTACTGTACTTGCATACTGTCTGAAATATGTACCTGTATCTACAATACACTGATCTCTATACAAATCCTGCATTTCTGACTGACTGGGTGTTGCATCCTACAGCCTGTTGTGTAATTTCACATAGCCTGTTGATTGGTAATTGGCCTCCGTGGCAGCACATGTTACACCATGAAGAAGTGCCTTTACAGATCCAGGGCATAACACCTGGTGCATTTTTGCGACTACAACAAGGCAACTGAGTATTGGTTGTTGACTGGTCTTTGTGGCAGCACGTCATACCATGAAGAAGTGCTTTTACGATTGCCACAAGACAACGGTGTATTGCGATTAAGGGTTGGTTCTTGATTAGCCATTGTCGGATACCCGCTGCCTACAGCACCAGAGATTTAACATCTTTCCTGTAGACCAAAATGCCTCTGTTCGTTGTTTCTTGATTTTGGTTTAGGGTGTTAATCCAGCCTCTTGTCAGGGGTAAAAGCTTGTTTTGTATTGGTTCTTTTTCCCAAGTAGAAATAGGCCTGGTGACCACATTGAGCTACAGAGCAAAATCAAATGGCTCGCAAATCAGCATGGGTTTTTCCAGGCTTACAAATAAAGAACCTGATCGATAAGAAGTGATTAACAGATGAAAAGATTAAATAACTTTCATCAGAAAATGTAGAGAATAAAAAGAAACTGTGGTGGAACAGCTTTCTAAAAAAAATAAACTAAAAACTAATGTTGACTGCTGTGTCTCATGAAGTGGAGCTGTGGGCTTCGATTGTGTCTGAGTTTCTGGAAATTCAGCCTCTGCTCATATTTCCTAGAAATTGTGAACACAATTGTGTAGGTTTAAAGGTTATGAAGTTTTCTGGATTTACAAGATAACAGAGAGCCGTTTTCTTAAGTTAGGTCCAGCCATGACGCACAAGCTGCCTCATCTAACATTGCAGAGTGGACAGGCGGTATTGATCAGGCTGTCCATCCCCAGAGGAAATGATTTTTCTATTACACAGCTCAAGCCCACACACACTGACCCCTGTCAGGATAGACAAATCACTTCACAGTGGCTGCACAGGCAAGGTGGGACAGGCAGGCATCAACAGGTAGAAAAGACATACACACACATGCACACAGGTGTACACAATTACACCCCAGACACACACACACACACACACACACACACACACACACAAAGAGCAAAGAGGCCCATTCACAATGAGAGTACCCTTCTCCTGTCCATCCTGCCTTTGATGAGATGGATCCGAGTAGAAGTTCTTCACCATGTTCATGGCTGTGTCGTACTCAAACTGGGTGCTGTCGCATCGTTCTATGCGAAGCCGGTCATCCTCCTGGGTGCTGGAAAAGAGGGGAGAGGGTGACATTGAGGTCAGGACGGGCGACAGGAGGAGACCAACAGAATGACAGAAATGACCGATAGTCTTTTTTCTATAATGTAAAGTCTTCCATCAAGCCGAAAATGCTCCTCACTATTACCCTTGAGGAAAGGAAAAATCCAAACCCTTTCTAAGACCCCCCGCTGCGAGTCAGAACAAATTGTTCTCGCAACCAACAAAACAGTTCAAACAGTCAAAGTGCATCTTCAGTGAATGGGGTTTGACAGACCTGATAAAAACATAGGCACGAGTGAAAAGACAGTCTAATAAGAGTTGCGTGCAGAGCTGTCAAAGAGTGCCTAAATAATCAAATCATATGCGTACACACACACAAACAAGAGGACATGTTTTATGAATTCAGTAATCTGTAGCAAGGTGATATTTTCAAACAGCCACATATTTATAACGTTTATTGCGGCAAGGAGCACAACATGCATTTCACTCTCAAAAATTCACCACACAATGATTTTCATAGTGAATAACAGAGGCCCTCTGACAATGAACATCATCAGGATGGAGGAGATGAAAGAGAGAGAGACAGAGAACCTGCATAAGCGAGTGAGAGTGAGAGTGAGAGAGAGAGAGAGAGAGAGAGAGAGAGAATGTGAAGGAGAGAAAAGATGAGAAACACATTTCCTCCTCCTCTCTGCCATCATCATTCCATTCATTCGCTTTCTTCCCCTCCATTCAACCCCACAGCACTTTCAAGGACTCAAGCTCTCTTTGTGGCCTCTGCGCTGTTGCCAGGGTGACGGCAGCGAGCACGTGGGCTTCAGTGAGTGCACCGCAACATCCTCTCTCTTCACCCGTCAGCCAGTCAGTTAGGAAGTCAGACGCAACATAACTGTTTCGCAAAAGCTAATGGCCGGCATAGTGTTTGTTACCTATACAAATGCAAAAGCACTGCACCACACACACACACGCAGACACACAATCACACCATACGCAATACGGACACATTCACATACACACATGCATAGATACAGAGAGAGACAGAGACAGACACATACACACCCATGCAGTCAACAAAGGAAATGCATCCTCCAGTCTACAAAATCAAATTCAGAGAGATTACTCAAAGCCAATGTCAATGTATTAACCTCGGTTAATAATCAGGAAATTACAGTAAACGCAACCAAATCATTTAAGTTCATAGGATACAAAACAAGTCTTAATATTAGATAGTTAGCTACATTCAGGTTAGCACAAAAAAAATTGATCTTGATTCACGTTCTGCTGCCATAATTTCACATTTCCACTCAAAGCCTTAGATAACCCTGTAGACTTCACCATCACTATAAAAACCACTAATGATTGTAAAAACATTCAAATAAATCAAACGTAAATATTTCACTACACTGCAACAAGCCTGGGCAAGGCGCCAACGCAACTGTGAATGTCAACTGCTTCCTATATCTCACAATTGCTTTCTTAAACAAACTGCAAGACCCGACTTGTTAGAAATTCTCAAAATGGTGAACTAAAGAGCGATTCGGTCCCAGTAGAAAGAGAACCTACTGCAAAAACACAACCGCCAAGCAAGACACACTCATAACAGCCCAACATATTCACTGTTTGAGTGCTTATCAGCACAGATCAAAGGACTCCCAAAAGGCTTTCCCCCACTCCCCAGCCATAACATGATTACCATACTGCCTCTGGGATGGAGAAAGGTCATTTCCATCAGAGGACTGATGCGGTTAATAAAAATCCACTGCAGGCGAGGGAGCAAATCAATACATAAGGACATTAGATGAGGGTTTTTACAGATCACAGGTCACAGAGGACCACGCCATGATAAGGTGTCAGGTGTGATGAAAGTGTCTCCAACCCTCAAGGAGTGCAACAGGTAGACTAGATGAAGCCATAGTACGTCAACAACGTCATATCCGGGGAGGATTTAGACGAATCTTTTGTCATACCCAACATAGAGACCTGTTAGTGTAACCACCATCAAATTGATGTCAAGTATTGTGTTGATATCATATATTGCGATAATGCAATGTTATTCAATTATTATTCCACAAGGAATGTTTACACATAAAACTCAATTAATAAATTGCCCATCAGGGACAATGTGAAGAGAAGCACGCCCAGGAAAAGTGCAGGCATGAATATATAATCTCACTCCTTCCCTCTTTCTGCAACGCCAGGAGCTGCAAGACATAGGGAAGCAGCAGGCAAGCAGGCACATTGTCTTCTGCTATACTTCAATGGTGGCAGGTCTCGGCTGGGGCGTAGCCTCTGTAAGCCTCTCTGGGTCTCATTAGAAGGGAGCTGAGCGACCACAACGCAACATGTAGAGCACAATCATCTCCCAAGAGATTTAAAAAAAAAACAAAAAAAAAAAACGTTCACCTGAGATGCCACACACATACTCATCAAGCTGTATTTGAGTTAGTATTTCAAAGAGAATTCTGTGCAGAATGTATTCCTGTTCGGACATCTCCAAAACATCATGAAAGCACAAATGCACACAAATGTTTCATTTATTAACATGGAGTTTTAGAACGTAGAGCTGGAGTTTTGGAACATACAGCTTGAGTTTTACAACATATAGCTGGAGTGGTGAACTGTATGTGTAAAAGCTTCCATTTCAAGTGTGCTTAAAACTCAATGTCTCCACACTGATTGGCCAGAGTTTCTCAAACAGAAATGCACCAATAGGCTCCTCTGGCTGGAAGCATCCTCACACTCTTTTGAACCAAAGAAATCGATGCACTGCAAGTACCTTCAGGCATAAAAGCATGACCCCAGCCCTATCCTAACCTGTAAACACACACAAACACACACACACACACAAAACACAAAGACAGCCACAGCCTTTGATGTTCATTCAATATCTTGAAGAGAACACCACAAAACTCTCCAGCAGACCCCCTTCATGCTCCAGTTCTACTCTTTCCCAAAGAGGAAAATCAAGCCATTCAGTTCACTCAGCAGCCCCCCATCCCCACCCACTATTTACCATGTGTGTGTCATCCAGAGCTCAATCTCCAACTATTCTCACAGCCAAAGCAAGCTTGACCTTTCTTTTTAGCCTTGCCAAAGGTGCTGAGACCACACATCTGATAACAGTGGGATAAGACCACACAGTTGTTCTGTGTGTGAATCGCAGAGCCCTGTCAGCGTGCGCTTGGGAAAAAAGCTCCCCGTGATACTGGCATGATTCTCTGGCCAGCCAAGGTACATGACGGTACAGTGCGCGGAAATGAACACCAGATCCGGAGGGATAATTGGAATGCCCTTTTTAAAACGGTTAACAGGATTCAAATGGCTGTGCCATGCAACACAGAGAGGACCTAAAACTGTGTACTTTCCAAAGCAACGACACGGTTAAACGAAAACAGGATGGTTCAGTGAAGTGCTGCAACAGGAGGCCACACAGCACTCCTCAATGCCTGGTACTCATCAGAAGACAAAAGAAAAGAAAAAAAACAAAAGAAAAAAAAAAAAACAACGCTTAAGATCCACAATTCCCCAGGCAGAAGGAGGGTGGGGGATATCTACAAGTTATCAGACAGAAATCCTTGCAAGACTTCTGCTGCTTTTGCACACCGGGGAATGACAGATGAGACAATAAGGACAGGATAATCAGAAAAGGGACTAAACAAGAAAAGCAGGGGCGTCGATAATTCCTCAGCCACCCTGAGAGAGACAGAAAGAGAAAGAGAGAGAGAGAATGAGAATAAAAAAAGAAAAGTAAAATGTAAGACTGGTAAGACTGTGAGACAGAGGGAGAAACTGAAATGAGAGAGTAAAAGAGAGAGGGAGAGGGAGAGTAAAAGAAAGAGAGGGAAAGCTTAAGAGAGCGACATCGCTCATCCCCCTGTGCTAATCGAATCCCCACCTCATCACTCATCTCACGGCGCTGGGAGATGATAGCAAATTAGCAGGCCTTCCCCCTTCTCCAGCTAACACAAATCAGAACAGCTACGCCTAATTAGGCCTCCCCGTCTGGCTCTGTGCATTGGCTCCAACACACACACACTGCGCAAAATATTGTATGCACATAGACACTTGTATTTTCTCAAACACCCACTTACGCACATACACACTACTCAAATTCTTATATAGACATGGACACAAATATTTTGTCAAACACACACACACACACACACACACACACACACCCCCTAACACACACACACTTATGCTCACACTGTACCACACTTATGCTCACACTGAGGACTTGACAAATGTTTTTTTTTTTTAGCTCACATACAGAATATTATTCACATTAATGTTATGGGTTAACACCTAAAGTGTGACAAGCTGAAGTGGGACCAGGTTAAAAAGTTAATTGAGCCCATGAAACCAATGACATGTCATAACATCTTAGTAGAGACCTCTTGGGAGTTTAGTTTAGCTCAGAGCAAGGTAACAAAGCAAGCAGGCAGCTATGTGACACAGAGAGGAGAAAACAAGTTGATGCCTCTTGGATATAATTAGTTCAGGGAATGTTTCACAGAAAAGTACTTTGGTTAGAGGCAAATCTTCAGAGCAATCATGCCTTACTTTCTGGAACATAAAGGTCATTGCCAATGAATGAAGGCACAAAAGATGTGACCTCCTCTGACACCCTGTCAACAAACAATATATGTAAAAATATATAAAGTCTTTAGAGCGAGAGTTATGTATGAAGCACTTTTCTTTAGAAGTGATCAAAACACTGTCAAAAAAGGAACACCCAACAAGGCTTTGTAACAACCTCCATAACTGATGCAACACGTTTTCAACAAGCAGTGACAGCATGCACCATACAGAGGCATGGGCTTCATCCAACACTTTTACTAAGAAAACCACTCCTTGGGAGAAATGATGAAACCAGCATCGCTGTTCAAAAGCCAGGTCACTCTTTTAATTAAATGAGCTTAAGGACCCCCTGTGGCACAGCGCAAAAAAAGCAAGTTCAGCGCCACATTAACCTCCTCTCTGAGTGGTGCCGATGTCCGACTGGAGTCCGGTTCAAATTGATCTTCAGCTCTCAGCCCAGCGTGTCGAGCTGCTCTTTCAAGCTCTGTTCGGTGAGTGTGATGTCCTCTGGGGAAATCTAAAGACAATAACCCTGTCTAGCCCTCAATTTCTCTCTCTGTCTCTCTCTCGAAGGTAACCTCAAGTACAAACAGAGAGAGAAAACTTCTCACAAACTGAGATGTCAACCCAGTTCACTGCATGGGGGATTGGGGGGGGGTTCCTGGTTTCAACATTCCTCAGACTGAAGTGCCTTAAGCCTTTGATTTGAAATGCTTTTCCTGTAATCAATTTTACACACAGGAATTAGCAGGCTTGAACAAACAACAAACCGACACACTCAAACTAACAGGCCATTCCTGCAAGCAGAAAAACTACCCAATTTCTGATCTCTTAATCACAGCAGCAAAAGAAACACTGACTGTACTCATGTCAAAGCTCTAAGGTTTACCAGCAGACACAGAACACAGATGGAGCTCTGTGGTTAGAGAGCAGCTTTTCACAAACATGTGCTTATTATATTTATCATACGCAAGAAATGATTTGACTGAGGAGAGCGGCAGAGTGGCTTTCTTCCGATAGCTGTTCTTCCTTTTCCTTTCGTTATTTTGGGAAATCTTTGCTTTGTAAATAAACCCCATAGACACAGTAATCACATTCAAAGGCCAGGCAAGATCTGTGCATTGAATTCCAGATTCAGTTCATCTTACATGATGATGCCAAGGCAAGACACAACTTCAGTATTTATTTTCAATCCATCTAAGGATATTCTTAATGATAAACGTTCAATCAAGAGCCCAACTGAGCTGGGTTACGTCAAACAGAAAAAAAGTAGGCTACACATTAATTTCAAATCGAACAATTCTGGAGGTCACATGCAAATTGGGTAAGTTTGAGGCAGAGACTTCAAGTAAGGATCAAAGCTCTATCTGTGGCTGCCATTAAAAAATGACAGGTACAGGTGTGTGCATGTAGAGAAATGTATAAGGCATCGACTAAGATGTCTGTTTAAAGAATGCCGTGTTCAGCTTCTGAAAGTGCACACCCATGCCCCTACAGATAAGGTGATGGAAGAGGAGCATCATAAGAGTAGAAATTTTAAGACAAAAAAATTGCAGAGACTATCACTTCACAAAATAAATGGTTGTTTGAGACTTCAGAAATTCTCCAAAACCCTTGACATACTGTACAAACACCCATCACTGAGACTCAATATCAGCTTCCAATAGCGGGCTGATTGAAGTGTTAGTGTTTCATCAACTTCCACCCTGCCATTTTTTGAGGTGCGATGCCACCTCTGACTTGAAAGGCACACACCACACGATGGAGTGCCAAGCTCTCGCTAGAGTCGTGTTAAACCCCCGCCACTCGTCGCAATAACGGTCGTTTGCGGGCGAGGAGGCAAACAAGGCTGACTGCACGACTGCGACTGCAAGCCCAATGTTCAACAGGGGAACGATATTAATGTATAATGAGCACACATCTGCTGTTGGAGAGCTGAACGTCGTGAATCAAACACAGCTTCTGGGACAGCTGATGCGATCGGGGAGGGCTTATGTCCAAGATGGTGATTTCCTCGACATTTCATTTGCATTTCTAATTAGAAACAGGAGAGTTTGGGAAACAGTGCAATATACCAGAGAACACTGAGACATGCTTTCAATAGAATCCTATGGAGCCTTTGAAAATGGCCTCCCTTCTTCTCAAACCATCTGATTCTCTTCTGAGTGCTCAGGTATGTGTGAACACACTATTTCCAGCTATATCTGATGAAAGATCAAGTTCATGTAACCCCATTTCATTGGTTATACACCTCAGTAAATATAATAAAATACTCTTGATTAAAAGCATTTGTAAGCTTTTGCTGACACCCAGTGGTGGAAAACCAAACAAGCTGAACATGGTTGAACACCTTTATTAAAGGCATTTAAAGGTGTCTGATGTATAAGAGAGGTTGCTAATATTTGAGCATAGCAACCAATCAAGTGCACTGTCCTTTCTTTGCGTGTGAAGCGATTGGCTGAGAATGTGTATAGCCCACTCAGAACCTCTACAATTGTTTCCCATTCACAGTACGAGACAGCACAGGAGGAGGAACATGGGGAGAATTGCACTGTATTAACAATGTAATGGATTTCAGACAAGGATATACCTCTGAAGGCAGCACATTTTTAACTGATATCATTGACACTTCCATAGATATGAATTTATAGCAAACATATTTTCTGATGCCTTATTAATTATACTGTGGTCAAAAAAGCTTACAGTTGAACATGGCTTCAGTACTTTTTTATCAAATGTTGCCCTGCCACTGCTCTATATTTTGACATTTATAAATAATTTACACCATACTTCTAATGAAATATTCAAAGCCTCTGTCATAGTCTGTGACTAATTCCTGGCAAAAAAAAATCCAGTAAAAAAAAGTAACATAGTCTCTTTGATTATTACATATGTCAATGTGGTATAATATTATGCTGAGTTCACCTAAACAACACATTATTTTGAGAGCAGGTGAGGCCAATGCTAATGAAATTGACATAAAGATAAAATGTGGCAAATTCTTCTGTGTTGTTTTACAAGCTCATACTGAAAATGGCCAACAAGTGTGCCTTGCTTATCACCACAAAAACCTGGCCACCTGGGCAATTAAGTCATACAGTTCATAATACTTCATAGTTCAAACAGCCAGACTGCTCTGGGATCAGTGTTAAAATGTGGTCATTACCTGGCCAGGGAGATGTTGCACAGCAGTCTCTCAGTCTCCTCAGAGAGATCTGACGGCACCAGGATCTCTACCGGCTGGATCCGCAGCACCCTGGACTCCAGTTCAGAGCGGGATGCGTTGTCTGTGAAGCAGTCAACCATCAGGTCTCCAATGGTAGGCTGGACCACCTGTGGTGTCGTGGGAGATTGAAGGCATAATTAATGGCTGTTAATGCCAAAGAGGCATGCGATAGTGCAAGCTGTCGTGACACATCTGAGTAAGCCCATGACTTTTTGGTTAGAATAATGCCACCCCTAGTGGTAAAGAGGTGAACTTTAATATACTCGTAGCACTTTTATTTAGTTGTTTTAAAGTATCCCAAGTGTACATATGTTTTGTCTTATAATGAACTTTTCTTATATGCACTTGAGGTGCTCTTTGTGTTTTTGAAATGTCTTAAGAAAATGTACAGTATGTAAAATGTCCTGAGAGACAGGAGACGTACTCCAGAAGAGAGAGATGAACAAAAAATACTGAGCTTTGATCATACCACTACACCAACGATGAGCTCCTTGCTCTGCTTGTCCCTGGTCTCATAGACACACATGAGATAGCTGTTGGGGGCATCCTGCACCACATCCTCAGCCTCCTCCAGGTCCCCCAGCTTCAGAAGAGGGTTCACATCTGGGACAAGCCAGCCAAGTTAGGGATGAAATTAGACTGATGTCAACTTCAAGGAACCCTCACAACATACAGTACAACAAACATACATTTCATTTAGGCTAAATGCATATAGCCTGTTTGAGGATAGTTGATAGTTTGCCAATTAATTGCAGACTTGGATTGGATTTGCTCCTTAAAGAAAGACAGGGAGGGAGTACAGCTGACTTGATAGGTTCCATATTATGATGTTTGTACTCGGGGTGACCTTTTGCCTGGATACCAGAAGTTAAAGAGGCATGTCCTCCTCACCAAACATGATAAAAGCCTTTGCCTAGAGGACATGTCCACAAAGGACATCAACATAAAAAATGTGCCCTGGTGACAGACAGACTTAAAAAGAGTTTGTCTATGAGTACATCTCTGTGTAAGGTCTCCTTTTGAAGTTTTTATAAATGTCATGATTATGATTTCTTCATGGTTCAGGTGATGTCTTGAGACACTCTTTCAATTAAAGTCATGTCAGGTATGACAATGTGTCACATCTGGCATTCACCTAACAAACACATCCTGATAACAGCACAGCTCCTGAGAAGCCTGACATTTTCTGAGGGTCAAAAAGGATACCCTCCCCAACCAGGGTGGACTTGGTGTAGAGGGCACTGAGTTGGCGGGTGAAGAGGGCACTCTTGTTGGCACCAGATGCTTTGATGGCCGTGGTCTCAGTCTGCTTCACAACCCCCACCTACGCACACCGGCAGAGGAAGAGATAGAATGCTTCAGAAGCTTCCTGTCTTGGGTCAGCACAGCGGAGACACTGAATGACAATCAAGAAGGTACGAATGTGCCATGTCATATGTACACTACCGTCAACCGTTTCCAATCATGAGTAATTCTTGATTTCCTATTCACTTTGACTTCACTGAGTGTTTCTAGCCACATACTGATCTCCTGTGCATATCAGTCTGGCCAGTACGCCTATCTCCACTTCTTCATATTCGCCTGAGATAGGGAACCAATCAAAACTGACTTTTACCCCAACATGATGGAGGCAGGCTCAACACGTTTTGCTTGAAATTGTGATGCATCCCACTCTCTTTTCTCTGCAAGCATTGGTCTGATTGGTTGTAGGCGTATCCAAAGCCTAGAGGGATTTTGATCTATGGTTAATCCCACCTCATGGAAGCTGGAGATGACATAAAATCTGCCAGACTGATATGCATAGCAGATCAGTATGGGTGAGAACGAGGCTAGTATGTTTCCATGGAAACAAAGAAATTGCAAAGCGATTCCAGACTTTTGAGCGGTAGTGTATATGTATGTGTATTACTTCTGTAAAGCAAGAAAACCATACCTTTCCTTTCCTGACATTTAACAGAAAAAAGACCCCTTATCATAACAACATATCTTCAATAGTCATTAATGCCACAATGACCAAATGAAGCACAAATGTCAGCTCTGACCTTGTATCCCTTGGAGACCAGACGCCGAACATGAACAAATAGCCTATGGGTGGGAATGCTGGCAGTCATGAAGTTGTGATCCATATGACAGAAGATGTTCAATTCCTTGGCAGCAATCTAGGAACAGAATCCCATAATGAAGCACCAAGGCATTAACAAAATCTTTCAGTGGAGGACCAGATAAATGTATGCAAGTCAATGCATGAAAAACAAATCACAATCATAACCCCTTGTTTTTTTTCTGTGGCTCATGGCTGTATTTGCTGTTCCCCACAACTAAACTCTAACAAACTTAAACTTACTGCTGCACCACCAAGTGGAGATAACTTGCTTCATATGCAAAGGTTACAACACATGTAGTCAAATACACATCCTATAACTGTTCTATACTTCTTTATGCCTATCTATAGACACAACATTCAAATAATCACATGCTTACATATGTACAACAGTAGCAACTACTTCTTACTTTTACACAGAGCTTTCGTAGATTCAACACTCTAGAGAACAACTAAACGATGGTACCTATTACATTTTATTCACATTCCAACCTTCTCTATTACACAATGAAAAGAAACATCACCTCAGCATCCTCTCCGAAGAACCTGTACTTGTAGCCACACTCCACGCAAAGGAGTGTGTCTTTGTGCTTCCCTTTGATCTCCAGGAACTGCAGCTCCAGAGGGGTGTAGATGCTCTTGGTTCTTCTGTTGGGCACGCTTGCTTCAGGGCCACTCTTCTTGGCAGCACTGCCACCCGCCTTGGCAAACTGAGTGAAGCTAAACCCCTTCGCCTGAGAAATTAGGTCACGGACACTGATTAACACAGAAAGCTGGCATATTCATTTTATTTATTTATTTATTTTAGTGCAGCAAGGATATCAGCACATTTTACATATTTGTGCACCTGCTTCTGCTTGTTTCTCTCCTCCTCCTCCTCCTCCACTTCCGCTGAATGTGGTGTCTGAATGTTGGTGTCTGTTGGGCTGTTTGCTGACTCTCTGCTGTGGCCCTTGAGCCCCCCACCACATGAAGCATCTGGCCTCTCTGTCACTGGCCCATTGCTTGGCACTGAACCAGGACAACTGAAACCTTTCAGTCTTTCCAGGGTGGTGCATGATAGGCTGACTTTGGATGACTGAGGTCTAGGCTCTTCAAAGAGAATATATGAACATTTACAAAACGTGCTAAACATGGTACTATGACATGACCATGTAAATCCAAAGTTATAGTAAGATTATTATTATTAGATTATTAGAGTACTTGTACATGTAAATTCATCATTTGTAAGCTGCAGGTAAAATCAGAAAGGAACGACATTTTCCTGATCGTTTATCCTGGCCAAAAGTAACGTCAAATTACTCTACAGACCTGCCTGTAGAGTACCTTACCTTGGGCGTTCGCATCAGTGTCCATTCTCTCCAACTCTCCATCATGGGACAGTTTGGCTCGTTTCCCTGGGGACCCCACTCCATCATCACTGTGTTTTTTCTGTTTGCAAAAAAACCCAGACAATGCTAACTACAGAACACTGTGCTTATTAACGTTTAAGAAAGTCTTCTGGCTGTAAAACCACCCTAAAAAGGAACTGATTACATAATGCAGTGCAGTGATTGCGTATTTACCTTTAGTCGCACACCAAGGTGAGGATTATTCGGATTAATCCCAGAATTATTTGCAGAGCCGCCCTCTGATTTCTGGTTAACTCCTGTAAAGAATTTACTGATGGACGTCTGAATGTTGGCCTTATTCTTACTTGACTTGGACTTCACTACAGCGAACCTTGCATGCATGTTTAGAAATACATGAACACTGATTCCTTGTAAAGGACATCAGTATAAAAAAATGCAACATGGGCTACACAGTGCAACTTTTTAAGCTAGAACAGGCGACTGGTTCGAACTACACTAGTGAAAACGCGCTGTCGCTTGAATGACGTTGTGTTGATATCCATGCGCACAGTTACCATTGTTTAAGACCTTTAACGTTGCGCTGTTTTGCGCAGACCGTGTTGACAGTAACAGCAGGGAGCACCAAAGCCTTTGTTTTAACCACATTTTGGGCTCTTTGGTGGCCACTCTCACGCTTCATCGACTGGTCCCCCGAGCTTATTCCCATCATCAGCTACTGCACATATTTACATACAACTAAGACTTAAGCATTAGTGATATGCTCTTCCTATGAACGTCCACAGTTTAAAATGATCAGCCTCTTCAAAAGGTATGTATTGATATTGCATGATCCCTCCATGCCTCCCTTGCATGATGACAAAAACAACTGAAATCAGAGGTGTGAGTACACATTGACACTTGAAAGTTTAGTTTTAATCAGCAGACACTTGTTTGAGTTTTAACAAAGGGTCATTTATTCGCTGGATTCTGACAAACATCAACAAACATCTGACAACAAAATCCCTTCTTTGTCCTACAAGGATTACAAGAATGGCCCTGAATCAGTTGTGTGCAGAGGTTAGTTCAATCTTTCACATTATTTTACCTCACACTTCCATATACATTTTTGACTGGCATGGAGACATATCAGAATTGTCTCATTACATAAAGTAAAGTTGTGAAAAGGTGCAACATTTGCAATAGTTTAATTCCAGTTGCTATACACCCCAGTGCATTTTACATTTTCACCCATTAGACAGCTTACAGCACTTTAAAGATCAAGAGAACAACTTTCCAGTGTGGTCACATGGCACCATTATAAAAGTAAAACATACTATTACACCCTTGTTTGGCAAGAAAACTCTTAACTCAACTTAGCTCATTGTCATGTGCATAAGTCTCCATGTATATATACTATAGGCTAATGGAAGTTTAATCCAAAATATACAATCAACACCAGTGATCGTGAATTTAAGTTATTGCTTTTGACTAAAAACACAACAACATATAATACAGAGTGAACAGATCATGAAGAGAGTAATTTTAGACTACGTCACAAAGAAGCATCTGAGATATTAACACCGAATTCTTTATCAAAGACAGTACAAAGAAAACAGAATATTTATGGAGTCATGCAATTCCCTTTCTTAGTTTCATCCTATGCATAAAGGAAAGGTCACTTTCAACAACAGGTAATAGAAGGCTCAGGAGTGCATCAGTTCAACATTAACAGGACTGATCTGCAACTATGTTAGACATTACTTTGGTAGCAATACAGGTGTTACTGGCACATGACACTTTTAGCTTCTTTTAAGAATAAATTAAACTGTAAAAAGGAAAATAATGAGACAGGATAAAGCTGAATTAAGACAAACACGGAATGAGGTATTTACAAACATCACAAATTATTAATCAATATAGGATAAAATGTTGATGCAAATTTGTCATCTGTATTATTCAGCATCAATTTTGTTGTGGTTAACATTGAGGAAACAAAAAAGCAGCAGTGTAGTTACAGGAACTTTTGAGCAATTTCGTTCTGTGCTACATTTATCTGTTCCAGTTAAAATCAATAAATATAATAATTTGTACCCTTCACTTTCAAACTTGTGCTTGTGTTTTCATGATAAGGCATTCAATTTTGAAAAGCTCCCGAGGACTGAAAAAGAGCATCATGCAGTTAGTGAAGTGTCATCACAAATAAATGACTTATCAACCGGATGTTTTGTTGCAAAAACAACAATGAAGGTATGACATTTTTGATATTGTGGAATGCATCCAGGTTTGAAAAGAAAAACATTTTTCAGAAGTTAATGTGTAGTTTAACCTGCCCACACAAAATACGCTATTTCATCTAAGTCTACAGGGTAGTCAGTAAGATGGATGGGACCCTTCATATTGTCATAGTGCTCTCCCTTGTAGCTTTTCCATTTGCCAGCAGGAAGGTAGATATCCCTCTCCTGTTTGCCTGGTTCTAGCACAGGCGCCACCATGAAATCATCCCCAATAAGGAACTGAGAGTCTATCTTGTACGCTGCCTCGTCCCCCGTGGATATCCACCACAGGGGCCGGATGATGGGATCTCCGGTGTCCAGCACCTCCCCAGCCAGCTCCAGCACTCGTGGGGCCACCAGGGTCTCGTGCAGCACAGTGAATTTTCGCGCAATCTCAACCACCTCCTCGTCGTATGCCCACGGTGGGATGGAGAACTGCATGGCCGGCATGAAGGCAGAGAGCTCCAGCCAACGGATATAGAGCTCGCGGTCAGGCAGGTCCGTGGACCCCAAAGTGCGGTTAACATAAGCATTGCCACCAATCATGTCTGGCAAAATGAACTGATAGCCCAGGATGCTAATGGTTAAGACGGTAGGGATGATGGATTTGAGACCGAGTTCATAGCCCCACACAGAGTCCCGATCAATAATCCTGAAGAAGCAGGAGATGTTCTGTGATTGGTAGCCAGAGCGGAGTTCAGCGCGGTCATTGTAGGGAATGGCCATTTCTGTGTAGCGGCGTGTAAAGGTGCTGGGGTCATGCAAGGGCGTGTAGGTGCTAAACTGCTTTGGTAGGTAACTGGTTTCCCCAGCATCAAATTTAAATGAGGTGACCCCATACTTGGTTTTAAGCGCTCGCAGATGGGATGCAAACCACTCACGGGCCTCCGGGTTGGTGAAGTCAAGGATGCCACCGATGCCGTTCCACCAGCGAACTAAGGCAGGGAGCTGTCCACTGGGCTCTCTGACGAACAGCTCTCTCTCTACTCCGACGCCAAAGTTGGTGGATTCATAGTTAATGAAGGGGTGGGTCCACAGAGAAACCTGGAAACCGTCATCCTTCAGACTCTGAAACATGGTCGAGACGTTGGGAAATTTTTCAGGGTCAAACTCGAACTCACCATAACCGCTGGTGTAGCGGTCATCCAGCTCTAGATGGCTGCAGTTGAAACCATGCTTGCGAATGTCTGACGCATACTCCAGGAGCTTCTCCTGGTCCACCGCAGTCTTGTGCAAGGCCCACGTGGACCAAATTGGCTGACGGAAGACCGCCTCAGACGGAACCTTGTTGGGTTTGTTGAAGTACCGCCGGACCATATACTTGTGAATGGAAGTCACGTCACGACCAACGCACACGCGATAGCTCAATTCAGCATATGCCGCTTGTCCTGGTATTGGTTTGTAAGGGCTGTCATAATACCTCGCCTGGAAACGGAGGACTTTCTCCTCCATGTCCCAGCCAAGGTGAAAAGGGACAGAGTCGTTAATCTTAATGGCTGTGGCATTGGACGAGAGCCAGTAGCGCTCCAGGATGCTACCAAAGTCCTGGCGGTTGGAGTACACATCACCAGTGATGAAAGCCTTGGGGGCTTCCTGCCCTTCTATGGACATGGGCCAGTGCTGGACCGCTCGCTCTGCACCCCCATACCAGTGCGAGCCGTTGTAGGACATGGCGTGCTCCACAGAGCGGCCCTCCTCCAGCTCCTCCCAACGCACCCGGTAGCACATCACTGTGTCTTTTGGCCTGACAGTCTGAACGAAGAAGTTCAGTTTGCCGGTGTCTGACTGGTCGCAACGAAGTATTCCACCCTCTTTATTGCATGAGTCCAGATCAAGGGATCCCGACCTAAGAAGAAACAAGTGTGACCAGGTGAGCAACCAACTCATGACTGCCTGGAGAAACAATCACAAATTACTTCTAGACTGACAAAGTAGCACTGTAAAATCCAGCACAAACCTGAAAAACATTCTGAAGATGATGTCGGCGTCTTGATTGCGGATAATGAAGCCATCCTTCTTAAGTTCCAGGAGTTCTGTTTTGAGGATCTCTGCTCGACGCAGGGAAGCACTGTAGTAGCACCATGCCACTATAGCTGCCATCACCAGCACAACGCCCAGGATGATGGCAAATATCATTGGACGGCCTTGTCTCCCCCATTTCTTCTGCTTGGGGGGCTTAATGAAGGGACCTGGGTACAGATCCCCTACAGTTCCCTGTACTATCTGATACATAATGAGGACTTAGGCAACAAGCCTAATATCACTACATAAAACAGAAAACCACAATTTAATTTAAGAGACTGTTGAGCTGGTGAGTGAAGAACCCATTGAGCAATTAGATGTTTGCTAGTTTGTTTGTTTTTCAAACAAAAACAAAATGGTGAAGTCTGTTCAGTTCCTAGATTTAGGCCCTTGTTATTCAGTTCCTCGATGTCCTTTGAAGTCCCTTGTTATTTAGTTCATTGGCCTTTCATCTGAAACAGAGGAAGTAACAGAATTAGTCACCCCATTCCAAAATTTGTATTAAACTACTTCAATTTCAACTCTGACTCATAAAGATAACACCTGCAGCCTGAGCGACTAATTCTGTTACAAATCTAACTAAGCCTGGACTGCATGGGTGTCCTACTATGCATCACAGAGTTATGCCATTATCACATAGTGTGAAACTACTCCAGTGAGGTCAAGGAAAGATGGGGTTTGGACTTTGAATCTAAATTAGCGAGTACAACACCAAGCAGCAGAATTGCAGTTTACACTTCACAGCAATATAATCTATGGTTTCAACACTCTAGGCTAGACAGTGATTTCACAGCCAAACCCCACGAGAGTTATATTTACAGGGCCAATTTAGACATCATAATGACTAGAACAAGAAGTAATTTCATGTAAAGTTTGGCTAAATGTAGGCTACGTCTGCCTGCACTAACTGCTGGTGCAGTAATGTTACTGTATGTAGCGAACAACGAGTCATAGTGTAGATTCAATAACGTTTTTCATTCTAAGGGGCCTAGGTTGCACACCAGGAAACAAAATATAAGCCAACTTTTAAAAATCAAAAGACCAGTTCATAGACGTTTGCTGATACTGACTATGCATTTCATATCCCTTACCAAAAGTTCACACATCTCCCATTTCCTTTCATGAACCAGCGTTTTCTCGCAATATTCTCGCGCAATCCGTGAGCGTACTGTAGCCTGTAGCAAACAAGAAAACAACAGGGTCATACAGTGTTGAAATGTGATCAATATATCAACTTCGATTATGGTTGTTACGTGTAGAGAGGTCTTTTTTTAAACAGAAGTGGTCGCAAAATGAACAGTTAAGTGTAGTTAACTGATTTTCTCATATACATTAGCACACCTCTAGCTAAAACTGTAACGTTTACGTAAAGTTAACTTAACGTTATTTTAGACCGCCAACAAACACAACACATAAGCAGACATGAACATAGGCAAGGACTTTACGCGCAATAATTTCCCATATCACTCATTATTAGCATACAAACACACCAAACAAAATAACTTCAAGAAACTAGATCTAAATTCAGACAATCAACTTGTTTTCAGCACTCACCTAACGACAAACCAGAAATCCCAGATCTTGATTTCGGACAGCAACTCGCTTAGAAAGTGATCACGTGTCACACACATTTAAGGCGGTACCAGGCGGTACTTGATATGCTGATTGTCCCAAATGCGTGTCAATCAGGTGGCTCTGCAGACAACTTTCACATTATCAGGACGGGAATGTGAAGTTTAGATAAGTCCATTGGCAGCTACACGCATTTAAGGCTTCAGAGAGAATAATAATTTCTAATTGAACATTCAAAGTAAAGTCTAGACTGATGCTGATTTCACCCGTTGATATACAGTCTATGATTTCACCACACTCATGAAGCCAACGTTTCACGTGTTACACACTTAGAAAATTGCCCAAAGCACCACAAGGTGGCAGCCTCGATACTTGTGGCATGCTTTTCCAGCATCCAAAATTACTATGTACTGTACATTACCAATATGACATAATAAGTGTTGGGAAAGTTACTTTGAAAATGTAATGTGTTACGATTACAAGTTACCGTATCTTAAATGTAATAGTAACTATTTCAATTATTTTAACACAGTAATGTAACTAATTACATTTGATTAGTTTGGGATTACTTTTATAATTTTTTAACAAATATTCTCAATTGTCAACTATTTTCAGTTTTTAAAACCTTACAGTAGCTTTTCACTCAAGAAAAACACGCAAAACAAAACCAATACCATTAAACATATGGCCAATGTCTCTGCAGAAGATGTTCAGATGTAACTGAAATTGTAATCATGAATATTTTCTGAAAATAACTAATTTAATTGCATTTTTTCAATGTAATGTAACTTATTACAAGTTGATTTTATTTTGTAATTAAAATACATAATTGCACTATATGTAGCTTGTTGCTCTCCAACACTGGACATAATCATCATTGGTGAGATACAAAAGAACCAATAAAAATGTGTGATGTCCACACATAATGACCATGCTTATGATTGTTTGTTCTGTAACATGACATATCTGATGGATGAGGATAATTGTGCAGCTGCAGTGATGTAGGCTAGGGTCCCATGATTTTCATGTTCAGTTTATATAAACATATTTTTTTACATATGCATGAACTAAAACACCCTGAAAATCACCCTTGGATATCATTAAAGTTATCTATCAATCTATCTATCTGCAGCGCCCTCGACAATTATTGGCACTCCTGGTGAAGATGAATATATACAGCTGAATAAAAAATAATCTGTTTGGTGTTTGTGTTAGTCTTCCAGTGAACATAATATTAAAAAATCCCTCTTTAAAAGCGAAACATATTCATCTTGAGAAAACACAATGCATCAAAAATAAGTAAATATTTTTAACAAAAACACATGTGCCACAGTTATTTGCACCCCTAGAAAATATGATTAATAGTGTAACTGAATCATTTTTTAATCTATATTCAACTTCTTAAAGTAAACCAATGTGCCTTCGGACTTTCAAGTAGCATCCCATGACTTTATGGTTCACTAAGATATAAAAACTGAAATGAAACAAAGCCAAATGCCCTAGTCATTTTCCAACATGGGAGAGACAACAGAGTACACATTTTAAATGCATTCCAGGTGTGCTCAACTCTGTAAAATAGAGAATTGCTATGAAATTTGCAGTTAACACAATAACTAGAAATTCCAGTCATCTGAAATTATTTGCAGGCTTGCCTGGATAACAACCCATGTTTATCTTGCCCCCGCGCATAGTGAGAAGGGTGGTAAGAGAGGCTAAAAATTCCTGAAGGACCACTGTTGGAGACTTCAGGGAAAATGAGCCCCTTGGGATCACCAAGTTTGAAAAAAAAAAATCACAAATAACCCCCCTTGTTAGAACATCTATTCAAAAAGCATACCAGGAAAAGGCTTTTTTTGTCATTTCATTACTGATTTAAATGACTGGAGTTGCTTGCAATGCTTTTGGGACTTTATCTACTCATGATTTATGTTCAGATGGTATGAAAATTTAGCTTTTTGACTCAAGGTGAGTTAAGAGTGTAGGAGAATTACTGTACTGAAAATAGCCCCTGTCCTCTAGTTGTAATGGTGAAGGGTCTGTGATGTTTTTGGGTTGTTTTAATTCCAAAGGCTCTAGGAATCTCATTAGGGTGAATGACCTCCTTGAAACTTGACCATTTTAAATCAAAACCTGTCAGTCGCGACAAAAGTTGGTCATGCTTGACTCATCCAACAGGTCATTAAACCAAAACATAAGTTAATGTAAACAAAAACAAGGCTTACTGATCACAAAATCAAGCCTCCATCATGGTTGTCTGAGTCCCCTGACCCGGTGTAGTAATCCAATGGGCTGAGCAAGAGGAGTAAGCACCAGAAAGGACAAAGGAATACGGACAATCTGGATAGATTGTGTGAATAGGAAGGGTGTTGAATCCCTTTATTGTGTTCTCTAACTTTGTGACAAAGGTCAAAATCCTTTTGGTCAAATAGGGTGCCAATAATTGTGGCACATTTTTGTACAAAATGATTTTTTCCTTTAAAATGCATTGTTCTTTGTCAAAACAAATTTGCGCCTCATCAAGGTTGTATTTTTCCTCCATGTTTTCATTATGTGATTGAGGACAAATGGGCTTTACATGTGTTCAATTTTACTAGGGGGCGTCAATAATTGTGGAGGGCACTGTATCTATCTAATAATCTGTCAATCAATCTATTTATCTGAGAGTTGGTAGGCCTACAACAGTAGGCCGGGGAGCATGTTGGTAGGCTTATTCATTGCTCTTTTCCTAAATAACCCCTGTAGTGTAGACTACTTCAGATTAAGGATAGATTATTTCATGTAGAAAAGTTGCTTGCATGTAATTGCGAACTGTTAAGAATGGGCAATCATATAGAGGAATAACAACAAAAAGTGTATGCAGCTGATGAATAACGAACACATAGCTGACAATTAGTCGACTGTTTGAACCATTTTTAATTAAAAACAAATTGTTGGAATCATAAATGGATATTTCAATAGTCCAGGAATTCACCTGTTGTCCATAGGAGTCTTGAAAACAGATGCTGACTGCTGACAAAATAATCTTTTTCACTATGATTGTACTTTGGAAAATGGAATACATAGGTCTCTTAAACATTCCTAGACTCCATAACTGGAGCTCAGTAACAAATAAATGCTTCAGTGATCATATTTTTTAAAATAAAACATGTCGTCGCATTTGTGTAAAAACAGTGTAAAATTTACACTCTTCTGTGAATAAACACATAAACAGACATCATCTTCACTTCGGTTTCTGAGATGTATTTCTCATCAGACAAATATATGTAAATAAATACATTTGCTCATGTTACGTTCTCCATTTGGGTAAATTATTGGGAATTTCGAAAGAAAACATTAAAACAATGTTTTAGTCACCATCAAACAACACTCTACCAACTGCCATGATAGGGAGCGACATGGCAGTACACATACTGTAACTATTCGCTTGTATAACATCGCACTAAACCAGCAGTTCAACCCTCTTTGTGAATATCCTATTATCTGATTTTCAGCTAGTATCATTTCCTATACCACAAGTACTTTCTGCCTAGTCAAGCAGGACTAGATTGTTCATATTGGCATTGCTCTCTACTCTATGTAAAAGTGGCTTAAGCTGACTTCTCCCTCCAGTCTGTGACACGCGAACACACAGACACAGACACCAACACACATCAGTCTTCCAGTGTGTCGCATTTGCACTGCTCAGTACTCGATCTCATTGAAGTTCTCTGAAAATCCAGAGTATGGGATACTGTCACCTGCATCTGCTGAAGAAACAAAAAAATACAGAAACACATAAAATCTTCAATGATCCATATCCAACTTATGATTGTGTAGTGATAGAGTATGTATGTATGCAGTGTTCAAAATGATTGCAAAGACATCTGTGACCATCCATGCTTTCTGAACAGTACGTCCTGGGCACAATGGTAACATTATGTTCTGATGTAAAGCACAGTCCTAGAGCTCATCGGGGAAAGGACTACAGATGTGGGACGAGGAGGGGCAGGAGAGCAAGAGGCTGACTCAGCAAGAGATAACTCCCTCCCCAACCCCTCCAAATCCCTCTGTCAGCACCACCTCTCTCTCTCTCTCTGTCACACACACACATGCAAACGCACACGTACACACACGCACAGAGCAGACCTGACAGCCATCACAGCAGCAGTCCTCCACTAGGAGCAGCACACATACACACACACAAATGCTACCGCAGTGCAGCTATCCTGGGACTGCGGGGAGGATACCGCTGCCTCGCTGCCCATGAATGAAGTTACTGTAGCGATACACTCGCCTGTGAATGGACGAGCCTTTGGGACACAACCTGTGCATACCTCAGGTCGGGCCCCAAGATTAAACAGGGAAGTGGGAAGTGGGAAATGTTTGGTCATTACTCATTTGCTTATTTGTTTGTTTCTGTCTTGTATATGTAGTACCTTTGCACGGTCCCCTTTTAAATACAATGTCATCAATGGCAATGTCACTCCTTATTGAGGAGCCCCGAATTGCTTCAAAGATAATCTGAAAAAGAAAAAGAAAAAGAAACACACCAGATGATTTAGTTTCCATCTGTTTAAACAGTCACATCTGTTGCGGAGATTAGAAAGACATTACGTATTTAACCATACGCTAGTTTCTATCCTCCTGGGTTATTGCAGACCCCGAATTACTGGTCAGCCTCTGGTTTCCATCATGGTCTAAAAACTGCACTTCACAGACAGGCCAAAGAACCTGCTTTGTAATCTATGCTTGTAATACATCAATTACCCCTTTACTCTTTCCACACAGACGAGAGCATTTAAGGTGGGAGAGGCGTACTGAATTACCTGGTGCTTGGTGTAACACTCGTAGTCAATCATGGCCCTCATCCAGGAGATGCTCTGCTCCCCCTGTCGTCGCCAGAGCAAAGAGTCGCGGTGGCGGATGTCCCGATGACGGTTGTCATGGCGCCGCAGAAACACACTGAGCACGCCGGTGCCGGACCCGTACATGTGGTAGTAAAACACCAGACACTGAGGGCTGTCCGCACCCCTCATTTCAGTGGTCAGCAGCCTGGAGGAATGGCCAGGCAACATGTGGGAGGCCTCGATATACATGTAGTGCCCTTAAAAATAGAAACACAGAGGTCTCAATGTATATATAGTATACTTAAAAATGGGCAGACAAAAGTTAACCCTTTTCTAAATGTCCTTCCTCACCCTTAGTCCTTCAAAGACTTATGTGGTAGGAATTAGTTAAGTCTTTGAGGGGTTCAGGGCTTAAGGCTGGTAGTAGGATTCAGACATTCTTTGGTAACACTTTATGTAAAGGTGTCTACATAAGAGTGACATGGGCCTGTCATTAACATGACATGACATGTATCATGAACATGGACGACACTTCATTGATGTTTATGACTGTTGTCGTTCAGTGTCATTCGTTTTTTGTAATGTCTGCACCTCATACAGTGTCAACTTTACATTTTTAAAAAAGTGTTGTTAATGTTCATAATACGTGTTATGTCACGCTAATGACAGGCTCATGTCACTCTTATGTGGACACCATCAAATAAAGTGTTGCCCATTCTTCTAAAAGTGTTAGGAATACTGCTGTGATTCTGATGATGTCCTTGAGGACTGGGAAAATTACTAACAGGTCAATCGGTCTGTGTTTGAGTTTAACATTAGTCTGTGAGTCATTACCTGTTATGAACGCGAGTTCTACGTTTGGACTTGGAAGACACAGGGTGAATCAGCTGGCATAAACATTTTGCAGTGATGAACCACTCATACACCATTTTAGGTCTGTTCCCCAGAGTCTACACTTCTCAAAATATGCAAAATATACGTTGGCAGAACAGCACTACAGGATGCAATTTTTTTGCAATTAATAATAAAAAAAAACATACCTCAACCTCAGCTTCCTCGGTTAAAAGCAGAGAGATGACCCCTGGCTGAACTCAGAGAGAAAATAAACTGAGAGATGGAGGGATGAGAGGGTTGTTGACTTACCTACCCCTAAGGTGTGGTCCCCCTTGGGCCCGGTGTAGGAGGTGGGAGTGTGACCCCTGATGCGCAGCCAGCCACCTCTGTGCAGCCTCTGCTCCTGAGTGTATCCGCAGTCGCCCTGCTCAAAGTTGCACTGGCCGGCGGTTGGCCTCAGAGGCCCTGAGAAACCAAACCAAAACACGGGCCTGATTTTAACAATCCCACTGTACTTCGGAAGTGTTTCTTCTATTTTTTCCCCTTTCCATGACAACATGACAGAGCACATCAGAGAGAAGAGACTGGATTTGAGTGACTGCATTTTGTCTTGCTCGCTTTGAGGCCCTCCAGCTGTAAACTCATTTTCTGCAAGCATTTTCATCATCCTGTGTCATCAGTGATTTACAGGGTTGTCTTGGCGGCTTCTCTTTTTTTTTTTAAAGGGTGGAATGAAAACAGAGAAGCACAGACAGAAAAGCACAGACAGACAGGGCAGTATTCTTTCAGAGTTGTCAGCTAAAGGAACATCCCTATCTCGCCAATTTCACAACAGGCAAAAGCACTGGTGGTGATATTTTGGCGACAGAAACAGTACCTCTTCTCTTTTTTGTCTGCTGTGGCATGTGGCGTGCTGAACACTGGGTGTTTAAAACAGTTTCTGCTCCTCACCACAGCCGGTGCAAAGGCAAATGGATGTTTTCCACAGCGGTTTTCTCTTTAAATAGCCATCAGTCAGACAAATCCTAAAGGCATTCATTCTCAACCCAGCCCTCCTTCACTCCAGCTTCTTTCCCTTCTTTGATTCTCATTCACTGCAGTATGCTGTATTGCTAACCAATGTTACATAATGAAATAAAGCATAAGGCCGATTGTTTGCTAGTCAGTGTTGCTCAAAGTATGAGCCTTGGAAGTTTTCAGAGCCCGAGAAAGAATCTGTCACGGTAGCATTCTATTTGATACCTTATCCACCGAGAACATAAAAGTCACTGACTGAATATTAATAAAATTCCTAATTTGAAACATCTGACTCTCTCCACACTGGCTACTTTTAAATGCAGCTGCCACCGAAGCATCTATTTTTATTAACTGTTACTTGCTGCTTCCCTGCCCTAGTTAACCCTTGTGCGGTTGTGGCTGGAGATTTTTGCTTCTAAATTTAACCCGTTTCCAGCTGTGTAGTGTTTAGAGACATGCCATATAAAATATGTATACCCATGACTATTTTGAAATAACACAGAAATGCAGTAGGGTTTTTCAGTATAGGTAGAAGTAATGGTAAACTACAATGACTGCTATTCCATGGTGCAACAGCAGCTCAGAGACTGTTTTAACTTGAACTAATATAGCTCACCAGCTGTGACACGGCAGTCTCCAATTGTCACTGTGATGTCATCAAGGGACACCAAGCCGCAGTCCCAGAAGTTCCGACAGATGGTAACAAACACCATCTGAGAGGCGACAGGGACAAACAAGTCAAGTCTTGTCAGGGTACTTTTTAGCACATATCCAGTGCCTACTGGGAGACGTGAACTCGGACATACACATGCTGTATAGCATGCCAACAGTAAAGAGGATGTCACTGCATGGCACAGACTTGTTCATACAAATCCATTCATTTAACTGAGGATGCTCTCATAATATGTTTTTTCTACTTGTGAGACACCTAAACCTACTTGCACAACATGATCAAGTCAAATAATTTAGCAAGGTGTGACAACATATACTTTCTTTCCAACACTATGAAGGTTCAAAAGAAATAAGTCTCCACTTATTTCACACAAACGTAGACACAGCCACATGCAGCTCATTCAGTGATGTGGCTGAGCTGAGCTCAAACAAGGTGCCTAGTTGTAAACACATGTATTTCTTTCCAATAAAACCTTGAGAAAGATCAAAATAGCACTAAGGCCGAATAGGCCTCGTTTAGTATGCAAAGTATGCACACTATATGACTGACTTAATGCTCTTTGTTAATGTTGGAAAACTGTGAAACTTGTGAAGATCTTAAAACTGTTCACATTAACAGAACACTGTACTTGTTCATACAGTCAAAAGACAGGGCTCAGTTGGAGGGCAATGCGATTCATCCTTACCTTGGTGGGCATGGGCTTCTGGTAGGTGATGTCCACCTCGTTCCAGACATCTCTGGAGCTCTCCGTCACTGTCCAGATCTTCTCCTGGGCCACGTTGTTTTCGTCGTAGATGTAGAGAGCCAGAGCATTGTCTATCTTCATGAAGCCGTGCAAGGCGTAGTAGAACCTGAGGCAATACTTGTGATTTCCTGGCAGGACGGGCCCATGCAGCCGGCCCACATAGCCTGGCCTAGACGTGAAGCGCGTGTTGGCCAGGAGGAAATTGCCTGCATACAGAGTGGAGAAAAGATTACAGCATGTGCATTACTATGCATTTTCCAACTTTCATGGCTTTTTGAAAGTGTCATATATCAGTTAAACAGAGACATACATTTGAAAGTCATTTAAAAAGCTTAAACATTCCCATTGCTCATCTTAACTTTTATTAATTATAAATGTACAAAAAATATGCATACCACTGACTCATGAAACTCTACAATCTAGCCCTGGTACTATTCCCAGACTAACAAAGTCTGAAGGAATCCATTTATCAGCACATCTAAAACTATCTGCAATTAGGTTTCCCATTATGCCGTTGCATTTATTACAAAGATTACACAAACTGAGCTGAAATCAGCTTAAAAAGCAGAGGGTTGTCAGTCCACATAGACTGCAACTGTGGGGAAACACAGCAAATTGCAGTTCTTGCTCTATTTTTATCTGGGGCAACAATACCAACACTTGTTCTATTTTTAACCAAGAATGATTGTGACAATTTGCGCCAAACACTGGTGTTATTGAGAGGCCTTGGAAGAAACGCTCGAGTGCCTTAAGGTGGGGCACGTCTCAGAGTTACCACGGGAGAGTGTGCTTCCTGTGTGTTTCTTCTTTCTAACCAGTCACCATATTAAAGTGGGTTCCCTGCGAGTTTCTTGTTTCTCACCAGTTCCAGTGGTGTGATCTCCAACCCTGTAGACGTTGGGCTTCACCGAGACCCTGTTCCACACGGAACCACCAGCACGTTCCTGGTGGTACTCGCAGAAGCCCTCCTCGAAGTCACAGTTGGCAATGGAAGGGTCAAAGTTGGGCTCTGGAAGACAATAAAGCAAACAAAGCAGTTCAACTGGAGCCAAGAATGCAGCCAGAGTCATGAATACAGTTATGAAAGTGGACTTCAATAAAATAGAAGGCAGTCTTTGAAAACTGTTCAAGCTTCACATCTGTTTGTGACTTTATTTTGTTTTTTCTCACGGAATGTTCTCAACCGAATGTCGGTTGGGTGGGATATAGGGGACTACTTAGTTGGTATTATAATCAAACACTGGCAGCTCCTCTTTTTGATTTAAATATAAATTTCTACTGAAGACACCATGATGAACACGGCCTGCAGGAACAGGTCTGACTAGGAAGCATGCAGGAACAGTTCTGACCTGTTTCTGAGTGGCAGAATTCTGGAGAGAAGGAAATGTCGTCAATGGCAACAAACCCTCCACGTGGACTGTTGAAAGCTACCTCAAACACCACCTTACAACAGAGACACAAATATTTGTCGTTACATATTACTCAGTCATCCAACAGAGACATAAATACACTTAAAACAGACTGTAATATAGGGGTTCCAAAGCCTGTAAAGACATGTAGGGAGACACATTATTTTATGTGTGTCCTTCACAGCACCACAATACAGACAATGAAAACAAAACAAAGAGCCAAGTTGTAACATATTGCTACATCTACAGTCAGACAAAAGGAAAAAAAGGCAATGGTTTTGAGAGAATTTGATTATTATACGGTCATAGCTGTTCCCACAAGGTTTAAGTTTGTCTTGTTAGTTCATAAGGCTCTTTGATGTGATGTAAACATAGCGGAAGTAGTTTGGGATTGAAATAGAAAGTTCAGACATTGCTTTTGTTTTTACCATTGAAATGCTCTATAAAATGATGATTGTTATTCAGTTATCATGTGTACACCTGCCTGATGTGTGCAGGTTTTTTTTTTACAGTACTTTAAGCTTGCTTGGAAATGTGGAGGATCACAGACATAAGAAATGATGTGTCAAAGCAGACCTCTGGCCTCTTCCCACCCACCCACACACACACACACACCCCCACACACGCACACACACACACACATCCACACACACTCATACACAAACACTTATTTACACCTTCAGTTAGGCCAGCTGCAAGAGCTCAGGAGCAGCAGCTGCTAGCCAAGACCCAACTGCATGTTTACACAAGTCCACCAATCCATCCTCAGTAAGAGGCTCAACACAAGAACAATTGGGGCCTCTTAACGCACAGATACAGACAGAAACAACAACCGTACTCCATGTTACGAGCAGCCACTTAATTGAAAGTTCTTGCATCTTTTCCTGCAAAGTGGGCTAGATGTTTTGTGGCTACAACAAATTTGCACTCACTTTTTTATTGCGACATCAGATAATAAGCAACAGAGTAAAATAATGCATAGTCTAACCAACTGATTTGAATGATCTGAATGAGCCTGAACATTTTAGCAGAAGAAACCTATGAGAACAAAGTCTGGCTGAGGAGAGGACATAGTTGACTTAGCAGCTCACAAACAATGAAGACTTGCCTCGGTGTGTGTGTGTGTGTGTGTGTGTGTGGGTGTGGGTACTGCATGCCTGTGTTTGTACTGTATGTCAGTGTGCATGTGTGTATGTTTCCATGACTGGGACTAGTTGAGTGACTAATGACCAAGTGCTGCCTCTGCCCCAGATTCTTCTGGCCACAATGGCAGGGTTTAATTGGGAAAGGGAGATAAAAGACTCAGGGTGGGAGACACTCTGGAAACATTTAGCCCGATAGACAAAAGAGGAGAGGGGAAGAAAGAACAGGGGATTCGACTGGCTCCTTCCCAGTAATCCCTCCCCCGTAATCTAAACACAAAGCAAAATCAAAAGACATTATCACATTATCACACTCAAACGGCTTTTGAGTGGGAGGACGTCTGAAAGCGCTGAGTTGGACAGATGCATTGTTTGCTTCTGTGCACGTGGGCAGTAAAATGCTGCAGTGTGGCACGAATCTCAAGGGACCTTAATTGCCTCCCCCGACCTGTCCTCCTATCCTCTTTTTCCGATTTGACAAGACACATGACGCCATACGATGACCACAAACTGACCTCTAAGGGGTGTGGAGCCTTAATGTCCACCTGCTCCAGACTCCAGTTGGTAGTTGCGTAGACGTCAGGCTTCCACAGCTCCTCGTAGTGGCCCAGCTCGTCCTTGGTGAGCAGAGAGAAATAGTTGCCCCTGGCCTGGTTCCTCTGGTAGTAGAAGGACAAGCAACCCGACATAGGAGTGGTCGTCATCGGCGACAGCAGCTTGGCCACCTCCTGGAACTTCTTGGCGTAGACAGAGTCCACATACATGTAATGTCCTGCCCAAAGAGTGAAACCAAAACAAAATTAATAAATAACAGACAAATCACAGAAAGCTGAGATGAACTGTTACATTAATGCAACAATAGATTAAAATGAAAAGAAGTCCAAACAAAGCTCCTTTGAAGGTAAATGCAGGAAACAAGGGGAATTTTATTTTTGCCGAAATGCCGCAGAAGTTACACGCACCTCAATGGATTTAAAAAAAAAACAAAAAAACACAAAAAGAGAAGCCTTCAGCTGTGACGCCATACACAGACAATACCTCTTTCATTGTTCATGGTGTGATCATCTGGCAAGTTGGACTGGGGGTCACGCGCAAGGCTCCCGCCCACGTACCAATTCACATTGGGGTTCCACTGGTTACTGTAGCCACACAAGTGGTGCTCTTCAAAGTCACATTCTTTGAGAAAAAGAACAATTAGTCATTCCCTGTCTGCAAGTAGCGATAAGCATGCACTCTTTCATAGCAAATACCCTAAGCTGCTGCATTCACACTTCAAAACACAACAGCCTACTATATGAGTGATTTATTTGATTTTGGAATGTGAGATATGGGCACTTCAAACATGAAAAGGTCTAAAATAAAGAGAGGAAGAGATACGAAACACCACACTGACCTATACAGTATCCAGGTACTATGTGGATTTCAAAGATAGCGACACTATTGCCTGCTTCTTTCCCAGGACGTCCTTCCATTAGTAGCTTTAAAAAGTATGAAGATAAACACAGAGTTACACACACACACACATACACACACACACACACACACACACACACAGAAGGAAGGGAAAAAGAAAGGGGGGGAGAGAGAGAGAGTAAGGGGGATGGACAATGAAGAGAAGTTCAGTATGTAAGGAAACAACGAAGAGTATGCAGGCCATCACACCAAACTAAAATGAAAGACACTGGTACAGACCTTATTATGGCGACATACTTCATCAGTTCTAAATCATTCCATTCATTAGGTCTCTTAGCTAATGTCTCTCCCTCTGTGCTTTCAGGCCACATACCCAACAGAGCATGGCCAGACACATTTAGTGTGTGCCTAGTGGCTAGCTCTTAGTTTATGAGGCTAATTTCCACAGTTGAGGAAACGACTTATGCCTTACTTCACTACTGAATCGTTGTCATAAACAAACTGTCCAACATAGACACTGTAGCCTCCATGCAATTGATGGAGCACATAAAATGATTTCTTCTTCATCATAATTCATCAGCACTGTATTTCCCACCGTCAGTTTACAGTAGATCAGTTTTGCCTTCAGTTTTCCAGTTTTAATCCCTGCACTTGGAGCTACATTTGTTTAACGAGACGCAATTCACATACAAAGTTCTTTTTTTTCTCCTATTGCATTAGAAGGGAAGGTCCCATTCTCAACCATGCGTTTTCACTCACTAACACATGCTGGCCAGTCACACCACAGCAGTGCCACAAATACTTCATGATTTCACAGGAACCACATTGTGGCCATTGATCTCTTCACACTGTCTGGGCAGCATATGTTTTTGCTCCACTGTCAGCAGTGTGGATACCTGGTACGGCTTAGACATGTTGCGCAGGTCAATGCTGGCGATGAGCCAACTGTCGGAAGTCTTCTCCGATGTCCAGAGTGTGTAGTCAAAATTCTCGCCGTCGGGCCGTAGGTGGAGCTGTAGCGAGCCCTTGCCCGTGATCTGATAGACCATCCTCAGGCAGCTCCAGTCCAGCAGCTCCAGCTCAGGGCTTACCAGCACCGCCTTATCTTTCGAGCCCATGAGGGCCGCATCGGCAGTAATGAAGCGACCTGGAGAGAGAAAGAGAGAGACACAGACAGAGAAAGAGAGAGAGAAAGAGAAAGAGAGACATAGAGATGTGAATATGTTCCCCTCCATTCTTTTGTTTAACACTACAGGAAACAGCAGCAGAAAGTGGTTTTCAGAACACTGAAACCTTACTGACACCTCAAACCATCAACTCAAACAATAATCAACACTTCAGTCACCATCAAAACAGAAACATCAAGTCAAGATAGTAAAGTAATTTTGCTGATTTTTTCATTATGTGCCATCTTGACAACATTATGAGAAACTTTTGCTCTTTCATTTGTCACACAACAGGAATGGAACATTTCTCTTGTAGTTTTTTTTTTTAGGAAGCAACTGGAGGTCATTGTCAACACTATCTTGGCCTCAGAGGCCAGACTCATTAAAGAGTTTCATTCCAGAAGTTGCTCATTCAAACACAGCCAGGCAATCATTTGATGACATGATACATGGATGTCATGTCTGTGTTGTCAGGGAACAGGTGTGGATTTGATCTTTGGACTTTCCTTACACTGTGGTTTATGCACTCAGTGGAGAGAATGAATCAACCGCCATGTCTCGCCTGCAGATTAAAATGGCATCTTGGAACCAGTTGTGGATGAAAGTTAGATGGAAATTCTCCCTGCCGAGAGAGACAGTGTGCAATGGCAGTAACAGATTCCAGCCTTATGCAAGTCCTAATTAATCAACGTGTGCTAAAACAAATAAATCAATCTTATCAGTTTGGAGAAAGTCTTTGTTAGGAAAAAGGACACATTCCAAAATCCGTCTTGGCTTTCGATATAAACACACAGATCTGTATGTTATTACAATGCTGCTAGGTTTTATAGCCATCTACGGTACAGGCAGATGTCCCAAAGGTGAAAGTGATTCCTTCCAGATGCCAGAGAGGACTTGTTCCTTGTTCTCCTATTCTTGACAATCTCTGACCTGCATTTCAATACCCTCATTTTCCTCTGCGAGTTCCCTGGAGTAGCCGTCAATCCATGCATTATTACTGACATGCCCGATGAATCCAACTAACAAGACCCCTCCAATATGGAAAACATGAACAGTGCACTTCAGGTCTAAGCCAAGACGGTAGGTCCAGTGGGTCCAGACGTATAAGCACATAATATGCAGCTAGTAATGCTATCGGCACATGGCTTGTGTTATCTTTTCATGCACTCGTCTGGTGTGATAGCCTAGACTCGCTACCATGTGCATTGCAGGCGCATCAATAGCAAAGACAAATGCACAGTCACCTTTCTTTAAGGAACTAGGCCACAGACAACAATTGATCTCTGACCCCTTTCAAATGCAAAGGCTTTACGACCGCTGCTACTGTAGCAGATTTTAATGGCACAGTAGGCCACTTACTTAAGCGCCTGCGTACCTCAGAGGACCCAGCCAAGGAGTGAGAACAGAGGTCTGTAGAAAGTCTGGTTTTCCTCCAGGAAATGCTTACAAATCATTTTTTTTTGCAGATGTTGGAAAAGTTCTGATGAGAAACTGGGCTGGTGAGAAAGCTGTTGTTAACCCATGCACTCTTTCTGTCTTTGATCAGACACTCAAGCATAGCTACAGTACACCACTCAACTACTGACTCATCAAGAAGACCACTACTAGTCAGACAAGTTTGTCCTTAGATGTGCACACAGTTTGCTCCCTGTACAATATCTCCTTACTGAATCCTCCAAAACAACAGAAAAAAACAGTAGCCTTCGGGATCTTCATCTGAGTTTCCAGCACCAGGTCTTGTGTTGCCCTGACAACCAAACAGTAAACACAGACATGACCCAGTCAAGGTTTTTATGGTTCTATTTATCGACCCATTGGGGAAGCATGCTGTGACCACTGACATGGTGAGGGTTGTGTCAGGGCGAGAGAGGCGAGTGCCTTGGCAGCGTTATGCATGACACAAGGCTGCCCCACATTTGAATGTTTCCTCTCTTACACTTTGTTCCAGAGCTCCTGCTCTCCTATTTGTTTATTTATTAACTCATTTAATACAGAATTCCTCATGTTATCCAATACCTTGGCCACCTAGCCCTCCAATGGCTACTGGAGTAGAAGATGAGAATGTTTGGCATAAGCTGCTCAGAAACTCCATGATAACCATGGGTTATTTTTAGCTGTGTAACATAAACATCAAAAGCAGATTATGAAATGGATTGCTGTTTTTGGATGCATCTGGAGAGGGTCTTGGCAGCCTCACACTGGATCTCTTCTGCAATGAGGATGAGCCAGCCGATAGTAACATGGGTGATTATAGACTTTGGACTGACGAAATGCACAATGCTGCTTATTTGCTGCTGTGTGATTCCATGTGAACCAGATCTTGTTTTTTTACACTTTAGGGAGTCAAACAATGCATCAGCACACTCTAGTGAGCCAAAGGGACGCTCGGGCCATGCTGGTTAAACCTAATTAAAAGCTAAATAGCCTACTGAGGAAGAAAGGGAGGGAGTCTTGCTGAGCAACCTGTCATAATCAGACGTGACAGACAGCTACCAAAATGGCTGTGACGGTAACCTGTATAACACAATATGATTCCAAACACAGCTTGTTGTTTACATTCTTTCGCATAATGGATCTTGAGGTGGAAAATAATGTCATTTAATGCATTAAAACGTATCCAATCCTTGGCAACTTGTAGGCTGTCACCATTATCAGAGAGGTGACACAGCTGTCAGATAGGTTAACGAGCTACAGAGCACTTACTGAATGAATGAATGAATGAATGAATGAATGAATGAATAAATGAACAAACGAATGAATGAATTTAGTGGAGAGAAAAAAGCCACAGCTCAACAATCTCACAAACATTTATATGAGGCAAAGTCACAAAAACTAGGACACGTTTTACCATACCTTCTTCATTGACTGTCCATGTAGCATATTTAGGATCCGATGTATATCCACAAGTGCTGAACTCGAAGGAACAAGAACCGGGCAGGAGCAACTGCGGCTGTTGAGCCCTGACCAAAGTTAGAACTGCAAGGAAAAGTTGGCGAAATTATACCAAAGACAAATGCAATGGTTCAACTCCATTCCCGGGAACGACTCAGTTCATTCATCACGACTTCAGTAAAAACACTTCATTCTACGCTTCAGATAATAGTAGTGGAGCGCACAGACCAAAAAAGATAGGCTACCAATACCCAACTATGTAATTAAACGATTAAGAAACTCGGGGGGATAAGAAATCGTGATACAAAATGCATAATGCAACCCTCTCAAATTATTTAGTTGCAGCTGCATACTCAGATACTTACCGAAGAAAGTCAGGATATGTGGAGCGAACATGGCCAGGCTGTGAAAAATCCGACTACTGTCCTGATAGGAGAACGCATGTACTAGGCTGTTGCCTTAGCGTCGTTGGAGAAGTCTCCTCAGGCCACTAATTCGCAAAGAAACGATGTGTGCCGTGATGCAGTTAAATGTAGACTTCTCTACATGGTGTAATCATGAGACTGCATAGCGGGCTCTTGACATGAGGAAGGAGGGAGGATTCCTTTACTGCAAATTCATAACAGGTTGGGATGGCCACTTTGCCACTGGGGGAGACAAGTCCTCATTTATGCACGTCACAACCAACTGGTCCCTGCTTTGGAAAAGGAACGCGGATTATAGCATAAAACTGACACATTTTATTCCAACAAAACAATGAATTTCCTCTGCGTAAAGTAGAAAAACTTCACACATATTTCACAACTCAAAGCTGCAAACAACTTAAGTCAGATTGTTCTCAGATGCACACAGGCACAGCAGCTAGGCAGAGCAAGAACGCAACCCTTAAGGTAGTTAGGCTCTGCAGAGGTTTATGCCATGATGGAGTATTTGTTTGCTCTTACATAAGGTAGAGGAAGGATCAGGGGTCACCACAACTTGCCTTAAAGATAAACCTCCTAAATACTTCTGGGTGCAGAAACAGAGGCAAGGGCAGGCAGACAGAAAGAAGGCAAAAAGGTCAACTTAAAGATGCTGATATCGAGGTTCCTTTCCTCTCTAGAAATATACATTTTCCATCACTGTATATATGGACTACACCACATGCATATCAACATTTCGGTACCTGGGTAAAAGGGTGCATGCATGCTGCGGGATACACTAGTGTACATGCTGCAGGAGACACCAGCCTTGCTCTTGTTGCTACACATTGTCAAGGTTCCAAAAAATAACCATTTGAATGAGCTCATGGAACAAAGCAAAGCATACCTTTTTACAAGTGTAAACTGAACTGAGCACTCAGCTGAGTTGGAACCCTCAGAACCACTATTAGGGCTAAGTGTCACTGTGAGGAAACCCAGAGTTAAAAGCTTTATAATGTCAACTTATTTTTTGGAAAGGAGAGCTTTTTAGATGAGTAAGTTCAGCCCATAAGAATCAACTGTGGGTCAAAAGCAGAACTCAGGTCTTTACTGTCAAATATGAACTGACAAAGTGGATATGGCTGGAGATGATTGAATGGGTAGATTTTTGGAGATAGAAGGCTGGGGTAATAGCTAATTGATATGTTGAACCACCACAATGACATTGCATTATTTGCTTTTTTATGTAAGTTTTTGGTTATTTTGTGTTTACAAATGTTTGCAATTTTTAAGATGCCTGTAAAGTATCCCATAACAGTTCTTGTGTAACTTGATAAAGAATTCATCTGCAAGATTTTTTGGCAATCAACTTTAACAACAGCTTTAAACTGTTAAGAACCAACCCTTTGCCAATAAGTCAAAGTCATTCCTTTGCAATGAAAATGTTCAGTTCCATTTCCTTAAAATATTCATGGACCATCTGCTCTTACATAATACTGGGCATCAATTGTTTTGTTACATGTATTTTGTCAGACTAGTCAAGATAAGAATCAGTTTTGAATTAAAATTTTGTGTTTTAAGTACGATGGTGAAATTACAAGTGAACACACACTGATATGCTGTCATAATATTGTTACTGGGTTAAACCTGATTCTGGCCTAACACATCCTTGGTTTGTTTGTAGCCTCTGAATAAAATAAAATAAATGATTTTTTGATTAATTGATTAAACATTCCAAAATACCATTCAAATGAAACTGATGAAGTAGATGGTAGATATCAGTGTGACATGACAGTGATAGATTTTGGGGGTAAGACTTCATGTAAAATGTCCTTTTGGGCATGAATACTAAATACTAGCATACTAGCTAAATACTAGCTGCAAACTGTTCAAAATAAAAAAAATTACAGTTTTGTTTTCCAGATGTGTGAATAAGCAAATATGCAAAATCAGAAGCAGAGGCATGATGTGAAGGTTGAACAAATATATTTGAACATTTTAATGCTGTGACATGAACCAAAGTGACAGAATAACTGTAGCATTTTTGCAGGAGACCTGCTGGGAAAAAATGGTATTGGTGAAGGGTAAGGCTTAGGCATGGGTTAAGCCTCATGTATGGCTTTGGTGACCTCTGAGGTCTCTTCGACACAAACACAGTCACGTTTGGGCTACACTGGTTTCTGCAGCAAGCGAGAAGAAATCTTCCCCTAATGGACCGCACTTGGTCGTCAGCACTTTTCCCCTATGACTTCTCATCACTGAATATAAACATGCCAAGGGGGCACAGCACAGCTGGCACAAACACACGTGTTGTTGTGATGACTATGATGTGCAGGATCTCCCCACCTAGCACCGGGGGCCTTGTTGCACCCCTTGCTCATCTAGGCATCGAACTCCTGTCAAGCCAAGACCTCTTTAAGACCATGAGCCAAGGTAGAGATGTTCATTTTTACAAAAATGTCAACATTCCATACAACCTTTTGTGGAGAGGAGACTTAACGTGGCATGTGAACAGGCATCTTTCGCAGAGTTCGCTTTAGGCTCTGTTCGAATACCAAAGAAAAACCAAAGATGCTTTCAATCCTCCACAGCTTGGGGTGCTTTTCTGTCTTTGTTGAGTTTGGTTTGAGTGCATTTCATTTCCAATGTGCTAAAGTATAACAGCTACTTTTCATGACTTTCCATAGCCACAGTGACAACCACAGTGGTGGTGGGAATCACATTTTCCAACTGCTATACAATACAAAAATGATTTACAAGCAAAATGTGAACGATGAGAACATACTGAAACATCTTTGTAAACACACTTTAGGAAAATGAATACCTTGTTAAATGCAGTGCGTGGAACATTTTCTTGTTTCAATGAAAGAAAAAAGTGGCAAATTTTCACTGTCTTTGGTTTCAACAGAACCTTGGATTCTTTGGAGAGAGAGTTCTTTTGTATTTCTTGTTTATGTTTGTGTGTGACTGGCGCATCTGCGAATCTGTGACCCAGCTGTACCACCTCTGGGTTAATTTCTAGGGCTATTATGCACAAAATGATGAGCTCAAAGTGTTCCACATGAGATACCACATGCTGGAGTAAGAGTAAGGAGTGGAACTCATGTTAAGGTAGAAATTAGAAAGAAAGATAGACATAGATACATATAGATTAGATAGATTGACAGACAGATGCCACTGATGCTGCAAACTGAGATATAAGCATACATACAAGAAACACATATAGGCCTACAGACATACATACAGACATATGCATAGCCTACTGTACATAGAGGTACAGGTCAAACTGGGTCTCCACACACAATATTACTCCATCACTCCTGTTCTTATTTCACTCAGAGGAAGGCTTGGAACGGCAGGTTCGGAACACTAAATTTCCCCTCATTCAGGAAGCTCTCCATAACTGCCCAGCATGTCTGGCCCCTGTGTAACCATGTGTTTTGCTTGGAGGAAAGTTCTTTTCCACAAGCACGTACAACCTTAGGGAAAGGGCTTGGGAATACCGGTTGACACGCTTAAGAGGTGGATGGTCAGAGATGTTTGGTGGGTTTCTGTATGCACTGTAAATCATGGACTATAGAACACTGAAATGTTAACACTTCCACCATCCATCTCCCTTCTCCTTGCGCAAAAATACATTTACCACTAAATAATAACATACACGACAGAAAGGGACCAATCCTGAAAAGTGAATTGGATACTCATTTCTTTAACCTCGTTGCACTGGTTCATTTCCTGGCCTGTGAACGTAAACAGAAATCCACACTGAATGTCGAGTCTGTCTACTCTTTTCCATGCCTTGCCAAAATGCCTCCCCTGATGAAATGTGAGAAAATCCACTCAAAAAAGTCACTGTGATCGACCGCATGGAATACGGTGGAAATCGAAGACTGCAGTGGTCAAGAAACAGTTCATCATTGCACCATCTATCCGACTGTTTAAACGTCTCGTAGATGTCTCCCAGCTCTGTTTATTGTGTTCCCACACAGACAGGGCTCTGCAGCAGGCCATTAGGCCAGTGGCTAGGGGCTGGCCAGTACCAGGCACTGCTTCACTCAGCCCCCGTGAATGCTGATGGATGCTGAGTGTCAAGTACAGTCGGCAAACAAGTCCAGACAGGCCTGTTGTCTCAGGCTTGAATTCCTTGTCTCAGTCTCACGTCATGTCACTGATGTCATGACTGCAGAGGTCAGCAGCGCTCCAGGATTTTCGTCTTTGCCGTATCTTGGCTTTTTTCATGGCAAACTCTAGAGGAACAGGACAATTGTTTGCAATGCAAAAGAGATATTTGGTTTTGATTATTTTAGATTATATCCATTTGCCTATCTACCGCTATTCAAAATGACTAACAAGTGGGTTAGATTACATCTGAAGAAGGGTTAGGTAGACTTAAAACAGAGCTGATGTCAGTGGTATAATTTAGTTGTCTGAGGTATGATGTTAAGGAGGAGACCAGGTTTGCTGTAGTATGTCAAGACAAAACAATGCTTTAGAGTCTAATTTCACTGCATAATAACCTTCTGGAATAAGAAATGGGCTGCTAAGACTGCTAAAATCTTCACTGTTTTTCATCCTTTGAATGATTGTCAGCTTCATGGACAACATCTGTCTTTCATAAGCTACCCTACATCTATCCAGTTACTGGATAGCTTCAGAGAGAAAACTTTGCTCTGTCTCAATAAACAGGCCACTCAGTGTATTCAAGAAAATGTCAATATTATCTGAGTAATTTCACAATGTCAGCAGCTGAGTATACTATACTATGTACTATATGATGTAATAGCCCACTGCTATTAGGTGTCACACCCGAAAAACCACCCCTTGTCTCTCTCTCTCTCTCTCTCTCTCACACACACACACACACACACACGCATCACACACCAAAGGATGACTACTATTAATTTTTGCATATGATAGTCTTGATGTACTACTCAGATGCTTCCCAAGGACAGTTGTATTGTGTTCTGTGCATGTGTCATTTAGGTTCTATAAACCTCCTTGGTCAGGTACTTAGAGCAGAAAATGATCACAGAAGTAATCTATGCACATTGTAAGACTCTACCTTGATGTTGGAAACTCTCTTGGCAGACTAATTTTTGTTTGACAAATGAAATGTCAAACTGAGTGGTGTTGTGGTTTCCAATAAAGGATCCCAAAATGGACACAATTATTGATACTATGTAGTAAAGACAAGATGAATCTCTAAAGACAAGATGAATCTCTTCTTTATAATTATTTTTATGTCTTTTGCACTGACAGTGGTTTATATTTTCAGTCAACACTGCTGACAGAGATGTAAACATATGAGGTTCCTAAAGAAGGTGACTGGATGACTTTACTGGCAATACTCAAAGATGATTTGTCGCCTTTCCAAACATCTCAAAGAGTACACATAGACATTACATTCTATTTTGCTCACTTTCAGGGGTTTCCAATGTTATGCTTGCCAACTACAATTACTCCATTCAAACAGACAATTAATAAAATGGAATCCAATAGAGTTCATTTATGCAAAAAAATCTAGTGAATCCACAGAATATCATGTGCACATGCCAGTCTTCAAACTTTCCTCAGCTTCCACAGACATTATGACATTCAGAGGCAAATCGCCCAGTATCATATGTTAGAGTAGCTGTACTCCAAAGGCTTAAATGGACACGCTGCTGGCCAGTGCAACACTACATGTTAGCGGTCTAATTTAACCAATACTTGGGGTTTCACTGTCAGTGAAATAAGACACGGATTCCTCACCACAGCAATGTCAATTCATTGGGGTTTGCACATAGTGTATGAAACTCAGTGGAGGGAATGTGTTTTACATGTATATAACTTTCAACAGTGCGGAAGACCCCCACCTTTCAACTCAGTAGCCTACAACATGCAGCAGATTCTTGGGCACTGCATGCCAGAACCTATTAAAAACCATATTGGTCCTTCTGATTTTTCTTTCTTTTTTTTGTGGTTGATTTTATGGTTTGCAAGAAAAGCGTCTGTGCTCAGAAGCTAATTGTTAGTTATGAATCTTGTTTATAATCTGTGCAGCATCGCAAAAGCAAAAGCATCTCATGAATATTAAAGACCAGTGTTGTGAATGCATTGTGTGAAAGTAACTAGGATATCTCTGTGGAATGTGTGAAGAATTCTTTGACAAATGTGAACTGCATGAGTGTTTACTACTTTATGTTGGTGTTCCAAAACCTGCCTCTTCAGTATCTCCAAAACATGGGTCCAAATGGATTTCTACCAAACCTCAACTTGAGTGTGTGGTTTCTTGCTGTTTATGAAAGACTTTCCACTCTAAACCCCCTTTGTTTCACTGACATGGTCCAAGCAGTCCAGAATTAAATATTTGTGACTTATTATTTGGTATTGAACTACATTTTATTTATTTCGCCTGTTATCTAAGAATCACACATTCTGCAATGCATTTGTGTAAGTTTACTGTTTCAGGAACTACAATAACTTCATTTGTCTGTTGCAAAAATCCAAAAATACAGGAGGGCAGTTCTCTGCAACTGGGTCAATAACAGGCCTGCCATGCAAACTTGAGGTTTCCCTGGCTCTCTCCACTCTGGTGTTACCAGCAACTCTGTGAGCAAAGAATAGAGCCCAATAAATAAAGCCTGTGTCGGAAAATGATGTCACCTCTTCAGAGGCATGGCCTCAAAGACCTACCATCCACCAAACTTCTTAGTAGAAGAATCCTGCGATTACTAAGGCACAGGCAGGAATGCTATCATATGAAGTATAGCTGCAGATGTAACACAGCTCTCTCTCTCTCTGTGCCTGGCCAGTTTGCTGTGTCAACAAGCTCAAGCTAACAGGAAATGCATGTAAAGAACCACCAAATGTCAGGATTTGGGACGTGATCCTGCTACTAAATTAAATTTGCTCCATCATGTGATGCACATGGCTGAGCAGATGGTAAAGGGGTCAGGGTGCACGTAAAGGCACCATGTGTGGTGAGTGAGGGCTTTAGAGAGGGCAGTTTGTCAGTTTACATAAGCTTGATAACATTTGGCAAATGACATGAATGACTGAACAGTACACAATAAACTTCTCTCCTGGTCTGAAGGGATTTTAACATGCCTTCCTTTTCTTGTTATTTCTTATTGTTTGAAAACAGAGCTTTTTGTTGTGAGATGTTTTGTTTCATTAACTGAGAGAGAAAAAAAGAGAAATACAGCGCATCAGAAGCAGAGTTAATCCATGCGTTGTTGAGGACTGGACAGATGAGGCTGTTACTACATGTGTGTGTGAGATCCCTGGGTTTGCTTGTGACCCTGACCCTTCCTTACACTCCGTCGTCATCCTGCCAAGTGTTCCAGCCCTGCCGTTTGTGGCCTGCCAGGTCTGTGAACTTGGACTGGTGCCGGCGGAAATCGGACGGCCACTCATCTGCATCCTCCGTCCCCACCTTTCAGGAGGGAACATGCCAAGAGCAAGATTATTATTATACCAGAGATCAAATAGCCCAGTTCAGGGAACCAAGACACTGCTGTAAGTTTTCCCTCTCCTCCTGTCACTTTGTCATGGTACATCAGATGTGTTAATTGCAAATCCAGACTGGAGACACTCAAAAGTAAAGAAATAATATGTAGGGAGAAAAAAAAGAGTAGAATAAAATAACAGTTTATATATGTGATGCACACAGCACAAGGTGTTCCTGAGGCTCAGAAAGCAGTGAGGATTAAGATCAGAGCCAGTGTTTTTCCTCAAGGGCCTGGGATTTCATTCTGCTGTGAAGAAAATGAGTAATTTTCATCCTCTCCCAAATTGTGTGCACAGCAAAGCCCTTATATGGGTCATTATTTCCTTTAGTCTCATTTAGTTTATTAGCCTGCCACTGCCAGCACAGAAAATGACGCCATCTCCTTCATAAACATGTGGCCATCAGTCGCTCACACACCAGCCTTTCTCGACCTAAAATGCCCCCCGAATGAAAATAATAATGCTCAGAAATCCCACATCCACTCTTGCCTCTGCATAAAAATCCTGCTCACAGGCAACACATTGCACTCCAATCCATAGTTTTATTTCCTGCTCAAAATGGAGGAATCAAAGTTTTAACATGAAGCGTATGATGTCCCTTGGGGCTCAAAGGTATAAGCCCCTCAATCCTGGACACCAGAGTGTCCTGCTGAGGGGGAATTACAGACCATATTACACATATGGTTTCTATTATAAGGACAAAGACGTTTGAACCCCATTCAGCTGATAGCAGTACAAAATTAGAAAAAAAAAGAAAGTAAAAACAAAAATAGAGCGTTGCAAGTATCAGAGCATGGAAGGAAATTAACAAACTCAAAAGAATATGGTGTACAGGGGCTCATAAACACATTAGTTCTGACAGACTTATGACCATCTGAAGACACAAGGGTGAATCCTCCCTATTTGGCTTCAAGTAGGTCATCAGCTCACAGGCATAATTCAGGGTCTGGGGATTTGTGCGTGGCACCTTTGGCGTTTAACCTGTGCATTTCTGAGGCTTGTGTTTTTGCCAAATTGTTCCATTGCTTTTTGTGGAAGTGTACAACCATGTAAAAGTATTAAAAGCACCTCAATGGAAAAATCAGTATTTACGTACCTTGGTGTTGATTTTCAATGGCATTTAACACTAAGGCACTAACAAGTGCTTCTAAAAGTGATATAAAGGGTCATGTTCCAACCCAGGCCACATGTTACACAGTGCAGTGCAATAGGCCTAGCAGGCACTCTCTGGTGGCACTGGCTGCACTAGGGGGGGTTCAGGACTCAGACCTAATTATAATATCACATTTGAGGGCATTTTTTTTTTAAGATAAATGAAATACGGTAAATTGTGCTGCCTAAAAAACACACTCTACTGATATTAAATATAGTATTATGGTATGCTAGTAACCATTATGCAACTAATGTTACTCCAAAAACTTAATTTCATTAATTAATCCAAAGAGGCTTCTAAGTGAGATTACAGCCACTTCATTGAATTATTAATACAGTAAATCCCTGTATTTCTTTGAGACACTTTCTCTGAATTATATACCTGCTTGATTCAAGTATTAGTCATAAAGCAATTTGTCCACTTCATATGGGCTTGCCTGGAATATCACTCAAATTTGTTGACCCCCTGAAAGCAGGCCCTTATCTTACCCATACAGACAGAGTTCATAGGTAAACTACAGTATTTCATACAGGATTAGTGTGATATATATACTGCATGCCTTACCAAGGCCACAGGGATCACACGAAACTCAATGTATTTCATGTGCTGTCAGCGGAAAACACTTACCACTTCCTGCCCGAGATTGAGTGGAGGGGGATAATCCAGCGTGTACGTGGTCTCAAAGTCCCTGTCATAGGAGACATGATAACGCAATAAAGAATGCTGTCAGTAGAATGTTTTACATTGAGGCAGCAGTGTTGCTATGGACAACCCATAAAAACATCAGACTCAAGTAAAAAAAAACTCTTAGAGCTTGTTCAAAACATGCAGAACAGACACCGTTGATGGTGTGGATATCCTGAGTTGTTGTTTGATTAGCAAAGCCTTTTCTTCTGATCAGCGCTATGTTACTTGGGCCACCGCAATGTTGGGATTAGAGGCTGAGAGTGCATCCATCCTGAAGCACTTAGAGGTGTTTGAGTGCCTCTGACATGGGCCAGCTGACACTGGGAAGCTCTCACTTTTTCCACACTGTCATTTCTTATGTAAGATCCAAGAAAGACTACTTTAATGTTTTTATGGCATTCTTAAGAAGATGCAACAGGTGTTTAGATTAGAGCAACCACAGTGTTACCACACAGCTGGAACATAAATGATGCTGATCCTTACACAGTTGTGTATTAGCCAACATGAGATTGTGTGTAGCAATCAACCTAAATGTATAAATACAGTCAGTTACTGGGGAAGATTGTATGGACATTTCATTTATTTGGCAGTCTTTATGTGTTTTAAGTATGTTATTTTCTTACTCATGCAGCGGACATGAATATGGAAATTACATTACAACACATAAATAACCACCGGATGATTTAATAACATGAGAACTACATTATTACAGAAATTACACCGGTAAATGCTTGCTGGCTCACACACACTGGCAGACAAAGGCAGCATGTGCTCTCTAGAGTGGTTCTGTAAGAGTTAAATAAATACACACCTCCCTCCTCTGGCAGGAGGTAGTAGCACATCAGCTCACAAACCACTTCAACAGTAGTATGGGTACTGATAAGTGATTGTGTGTGTTTGTGTGTGTGTGTGTGTGATATGGGACATTAGTGTGTACAAGAGAAGTTTTTTTTGGTTGTTTGTTTTTAGTTTTTTTTCTTTGTTTGGTTTGTTTTAGTTATACATCTTAATAGTGGTGCTACTTACATTTTGTTACAGCCAGGGGGGTGTTGGGGTAAGACAGTATTGCACAGTGTTCCAACTAGTCCAGTTTTACTGAAGAGACAATAAGGCACAGCAGAAACTATTTAAGACAAAACCTTAATATAAAGTATTTTACACAATTAGGTATGCTGAGGCCAAGTGTCACTCCTTAATACATCTATTTATGTGCGTAAGTACATTAAATACCCATGTATTTAAAAATATATATTTTCATAATTTTTATCAATACTGAAATCACAATCATATAACATGATTATTCATTATAAATTCATATACAACTTTAGAAATATGTCACGTTCATTTAACTTTTTTAACTCTAAAATTACGCTACATTTGAAATTGTTGGGAGCCATTGTAATCACAGTTCTAATTTGATTGATTGCACAGCCCTAAGCTGAGGAAACCACAAAATAAGAAGCCTTGTCTAATGCAATGTATGCTAAAGCTCTACTTGTCACAGCTGTTAAGCAACAGTTTATTTGACCTGCCCATCATCACAGGGTGATGGTGCACTGCTGGTGTGATTGCTTTGGTCTGGATTCCATATTCTTTCTTTAGCTGATACTGGGACATCTGGATCTTTGTTGTGGTGCTCCAGTCCTTGGAAAAATAAAAGTATAGCATAACACAAGAAAAGTAAAATACACGATTAAAAGGGGACTTGTAGAGTAACTGTCTTAGTTTGAGAAAAGATATGCATAGTGCCATTACCGATCATTATTCTTCTTCTTTTTTTTTTAGTGTAGAAAGACACTCTCACTCACACACACACACACACACACGCATCTGCGCACACACACACATATTTTCAGACACTACTTTTACTTACTGCATCTTTGTATGTGCCGAAATGTTTATATGTGGATTTATGAAGGTATTTCTTTCCCTCTGGACATGTGGTGAAATCATAGTCTTTGGGCTCTGCTTCTCTGTTCTTGTGCCTTTACAGAAAGACTCATCAATAGCAAGCTGTTGTTTGTTTGATGATGCCAGGTTAATAATGTCACAAAATATTAGGCTACATAAACAGGTTACAAACATGAGACCTTTAGGCACTGTTGAAAATGAACTATACACTCTCATGCTAGCAAAGACGAGATGACAGTGAGAAATTCTGCTTTGGGAAAGGGTACCGCCATGGCAGTGTTTCATTTTTAAAATATTACAAATAACATTACACAAAAAAGTACTCACCAATTTGAAACAAGAGTTGGACGGCTGTAATACATCTTTCAGACTTCGGTTTTACCCTCTCTGGTTAGGACAACCTCACACTTAACTTTTTACAAGTAGCCTATGTCAAAGTTGGCCTGCAATGGATGGAACCTTGCTAGAATCTAGAATCTACAATCTTTGCAACTACCTGGTATTCTAGTCGAGTCTTTGCTCTAAAATTAGTGCTTCATGGCCTACCAAAAGTCGATGTATCGTTCTTAATGGTTGATATAAATACTTACCAGGATATATGTGTCGTTGCTATGGTGAAATGTCATTTGGTTGATGCGTCCTATGGTTGCGTCGAGGTTTTCTAAATGTCCCGGATCAGGTTGAGTCACGCCCCCTTGACGTCGCACTATTCGGAAAATGGCTGAGTCGGAAGAGGAGGTGGACGTCTTGGTTCAAAGAGTTATGAAAGATATAAATAACGCGTTTAAGAGAAACCCCAACATGTAAGTTATTTATGCTTTTGTTGCCATTATGTAGAAAGTTGAGAATAAGTCGGAGGGATTAGATGTAGCATGGTTTCTGGTTGCTTTATATCACAGGCTACTTAAGCTACATAACCAACTTCTAATTCGGTAGCTAGCTATTGCTAAATTAGCAGACGCTACAGTGGACCAGCTTACGTGCCCTGGCTAACAAGCTATTAAGCTAACGCTAAAGCACCGCCACCCGGTAACCGGTGTTTTTGTGTGTGATGTAGGTGATTTCATGCAGTGTCTGGACACATGTTATGCGAGTCCATAGTGTCGTGGCAGACAAGAGGATTGGTTGTAAAATGTGCATAGGTTGTCATGCTGATGGTAACTTAGCTCCAGCAGCCTCGAGCTCCATGCTGTTTTGACAATTTAGCTGGATGTGCTAGCAAGCTCTGAAACGTCAACTGTGAGACGGGGCAAATAATTTAATTTTCATTCAACGAGAGCGAACGAACAAGCCACCTATCAACTAACCAAATTATCCTTTTTTGGGGGTCGATGGAAATTTTGCCACCTGAACCAGCGCAAAATTGACAGTTAACGTGAGGCAGAATTTTGAAGCTGGATGGCTTCAGTGGACATGGTTTGCTGGTTGGTCACCAGTGGGATGTAAACTAGTCATCATCTTTACTCCATACCGCGCCCCTCTTGTGCAGATGTTTGCACACCGCGATCATAACCATGTGACTCAATGATCACGCTTTCAAGTAATGTGAACAATACACGCTTTGGGAATTGACATCAGGAAAGGTTTTGATGTCGAGTGAACTGTAGGAGGCTGACTTGGTGCTGATGAAGCGGGTACTGGACTTCTGCTCGTGTTGGTGGTTCTGATGCTTGAAAAAACATGTTTTGGGCTTCAGCATATGGCTGTTTATGACAGTTTTTGATTCTAATAGGGGCCAGAAAGGGTCATATAAGCCCAAAGCTTGTCTGTTATGGGTTGAAGTTTGTTTTAAGTTGGATTCTATGTATCTGTGATAAGTTTGAGATCAGAACAATCTTTGCTGACTCGAGGGTGTGAGAGTAGAAGGACCTCAGGGGAGGGAAGGAGGGGTGGGGTGTGGGTGTGGGTAGGTGGGTGGGTGGGGGAGGGGGGTAGTGGTGTAGTTATGGCAGCTTCTCAAAATGCTCTGTCCAGAGAATTGGGCCTTCTAATGACATCCAGCTCCCAGTTCTCTGCTATCACACAGTGGACAAACATGCCATGAGACTTCAACATTGTGGATTTGTCATTTCACAGTGATGAGATTGGACTCATCCCCTGCCCAGAGGCCAGATACAACAGGAGCCCAATTGTCCTGGTGGAGAACAAGCTTGGAGTGGAGAGCTGGTGTGTCAAGTTTCTCCTGCCCTATGTCCACAACAAACTTCTCCTCTATAGGCAGAGGAGACAGTGGCTTGACAGGGAAGGTATGTTGTCATGGAAATATTTTGCTATTGTGTTTTTTGTTATTTTTATTGTCATTGTGTTTCTGTGCACATGCTATTCAAATGCTAGAACTGTTTGGGGAATAGTAAAAACTATGTGAGCAAGAGCTTATGCTCCCTGAAGCAGATGTATACTTTGATCGATCAGATATTATTGCAGGAAATTCCTGATGAACAATTGACACACTTTAGTGTCAGTCTAAATGAGATTTTGAAAAAGAGTAGGCCTAATACTGGCAGCTTAAGCTTACATTATGATGTTGTTCATATACTTTTAGACATTAGTTTTCTTTGCATTATTTGAAATATGGCCTGTACCTGAGCCATATGGAGTTGTGTACAGCTTCTGGGTTGTGATGAAGTCAGCAGGTCTGTGTAAGAGGTCGGCTAGGTGTGCTGCAGAGAGCAAGCGACTTCAGCACTACAATGCCCTTTTGTTTTTTTAAGAAAGGTGTCCAGAGGACATTGAAAGGGCATTTTGCTTGATCGCTCTGTCTCTATCCCAGGCACTTTCTCCTCCTCCCACCCTCTCAGTGAAAAAGCTATGTGGTTACTCAGGTATTTTAAGCACAATCTCTCTCTTTCTCTCTCTCTCTCTCTCTCTCTCTCTCTCTCTCTCTCTCTTTCTTTCTTTCTCTCTTACTCTTTCTTTCTTTCTCTCTCTCTCTCTCTCTCTCTCTGTCTCTGTCTCTTCTTCATCTCTCCCTTTCCTTCTTTCTCTTCCTTTCTCTCTTTCTCACTCTAGCGCTTATAGATGTCACCTGCACGTTGCTGCTGCTAAATCCAGATTTCACCACTGCTTGGAATGTCAGGTATCCGTCTTTGTTCCTTTACTGTAGTTAGTGCATGGAAACTGACCAAGACCCTCCATTTTCTTCTAACTGAATGCTTGCAGTCTCATTCTTTCTCTTTGTATGTCCTATTACATTAACAACAAGAACCCCTTATCCTGTATACTCAGTGAGACCAGTCATGTGTTTTAAGACTCTTTTTTTTTTTTTTTTTTTTTGATGCCACGTCGCATGCATTTTAACCCTTCCTTATCACCCACCCAACCCCCTTCGCCCCAACCGCCCCACCTTTTAGGAAGGAGTTGTTGCAGTGTGGGGTGTTATCTCCTGAGAAGGACCTTTACCTGGGGAAGCTCGCACTGACCAAGTTCCCCAAGAGCCCAGAGACATGGATCCACAGGTGAGTCTCCCGGGGGTCCTCCCTTCCCACCACAGCAGAGACACTGTGGAGACAGAGGCCAGCATGCTACTCTATAGTCAAAATCTCTAGTGAAACTCTTCAGCTGACATTTTACACCTTGTGAAGGATTCAGACATGCAGGAGGTAGCTGAACATGTAGAAATGCTTACGTTGAATCGGACAACACTGCACAGCCACGCTGTGGCATGGTCACTTTAACAAGCTTGCTTCACGTTAGACCGTATAAGCCAAGGTCGCCAGAGAGCTTGGCTGAAATATTTATGTGCAGATTGAAGTTATGCAATCTAAAAAAAAAAGCCCGTCATGGACGGGGTCGAGACTGTTTTCTCTTTGCTCTGGCTGACTGATTTATGCGCCTCCCATTGCCAGCTGATGAGATCGGATAGTCGTGGCGTCTCGTGGGAGGCTGCCGAATATTAGGGTGGCACAGTTTTGCCGTCCTCAATTTCAGTCAAGCGTGTGATTTTCTTTCAGCATGGGGGGGAGAGAGAGAGCGAGAGAGGGGGAAAAAAAGGATGCAGGGCAGAAGGAGTGCATGCAGAGTTTAAGTGGAAGTATAGTTGTGTTTAGCTTCACCAGACAGCTCTGGAATTATACATGCCACATTGTTTACATGCATGTGATCATTACGTTATCTGGATGACCTGATGTGGAAAAGGTCCACGTCATGAAGCTCAGCTTGTACAAGGTTTTTAGGGAAGCATTGTTGCTTTGTTTTCATGAGGGTAAGACTGTGTTTAATGTTGAACTCCCCTGTCTTATGCTGTCCAGCATTATAGTAGTTTTTATGACGTGTGTGTGTGTGTGTGTGTGTGTGTGTGTGTGTCTCAGACGCTGGGTGCTACAAAGGATCCAGAGGGAGCTGTGCCCTGGGCTCGGTGAGTGGAAGGAGCAGGCAGATGGCGAGCACGTGGATGGGGCCGAGGCCACACGACGTGGCGAGCGACTGCGTAGGGTCTTGCAGGAGGAGATGCGGGTGTGCGCGGACGCAGCCGGACGTTACCCCAGCAACTACAATGCCTGGTCCCACCGCATCTGGGTGCTGCAGCACTTGGGCAAAGGAAACCTGAAGGTAGCATTCTCTCCTTATGACCTTACGCCCACACACATAGACACAGACAGAGGTGGACAAGTCCAGCCTCAAAAAGTAAAGTACCACATATCTGTTCTCATTAGCTGACTCTGTTTAGCACAACTCTTCGCTAGGTTGACCAGTTAATTAGAGCGATCACCTGCGCAAAGTGCACAGAGAAATCATCTACATTCAGTGCAAGTTAGACTCCTCACTTTTGGACACAGCCCAAGGCTTCATGTTCACTACTTGACTGCACCCTGGCTGCATCAAGATCTGAATAATGGGTGGTTTATACCTAGGTTTTTAATCATTTTTATAGACTGTTTATCTTGATGTACAGCATACTTTTAATGCCCGTAATGCCCATTATGTTCCTTAAAATATTTTCTTAGATGAGGTGGCCATTGCTGTGCCTGGGCAGCACGCCCGTATAAATATTACAAGTGGAGTAGCATACTGATTAGTGGAAGTGTGGCGTTCAATTCTGTTTAGACTCTAGAGAGACTCTGTAGAGACTGAGAGCCTATAAGCTGTATGTAATGTATTGCTCAAGATCAGTCACAATTAGTCATGTGTTATGTAGGATATCTAGTACTTTACCATGCTATTTGCTTTATTGTCACACCATACCAAGGCAAAGCTGTGAGTGTACCATGCTGCAGTTGTTGAGGTCAGAAGCCTTTTGTGCTCTGGAAGCGTGCCCCAGTGGGAAGTGTTTTTTTTTCTCGCTAATTTAGGACTCTGTGAATGAAGCAGTTGGTGGAGTGAGTAAATATGGCAACAACACTTAGTTTCTAGGGGTAGCTGCAGTTAAAGGTGAACCGGCCGACGGATACTTGTGACAGGGCGTGATCCAGCCTGTAGCCACCAGGGGGACTCTAGGGATCTACAGTGCACATGAAAGAGGCATGTCTGAGAGACTAAGAGATTGGGAAATAGAAAAGCACTGATCCAGTTTCCTCCTAGCCTGGCCACGCCTTTCTACGTACTTCTGCTTGATCATCATCTTCCTACAGTGCTAGTCTGAATTTGACCTCATTGAGATTGTTGTCTTAGGAGGCATTTTAACCTGTCCAATCAGCAAACAGAGGGAGGGTTTGTGAATGCAGAGCTAGAATGCTATCAGTCAAGGCAGGCTATCACTCAAGGGAGTCTTTTTAAACTTAAACGCCCCCAGCAAGCAATCGAATCTCACTCCCGAATGTCCGGACCGTCTGTACAAAACAAAGTAGAGAACGAGGGGCTGGTTTTATTACCAAGCTAGTTTCCTCCCTCCCACAGACATTAAACTAAAATTACTGCTAGCATAACAACTGCTGCTGCTTACTCCCAGAGAATAGCGCCAAATTAGTGACCTCTGATCTCTAGTTGTTATGTCCTGATTTTGAACGTTCATCTGCATCGAGTGCTGATGTGATCACCCAGTTTGCAACCAAAGAGTAGATTTGCATTTAATGAAGCAGGATACTGGAGTCCATTATATAGGGTTGTAATTTCTGCCCTGGGCTTCAAGCTGCTAGATGCAATTGTTGATAAGAGTGATAATTATGATGTTAGTTTGGTTTCATGTTGCAGACGGTAGGTAAGTGACTAGATTGATGCTAGTGTGTATTACTGTTTGGCTGCGATGGTGAATTTGTAAACAACTTTAATTCTGGGATTAGCAACTTTAATTCAAGGAATTGAAACTGACATTTTAACCTGTTTCAGTTCCTCTTCTCTTGTTTTTTTTTTTTTTTTTAGCATTTTGTGTTTACAATATACGTGGACTACTTTTTAAGATTCTGTTTGCAGTTTCAATGAAAGATCTGTTGAAAGATCTGTGCCCCAACACAATGTGTGCCTCTGTGTGTGATTTGTATCTGTCTAGAGCACTGTGTTGTGCCTGCGTTTTTGTTTGTATCTGTGTTTCTGCTGTCTTGCTCATGTGTTTCACCTCTTAACCGCCCTCACCCACACCAACTGCAGATCCTACATGATGAGCTGTCCTCCATGAGGCTGTGGGTGTCCATGCACGTGTCTGACCACAGCGGCTTCCACTACCGCCAGTTCCTGCTCAAGACCCTGGTCCAGGAGCTCAGCCAGTGCCCCAGCCAGCTGCAGTCCCCAGCCTCTTCCCCCCAGTGTCCCCTCCTACCCTCTCGCTCCTCCCCGCCACCCCCCCAGGACTCCCCGGTCGGCTCACCCCAGCAGGCCAACGGCGAGGCCTGCATCATGGCCGTTGCCACAGTCCCAGCAGGGGCCCACAGGGGAGACTTCCCCCTGGTCTCCCAGCTCTTCCACGACGAGATGGAGCTGTGCACCGACCTGATTGAGTCTTACCCTGGTCACGAGACGCTGTGGTGTCACAGGTGAGCGAGAGCCTCTGTTTGTTTAGTTTAGTTAGTTTGTTTGTTTTGTTTGTTTGTGTTAGCAACATGCTCAGCGCTGTAGCACCAGCTGTAGCTGTGTAACTCTCAGCTTCCCCAGCGTGTCCCAGACTTTTCACCACCCTCTGCCTCAGATGGCAAAACTGGTCTGTCTGTCTTTACTGTTTCACCACCTGACATCATTTCAGCGTCATGCAGCTCTCTGACTCCACGGGGGAAGACACCTGTGCGCCTCGGCAGCGGGAACAGGCGGAGAGGCACAGGAACAGATGTACAGTTGGGCGGAGTGATTTCACTGTCCTTGGTCCTTTCTTAACCTGAGCTCCCTGGTGTGTGTGTGTGTGTGTGTGTGTGTGTGTGCTTATCTGTGTAACTGGAGTGTGCTTGATGAATGGCCCTGTGCTGTGGACCCTAGGTTGGGGTGATGGAGTGGGCAGCAACACACACACACACACACACACAGTGTCCTTCCTCCCCAGGGTCTGAACACCAGCTGCTCCACAGGGAGGTGTTTATCCCGGCTCTACTCTGTATTTATAGACAAATGTGTCATAACAGCAGATGTGAGCGAGCTGGGACGGTAAGCGACCACCAAGTGCAGTAGGGTGGAAGGAATGCCATCTGTAAGCTGATGAGGAGAAAGCGAATGGGAACTGTGTGTGTGTGTCTGTGGGGTGTGGGTGGGGTGGGCCTTCCCTGCATATTGACCCAAATATTTACATGGCCATGTTTAAGATATTAGTTGCATGGATGAACTCCATTTCTTCACTTGGCCCAGGCAGTACAGCAGTAAGTGAAGGATTGAACTGTGAGTGAACAGTTTTGTGACGCAACACGGCTAGGACAGTGCTAGGACACAGTTAGGACAGTGGATAGTTGTGTTCAGTGGATTTGCACACATTCTCATTCTCTGCCCCTCTCCCTCGCTTCCTCAGGCGGCACGTCTTCTACCTCTGGCACCACTGGAAGCAAGAGAGCGACCTCGGTCAGGCCAACGGAGGCTCGCCCAGCCTCCTCAATCACACCCAGGAGCCTCCCAACCCCTCCCTCTGCCCCGAGGAGTCCACAACAATGGCCAGCGCCAAGGGTCAGCAGCCCACGGACATGGAGGTGGACGGCGAGATCGAGCCGGAGATCTGTTCGCTCTCGGACGGCGCCAGGCACCCAGGGGGCGGCTGCAGCGGCGGCAGTGGCGGTGGCTGCAGCAGCAGCAGCGGAGGCTGCTACACACGGGACACCAAGCGCCTGAAGCGTGGGCCCACGCCACCCTGCCCGGCGCCAAGTCTGCCGGCAGAGGACGCCTTCGTCAGCGGCATCCTGGCTAGCTGCCGAAGCCCCGAGCAACGCCGTTTTGCCGCCGCCTACAGGAAGTGGTTGGACTCAGTCATAGGTCAGTAAGCCCCTTTTCGCAAAAACAAAAAAAAAAAGAAGAAAAAGAAAGAGAATGGAAAAATAAACGACACGGAAAATGCCTCCGCAGGCCTCCACTGACTTTGTGCCATTGGCACCTCTCGTCTTGTCCACGTGAGGGAGGGAAGCTGGAGGGATGAAGGAGGAGGAGGAGGAGAGACGGAGAGATCTCTGTGGTAGGTCAGAGACAGGTCACCTTCACTTCATTTAATTCACCCACTGAAAGGAACAACAAAAACAACACCTGGACCCTTTTCTTTGTTTTAATGTGAGAGCTGTTTGGAGTGTATTCCCGTTTTGTCAGTGAAAACCCATAACCCCCCCCTTTTTTTCTCTTTTTGTTTGTTTTTCTTGTCTCAGTTTGAAATCATCTCAGAGGTCAGAAGTGGCGTGTGCCTCTCTGTTATGGTGCTGTCAATCTCAGGTCTGTTTCAGCATAATGCAGTGTTTTTTTTTTTTTTCTTCATTCTCTTGGTCATTATCTTGGTTATTATTTTTGTTTGGATTTTTTTTTTCTTTTTCCTGGGTTGTTCTTTGAAGCATTTCTACATTTGTTCTTTTACGTCTTAAAGAATAACTGTAGCAGATTCCCTCTCAATGCTGCCATCCATCGTTTATTCCTGAGTCCCCGACAGAATTGGAACAGACTTAAGTGTTGCATACTGCTACTTTGGGTTTTTGCATCTGAGCGTAGACATGAACAAACCATTCTGACGTTTTGCCATAGTCAGGATCTAGTAAGCACAATCTGAGACACCACGACCATGAGACCGTGACACTTTGGGAGGAAATAGCTGAACACACAGACGCAAAAATAGGTAGTAAAACAAATTGAAAAAGAAAAGGATAGAACAGGCTTAGCAGGCAACTTCATTGTTTCTCTTTTTGCTGTGGTAAGTGTACTTGGAGTGGGAATTTATATGATTTTATCAGTATCGATGCCTGTGTTGATTCTGTTTATTGGTCCAATGCTTTATTAGTTCTCTTGTAATTTCTTTCTGTAGAGATGTAGACAGGTTTTTAGCATCAACACAGGCCTATAATGTAGCCTATGCTATTCCGTTGGCTGTAACCGCTTTTTAGAAGCAGTAAAACCTTGCAGAACTATGTTTATTTTGCTGTTAGAGAGGGCCATTGTCCATGACGTGAAACACATGGCGGCATTAATGAGAGTAATTGAAGCATTTGATTCTTGGCTCTACTTGATTCCCGATTCCCCAGTGTACAGTCCAGATCTTTTGGTGTCTTCAGAGCGACATCCTCACTCCCTTTCTTAACTCTGTGTCGTAATAGCAGTTGTAGCACCAGGCCACAGCAAGGTCAGTCGACACACTCCAGTCCTGTCACTTCAGCTCCCTCCACTTAAAGCCTGTGCAAGGAGCAGAGTTTAGGTGATGGGAATGGGTGCTCACAGTGGAGGTGAAACACCTCCCCCTAGAGGGTAACTTGAAGCACAAACACACTCAGCAGATCACAGGACTACTCGTAGCCTGCCAAGGGGTGTCCATCCTGCAGGAGAAGTGTGCTAGGTGTCAGACCTTTCACCATCACCCCTCCACTCCACACACACACACACACACACACACACACACACACACACACCTCTCTCTCTCACACTCAGCCAGCCTTTCATTGGACCCTCAAGCTCTGTTTTCACTCATATGGCCTTTTCCCTGTTGAGAGGTCTTCTGTGGTTTCAAACACCTGAAAATTTTGGCCATAGAATCCTGTGTTTTATGTGTAGATGCTGCTGCCTTTGGTTGTCTCCTGTAAAACACTAACATCCTATAAGCTACTAGTCAGGCTATATTTATGCAATGTGAAATGAGAAAAGAGTGAAACAGACTTAACCCAAGTGTTTTTCGAAGGTCCATTATTCTTCTGTCTCAATGTGTAGATTCTGTTGGAGCTCTAACAGTTGTTTGACTTGATCTGGGGTTGCATTATCATAGAATAAAATTGATTTTAATTGTATTTAAAAAGTGTATGGTGGATGCAGTAATACTTATAGAGTAATTGTATATTGTTAATTATACCACTTTAGATACTTTCAGAGTGTTTTTAAAAACCAGTACTGCCGCACTACTGTTGTGTATAAAGCCAATCAAGTGTTGATGGACACTTTTTTTATTTCAAGAAACTACACTACCCATCTACCCATCTTGTCCTCCTTAACTAGCATATCTATAGCTAACGCGTTTCTGAGGTACACACATTTGGCAGTGTTTGTTTTTTTGTTGTTGTGTAAAATATATACACATCCATTTTGTCTTCACATTCATTTTTAGGAATGGAAGTGTATTATAATCTAATATAATATATATTTGCACAGTTGCACAAACAAATATACATGCACATTATTTATGGAAACACATTCACAGCTGTGTGTTTTATGTGGTGATCAAGTTACTTTAGAAGAACTGGTTAATTTTGAACGTGTGCTCTTTGTCTTTTCCTTCCTAAGATGGCTATTAAAATAGTGCTGACTTAATTGTCATATCTGACAATACTCTTGCACAAGTGCGCAGTGATCTCTCTGATCTGGTCCAAACTGGCGGCCTGTCTCATTGGTACATACGACTTGGGTGGATCATGGGGTCATTGGGTCAGATGTAATCTGAGGTTTGAAAAAAAAATTAGTTCCTTCTTCATCTTCAGGGCCTTAGTTTCACTACTACTTCTGGAAGAACTGTGTGTAGCAGAAATGACTGGCTTGTGTTTTTGAGGACTCGGATATAAGTATGGGGGAAAAACTTTCTCTTCCGAGATAAAAAAAGTGTGTAATTCGCTGTGCGATTTGAGTCTTGAGTTTCAAGTAGAGCGGTTTGTATAAAGGAAAGCATTTGAACTCTGAAGCACTCTCAAGCACAGCAAAGCTCCAAGCAGTCCTTGACAACCGTTGAAAGTTCGTCACCCCTTGATCTGAGTGCCCAAAGGATGGCTTTGATGTGGAGCTGAGTTGATGGACATCCTTCTCTCTGTGACATCTTCCTTGTAGATCTTGTACAAAGGATTGTAGTTACATGAGTCTCATCACATATATGCTTGATGGGTGTTCGCCTGATGAAGGCTGCACATGAACGCTAATTCAGCCTCAAAAGTGCTGGTGGATTTGTCTTTTTTCTTGTTTTTTTTTTTTTTTTTTTTTTTTTGTCTTTACATGGAGATTCCCCCCCCTCCCCCCCCTCTCCCAAAGGTCAAAAGTGCACTAAGTGCTCCACTCTCATCCCTACTACCTTTTGAGGGTTTGACTTGATTATCTGTTCCTTAAATTTGTCGAATCCTCTTTTAAAAATAACATTCAGCCTATGCCAGTATAATTTGCAGTGTCATTCATCCCTACTGCCCCTTCTCATCTGTCCATGTGTGGCTGATGATTTGGTGATCGGTATGGTGTGGCTGTATCACACACTCTGAGAATCCTCAGGCCATGTCTGACACCTTTTTATTTTCATCTCTCCCTTTCCTTCCTCACACTTTCAAGTCACAGTGAAGTAAAAGGCACTGATTTTTATTTTTATTTTATTTTATCAATGTCAGATGCAAACATCAGAAGAATATGACATCTAGCCTAATACTTTCAAAACATGCTCACTAAAGTGAATAGAATATTTTTGGTGGGTGACACAGTGCGCCGTGCACTGAGAACAGAGGACAAACAACCGGGAGTGAGTCTTGCCTCTGAGACACCTTCCCACTCTGTAAATGCCAACTGTCAGCCGAGATCAGGCCGCTTTGAGGTCAGGGGCTGTTGAGGACGTCCTCGTTTTTCCATCCGATCTTGTGCGCCCCTCTCTCCGTCGCGTCACCCAAGGGGGTTTTTTAACCAGTGCTCCAGATAGCCAACCACTGTGTTAACCACTACGGTCATGTATCTAACCAAGGTTGTGTAACTGAGTCTTATACTTGTCAGTTTGTTGCACCCATGACTCCTGTTGGGTTTTGTTTATTTGTTTTGTGTGTCCTTTGTCTTATCCTATGAGGGCTTCCACCTAAACCAGGGTATAATTTAGTAATAACTGAATAAATAAACAAATAAGAAGTGTAACTTAAGATTTTTTTGAAGTTAATTATGTTTATATTATTACTTATACAGACTGTCTTAAGTGTTTCTCTGTGTTGCCACCTTTATAATATACATCCATAATCCTCTGTTAGGTAAATGTAATTGTATTGCATACCATAGATGAATATGTATTATGATACATCTATGCAGACAATTTCCGAATTAAGGTTCAATGAGCTTTCTGAACTAAAAGTAGCTTTGATTATTGTAGATTTGCTGCATCACCATTTCTCTGTTGATATACCGGTAGTCAGATAAGGTACTGTAACATACAACTGACTGGTCTGCAAAGGCTGTACTAAGAACGCCTCTCATTTTCATATTTATTCATATTAAGTCTTCTATTTATTTGAATAATGCTGTTTTTAGCTCCTGTATTCACCAGGATAGATATATTTTGTCAGCTTCTCACCATGTGAAATAAAGCTCCTTTTGAAAAAAAAAGTCTGTCATAATATTTTTTTCTATGCTGAAGTTTTTATTGTTTGCAAGAAGTGATTCAATTCCTGTGTTGCCGTTTGCACAGAAAATGTGCATATATACATACATATATACATCCATACAATTTACGTTTTGAATTATTCTTGTGATCTGAGGTCATTTGCAGTAGCATTGGGTCTCATAATAATATAGGGTAGTACTGGTAGGTAGACGAACTGTCCTATTCCCAGAGATACGCCTTCAGTGACCCATCATTGGGGTGGGCGGGCTGTGGTCGGTTTGGGCTCGCGAATATCCTGGTTTACCAGTCAGTGTGAAAATATGTTAAACTGCCATACGTTCAGTCCATTATGTCTACATGTTAATTGTGCAAAGTCGTAAATGTATTGGCGTCTCTGCTTACTGTTATGGTTTCACTGTTTGCAATAATGCAACTCTGATAGTGATCACAGTGTAGCATCTGATGTCACGGTGGTGGTGGTGGAGAGGGAGGGGCCGGCTGCATTCGCAGACCGACAGCCGTCGAACAGGGCGACAGGCAAAGATGGTGGAAGCAGACGTAGCAAGCAGAGTGACAAAAATGTTTCGAATCTTCCTGTAGAACTCAGGTGAGAGAAGTCTTATCTTTGATCTTTAATGCTTTTTCACTGGGCTAGCTTTGCTGTTCTCGCTGGTCACATTCAGGCGATATGAATGTGGAGAAGGAAGAAAAAGCGGTGGTTGTTAGATGTCTAGTGCATTTGCCAAGTCTTTAGAAATACAATGGATGTTTTCCTCCAGAATTGTCTGTAACATTACTGTTATTGTTGTGTGATGTTTCAACGAAATCGTTGCATGCACATTTTTTGGTGTCTTGCCGTTTTGGATTAACCTTACGATCAGGAAAACAAAGGACGGTACTGGCGCAAGAAATCATCACGGTCAGGAATAACACGCCCCACTTTCCTCCCCATTTTTAACAGTACCATCATTCAGGTGATGGAGAATTGAAGGCCGATTTATGCGATAGCCTACGGCTGATTCATCGTCCTTGGGATGGTTTATAGTAGCCTCAGTGTTAAAAGCAATGTGTATTGTTGACTTGCTACTTCGGGCCATTGTTACAGTTTCTGCTTGTGATATTAAAACTTTATCGCTACCGTCTGGTGTGGTTTTGTGTGTATAGAGGTCCTAGAGATGGATGGAGCATCAGCGGAGTTTAGGCTATTTGTCGCCTGCCAGTAGAGAACTTCTCTTTTACGGGTGGTAGACTATCTAATATTCATGTTGCAGGCCAATTGTGATAACTGTCACTTGCTTATGTACAATGACCAAGGGTGCTTAGTGTTTTGCCAAATTGTGCGCTACTATGCATTAGCTTTTGAATGGCATTTCTCGCCGTGTCGGCTACGCTTGCGCTGTAGGCTATCGAGAATTGCCTTCCTGCCAAATACATGCCCTGGTTGTCGCCGATGTGTTTTTGAGAGATGCTGTGCAGGTGGCGGAGGAGAAGGATTGAGTAGTTCGCAACTGGTAAAGGGAAATTACCCTGAATGAAGACTTTATGAGAACATCCTCTGCCTTCGTAGCTCCGTAACTCCGTGGTCTTGCCAAAGACTTGATATATCCCTCCGCGGCGTTGTACCTTTGCCTCACCGTTTGATGATGATGGCCATGCAGGTAGGCAGCACGACACCAGTCAGTGGTTATTGGTCACGGATGAGGAGATGGGAGGAGTGCGGGTCTTTGCGGCTGTGAGGTAGGCAATTGTGAACACCTCTGCTTTTTTGCTATCGCTTGATGGTGCTATATCAGTGTTCATTCATGGGTTGGTTTTGATTAACCTGTCTTTGAGATTAGATTGCGTTTGTCATACGTGTCGCAGTATGCAATTATTCATCAAACCTCTCAAACGTTGTGTTGGATGATCTCTGATCTTGTCAATTTGACTGACCATTGTCGAATGGTGTGTGCTGTTTTGACATTTTTGCCACGGCTATTTAGCGGGGGGATAGGCTACATTTTCCATGCGAGGCAGCCTATAACAGGTCTGTTGATTTCATTTTTGGCAAGGGCGCTACTATTATTCTAAATAGTTCAATTATGGGAGCACCAGAAAGACAGCATGTTTTGTATTGTACAGCACCCACAATGACTAGGATAAAATCGGTTTAATGCATCCCACTAAAATGGCGAGGAATGATACAATCAGAAATGTCTGAATAGCAGAACACTGTTTGCCACAGGCCTATCTCTCATTCAAAAACACACTTAGTATTACTCTCAGTACTTTATTATCACAAGTGTCTCATGTCATGCCATACCAATCACCCATGTGCAATACAGGGAAACTACCTGTGTATTCAATGAAGAGACAGTAGTCCAGCTGAAATGAAGAATCCATAAACAACCTGTGTATTATATGACTAAAATACACTGCAACTCAGTCTTTGCAGTGCAATAACTCCTTAGCACTAAAGCAATATCTTTATTTTACTTTCTCACATTAGACATACTAAGACCATAACAGTTATCATACTTGTAGGCCATTCTTGGTTGGGAGATTTCTGACAAGTGTTTGCAAAGGCTGTCCTTCTACAGTTTTCCCTCAAGTCTGCTGGTCCGGCACTAAAGCAGATTCGTCATATGGCACACGCTTCAGCTGGAAAAGCGATGCATTGGAAGATTTCCCCTGAGGCAGAGATGTTGTTTTTTTTATATTTGGCGTCATTGTTGTCCATGTGTTTTAAGACAGTGATCCAACTGATTTGTATGTCCCTCATCTAATTCACCCTGCAGTGGAGAGAGAGGTATTCTGGGACTTTGAAGAGATTGGGGTCCTTGGCTCTGCATGATACAGGCCTGCAAGTTCATCTCAATCTGATAAGAATTTTATGTGTGCTAACAGGCATTGTATTTGCCTTAGTGGTTTGTCTGCATGCATGTTTGTGTGTGTACTTGAAGGGGGTGGAGTGGTGTGACTGTTCTGTGGCTAAAGGTTCACAATAGAGAGAGACAGAGAGAGAGCTAAACCTCAACCTCAACCCCACCTCAAACAGATATTTTTTAAAACTGCCTCCAAAATGGAGATTTTTCAACAGTTTTGTCCACCTCAAACAGATGTTTTTAAAAACAGCCTCTGCTTTTCTGGATTCCGCTGGATACGTGTGAACTCAATAAAAAAATAAATGGATAAAAAAATATCCGGTTTTAAAAATATCTAGATGCATGTAAACAGGGCCTAAGTTCCTGGCACCAGTGTCTGTGAAGGTAGGAGTACAACTTGTAGTTCTAGCTTTGTGGAGGAATCATCAGAACAAGAAATATTTTTACAACGTAGAACCAAATAGCAATTCAGCAGAATCTCACAGAAACTCACTATTTGTTTCATTATCCTATGCCACATTTAGTTAGCTGCCGGTTTGCTATTTGATCTATGTTGTTGCTACCAACAGCACTCAATGACCATAAACAACTGAACTATGACTTTATTCACACTGGATGTCTCCTTTAAAGTTTGTGGACAGTTACTGTGATCTTGACATCCTGGACAGCTTTGTTAGGTTTTATCACAATCAATTGTTTACTTCCCTGTTTAGTTATGAGCTCTTACATTGATTCACTGATTTCACTGTTAAGGCTGTTTTACTGCAAACAAATATCCTGTTCTCTGGAAATGGTCTGGGTATCATTTTATTATGTGGTAGTTTTGCTGTTTATCAGTATCAGACCTCTATATCACAACAGTCTGACATGTCTTACCCTGTGGCACCATCAAATAACAAGTCTGGTGATTTGTTAAGGAAAATCAATGCAAGTGTGACTGCTGATTTCAGAGAACTGTCAACTGTGGAGACTAGGAGAGATGTCGATCCAGAATGTATGGAGCTTCATATTTCCATTTTGCCAACCCATATCCCCCCACCCATAGATAGATACTCACACACCCACCCGTCTGTTGCCTACTGACATGCCCACACTTCATCATCCTGAGTGCTTAATTGCATTAGTGTCAGTCTCATGGCACTGAATCACTCTGAGCATTTGTATTCTCAGTTACTCACCTCGGATGCCTTGCTACACCAGAGCTCATCCATGTGCGCATAAATTACTCCCCTAAAAGGACAAACAAGAGAAGAGAGAGAGAGAGAAAGAGAGAGAGAGATAGAGAGAGAGCTGAATTGGCATATATTCTAACTGTAAAATATGTTCACTCTCTAGGCTGTTTCATATAACCAGATATCCTATATAGTCCATGTAGAGTGCTGATTAGTTTGTGTGTGTGTGTGTGTGTGCGTACGTGCGTGCGTGCATGCGTGTGTGCGCACTCTTAGGTTCATATTGCATGTTAATTGTCAGAATTGGTTTCACTCTTGCAAATTTATTCTTATGAAGGGGCTGTGGGTCCTGGTTGGGGAACACGAGGAGGAAAAATTAACAGCTCCTGAAGATAGGCTCATTATACTGGAAATATGGAAAGGCCAGTGCAGGTCAAGTGTGGAATTAATTAGTAAATTGAGTAGTTACAATTTGAAAAACGACTGCTGTGGATGAGACTTGACAAACAGACACAGGTGCAGCAGTTATTTTAGTCGAAGATGTTCTCATTTGCTAATCAAGTCATTGTAAATCTAAAGCATAAGACATGCAAGAGCTAAACTCTGTGCTGCTGGATGGTTATGGCTGATTGGCTCTCCCAAGAAGTAATACCCACATAGAACTGGAGAAAAAAAATGAACAGTTTCTCTGTCTTTTCCGAATGGAAGGGTGGAAAAGCTGCCTCCACAAATTGTGCAGTGCAGAGGCTCTGAGGCATGACTTGTTATTAATCTTCAAGCGGAGCGAGCTGGATTGTGTCTGCGGCCCCTAATACAAGGCCAAGGAAGCGAAACATCTGCACCTTCTGTGATATTGGGGGCTTGAGAGCTGAGCCTTGGGCGAGCCATCTTCATATATTATTTGTCTCGTGCGCTACTGGAAAGCAGCCGGCCACAGCACACAGAGAGAGAGAGAGAGAGAGAGAGAGAGAGAGAGAAGAGAGAGAGAGAGAGAGAGAGCTAAACCTCAACCTCAACCCCACCTCAAACAGATATTTTTTAAAACTGCCTCCAAAATGGAGATTTTTCAACAGTTTTGTCCACCTCAAACAGATGTTTTTAAAAACAGCCTCTGCTTTTCTGGATTCCGCTGGATACGTGTGAACTCAATAAAAAAAATAAATGGATAAAAAAATATCCGGTTTTAAAATATCTAGATGCATGTAAACAGGGCCTAAGTTCCTGGCACCAGTGTCTGTGAAGGTAGGAGTACAACTTGTAGTTCTAGCTTTGTGATGAACTGCTTGTTTCTTAAGGAACTTACTTATCTTAAAGGATCAACCCGGAGTGAATCAATCCATAGCCCTGTTGTTCAAGGTCATTAAGTGCAGTCAGTAAGGGAAAAGAACAAGAAATTTTTTTACAACGTAGAACCAAATAGCAATTCAGCAGAATCTCACAGAAACTCACTATTTGTTTCATTATCCTATGCCACATTTAGTTAGCTGCCGGTTTGCTATTTGGTCTATGTTGTTGCTACCAACAGCACTCAGTGACCATAAACAACTGAACTATGACTTTATTCACACTGGATGTCTCCCTTAAAGTTTGTGGACAGTTACTGTGATCTTGACATCCTGGACAGCTTTGTTAGGTTTTATCACAATCAATTGTTTACTTCCCTGTTTAGTTATGAGCTCTTACATTGATTCACTGATTTCACTGTTAAGGCTGTTTTACTGCAAACAAATATCCTGTTCTCTGGAAATGGTCTGGGTATCATTTTATTATGTGGTAGTTTTGCTGTTTATCAGTATCAGACCTCTATATCACAACAGTCTGACATGTCTTACCCTGTGGCACCATCAAATAACAAGTCTGGTGATTTGTTAAGGAAAATCAATGCAAGTGTGACTGCTGATTTCAGAGAACTGTCAACTGTGGAGACTAGGAGAGATGTCGATCCAGAATGTATGGAGCTTCATATTTCCATTTTGCCAACCCATATCCCCCCACCCATAGATAGATACTCACACACCCACCCGTCTGTTGCCTACTGACATGCCCACACTTCATCATCCTGAGTGCTTAATTGCATTAGTGTCAGTCTCATGGCACTGAATCACTCTGAGCATTTGTATTCTCAGTTACTCACCTCGGATGCCTTGCTACACCAGAGCTCATCCATGTGCGCATAAATTACTCCCTAAAAGGACAAACAAGAGAAGAGAGAGAGAGAAAGAGAGAGAGATAGAGAGAGAGCTGAATTGGCATATATTCTAACTGTAAAATATGTTCACTCTCTAGGCTGTTTCATAACCAGATATCCTATATAGTCCATGTAGAGTGCTGATTAGTTTGGCTGATTTGATCTGAGAGAGAGAGAGAGAGAGAGAAGAGAGAGAGAGAGAGAGAGAGAGAGAGAGAGAAGGCAAATAAAACGGCAGTATTGATCTTATTCGCCCTTTCTGTTCCTTGCACGCTGGGCAGATATGTGCTGTGTGGTGGCTGTTTGGTTTGTGGTTGGGTTTGTTCTGATGATTCATCGTGGAGAAACAGAGGAGTAAGTTCACGTGATCGCTATGTGTTTTAATCTGGGATGGTGGGCGTCAGTCATAAAAAAAAATACCGCGCTACGGATGGGACTGCGTAAGAGGAATAATTCATGAACGCTAGATGATTTATTAAAACTTCATGCCCCAAGTAGGCGAGTAAACCAAGTTAAAGAAGATGTATTATTGATGGAATGGAGAGGATTTCCCTCATATGGCCCTGGTGAAACCCAAATAGAGTGGTCATTTTCTCATAATGTGAAATGCAATATAATGTATTTTTTGTCTTTCAATGCTAGATGTAACACCTTTGCCAAGTTAACTCAGAATCCTCTGGGGAGTGTCTCTGGGCAACAAAGAACCTGCACAAGGCAATGCCAAATTGTTTAATACGAGTAGCTGAGTAGCATGCACACACACACACACACACACACAAACACACGCACATTATATACAGACAGTTGGTGACAGAATACCTTAGCTTGTCAGATGGAAACCTTGAATTACATATTAGTCCAAGGGAAAGTCTTATGATGGCCCAAACTCTAGTGTTGGTCCAATCCATGTTTACATAATGTTCATGATAATGTCAAGACAAATTATATGAAACAGATTTGGCAACAAGGTCCCACCGAAATACATATGAATTTTTGATAAGCATGTTGTGAAGGTCTATCCAACTGAATCAATGCTAGGTTTAGTTTTGTGGACAGGCATTCTATGAATACTCCAGCAAGATGGAAAATTGTTGTTGATTGCATTCACAGAGTCCATTTACAGATAACATTGTATTGCTTAATACTGTAAATGCTTCTGTTTGCTATTGAGTTATTCATTATGGAGCCCTGCTGTGGTTCTTTCCTGTTGTGCTGGCTGTAAGTAGGCTGTCTGGCGATAGTGGCTGCCCTAGCATAACCTCAGATTGTAGGCAAATAACAGAAATATAAATGATGTTTGTGGTGAGGAATTATGGCTTTGTACTAAAGCTCAGGCTGTAATCCTTTTTAACATGCACCCTGTTGGTGGTGTAGTCTGTTTGAAGTATTTTAGGAGGGGATTGTCTCAGCAAACAAAGACAAATACTTGGGTAGAAAAAAATGTGAGTGGAAAACCTCATTTACACAAAATGGAGAATGGAAACAGCTTGCACTAAGCTAAAACTCTTTATCAGTGAGCTTCTGGGGGACGAAAGAGAAAGTAAACAAATCCAGTGACCATGAAACACTAAGTCCTGTGACAGTTTTAACTGCCACAACAGATGTATGGTGGACCTATTAATATTTAATGTTCAGGGGACACAGTACAACTCATGCTGAGCACCTTAATACTATGGATTTGAAACTTTTCCAAGACCTTTAAGATATTGGCTTTTTGTGAAGTCTTGAAATTACATTTTGGCTTAGTAGCTGTGTAAATTGCAGGAATGGTGAAAGGATAAGGTAGCCTTTCTGGCCACTTCTATTTCTGCTTTCTGTGAAGGGAAGAACCATTTCTACCAGCTGTTCTGACTAAATATGTAGAATACAAAACTGTATGCATTTTCTCTAAGTTTTGCATGGTTTGTGAGCAGCACAGAGAATAATTTAGTCAAATTTGATTAGTGGACTAAATTAAATTTGTCTCTTCATGCATAATGATGCACAGGTTTAAGTCAGTGAATCAGTTCTCACATTTGCTCACCAGGTGAGTTGTTTGGTAGGCTATTAATGTTGTTTGTGTTGCTGTTGTTTTTGTTTGTTTGTTTGTTTGTTGTTGCTTTGTTGTTGAGCTGCTGGCAATTCAGGAACGGGAATGAGTCAGCAGTACTTATTTAGGGGAGGTGTTGGGGCCATCTTTGGCTTGTCACATTTGTTGATTGTTTTAATTGCAGCGTCTTAGAAACAGCGCAGAGGAATTTGATCCATAGGGCAGGATGTATGACTAGGTCCTGGCCTAGTTTTCAACCTAAGTTCTGCTGTTGTCTCTGAAACTTAATTACCTTCGTATAGGAGACTGCGCAAAGAGAGATTTGTCCTGTCCTGGATTAGTTTATCGCATCCACCAAGGCAGAAATGAATAGGAATATTAAATGCAGATTTAATTTATGGCAGCTCCATTCTTGTAAGCAACGCTTAAAAAGAAACAGGGCTTAATGAGAATCAAATCGCTCTTTCTCCTTGCTAACTTGAAATATTGCATTTCAAAGTCTTTAATTAATTTTTTTAGAGGAATGAAAGAGAAAGTCATGGATAGCATTACTGCTGACAGTAATCCTCTGATATCCTCAGAGTTGTGAGTGTTTCTCAGAAAAGGGGTTTACGGTTTATTAATTTACTCTTCCTCAGCATGGTCTTGCTCCTTGTAGTCAACAAGAAGAAGCTAATCTATTTTTTTCTTCACATAGCACATTGTGTTGGTGAAGGACATTATAGATGTAACTTGCCAATCACTCAGCTGTTCTCTGATTTTTTTGTGGCGTTTTTTTGGCCATTGCTGTGTCCATATGTCCACAGCTTGTCATGCCGTGGTGACTTTTTTTCTCCTTTGGTCTAGTTGCCCTTGATAGACACATGTGTTTTTTTTTTTTTGATGCAAAACCAACTCATGCTGTGTGCTCTCGAAATCTGCTCTGCTTTAAAATCGTAACTGCATGTGTCCAACAGCCTCAAATAATGCACTTTTCTTGTTCACTGATCCCCATTGTTACTCTTCCTACTGTTAGTTTTGACAGATTTATTGAAGGTTGACTCTAAATTTCACTTCAGAGTCTGGACTATTTTAAATTGGAAAATACAAAAATGCACTTTTCCATGGCCCTCATACTAGTGTGCCAGTCAGTAATTTAATATAATTTTGACAAGCATTCCTCTTTGACTGGCTGGCTCTTGGAAAAGCTATGAGTCATTTATGGTGTAATTTTTGAAGTGGGCAAGTAGAAGGGCACTTAGCATTTCAGCAAAACTCTAGAAGATGGCTGGTGTTTGAGGAGTACTTTGGTGATCATTATTGCCACCCTGATTGGGACTATATGAACCTGTCGTTCTCTATACGTCTATACGAGTTATTGGCTGGAGGTTGTAGTCCCATTGTTTTTAGAGTAGATGTTGTATGTGGTGATGAACATGTGGTATTAAATATGATGCATTCAGCTATGTATCAGTATGAGTCAGACTGCCATGCTCTCAACATAGAAAAATACAGACTTCAAATATCCACAGAATCACTGACTAGACGTAAGGTTGGCAGATTTTACACGGCAATATGTGAGGATTTCTGAAAACCCAAAACACATTGACAGGTACTGTGTGTCCTTCATACTCTGTGTTCCAGAATTGCAAAGTCACTGCAGAATTCTACAGCATATATAGTACGTGTGTGTTTCTGTTCTCTTTGCCTCTGTGTGCAATCATATGCATCTGCAGCATGGGTATGAGTGCTCGGTGGCGCGGCGAGAGACCGAGACAGCAAAAAGAGCTCTCAGCGTACTGTGGTAATGTGTGAGGACTAGAAGGTCATTCCCCCGTGAAGTTGGTGCTGTCGGGGTGCCAGGGATCACGCTCCATAGCCCAGTGGCCCAGCGGCTCTGGTGGCTGTGGGGCAGAGGGGTAAGAGAGCAAAGCAGTGGCACTGTGTAAGCCCCAGCTAGGACAGGATCGCAGCACGCAACCCCACAGACCCACCTCTACTGCTGCTGCTGTCACCACCGCAGCAGCAGCAGCAGCGTGTTGTCAAGGGAATCCGTTCACAGGAAAATGTCACCGAATGCACCAGTGGTATGTGACTCAGTGAGAGTCTAATCGACGGTGTGAGGTTTATCCTGTGCTCGGTGTGGAACAGATATGCTCACGCTGCCTCATATACTGCAGGTGAAGTTTTAACAGATCTTGCAGGCATAGTACCCTCATGGTTATTTTGGGATGTGTAGCACTGATTTAGGTGAGCTTTCCATAGCGGTTACAGTATGTGACAAGAAAGCACATTATGCTGACTGCGGTGAATGTACAGAATAGCTCATCTGATCGTTTGAATAAGCAAAGCAAAACATACAACATACACTAACGAATAGCTAATACTTGTTGTCAGCCCTCCACAGCATTGATGACAATCAGAGACAAGACAGTGTTGTTATTGTTGTTGTGTAATAAATGGCTTCTTGTCAAAGTCATTTAGTTCTTGCATTGTCCTTGTTTGAATTCAGTTATGTCATTCTGGGGAGTACTTATGTGTGTGAATGGGCTTGTAGTAATCCTTCGTTAAAGCCTTTCATTCATAAAGACCAAGTAGCTGCAAAAAGCATTCTGTATCTGGAGGAGAAAAGTACCATCCAGACAACAAAAAGACATATTTATTATTTACACCCTTTCTCTGTCACACACATTCGCTTTGTCTCCTCTGTATCACACCCTCGAAGTTTCTTTCTTTTACTCTCTTTCTTGCTCACACACACAAACTCAAATATGTTACAGTATAATGCTACACACACATGCAGGCACCACACAAACCTTCTCAAACACTCCAGGTGCAGGACACGCACACACACTCACACGCACGCATCCACACACACACACACACACACACACACACACACACACACACACACACACACACACACAGACAGAATAAGAGAGTGAACCACAGGTCTGATATACTGCCCATTATTGTGTGTTACAAGGGGTATGATGTCTCACACTTCAGTCGAACTCTAAAGGTCTCTGGCACAACTGTATTTTACCTGCGGTTCCAGAGGGATTAATTACTGGGTGATCCAGCTGCCTTCCCTGCTCAGTCTCCTCACTCTGAAGCCAAGGACAGAGTAGACACATGGCAAAACAACACACACACACGCACACACACACGCACACACACATAGACAGAGATTCCAGCCTCTTTGTGCATCAGACAGGTCTGTGACTCCTTAGTCCTGCAATTGAAAATTACATGTCGATTGTCCTCCATTTTCATCTATACTCAGCATGGTTTTGTGCTGGGTTTTTTGTCATTCAAAGTGATCCTAAATTTAGTACTTTGCACTTTGTACATTTTTGGTCAAGTGAGTCTAATCAAATAGCATTGATAAACATCATTTTAAAGGCTGCATATCTCCCAGCACCAATTCCTACTTTAAAACTTTCATATCTAAGCTTGCTTGAATAGTGATTGTTGCATGCTGGTTACACGAGTCATAGTCTTTTATGTAAGACCTTCTGATCCAAAAAGATCTTTGTCTCTCCTTAGGATATGGAGACTGCATGAAAACAACAGCGAGTCACCAGAGATGTAGTGAGAAAGCTACTGGACTGAGATCAGGGGGAGTGCAGATGGAAATTGTGTTTGGCACAAGGAAGTGTGGCTTCATCAACATGATTAAGGTTATCACCTGACTATAGTCCAGCAGATTTAGCACTTCTGTCATGAAAATGCCAGCCTGTTTGTGTGTTGGTTTTTTTTCACTCTTTGACAAAGTTCAGTCGGCTAGGCAAGCACACTAAGATGGTTGCCCAGCATTTGGACTGGATGTAAGACAAACAGAAAAAGCCTGGCAAATGTAGGTGTGATTACTGCATTATGTAGGTGATTTGAAGATAGAGTCAAGGGGCTTACAAGCCCATCCCTGCAGTCAGTTTGTTAGCAATATAATTTTACAACCTCATTAAATTTTGAACATCCAACATTTAACTAATGGCAGCAAATCGTTCCCTACATAGACATATGTTGTCATGTACAGGAAATGTATACCATATGGATATAGTATTCTCTTTTGATGTAAACACATGATTGAACATGTCGAGAAACAGTGCTCTTTGGCCTCTTAAAACATAGTCCATATATGAAAAATCTGTAAGCCATTAAGTGCTCTGGTTCTTCCTGTTTGGCTGATGTCATAACAGTGAGATTGTCATTGTATGGCTGCACACTGTGTGTCACACTAAAAAAAAAACAAAAAAAAAACTAAGCTATTCTCTTTTTAGAAATATCTTTTTCTTTTTCATAGAGACCCTCTGCAATTGCCTTTCGTTGCATCAACATCCCACATCACTGAGGTCACAGGAGGTTTGAAAGTGGAAGAGACTAATGTTGCTGCTTCTGTCTGGTACACCTGTAGCTTAAATGATCCGGTCCTGTTGTTCTGTGGACATGTGCCTCCAGACTGGTTTTGTGCACGCATTGCATGGACCCTTAGCCACTCCCTGCCTGCAAATTGTGCCTCATGTGAAGGAATAAAAGAGAAGTGACCTAGTGGATGTGAAACACACACACGCACACATTCACATACGCACACACACTTAACTCAAGCCCTTAGGGGCACCACTGTTTAATGGTGAGTGAATGGGCCAAGCCCCTAGAGAGGGTTTTGCACGCTACAAATTTTTAAGTGCCCCTCTATCAGCACAGAGCAGCTGCTGAAGAAACCCTGGCCCAGATTTGTCGTCCATCCATCTATCCACTCATCCGTCCGTCCCGTTGCCTGAGGAGGAAAGGGGGAGAAAAAGGAAAGGAAAAGAGAGAGATGAGCTCTGTCCCTTGCCACCACCCTCACAAAGCCTCAGCTATGGGCCATTGGTGGCCTGGGAGAAGCTGGGCACAATTGTACTCTTGTTCCTCTTATCGTTTTGAGAATACCAAAAATCATCTCCTCAACTGAAGTGAGTGATTTATGTTGATAGCGGTTGCGTAGGCTACTGATGCAATCTCCATAGAGGGTAAATGTGTCAGCATGGATCACTGTGTCATGAGTGCATGTGCATTTAGTATGGAAGAAGAAAACAGAATATGTAGTATGTGAAAAATGCAGTAGCTTGCTTTCAGCCCATCAAGGGAATACTTAATCAATTCGAGATTAAAACATTTGGGGGTAAAGAGGGAGTGGGAGTGGGTCTGCTAAACCACAGGCGATCTTTAAATCTCATTAAACTGATTATTGCTGCCCTTTAATTAAAGGATTACCTTCCATGCCTGCTCTCTTAAATAGCCATTCAGATACATGAAACCTGGTCTGAAAGAGCCTTAATGACTTCCTCCAGCCGTTTGTGAATTTTGTGTCGTGTCAAAGGGACATTGTCAGTGTGCATGACAACAGTAGCCTTTTTTAAAAGATTTTACACAATATTTGATATTAATATTGTTGCCTTAGACATACTGATGAGTCATGTGAAGCATATTTTATATGGCCTACTATAGGCTGTATATATTCAGTATATTGTATACAACAGTCAGAATTCTGAAATGTGAAAACATGTCCTACATTGTGTTCTGCAGTATTTGCCTTCATCTGTAACACGTTCCTCAGATTTAAATTCAGCGCTGTGCTCTCCCTATTGGGTTTGTTGCAAAAAGCGTACTTGACATCCTCCCTCTACCTCAGGTGCCTTTAACTACCCCCAGCATCTGTAATTGCCTGGATAAGTGGGTCTAAAGTGGAAGGGAACATTATGTGTGCAGCCTGTGCCTGTGCATGTTTGTTTGCCTCCCTGAACAAAGACACACTACACTGAAGTAGCCAGGCTGAAATAAATGGAGGAGGTGAAAGGATCTGGCTGTTGTTACTGTGATTCTCTGGAAGGCCTGTTTTTGGCTCCTGTTGCAGTGATTGAGAGAGCAGTTTGTCCTGTGTGCTGCGTACAATTGGGTTATATTTAACCCAATATTTTTTTTTTGGTGACTGAAGTGTGGCTGTAATGTTCTGCTCTGTGTCAGAGGGCTCTCTGTTTGCCTTGGCTTTGGTCAGTCCTTCATTACCTCCCTTTGCTGATTCCCCTTGTGCTTACAGAGTGCTGTTCTTTTCACATTCAAACTCACTTCTTTTCAATCTGCTTTTATCTCTCTTTCAACAGAGGAGTGCTCTGAAGACCATCAGTGCCATTCCTTGTCTAAAAACACAGTGCCAAACCCCCACCTGCCATTTCACACCTCCAGAACCAGACCAAGACTCACCTGAGACGCAAACTCATCCAGCCTTCCTCACGTCACTTGCACCACCACCATCTTAGTCTGGTCCTGCACCCAGCACTCAGCAGCCAGTCTCCCTCTACTTCTGCCCTTCCAGCCTCTGACCCCCACCACCCTACTGGGGCCACTGAGATAAATGAGCCTGGCAGGTAAGCCCATTACTACTATGGTGCTGTCCTGGTTTGCCAATTGTTTCTGTGCTGTAATTAGGGCAGTAGTTCTAGTTAATGACTCTGATGTTGTTAGTGCAGTGGTTCCCTAACTTTTTCTGAGAGCTCATTCTTTGATAGAGAAAAAAATAACTTCTACAGTGCCAAGACTGAGATGCTCAAATATTATCTATTTTGTAACTTTGAACAAAAAACAGATACTCTTTAAAGTATTAGACATTCCAACAGTTAAAAATTGTCAATTTATTTTATCAATCAGTTAACTTAAGTTTGATCAGAGCTCTTGTTTATAACATTTGAACAATTTTATTGTTGGGTGTCTAGAATGTTTAACTTGCATGCGTGTTCCCTATTAATAAACTAGCTATCCCTTCTGGTCTATAATATGTTCCGTTCTGTAATATGTTCTTACTGGTGCATAAGTGCAAAACAGAAAACTGAAATTTTTTTCACTAAATTGTGACCCGTAGTTGTTTCGCTTCAGCAGGCTACTGGCATTTTTGTACCCTCAATGTTGTAGCTCTCCGCCCTCAACTCAAGGGCCCTGCGTCAATGCCGCAAAATCTTAATAGACATGTCCCCACTGCAGCCCTAGACAGGAGTGAAGTGTAGCCTATGTGGCGCTGGCCAGATGAGTGACTGCATGTTTGGGTGCCAGATGGTCATTATGCCAGTTCACGAGATCTGTGCTGCCTCATTACCTTCCCCTGCAGCAGGTAGAGGGAGTCATCTGTGTGTGTGTGTGTGTGTGAGTTGGGCTATGCGGGGTGTGTTTGTGTACATTGGCAGTGATAGTTGTTGTTCACTGGCAAGCTCACGTCCCGACACATCTTGGGCAGTCCCTCCCAAGGAGCAAGGGTACACAGTTAATGGAGCGCATAATAACTGGCCAAGGGGCCTGCCATCTCAGACCATTTCTGATCTCTCACACCTCTCTCTCTCTCTCTGTCTCTCTCTCTCTTTCCCTCCCTCTCTCCTTTTCTCTATCCCTCACTTCCCCTTTCCCTCATTCTCCCACTATCTGTTTCATAGTGCATCTTCCTTAATCTGCCATTCAGACACTTAGTTTGCTATTCAGTGTCTCATGTGCTCCTGCTGCGTTCCTTCAAGTGAGCTGCCGAGGTCATTCTTCTCTGCTCACCTTCATAGAGACAGACTGAAGTGACCCAAAGTTCAAACAGGGCCATGAGGACACAAGTGAACTTGGATGTCACTATTAGAGATGCCACGTGTCTCTCAGTGTCATGCCCCATCACATCTGTCCTAAACAAGAAGCATAATGTTTCCAGCACTCTGTCAGCACACGAGGGCCGGCATCTGGTTGATTTAGAGTCGAGCGACAGAACATTCACCCATCAGCAATGAATGAGTCTGTTCTGCCTGCGATTTACAGTTTGCGTGTCCTCAATAGCTAGGAAAAGCAAGGGAGTATGTGTATGTGTGTGTGTGTGCCTGAACGTATTTGTGTTTATATGTGGGAGTGTGTGTGTGTCTGTTTACTTGTGTGTGTGTGTCTGTCAGTGTCTGTGTGTGGGTGTGTGTGTGTTCGGGTATGGTCTGCGTCAGCTGGATTCACGAGAGCGGGAACCCTGTAAGCAGTTAATCTGGCGTGGCAGATTCCCCACTGCTGGATTGGAGCTTGTCTGATACAGCCTTGATCACAGCTCATAGCGTACAGCTTAGTCTTACCCATCTGGAGCCAGCGGCGCGGAGGAGGTGTAGAGTGTCAGAGAGAGAGGCTGTGGTCACCTCGGCAACAGATGTGCTCAGCTACTGGACCTGACCTCTCAAGTGGAAGTGACATCACCTTTGGAAGCCAATGGATGTGGACGGGCCTAAGGCAGAGCTTTAGCGCTGAGGTTGACTCAAGAGCTGGCTGGCTCTTCTTGAAAGAATTCATGTGTGTGGATTTTTTTAATCCTCCCATGTCATGCCTAGGTTTTGTTTATTGCCAATGTAATTATAAGTCTATGGAAAACGGCAGTTGTCTTCCTGCATTTCGTCAGCAAAGGCTAAGGACTGGACATATGACAAGAGCCAGAGTGAAGTATCACCACTGTTATTGGACGACTTGTATGAGGTATGCAGTCAAGTTTATTGCCTTGCATTACGTTTCATGGAAGTCAGTCCCCATGAACCAAATCTGTCAGGGCCCATTTGACACACTCTACTGCGTTTCCCCCTGTGCTTTTGAGAAACTCCTACCGTTCGCTCGGGCTTGGTTAGAATGCAGAATCTCTTCAGAGAGATTTTTATCTCAATAGATGAGATGCACCATGAAGATGCAAATGTTTCTTCGGAGCGGCCGACTCACAGTGGAGTCATTATCTGACGAGACAGAGGCCTCTTCATTCCTCTCCTCCTCTAGCTGTTCCTCCTGAAATGCCATACATCAGCATTCACAACAGACATGTCATAGTTACAGCTCATGTGTACAACTTTTTCTTCAGATATACAACATGTGCTTTCACAGAAGTGTTGTGAGTGTCGTGTGGAAATAGCAGATATTTATCAATAACATGTGGAAATGTGGGAAGTATTTTGTGACTCAGCAAAAGCAAATGCAAAAGAATTTAAGCAAATCCAGTTCTGGATTCCGGAGATAGAAAAGATGATGGACTATGCACTATGTCAACTGCCCTAAATGATCCGACTATTGGGCCGTGTCTGTGCTTCCCCTTGTAATTTGTACCTTAAATAAATGTTCAAAATTGAGGTGAGATGTGCCCAGAGTCTCCTTGAGGCTCATGATCCCATCTGGCTCTAAGGCTTCACTGTCTTGTCTTGCCGTCTCTCTGAATCCTGCAGTCAAACACGCTAAGTGCTTGATGAGTTAATTGGAGTCATCCAGGATGCGTGACCACACGCAAAATTGGCTGTTGCAGTAGACTCACAGTATCTCCTTATTAGTGCATCTGTTTTCATGTTAGCTTCACTTAAGGGCAGAAAGGTTGTTAGTCTCCAGGGAGGATTGACTTGAGGTTTTCTTCTTTCTGTTTATCTCAGGGTTTTTTTCTGGGACTGAGATGCGTTTTGAGAGATGAATATGTTTAGTGCATGTGACAGGTACTGGTGGTGTTTGAATGTAATGCTGTTGACATATTTTAAGATGCATACCCCAAAGACTTGTTTTAGTGGCAGGATTTCATTTAAAGACAAGGGTCCTGTCAGACATCATCAGTGGTAGGATTTGGCTGTAGAATAAGATGTACTTGGTCCATGGTGTGTGTGGTTTGTCACTGGAATCTAGAAATCACAGCATCTAAGGGTTGCTGCTGTATCCACACACATATATACTCTTAAACCTAAACCTCACAGGGAAGTGTAGAAATTTTGCCGACAGTTCAACATGAGAGAGCCTGAATTAACACACTTTACAGCTTAACTGAACTCGCAAGTGCAGCCCCGTGGAAAGTTGAAATAATTAGAGGAGGACTACAGGAGTAATCGTCTCTTAGCATGGTGGGATATTAACCGCCAGGTTATGTAAAGAGTCTCAACCTACCGCCTCTTGCTACAGTGTTTTATTGCCAGGGCTCATTATCAATTTCAAACTTGTGCTTTGTTTAAGCACTACTACAGGCAACAAATCCTTCTCTGAAGAGATTTATGCCAACATCTGTTTAGTTTGCATTTGGCTTTTTTTTCACACCATCAGGAGAGGAGAAGCAATTGAATTGAAATTCAAAACCCAGAGTTATGTCACGCATTACAACAAGCAGACTCACTCCGGCAGAGCCAGGAGTGTACAGTTTCATTTACTTAAGCATTATTTTTGATGGTTTCAGCCTTTACAAAGTTCAGCACTGTTTTTCTTCAGGAAAATGCTAATTAGTTCGACCGCGGGGGCTATTAATATTAATGGAGAGTAATTCCTCTTGTGTCGGTGGCAAAAGGCCAGGGTCTGGTCAGGTAGTAGTGCTTTGCTGTTTTTTTTCGCCCAACACAAAATGTCCTTGACCCCCGCCACTTAATCACCCTTGTATGCTTCATTTTCCAGGAGAGGGAAAAATGTAATTAGTGGAGCGTTTGGACGGGATTTCTAATTTGATCCGGGCACAGTGACTTGTGGGGTTGGATTTGATTTGCCTGTGGGCAGATGCAAGTGTGGGAGGCATCTGGCGAAGAGGAGGTGAAGGAGGACGAGAGGAGAGCGAAGATCCATACCATTGATCAGCACACGACAAGCACCCAGCGTTGCTTTATAAGCCTTTCGCCTGCAAACTTCCCCCGAGAATTGTCAGTAAAGTCAGTGTCCTGTCACATGTGCCTGGCACGTCCTTTTTTTACTCATAGATAAAGGCAGCTGTCCTTGGTCTTCAAAGACTGTGAGGGATCTGGAGATTGCGATGGGGGATATAGTGCCAGATTTTGCCCTGTGGGAATATCTGTAGTTGTAAGGCAGAGCATCTGGTAATCTTGAGTCCGTCAGAAGGACCCACAGCACGAGAGGAAATCGTGTCTCTGGCAGCCATTTCTCCTGAATCGTTTCCACCGAGTAGCGCCTGGCGATAATGTATGTGGAGAGAGATGTTGCTGCTTTTCATGCCGCTGTCAGAGAGCTTTCCTTGAATCAAATGTAACTGAGGTTTTGCCGAGCACTCAGTGTCCTCCATAATTCATCATCTGTAATTGGGAATTGTGTGTGGATTCGGAGCCCCAGTAGCAGGTGGTAATCTTGTGCAGTGTGAGAGATTAGGCATAATGAGCATAGGCCCTATGCATTTCTTAATGGGTGGGGGGTGGAGCACTTCTCTCTTCTAAGTGATGCCTCCCAGGTTTCACACTCTGTGCCTCTCAAAACATGGCACTGCTTGCAGATATGGTGAGTTTGTTCTAAGGTTTCCACCATACTGAAACATGGCACATAATATTGGTCAGTGTCCATATAAGTCAGCACCCTTTTCATCAGTCAACCCCCCCCCCCTACACACACACATACACACCTTGATCTGTCAAACCACAAGGTGCTAATTCAGTTTACAGGAAACGATTCAATCGAAGTGGCCATCCCTGTCAGAGACAGAGAGAGAGAGAGGAAGGGAGGGAGAGAGAGAGAGAGAGAGACATCAACTACTTTGAGGGACTGGGCTTGCCGTTAATCAGAGTGAAGCTCTCAGCGTCTCTCCAGCAGGTGGATTCATTAAGGTGGTGGTGGTGGAGATGAGAGAGGGAGCGTGTGGTCTTGGTGGCGTGTGATAGAATCGGAGTGATGTACATCTACATAAACAGCTGTTGATATATAGGCAGGTCCCCCCACTCGTTTCTCACCTTGGTGCTCAGGCGGAGAGTGGATAGTGGTGGGGGTGGTGTTGGTGGTGGAGGAGGAGGAGGAGGAGAGGAGAAGATGGGTGAGCACGTCAGCTGCTACATGGCTCCACTGTGGGTGGCTGTCAGGCAGCCAGGGCTGTATGGAGTCATAATGGCTGCTGTTGTTCTTCCCTGCATCCCCCAGTAGCTGAAGATGATGAAGGCTGTCACTGGTAGCTTTGTTTGCGCGCTTCGCTGTCTCGCTGTCAGTCTCCCTTGGTAATTATGAAAAAGAGAGCAAGCTCACTGGGGGAGACGGCAGCGGAGATCACCAATCATCTGCCGACACCATCACCAGACACCATCACCACCTTCCCCATTCCCCATCTTCTCCTTTATCATCATCACCACTGGTTCCTTCCAGGATCCGTGTTAATTTTCCAGTGCTAGAGATGGAGACCCTTACTGCTTGCTGTTACTAGATTCAGTCGCTGCAGGGAAACGTGGAGCAAGTAATTACATTTTGCTGACAAGTGAATTTTAAGTAGAGGTGTGACTCGAAGGAGGACTGAATTGAGTATGGATTTGTTTTACATAAGGAGAGCTTCATTATCCCCCCTTTATCACTCTATTTCCATTTGCTCTTTTCTCAAAATCTGTCTGACTCTCATTTTCCTCATCTGTCTGTGTACTCCCTCTCTCTCCCTCCCTCCCTCCCTGTTCGGTTGGCAGGGATCCGATTGCAGAGATTGGTGTGGAGTGGAGCAGTGAGGAGTGGAGCGTGGTGGGCCTCCCTCTCCCCTCTCTGCAGTGGGGCTGCTGCAGACGTGCTAATGAATAGCGTCGACCGCCCTGCGCTGCAGCGTGACTTAGTTTACGAGGCTGTTTGACCTCACACCCCCACCGTGCCCCAGGACAGCAGTCGATTCAAGCCAACCCAGCTGAAACGAGCCCGGCTCAGCCTAAACCGCTCCCCCCCTCACTCAGCCAGTCACGCAGTGACTACAGTAACTACAGAGCTAGCTCCATCCACCAGCTTGTGCTATCTTGTCCTGATGTGGTTAGGGTGGAGGTGGGAGGTGGTGGCTGATGGCCTGTGACATGCAGTGGGTTTATCATCACTGTTAGAACTGTCAAGTCATTTGTCAGTTTGATATAGACAGCTTTGAGATCAGTTCATATAATGCTAGTATCATGGTTGTCTGTGCACGCTCTAATCAGACTAAACCTAAACCCTTTTATGTCTTGGTCACTGTTTTATTGGAGACTTATCTTTAATTAACACAGAGACCCCGCTGATGTCTGTGTATGCCATTTCATTCTAATGGGGTAACTATGCTGTTGCACAATAACACAACACAATAGCTGTGCTGTAATGCCCTGCTATGCTCTACCATGTTTTGCGCTGAAGTAAGACAAGCTAAAGCCTCTCACTGCCGCCTCAGTGCACCGCTCAGCAGCGAACTCTCATTCCCTCAGCAGAGACGCCCTTTGTTCTGTATTATGTTATCTTAGGCCTGCGAACGCCAGTGTTCTCCGTTGGCAACAGAACTGGGTTTTGTGTTCAGGAGTTTCTCAAATCTCCCGAGCAGCGTTTGATTAGGTTGGCAATGCACACAAACCCCATTCATCTTCGGCATTTTACCCTCCCCTTTGTACCACATGTGGGTTAGCCTCCTTTTATGTTGTTGTTCTCATTACCACAGTCGAGTTATATGCAAGGGGATAGTTTGCGCTGGTTTTCACACATTCTTCTAATTGATTGAGTAGGCTTGTTCCAAATTAATTACCATCTTGATTTATTTTCTGCTGCTTCCAGAGCTTATTGCTGCCAGAGACATACAGTACAAGTGTATGTGGGTATGTTTGTATGTGTGCGCTTGTATGAATAAGGACATAAATAGATTGTGCATCTTGACGCTGAGTGGAGAAAGATATCGTTCTTCCCATATTCTACACTGATTTGTAAGGTAGCTTTCAAGCATGTCTTACTCTGTCCTTGAGAAGAAGCATGCCAATCCCCCTCTAGAGGCAGCATATAAAATGAGATTCAAAAACCCTCTCAATCAAACCTCCCCCAACACTTGCACAGGAAGTGAAGTGTTATGTGAGGTGGCCACCTGCTTTAGATGTCGAGAGAGACAGAGAGAGAGATGAACATAGCACCAAAGGTTTCATTATTCCCACTTCTTTGTTTGTTAGTCTAAGTGTTTTTTTCCTTTCTTTCTTTCTTTCTGTTTTCTTTCCTCTACCTCCTCCATTACCACAGTGACCTTCATCTCTGCTTAGTGCCTCTGGTAGTCCACTTCCTGCTGGTTGAGACCTCTGTCAACAGCTGCTGGCCATGACTGAGTGAGTGGAGGTGAAGGGGATGCTGGGTAATAACCAGCCGTTGCCTGCCTGGCCGCCCGCTTGCTTCCCTGCCTCGCCCCACTGCAGCTCAGAGGCATGCAGTTCTCCAGTTAATAAAACTCTCTTCTGCTCTGTGGCACAATTCATATGTTTCATCCAGCAGCCCGCAAGGGCCTCCCAGTGTTCAGTGCGGCTGCACTACCCCAGCTTCAGCTTCTGTGTGAAGTGAAACACTTCCTGGCTGTTTTTACTCCCGCATGAAATGTGGGGTTTTACGGGGCGAGTCAAGCTGTGCCTTCCAGATCCAAATGCAAATGTTTCATCTCACTGGCTGCAGGGTCTCTTGGGGATCCAGAGAAGTACAACGTATGTTTACTTACTGGATTGTCTGCTCAGTATGTTGTATCACATTTCCTTCCATGTGAAGCACAGTTCTTTGTGTTTTTTTTTCTTTTGCACATGTATGTGAAACGTTTCCGAGGAGATCAAACAAAATCAAAATGGCAAGGTATCAGAGACACAAGTTAAGTAAAACAATCCCCCTCTATTCATTAGCTGTTGTCATGCTGAAGGTGTGAGTGTCTTGAATCTGAGAGGGTTTGTAGCCTGAGGATATTTTAAGAATTATGCATGGAGGTAAATTTGGTGTGGAGGAATCCTACCTGTTCATTAGAAGGGTTGCTGAGATCCGGCTGTGAGGGAGGGGAACACAGTAAGCATGTCAGGTTTTATACAGGGAGGCAGCCAGTTAGGCCTGTGCTGCTGCAGGCATTTCTGCAAAATGACCAGTGATAAATGATGGTCCCTATTGGGAGATTTTGAAAGTGCTAGAGAAATCTGCTTGATGCTGTCGGGATATTTAGCAGCAGTTTAAAATCCCCCCTCTCTCTCTCTCCTCTCTCTCCCGGGTACTTTATTTTCTTCCTTCGTTCGCGCCTGTGTTATGCTTGCTTGGAAGGGCATGCTATCTCAAGGGAGAGGAAGCAGGGCAAGGTGGTTGCTAAGAGAAGCTGAGAGAGAGAACTTTCACGGTCACGGCCAGACATTTTTCTCTGCAGTCTGGGCGAGCAGCAGACATAAATTGGTCTGGCTGACAGGGTCTCGCCGAACCTCCATCTTGTTGTTTGTGTGTGTGTGTGTGTGTGTGTGTGTGTGTATGTGTGTGTGTGTGTGTGTGTGTGGGAGAGAGTGTGACAATCTGTTTGTCAGTGTATATATTTGTGTGTCCACCCTTGATATGACTGTGTCCTTGTGCATGTATCTCTCTTTCTCTCTCCCTCCCTGTGTGTGTGTCTGTCGGTCTGTGTGTTTTTAAAGACTTCAGCTTTGTGTCTTTTTTTTTCCATTTCCATAACGAACAAAATGAGGTGTCACCTTCAAGCTGATTGACAGTGATTACAGAAAACGCCCTGATCTCTGTCAGACCCACTTTTTTTATACACTTTTATAAGACCCCATTGCCTGCAGTCATTCTTACTCACCCTCTCAAGGCTTTCCAGCTCTGGTGCCTTTTCCTTCACTTGTCTTACTTTACTTTCAACTACAGGGTAGGTTTGATCTTCTTGTGATCACGAAAAACTGACTGAGAAAAATATGGAATATGGTTTCAGACAGAAATGAGGAATCCTTGACATTCTTTGATTTATTTGGGGGAGGGCAAATTTATGCTGGAGTGTTATACAGTATGCATATGGAGATGGTTGGGAGCTGTAACCTTTGCCTGTGATGTAGTGTGTCATTGTTGACTGTTTTTGAAATCTCAACCCTTTGCAGAATAATGACCTTATTTGCAAACACAAACTTGATCTTTTGATTCTGACTGAAACAAGGCTGGATCAAGCAAAGAGTGCTACCATCCTCATTGAAGCAGCTCCCCCAAACTTGAATTTCATGAGTGCTACTCGACAAAAGAAAGGTGGAGGGATTGCAAATATATTCAAGGTCTCGTTTCAATGCAGTCATCACTTGGTGATTTTGCATCACTTATGTGGACTTGATAAATGCTCTTCTAACATATTGCTATTGCCAAAGTTTCTGGAAGTTTCGTGAACTGTTGTCAGCCATCGGCTTAGAGTTGTGTGTTATTATATCTTGGGATTTTAACTTACATGTAGATGATCACTTATGCCAGAGAACTACTCGCACTAATTGATCATTTCAGTCTGACTCAACATGTACAGGGCCCAACGCACTCTCATGGTCATACCCTTCACCTTGTTATCACAGAGGGTCTTACTGTCTCTGCAACAATTGTTGACGTGTCCTTGTCTGATCATTCCTGTGTTTTCTTTGATGTTTCTATGTCCCCTCACATTCAGAGCAGCTCTATGACTGGAGGTAGGAGAGTCATAAACGCTGGTGCTCTCTTTGAGCAGGCTCTCACGAATCTTAATTGAAATGACTCTGTATGTGACTTACTGAATTTTTTTAAATTCAAAGATGTCCCAAATAATGGATGATATTGCTCCATTTAAAGTCAGTTTAAAGTACCATGGAAGCAAAATCCAATTGTTAAACTACTAAAAAGAGTACGTAGGAAGTTTGAAAGAAAATGGCGCAAATCAAAACATGTCAATTATCAAATCCATAAAGAAATCACCACAATTAGCACCTGCACTTCTCTCAGTAAATAAATGCAATAAGTTTGCATCTTTCTTCAAAGGCAAAAATGATAAATCACAGCTGCTAATGACTCAAAATCTCCAACTACCTGTGACACAGAAAGAGAATTTCAACCCAATGTTCGAATTTAGCCTGACTGATTAGATTGACTGATGAGATTCCTGAAAAAGCTGCACAAAATCTCAGTTCTTCAACATCTGAATTGGACATTTTGCCCACTAACTTTTTTCTTGTGACCCTGAAAAGAGCAGTTGTAAAGCCCCTACTTCAAAAGAATATCCTTGATTCTTCAGTCCTGAACAACTACAGGCCAATATCCTTTATCAGTGTATTGACCAATTCAACAACTGGATGTCAAAAAAAATTCTTCAGCTGAACACAGATACAACAGAAGTAATTCTAGTTGGGAAAAAAGAAGAAAGGCTCAGAATTCCCACTATTCTTGGCACAAAGGGGACTAAAACAAAAGATACTCTCAATTTTGGGGTTTTCATTGACAGTGAGCTAAACTTCGACAGTCCCATTAAAGCAATCACTAAGTCAGCATTTTATCACCAATGAAATACAGACAAACCATGCCTTTATTTCCAGTAGTGCAATATCCTTTTCACAGGCCTGCCAAAAAAAGGACCATCAAACAGTTTCAGTTAGGCGGCTAAGGTTCTCACAAGAACAAAAAGAAAAGAGCACATTACTCTATATCTAAGGTCCCTTCACTGGTCCCAGTAAGCTATAGAATTTACTTTAAAGCACTGCTTGTGTACAAGGGCCTAATTACCTCTCTGATATGTTTCAGCAACATAACCCAATCAGATCTCTCAGATCGGAGCAGGAAAATTTGCTGGTAAAACCTGCTGTTACAACAAAGTGTGGTGAAGCAGCCTTTATCTATTATGCAGCTTAGCAATAGAACCAACTCCCAGAGGACATCAAAAATTCTCCTACTGTTGGCAGTTTCAAATCTAGACTAAAGACCGAGCTGTTCTCAGATGCTTCCTGTTCTTTATTTCTTTTAAACTTCAATAATTTATTATTTAACTTTTACTTCATTTTATTACTTTATTTCTACAGTTTTTTATCATCTGATTTATTTTCAATCACTTTTTTTTTTCATTTAATTTTCTGTTACTCGATGTTCTTTGTCTTTATCTTTGTAAAGCACATTGAGCTGCCTTGTCTGTTTGTAATGTGTGTGGATTTGGTCTGCCATGGGTTTGAGCTGTGCTCTTTTCTGTAGAAAAGGTGGTTCCACAAGTGATGGGTGTCACCGTTTGTTGGGTAAAGACTCACTGACATACAGTAGCTGTTTGTGGTTGCTCTGGAATTAATACAAGGCTTAGTTGTTCCAGGGATTGTTTTGGGTTTAGTTGGTCTAACATTAAAACCCATAATTGCACTACTCACAGTCAAAAGACCTAGATGTTAGGCTTCTGTTTACACTGACTTGGCGAGTGAAAGTTTGACTTGGAATCTGCATTTAAAAAAATTGGTATTGCCGGTCTCTGTGTGTAGGTACTAAACACGTTTGTAGCACGTGTGGATTTGGTCCGACGGGGGTTTCTGCTGAAAGGTGGTTCATTGGTAGTGGAGCTGCTTATTTCTCTAAAAATTATGTATTTTAATTTAAATTATGTAATTATAATTTTGTTTATTTTACGTATTTCGTTTTCTTTTTTCTCAATAATTTTTATGTCATTTTATTTCCTATTTATCACTGTTCTTTGCTTTTTATCTTTGGAAAGCACATTGAACTGCCTTTGTGTATGAAATGCGCCATATAAATAAACTTGCCTTGCCTTTGCTGGACACAGAAGAATAATATCTGGAGGCAGTGATGGGAGCCATTCCATCGTCTTCTGCAATTGGTTGACATTTGATTAGAGTCGTTTGCCGATTGGCTGACAGAGAGTAGAGAGGAAACAGGAGGTTCCATTATTAAGGTTGTGGCTTTAAGTGGGTCAGTGTTGCAATCTTGTGAAATCACTACACTGAGCACAGATCGGGGGATTACACAGGAAGACCCAGAGGGTCTGTGTCCAGCGCCTGGATCAGTGTGTGTGTGTGTGTGTGTGTGTGTGTGTGTGAGGGGGAGGGGGGTGTTTGTGAGTGCATGGAAGGAAGTTGGGAGAGGTTTAAGTAGGACAAACTGAGATGGGTTAAAATGTTAATTTGGTCATGATTTAGACATTATCCCCAGTCATTTGGTGCTGTTATGATCAGAGCTCCTCAATATGACGAAGATCAAGTCAGTCATGTGACTCTTCAATCACATATGATTTACTTGCGCATAGTCCACATCGCCTGTAAGGTTCTAGCCCCCTGTGGGGGAGGGGAGCTAGGTTTGTCCTGTTGCATTTTCAATAACATGATACTTGTGATTTAAAATACAGCTGAAGAGCTAATGTTGTGTAATTGGTAAGGGACCCTATTGGTAAGGGACCTCAGACAAGCATACATACCTAAGGTAAAAAATACCTTAAGAGAAAACTCCATGACTTACATGCGCTTCACCAACTCTTCCCTTATTCCACAAGACAAGCCAGCCCCTCCTCCATATGCTTATAATGCTTATATTTGACTGTAGTCCAAGTAATAAGATTGTTCAGCTCATTGCCACTAAATGCTAAATGTTAAATGCTAATGCAATCCCAACTGATGTTACACATGAAAAAAAAAAAATCCTTGTGGTGCTTTTACTTTCGCTTCCTAGTGTGCTGTATTTCAAAGCCATCTGGACTTCTTAGCCTTGGATATATACAGGGATTAAAAACACACATCAGCATGTTGTTTACATATGCCGTAAGTAGGCCTGTAATGAGACTAGTCATGTTTGAGGGGGATCTCAGGGGAATGACGGAACAGTCAGTGACTCACTGTGTGTGTGTGTGTGTGTGTTGTGTTTGTGTTTGGGTGTGTGCGCATGTCTTTTGTCCCCTTTGACTGCAGCAGTTGCTTTGAGCTGTGTGGAAGCTAAGCCTCGAGAGGTGTGATGCACGCAGCGCCGAGCTCCTTCTAACTCGCTCTGAGGCAGCGACACAGTGCAGCCATGAGCCAGCAAGAGATGCCGGCGGGCGTGGAGCCGTGCGGGGCGGCCGAGGCCGACCTGGCCCCACAGATACACCACCACCCGGCCCCGCAGACGCACGGCCACCGCCGGAGACAGGACAATGGCGGCACGCCTGGCGGCGAGGGTGGACCCAGACCCACCAGGACTCGTCACCACCACCACAGCAGTAGCAGCAGCGGCAGTAACAACAACAATGGCCACAGTGGAGACAATGGTCAACAGCAGCACCCCCCTGCCAGGTACCGCAGGTACGACCCCTCGGAGCCCAGCAGACCCAGGGGGCAGCGGAGAGCGGCGGACGCAGGGGAAGCCGAGGGAGCCGAGCAGCATACACAGCCACAGACACAGGGCCAGCAGGCCCAGCCGCAGCAGCAGCCCATCCCGAGGCCGGCAGTGAGCCGCTACCGGAGGCAAGGGGACACAGAGGCCAGGCTGCGGGCACAGCAGCAGAGGCAGAGACAGCGACAGCTGCGAGAGGCAGAGAGGGCAGAAAGAGCAGAGAGGGCTGAGAGGGCAGAGGCCCAGCAACAACAGCAACAACAGCAGCAGCAGCAGCGCCACGTCCCTCCTGCCCAGCCCCAGCCTCAGGCTCCGCCACCACCGGTATCTTCGGCCGAACGGGAGGAGGCCGAGGAGGAAGACGATGGCGCGCTCAACCGCTCGGCCAGCACAGAGAGCGGCTTCCACAACCACACGGACCGCGCCGAGGGTGATGCCGACATGGCCCTAGAGGCCCTGGAGCCCGAGGACGAGAGCACCTACGGCCTGACGCTGCGCCCAGAGGCCGATGAGTACGCCGAGAGCGCGGAGTCCGAGCAGCTCCCCCACGGCCATATGCACCCGCCACAAGAGGCGCCGCAGTATCTGCCGCAGCCCCCGGCACTACCACGAGACCCCCTGCCCAACATCGAACGGCCCCGCACCCTCGACCCGGAGGCCCCCAACCCAGGCAGCGGCTACTCCAACTACATCTACACCCAGCCGGCGTACCGCAACCGGGAGGGGGCAGGTGGGGGAGGAGGAGGAGGAGGAGGAGGAGGAGGAGGTGGTGATGGAGGTGGGGAGGTTCTTGAGGCACCTGATGATGAGCCGTACGCCGAAGCCTATGCTGACTACAGCCCACAGGAGCACGTGTATGAGGAGATTGCTGAGGCGGCAGCGGCGGCCCAGGTTGGCGGGGGCCCGGAGGGCCAAATCCCCCATCATCATCAGCAGCAGAGGTGCCGGCGACAGCACCAGCAGCAGCAGCAGGGCTTCCGGCAGTTTGAGCGCGAGGACAGCGCCGGCAGCAACAGCAGCACCTACCGGCAGCAGGAGGCTGTGGGCTCGCGCCTGCACCACTACGACGAGCGCTCGGACGGCGAGTCGGACAGCCCCGAGAAGGAGGCAGAGTTTGCGCCGTACCCGCGCTCTGACAGCTGCGATCGCGAGCACGACGACGAGGATATCGATCAGATCGTGGCCGAGGTCAAGGAGAGCCTGAGCTCGCAGAGTCTCCAGCGGGACGCCATGGGCCTCGAGGGAGAGCAAGAAAGGGAAGAAGAAGATGGAGGGGAATGGCCCGAATCGGAGCACAACGCCCAGCCCGCACCAGAGGAGCATGCCCAGCCTATGGAGCCGGCCGATGTGGAGGGTGAGGAGATGATGGAGGAAGGGGAGGAGGAAGAGGAGGAGGAGGTTCCACTGCCCAACATCAGCCCCGTTGAGAGACCCGCCCAGCAGCGCATGAGCCGGGAGAAGAGGGACGCCATCTCACTGGCCATCAAGGACATCAAGGAGGCCATTGAGGAGGTGAAGACGCGCACAGTGCGCTCTCCCTACACGCCAGACGAGCCCAAAGAGCCCATCTGGGTGATGAGGCAGGACCTGAGCCCCACCACTGAGAATGACCTGCAGCCGTCACTAGGGGGCGATGTGAGTAGAGTTTCTGCTTTCTCATACATAGCACAGTGATCATTTACTGAAGGTACAGAAGGTGCATCTTCCAACAATCTGTCTATTGTATGATGCCAAATTATAGATAATGTTAATCTATAATGAGGATGATACTACATACATATGCAAGTCTGATTTAGGATGATTGTGACAATGTTGAGAAGAGTTGCTTAATCTTAATCAACTTCCAGATGAACTTAAACCTACGTCTCCCTTCCAAATTTGCTATTAATTGTGTGTACTCTCTGCAGACTACTTTCACCAAAGCTGCTCCGTCTGCACTGACAGCTCCGTGTAATTAGCATTCTCTGTTCTGTCATTCAGTGGTATGAATCAGATCGGTATCAATATGCTACTCGCTCAAATCATGCTGTCTCATGCTAACTCTTAAGTCAGCACACCATAAACAAGGTTTATTCTGTAGAACAAAGCCACAGAGGCTCAGTTGCTAAGGAACGATTTTCTTTTTCCGTCTCAAACTGGGTGCGCTGTGTGCATGGTGGGGAAAAAAACAGTGGGTGAGCCGTGTGCCTATGGTGAAGGAGTGAGCGAAGTGTCTCGATTAAAGGCAGTTTTCACAGTCTTTTAGTGAGGCCGCACTTCTTAGTCTCTGGTGTTCTGTCGGAGCAGTTCCTGGCACACTATGCTGTGCCAGTGCACCACCGCTCAGGCTTCCTAAAGCCACCACCCTCCCCACACAGCCCCTGCTGAGCTCAGCCTGCCAATGCGCCGGACAAATTGGCTGCCTGTGGGAAATGAAGAGCAGCTCAAGCGCACTATAATGGAATGGCTCAGCTTATTCGCGGCCCAGGGGCCTCCGCTCATCTGTATTCCACGAGTGCCGCGTGTGACCGGTGTGTGCAAATGGAGCTGTCCTCCTCCTGAACATCGACAGCCAGGCCACTGCTGATAAGTGCAAAGAGAGAGAAAGAAAGAGAGAGAGAGATATTGAGGGAGAGCGAGCGAGAGGTGAGTTTGAAAGGGAGAGTTGACCTTGTTATATTGAGGGACCAGCAAGTTATCTAAATCCTTCTCATTTCTAGATTTTTTGCCCTCCCGAGTTCCTTGTCTTATGTGTGTAGAAGAAATACCCTCCTCTCTCCCCTGTGACATTCTCCTGTCTTTATGCATGTATTCTCTTAGCTAAGCGTTTTTATTGCTGGAAGCACCGTTTCTCCTTGAGCTCTCGTCAAAAGAAGGTCTTCAAACGAAAGAAAAAAAATTTTGAGCGAAAATATGTTCTGCTGGAGAGATAGCATCGCTGCCTTGTGCTGACGTTAGTTTAGGCTGTTCTTTGATAAAACGTGGTTTCGCTACATGGTCCTCATAGCATCAGTATCAGACGCTGTGACAGCCTGTGCCGTCAGCTTTATTCAGCAGGTGTGTGAAGTCAAAACAGACCATGTGCGCTGTCAAATGAGCTCCACACATACAGATGCACACATGAGCACAAACACACATGCAGTCACACACACACACACACACACACATATGCAGTCACACGCAGGCACACATGTTGTTGCATACCCAGTGCAAGCTACCATTCTTGATTACACAGCCATTTCCGTTTCTGCTCTCCTCTGCTCTGCCTGTGTCTGGGAGGAAGAAGGGGGGAGGGTGGAAGGATGGGATGGGATTCATTAAGCACTGCTGTTTGTTTTCTACAAGCGAGCAGGGACTCCGGTCTCTACAATGCAGTGACTGCTGAACAGAGGACAGCAACAATTCCCCGCTCTGTCTGCAAGGCGCTGCGAGCAGAACAGCTGCACGGATGCGGCCGAGTCCTTAATTACATTCAGCAAGAGTCTAGCGCCACAACTCACTGTGCTCATCAGCCACCCTGTGAATCATTTTGCGTCTGACTCGATGCAACAAAAAATAAGAGAGGAAAAGAAAGAGAAAGGACGAGAACAAAACAATCCAACCAGACCACAGCACTACAAAGTGTCTCACAGGTTGACGATTACAATTTGAAATGATTGTCAGCAAAGTCGTGATGCAGATGTTGTACGAGAGATAATTACTGTATAAGCTGTGGTGCAGCGAATCACTCCTACTCTGCAGTGGTGTTTGATGTGTCCAAAGCTGCGAAATTGGGAGCTGACTTTTTTTTCTGTGCAACCATCCAGGATTGACAACAGTGCAAAGCGTTCGATCTGATTATCTCGGCTCAGCAGGTTCAAGCCAGTGTCTTTTTTTTTTTTGGTGTTTTTAGGTTGTTTGTTTCCCATTCACCGCTTCTAGAACTTTCTGTACCTCTCTGTGGGATGCTACCCCTAACTGAGCTCAATGATGCTGCCGGCTGTTCAGCTTCACACTGTTTATAAACCGCATGCCCTCAAATACTCTGATTAGTATTTTCTTTCAGTTCACTCCACTTTTCAGACCTATTGATCCACAACACTGCCAGTGCCCATTTGTCACTGATTTGAGGGTGAAATCTCAATCGAATTATATTTCTTTGAGTCTAATCTCCATTGACAGTGTAATTCAGATGGTGGCTTAGACTTAAACCCCATGTCTTGGAATAGGCCCACAGGGTTAGAGGATCTAACCTAAGAGGAGGGAGATGTCTTGCAGTGCATGTCTGCCACTCTCTGTTGGAAAGAGGGGAGGCTTCTTGGTCTGTGTTTTATTTAGGGAAGTACGTAGCATTCAGCCCTCACTGACCACCCCAGCGGGTGAACAAGAAGAACAAAAATGCAAGTTCAAAACGCAGAGAAGTGGATAAAACACAAGTTTAAATTTTCTCTGCTTCTTTGAAAAGACAAATAAAAGACTTTAGACTCAATAGAAGAGGTTAAGGAAGGCTTGGTGAGTTTTTGCCTGTGAGTACCATTTGACCATTTGTCCCGTCGCTACGTGTTCCCTCATCTGAGCTCTCTGCCACTTTATTTTTCTCCTTCCCCTTCCCAGAATGATTTATTTAGTGCAGGCGAGAGACACAGAAAAGGCGGCATGTGAATAATTCAGCAGTGCTCAGATAGTGTAACATTAGCGCTCAGAGAAGCAGCTTCCCTTCTTCAGGCCACAGCAAGAGTCTAATATGTGTTTAAGAGATGCATTTATCCAGACACAGTCTGTCTTTTAGCACAGCTGAGTCTGGTTTTGAAGTTGTGTGCTGTAGAGGCTTAGAGGCTGTCGTCTGAATTGAGCATAAGCACACATAGGAATAACGGACTTGAAAACCAAACAGAGTCTTGTGTGTCTTTGCATTATGACTGAGAAGAAGTAAAGAAATGTGAGTGTCCGTAAATGTCCTCTTGAAAAATGTCTGACAACCATAACTTCAATAGTGAATGGTGTGAACGCTATTAACCATCATTACTTAGGCGACAGTGGCAGTCAGCAGGCTAAGAGTTAGGGCTGTTGAAACAGGAGCGCAGTCAGCTTTGGTCCTCATTGGCCTGCGTGAAGCCCGATCCGTCTGAGCGTCACAGGAGACGTGCCGGGCCGTTCAGGTCGGGTGTCTCTGTCTAGCCCAGTGTCCAGCACAACACAGCCCACTGCTCCAGCCTAGCACAGCACACTGTTTGACAGGGTTTCAAGCAGCCGTCAGTGAGTCAGTTCATGAGTTTGGAGAGGGTGTTGCTGTCGTGTTAACAGAAAGGCTTCTCTCAGCTCCAATGGAGAACTTCTGGATGTACCAGGTTGAGCGTCGTCAGGCAGATGAGGTCCCCTTGATTGATGAGGTAATGTTTGTTGTGTTGCCTAGTGTTGTATGCTCCTATGACTTCCATGACAAGAAAAGACAGCTATTCCACACTAATTTTGTGGTATCTATAATGACACTGAGAAACTATTACAGTGTTCTAATGAACAGAAGAGGGCACAATAATAGCACAGTCACAGTGGTGACAGTCATTAGCGAGCATACACAGGACTTGAAACCCACTTGTGGTATTTTCCATGTAGCTATGACAACAGGAGGAGGATAGCAGGTAACAGAGTGGGAGTGAGGTGTCAGTTATTGAATGAGTTTCTTATCATTAAGCTGTCAGAGTGATTGAAATCCAAATCATACTAGTACTTTGCGTATTCAATGGTTTGGTAAAGGTTTTTCTGTAACTAAAAAACACCAATTACAAGATAGTTCTTATTTTGTTGCGAGTTATATTAAAATGATCATTTTAATACTTTTGAGCGCTAAGTCTAAAGACCATAAATGGATCACATACAACCATAATTCCGTTTTGGTTTTGCAAAAGGTTGCTGATATTTGTGTTCAACAGAATAAATTATACCCCCCCTCCTTTTTTTGTCCTGAATTGTTAAATGCTTCCTCAAGCATCTGTAGGCTTTTGTTGCGAGTTTCAAACTCTCATCATCTTCTCGTCCTGTAGTGCAGTTTTCAGTATCATTTTTAGGGTTGCTGATTGTTTTCAGTGATGTTGTCACTCACCTGGACAACTATTGTTGATGGGAACACGGTGTCCAGTGTCTGAGAGATGCAGTTCCTTCTCTTGTTGGATTAAAACCCGCATAGCCTGTACCCAGTACACCATGCCATCTGAACTGCCAGTCATCTAACGTGAAAGATAATCCATGTCGCATTCAAGCCCAAACATGTATCTTGTATATAGATGAAATTTTAGTGTCATCTTGTTGACAGTCCAGTGATGTTAAGTCTTAAAGATCTCCTGTCATTTCATTTTTATTCTAGCTTTGGCAGTGTTTGTTATGGGGTTGCTGTGTGATTTCATTTTTATCCCAGATGTGAAATGCCTCTTACCTAGTCTGCCCAGTTTTAGCTGCCCAAGGTCTCAAAGGAATGTGCCAATTTAACAGAGGGCTCAGAATCAGTTCTACCCACTCTTGGTGTCAGTTTCTTGAAGCAATACTCTCAGTGTCTTTGTGTTTCTCCTTCTCTCTCGCTCGCTTTCTTTTTCACCCACACTCTTGCTCGCTTTACCTGTGGGTCAGGCGGGGCAACATCTTCAGAGTCAAACCATTTCAATGACCCTGCAAATTAAGCCGTTTAAAATTGCAGTGTAATTGTCAATCTAATGCAACGGGCCTTTAACTGAAACACCTTCACGCTTTTCAATGTCTATTGAAGTATGGTGTGATTTAAAGGCAACATGACAAAACCAAAAGCTCAGAGGGATTAAGGTAATCTCATTTGTCCCATAGATGACAGCTAAGGTTTGTTGTGTTTTTTTTGGTTCATCGTTTTCAAATAATACCTCTCTCCTAACCCAGGCCTGCCAAGCCACAGTCATTGCATTCGTCATGGTCTGGAAGCATTCCATCAGTCTGCAGCTGGGTCCAAATTGTATTTCAAGTGACTAATGCACGGATCAAGGCAGTAGAAGGCAAATCAGCAAAACAAATTAATTCATCTGGAACAAGAGTCATTACAACTTTTCACTGTACCACCAGTGCCTGCCGTCACTTAACGTAATATAAAACCTGCAAACTCTTGAATGCAGCCTCCTTGTTCATAAATAGATAGATTTTTAATATAATGACTTCTTTGTTAATAGCCTAGCAGCTGTCCTTTCTGTAGGTACCCCAGGGTTTTCTGACATGTAGAAAACCATTCTTTGAGGGCCAACCTTGCGTTCAACCACTATGAGAGGATGTCCTAAAAAGTCATGGGTTCAAAGTGAAAATAGTCTTGCTTGTCATCCTTAGCTCTAACATACACTGTTCAGTATGGGCATAGTGCACAAGACAGTGTGCGTCACCAATTTACTAAAATAAGACCTGTTTTAAATGAGTTTGTGAAAGACAGATGAACCTTAACCCCGTTGTGTTTCACCACCAGTCTCCAGGCTCTGGCTCCAACTCACCCCAAGGGGCTGAGTCCTCCAGCCACCACATCCCCATGCACGAGGGGAGCGACAGCTACGAGTCGCCATCGCCCGCCGGGAAAGAGGTAAGTGCCTCTCCAAGCGTGGGAGCCATCAGCTGGCTTGCCATCATCCTCCATTAGCGTAGAACAGTTAACATGGATCGTAGAGCCAAGAGCAAGAAAATAAGGAATAGCAATCAGTGCTAATGACTGAAACATGAGCCATATATTAAGAGGTCAGGTTTTGATGGAACACCAATGCATGTCAGACAATACTAGAATACCAAACAAAATGACTTTCATAAGCAGGAACCAAGGCGAAAATCAGTCCACAATTAAACCCCACCCGTTGTAATCAGTCCAAACCAAACGGGTTGTACTTTTTTTTTTAATCACAATTGCTCTTTATTTATTGTGTATTCTTTCTCCCTCATGACTCAGTCCCGAAGAAGTCTGGCCTCTTTTCCTACGTATGTGGAAGGTGAGTCTGCTCTGCCACCTGGCAGCAGTTGCTGTTCTGCCTTAATGTTTGTACAGCAATTGGCACTTCAGCAATTGGCTGCTCTATAAAGGTCAATTTATACTTGTCCTACTCCGTCAATAAGCTGACACGCAGACCCTCTCCAACATGCTTTCCAAGGGTTGACGGATACCTCCCCAATTTTCTAACTATTCGCTGAAACAACGCAGACCCCACGGATAGAGGGAGTGTGATTGGTTGGCTCGCTTTGTTTTGGCTTTTTGCTACCCACCGCAGGATTAGCAACATGCTAGTTCACAGTGCAAGCTTTTAAAATAATCTCAGATGTTATTTTAGAGTCAGTGGAAGGATTTTCCAATTTTGCTTTGACTGTATTTCAGCACTTTGTCAGTAGGCATGACTTTGTAGGCAGGTACGTGAGAACTTAATGAACTAACAGAACAATTGGCTGGCAGAAAACTCGAAAGTTGCTTGTAAATAAATACTTGAATAACTTAGCTATTGAGAAGTGCTATGTGTCTATTAGCAACATTAACAAAATGATAGAAAGATAAAGCCAAACAACTTTTTAATCATTGTGTCAGTGTCTGGTGGTGTGTGTTGGTGTACACAATACATGACACACATTGGAGAACTGTGAAAGGTAAACCTCTCTGTGAATACAACTGCGTGTCTGCATATTGATGGAGCTGCACGACCATAAATAAACACCTCTGAAATAAAAAATATCCATCCTGTGTGTGTGCGCGTGTGTGTGTGTGTGTGTGTGTGTGCTAGTGCCAGGCCCATGTGATCCCGAGGACCTCATAGATGGCATCATCTTCGCTGCTAACTACCTTGGCTCCACACAGCTGCTCTCTGACAAGACCCCGTCGAAGAACGTACGCATGATGCAGGCCCAAGAGGCCGTGAGCCGCATCAAGGTGCGTCCCAGTCTCTTTGCGCGTCTGTGTGTGTGTGTGTGTGTGTGTGTGTGTGTGTGTGTACACGTGTGTGCGTGCATGCTTGTATAGGCATGTGTGTGTATTTGTGTATGCCCCCTTTGTCAATGCACATCATTTTGATCAGCTCTCTGCTTTACTGTTCTGACTTCTGACTCTTTGTTTACCTCAGCATGACTGAGGAAAGGCAAAAAAAAGGGACAGTAAATGAAACTCAAATGTAAGACTGCAGCACATTCCTTCTCAAGGTTTCTCATCACCAACTGAGATGGCCAGCTTATGTGGCTTAAAATGGAGTTCTCACACTGATTCAATGGCATATTTATTAATGAATATTAGATAATCAAAGACCTCTTTAAAATAATGGCGGCGCCAGTCTTGGGGGGGGGGGGGGTAGAAGAAAATGTGCAAATTAAAAATGAGAGATAACAGAGACAGCGGGTATCTGAAAATAATTATAAGTGTGGGGAGTGCTTTCTCACAGAAATACTGTTTTATCAGGGACTGCTCTCAAGGACTGCTCTGATCGTTAGCTTCAGCTATGTTCTGGCCTCTATATTTTCTCCCTTGCCACCACTTGCCTGAATTTGGAGTGAAAGTGCCAACCCGATGAAAGTGTGTTGTGAATCAGCCTCACAGATGAGATGATAGTCACAGGACATCATTGGGACAAGGCCATAGTTAGCATTTTGCTAAATAACAAGTGACGTTTTTGTGTCCCTTCACCTCTTCATCACTTTCCTGGGGCTTAATCCCCACATTATTATGATGCTTCAGTATGACATGCTAAACCCCAAGCCAGTGACACACTGCATGTTATGACTCTACTCGATTTTTCCAGCAAGGAACTCGTCTGCCTCTGGCCAAAACATGCTAATGTTTAGAAGCCCCTCAGTTGCAATGAAATTAGAGTTTGGTCAGCTTGCATATGAGACTCTGGGTCCTTTTAAAATTAATAGGATAAGACCAGAAGTTTTAGGACATAACTTCTTTAGGGGTAGTCATTAGGCATGGCCTGGTAGCCATTAGCTGGCATACTGTACAGAGTGGTCACCAGAAGGCCAAGCCTCATGAAATAGGTTGACAAAAAATGCATATTTGTATATAATGTAAATAAATTTGCCCATTACCATTGATGTTATACCCCTCTGCCTATGACCTTTTCTTTAAGGCAAAGAAATCTCCAACCCTACTGCATATGAAATAGACTGCAAAAATGCTGCTTAAACCATCCTGCAGTGGAATCATCTAGAGCTGGTAAAACACTGCATCTGGGTCTAGCCCTGTCTGCAGTGTGCCCTCCCGAAGCTGAGGATTAACTTGTGGCTCAGAGTGCTGCTCGGTCGTAGTCTTTAAATAATTTATGAGGCGCAGGATTGATTAAAAACATTGCTCAGACAACAGAGGCGGTTTAAAGCAACCAGGCGTCATTGATTGGGCTTCGTGGGTGGGGACGCCTAACCATCGGCATTAATAAATGAGGCTCTCAAAGAGCAGCAAATGTGCCCCGAGGCGAACTGGTGCACTAGTGCTGCTTCAGGACCCTGTGATCCCAACCTCGTTTGTCTCAGAGACAGATTAATAACAACATGCTATTTTTAACTGGCCTAATTAGGCCGAATCAAACAGGTTATTTGCGTGAATGTGTGCGATGTGCAGTGACCTTGGATCATCGGCTTGAGCTTTCTGATTTTTTTTTCTCCCCTGAATGATGTGGGAATTTGTACTGTACATCCACTGGCCCTGGGGTGGAAAATGGCTCCCTGTGTTCTCCAGTTTCACTGACCTTTATAACATTGTCCCCTAATGGAGTAAAGTTTAGTTTAGTGGATGTGGAATAAGGAAGCTCAGGTAACCATAAGTGCTGTATTTTGTGTAACATATGCCTGTATGTGGTGAAATCATGCAGATTCACATTTATTTAAAAAGGAGAGGTCATGATCCTCAAAGTCAATTATGAAGTGTACCACTAAATGAGTGTGGGCTTTTTTTGTCTCTTTTTCTGTTTTTGAAAGAAAAACACTTGAATATGCTTAGAAAATATTTCTTTTAAATGGTTTATCTGTACTGACAAAAACACTAGATGAGATACCTATGTTTTTAGTATAGCTCAAGTGGGCCCTCTGGTGGGGGTCAAAAGAACTCCATAATAGACCATCTTTGAAATGCTCGAGCGAAGATTCTCAGTGAAGCCATGTATCAGAGTCCGTATACAGCACAGGGCACCCAGTACACATTGTTGATGCTGTGTTTATGTACACTTCATGGGAAGTACAGCTGTGTACATTTCATGCACTTAAAGTATGCTTTCTGGGAATTGAGTTAGTGGTGTTTTAGGCAACTCAGTTCAGTTATTGTAAAACACGTAGTAGACCAGCAGATGTAAACAGATTGAAGTATTTAAAGACAGACTGAAGTATTAACTCGCCCATCAAGTAAACAATTGCCGATGTGCCAGTTGTCCTCTCTGGCCCATTGCTAGCAGACTGTGTTGTGTTTTTCCACCCACCCCTCCTGTGTCCCACCCAGCCCCTGCCCATCCTAGCAACCCCCACCTCTACCACCACCACCACCACCACACACACACCTCCACACACACTCTCCACCCCACCCCACCCCACCCCACCTGTCTCCTTCGGTGTGGTCCCCTGCAGCTCTAACCATTCTCCTGTCTCTGTTTGTTTCATGCAAAGCAGACGGCCCAGAAATTAGCCAAAAGCAGGAAGAAGGTGCAGTAATTCTTCATCGGTTTTTGGTGTTTATGCATCTTTCTTTTTTATTTCTTTTTTTTTTATTTTTGTTGTGTTGTTAGTTATTCATTTTTTGCCTTGACCGACACTTCTCTGTGTAGTTTTTCGTTCTTTCTTTCTTTCTTTTCTTACTTCCTAATTTTACTCTTGTTGCCTCTAGTTTGCTCTGTTTCTGAATCCAGCAACAAGCTCAAACACCAGATGTTCAGTCACATTACTTATGTGTCAGATGTGTGTCTGTTACGTGTTCCTTCACTCACATTCCTTCATTCTCCCCACACATATCAGACATCACTCTAAAGAATCTGACATAGACAGGAGCCTGTCTGTAGTGTTGATATTGCCTTAAGCCCAAACTCAAAAATTAAGGAGGGGTAACCAGATATTTTGCTGGATGCAGAAAATGCAGTCTCTCTTTTTTTTCTTTCTCCTAGTGACGTGTGCTGTGGTGTTTTGGTGTGTTTGTTTAGCGTTTGTATACGGATCTTTCTCTGTTTTTTTTTTATTATTATTTCTCTGTTCGGCACGGCTCTCTGTGATTTTTGCTGTCTTGATGATCATTCTCTTTTGTGTTTGTGAAGATGGCGACTCGTGCCAAATATCTCTGACAGTTCACTGTGTGTATCCTGCTTTCCTCATCCACAATCCCCCTCTTCGATGGGGTCCTTTTCAGTGAAGACACATACTAACCCATCAATTAACACCACAAGCCTGAACTGCACGGGGGAACCTTCCAGAAACAAAATGACTTTCTCTGGCCAGCAGAGGCTCATTGAGCAGACTGAGGCAGAGATGCAGCTCAGAGGAAGAATGACACCTTTGTCTCCTCTTTAAGTGAGGACTGGACCAGTGAGATAAAAATAGCGATAGCTTAGAATTTAATTAAAGATTGAGCAGCTTCTCTCCCTCTCTCTCTCTCTGTCTACTGCACTTCTGAATGTGCCATCACTCTTTTCTGACCTTGCTCTCTCACTCTTTCATCCACACAAACACACACTCACACATTCTGTTTTTCTCTTTATAAATGTGTGGTATCTTTTCCTCTGTACTCCGGTTTCTCTCTCTCTCTTTCTCTCTCTTAATGGATGTGCTCCTAGTGGATCCTCTTTCTCTTTTTTCGCACTCTCTCTGGATGTATTGTATGTCTCCCTCTGTGGGTGCTCTCTGTAGCTGGCTGTTATCTCTCTCTATCTCTCTTTAGCTTCTCTTTGTGGATGTTTACACTAAGCTCACATGAAACTAATCCTGTTCTGTCGTGTGGTTTGAGCTGTGACTGATGGCTTTCTCTTACGCCCTTCTCTCTCTCTCTCTCTCTCTCTCTCTCTCTCTCTTCTCTCTCTCTCTCTCTCTCTCTCTGTCTGTCTTTCTCTCTCCCTTCCTCTCACTGTCTCAACCTAGGCCCCTGAGGGAGAGGCTCAGCCCATGACTGAAGTGGACCTCTTCATCTCCACCCAGAGGATCAAAGTGCTCAACGCCGACTCGCAGGTCCTCTTCTGCTGCATGTCCATTTAAGATGCTATTTAACCAAACAATGTGTCTCTTTGGCAGGCCTGCCTGATTGAATATTTGACTGTAGTTCAAATACAGTAAATACAAATAAATTCAAAGGCCTGATTATTTCCTTGAATACTATTGCCAAGGTATTCTCACTCTCATTCTGTAACTCTTTTCATCCCTTCAGCTAATGGTTTGCAAACAATTTGTGGCAGCAATTAAAATCATCAGCCTTGCTGGCAGATGGCTCATCCTAGTATCCTTTGTACATTGTGCCAGTCTGTAGCCTCTCTGAGGCTCTCTGTTCATTGACAGCGCTCTCCCAAAGACAGGGCTGTTTTATCCCAATTTATCTGAACCAGAAAAAATCCTTTTGGCCACGGTGGCAGGGTATTCCTACTAAGCTAGAACAGGAGGGGGAAAGGATCTCTGGAAGCAGAGCTGAATGTGTCATTCCTCTCAGTGCCATGCTGGTTCTGTACTACAGTAGCCTGCTGAAAAGCCTGGCAGAAAATTCCCAATAAAGAACTTCATGAAAACCGTGGATTTTCTATTCATCAAAATAGTTTTATATTTGAATATCACTCGTCAAATTATACATTCATGAATATGTACACTACAAACATTCAGATTACTTTTATATTCACAATGTTTACAATTACTTTTTAAATATTGCATAAGAAATTGAGTAATCATAAAGTGTAAACAATATTTGCATTTATATTTATGTCTACACTCTGACGATCAAAATTCTCTATGAATATTTTCAGTGCAGTCTCCCTCAAGCTATCTTGTTCTGATCATATGCTCTCATCTCATGTTTACTAACCCTAGGAGACCATGATGGACCACCCTCTGCGGACCATCTCTTACATAGCGGACATCGGGAACATTGTGGTGCTGATGGCGCGGCGCAGGATGCCCAGATCTGACTCACAGGAGAACTTGGAAGCCTCCGACCCTGCCCAGGATGAGAAGCGCCAGTACAAGATGATCTGCCACGTGTTTGAGTCTGAAGATGTAGGAGACTCTCTTTACATATGCTCGTCTGTGTCCGTGTTTCTGTGTGTGTGTGTGTGTGTGTGTGTGGTGTGTGTGTGTGTGTCTGGTTTTATTCCTAATGAACTCATTTCTCAGCTTGTTCCATTTTTTATTCTGAGCTCAGTAGTACTGACTAAAAAAAAGACAATGACAACAAAAACAACAAAATTCTCTGACCTTAAGCAGCATCTGTAAGAATGAACAACAGCAGGGAGCAGCCAGAGCTTGTCAAAGTACTAAATTAATCACAACATAATAACAAAGCTATAAATACTACATAGTGTAGAGAGCTAGGAAGACACAGAGAACCTGGTTACAAGCTTTTAATCAATAGTTCATATCTGTCTTCATTTTTAATCTCCCATCAACATCAGATCTTCATTCTTTCAAAGCCTTTTTATTTATGTGCATCAGCAGAGGGTGTAACAAGGCAGACCAAAGTCTTATCTTCTTTAGATTAAGTCAGAAAGTCACAAGCTGATTGAGGGGCTGTTGCATGTCTCTCTGCGGCCGTATGTTAATAGACATGCAAATGAGCGTGTTTGCCATTCAGTGCACAGTGTAAGGAGGAGGCAGAGGCAGAGGAGGGACTATAAAACTTGGGACACAAAAGGATATGCATCTCATTTGGTGTCCAGCAGCTCGTTCCAGTGAGATGTGAAATTGAGTTGTCCTCTTTGAGCCCCCAACACTCCCCCTAACCCCACCCCACCCCCACATGCACACGCACACCACACACACACCACACACACACACACACATACACACACACAATCCTGCATGATCTCTGCCCAGTCACACTCTCCCCCCTCACCCCACCCCATATCCTATCCGTCCCACACACACCCTACCCCACCCCACCCCATGATGCATTGCAGCTGCCAGGATCCCCGCACTGCTGTGACCTCCGCTAGCGCTCGTCCAGCTGGCGTACCCGTGGTTGCGGATTTTCTGCGGGCCGTGGGCGTGATCGATAGAGGCAGCCTCAACCTTTCCCTCTGTGATTGCATTGAGATCTACTTCGGTTCTCTCTGGCATTTTATCATAGAACACTGTAGTCCCAGTTCTCTGTGTGGATGGACTGGGTTCCTTACATTATGTCCTTTGCAGAGATGAGCAGTTGTTTATGAAGGTGCATTTTTATGCTTCTGTTAAAGAAAAGAAAAAGGAAAATGATGCCACAGAAAGAGGAATCAGAAAGCCTTTGCCTACCCTTAAAATATCCTCACTTTATTTTAACGTCCTCAGAAACTATTCAGTGCTTCTTTATTTGCATACAGACTGCTATAATTTGGATGGAGGATCCTGTAAATTGCCATCAATCTGTTGGTATGTGGGTGGCAACCCTTTAGTCAGTATTCCTAGACTCCATGAACACATCTCTACACAGCATTCCCACAAAATCGTTTCTCTGTGATCTCTGTTTGATACTGTGCAGTTCTGCTAAGTGAGAGAGCGTAATATTCTGACCGTGTGTGTTTGGAAAACTGTGATAAAACCTGAGGTGGATATTTGCAGCCTAAGCACCTTACACATAAATACAGTGACACTGCAGTGATGACTGCTTTTCTGAATTATTGCTAGTGAGCAAATTTGTGAACAAAGCAGAATGAATTGCAGTCGTCAGTGTAAAGTTAGCGTGGGCAGAGAAGATTGTGAGTAAGATAAACATTGCACACACACACACACACACACACACACACACACACACAGATGCTACTCGGGGTATTGTGTGAGTGAGTGGCGGTGTAGTGCTAAATGTCTCTCTATGGTCTCATCTGCTCTCTCTCAGGCTCAGCTCATAGCCCAGTCCATTGGGCAGGCCTTTAGCGTAGCATACCAGGAATTCCTGCGTGCCAACGGCATCAACCCGGAGGACCTGAGCCAGAAGGAGTACAGCGACCTCCTCAACACCCAGGACATGTACAACGACGACCTCATTCACTTCTCCAAGTCTGAGAACTGCAAAGATGTGAGTGAGCTTAGAGACAGTTTTACCGTTAACAAAAACAAAAACAACACAACAACAACAATCTATGGCCCTAACTTTATTTAGAAAGATTTAGGTAGATTTCCGCAAACAATGAAAAACAATGGAGTTGTAATTAACGCAGACACCCAATTATAATTCAACAAAGTGGAAGTTCCTTTAGGGCCAGAGACTGAATGTTCACAACACACAAACATTCCATGAAACCTATAGGGAGGATGGAGGAAGATGTAGAATGCCGCTAAAGACTTACAGTCCACATGGGAAGTGTAGTGTGTCAGTGTTGGACAAGCAGCCCCAAATCAGCAGCTGAGAATTAACAAGGTATAAGCTGGAAAATCCTGAAAAAATTAGAGACCAATATCTGTGAAATTTATTTCCATTTCAGTTTTGTTACTTTTATGTAATTTTTTATTGTTTTTTTTATTGATTTTTTTCACAAAATAATTTAAAACAATATGATTTCTTGGAAATAAATGCGGTTATGCCACATAGAACATGTCACTGAATGTTTTGTTTTTAATATAGATTGCAAAGATTTGCAAAGATTTTTTTGTGAAGAGACATCTTTGTCTCTTATTTCTGCCCACTACAAGGTTTACATAGAGAAGCAGAAAGGTGAGATCCTGGGGCTGGTCATTGTCGAGTCCGGCTGGGGCTCCATCCTCCCCACCGTCATCATCGCCAACATGATGCACGCCGGCCCAGCGGAAAAGTCTGGAAGGCTCAACATCGGTGACCAGATCATGTCCATCAACGGAACAAGTCTGGTGGGCCTGCCACTGTCTACCTGTCAGAGCATCATCAAGGTAGTTGCTTCAGAAAGGATTACATTCCTCTCTGACCACCATCTACAAGCCATAATTGAGCTGGAAGCTCAGCTATTTGAATCTTATTTAATTCTACTTGTATGCTATGCAGTATTTTTCAGGCTGTTAATTAATATTTGAACAGGGGGCTTGCAGTCTGCTTGTAAGCACTCTGCCACATGGGCATCATTTTAGATGATGCAGCATGAGGGCATTTTCCCATCACTGTTGAGTGGTTCTGGTGCTGGTGTTGTTTTTTGTCAGTTGTGTACTTATTAATGCTGTCAATCAATTAAAAAAAATGATCAAATTAATCACAATAGAAAAATTAAGTGAATCACAATTAATCACACATTTCAAGTTCCAGAATTCTCCTTTATTTTTTGGTGAAGTCACACGTCACACATGCCCCGGCTTAGTGCAAGCTTCAGCCAAGTGGCGCTCCTCCGTTTCCTTCACACCCAACGTGAAAGAGTGTAGTTGCCACAGGCTGTCTATAACAGGGATGACCAACCACATGATTTTTATCCCCATACCGACCTGTCATTCCAGACGCACAAGTTCTGCACACGCCCCCTTGACTCAAATTTACCACGATTTGACCTTTTCCTTGTACTCTCGTTCAACATGTCTGTCATCTCTTTTAAAAATGGCATATTCTAAAGCATCTACAACTGTCACTATGCTGCTTGTATTCTGCGAATAATGTCAAAGAGAAAGTCTTTCATCCCTGGACAGAGCTTGCGAAATCTTAACAAGAACTTGAGACGAGGCTACTGTAGGTTACTGTAGGCCATCTCACATCATTGCGCAGTCAACCTTCAGATAAACACAAACAGCTGTCTTTGAACGTCTTGCGCACGTTGAACTTCTGTGTAGTGACTTGTATGCTTTACGTTATTTTAGAAGAGAGACCAAATACTCCATTTACCGCAAGTTAGGCAGTAGTTTGCAGCAGCTTTAATTGAGCAGGGCGTAGTGTGAGAAATGCATCTGCATGATTAATTTCCATTAAAAAAAATAACTTGTTAAAATTTGACAGCGCTACTATTTATTAATATTTTCTTTCTCTCTCTCTCTCTCTCTCTCTCTCTCTCTCTCTCTCTTTTTCTCTTTCTTTTTTTTGTTTTACTCCTGCAGGGGCTGAAGAGCCAGTCACGGATAAAGCTGAACATTGTTCGATGCCCCCCGGTCACCACTGTCCTAATCAGAAGACCAGACCTAAGATACCAGCTGGGCTTCAGTGTCCAGAATGGCATTGTACGTGCATCTTTCCTTCTCTCTTTATCTCGCTCCCTCTCTCTCTCTGTTTCTCTTTCTGTCTCTGTCTGTCTCTCTCTCTCTCTTTTCATCTCTGCATCCTCCCTATGTTCACTCTCTTTATGCCAAGCAGTGGGTCCTATTAATAGAGCTGCTTGGTGAGAAAATCTAATTTACATTCATTTTGAGCTTACCATCAGTGCAGTCGATCAGGCAAAACATGTTTTAGAGACCAAATGTTCCTGCTTTTAGTGTTGCAGTGCATCCGCTAGAAGCTACTGCTACTAACAAGTAATGCTTGCCAGAGGCCTCTGATTAGCACTTTGCTGGGTCATGCTTCTAGTGTCATGGTATTATCTCTGTGCAGGAGGGAACGTAATATGGTTGTGTTTGATGAGGATATTCTCTCATTCTCACTCTGTCTCTCTCTCTCTCTGTCTTTCTCTCGCTTGCTTGCTCTCTGTCTCTCTCGCTCTCTCAGATATGTAGCCTTATGAGAGGGGGAATAGCTGAGAGAGGTGGGGTGCGTGTGGGCCATCGCATCATCGAGATCAATGGCCAGAGTGTGGTGGCCACCCCTCATGAGAAGATTGTACACATTCTGTCTAATGCAGTGGGAGAGGTATGGGAAAGTCCAGACCACACACACACACACACACACACACACACACACACACACACACACACACGCATAAACACTCACATGGTATATGGTCACCTACAGGGTCAGGCTCACACTATATGAGAATTGTTGCAAGGATATTGTAGGCTTGCTAATTCTCTTTATGTATGTTTGTGATGGGACAGGTAAATGAAAAATGTTATAACCAGACAAAATTAAAAAAGAAGGCTTCAATACATATGCATGTCTTAACACATAATTCACATATGCATGTCTTAACACATAATTCACATATACATGTCTTAACACATAATTCACATAAGCATGTCTTAACACATAATTCACATATACATGTCTTCAATACATATACATATACATACATGTCATTCAGTACATATAAATACATGTACAATGTCTGTGTGTGTGCACATGCTTAAGATACTTATGCATGCACACACACACACACACACACATACATAATATGCACTAAACTAATGCATACACCAACACTCAAATATAATTGAAGCATGGCAGGGGCAAATACCTCTGGGGCAATGCCAGGGGCTAATAGCTTGGAAAAGACATGCTGGAACTCCGACTGAGCTTCCCTGTCTCTCTCTCTTCCCTCTCTCTGTTCTCTCTCTCTCTTTCTCTCTCTCGCTCTCTCTGTCTGCCTCTGCTCAGATCCACATGAAGACCATGCCTGCTGCCATGTACCGCCTGCTGACTGCCCAGGAGCAACCAGTTTACATCTAAACATTAAAATGCTTCCATCATCCCTCAGCCCCCCCCCCCCATATTGTCTATCTTAAACTTTGACCTCTGGCACATGATGTAACCTTAGTCAGCATCTTTGACTCTTTGACCCCACTCCCTATGTGCGTGGTGGCGTGGTGTGATGGCTGACTGATGCGTCTCCGGCTTCCCGCTGGCCATGGCCTGGGGTGGTTGTACTCTTCTTTACACTAGTCTTAAAAAACTGCAACCCTTCCCCCGACACAACACACACACACACACACACACACACTCTCACACACTCTCACACTCTCGGACACCTTGAATCCCAAACCTCCAACACCATCAACCCCACCATCGCCTGTCTCTGCTTCCTACCTCTGTAGCCTCCCACCCCCTCTCCTCTCCCTCTGAGGCTTCTGTGTCTGCTGTAAAGTGCAATATCCTGTTTGTGTGCGCACACTTCTGACTGAAGGGCAGGGGATTTGGAGGGGATGGGGTTGATGTGAGGGGTTGTTGGCTGGGAGCCATGCTGATTTGCTGAATGGATTGGTTGATGGCTATATAGGGAGAGGAAGAATCTGTGTTGGAGTGGAATGACATTTATTGCATTGGTGGGGGGGGTCCATTCGAAGAGTTATTTCTTTTGAAGGACTAGTCTGCAAATACCCTCTTTTAAAGTGTTTCACAAATATTTGCTCACCATGTAAATGTGAAAATAGAGAGTGTTTTTGAAGCCTTCCTTTTAACAGGTTACAAATAAGTTTGAAGGTTATACATCTCTATAGATTTTTTTCTGTTTTTACCTAGTTTTATTTTTACCATGGCAACTTCATCAAACATTCCAGTTTTAGTTTCTTTCCATTCCCATCATAAAGGGCAGCTTTGATCCTGACTGCTCACGGAATCTGGACCAAACATTGGAAGCGTTCCGTGGAATTCCAGTAAAAACTGTGCTCTCAGACGGAAAAAACCCCAACAAAACAAAAAACAGGTATCTGTAAATGGAAAAGCTGGCTTCATGAAGCTAGTTGAAGTGATTCACAGACAGCAGAGTCTCAGAAAGATTTCATGCCTTAACACAACATAACTGTATAATAACATGAGTTATCATTATCAGGCTAAAGCAGCACTGGCCCGGGTTGAGAGAAAGATTTTAATAGCAGTACAAAGACTCCAGCTGTAGAGAGTGATGGCAGTAGGTGAAGAGGAAGAACAAAAAATGGTTTGCTTATTTTGGAAATAATTACAAAGCTCTTGCACAGAACACACTTCAAACCTACTAATTTAGAAGAAAAGACATTGTTGTTTTCTAACATCTTAAAGTCAAGACATGTAAAATGAACTGCAGAAAAACAGTTTTATTCATCAGTGATTTTTTGTGTGCAATATGATTTTCTCTATAGGCAGTGTTTATTTTTGAAGCTAGATGATTATCCTCTTATTATTATTATTTTTTTTGTTCAGCACTTATTGTTAATCCTTTATTTATTGGACTTTGTTTAATCCATAATTTGTATGCCGGATGCACTGCAATTTTAATTGGGCCATTGAGAAATGTGGTGTTGCAGATTGTATACTTGAACAGAACCTAGTGGGAAAAGGCATGGTGAAAATGCAGGATACTTTTTTCAGTTCTCTTTTTTCATTTATAGTTTGATTAAAATAATGTTACATTTTAGTGCGTTTTGACCTTGATAACATTTCCATGTTGCAAACATACATTTATGTCTTAAAAGTGATGGCTTAGTAGAGTGACAGTAGACATTTTTGATTATGTTTGAGAGTGGGGTCCTCTGGCGTAGAATCATCTCCCAGAGAAGGGTAATCTCTCAAGAGTAGGATTTGACTTTGCGGTTTGACTGCAGTCTTTAGCTGTGTTGCATCCAGTCATGGTCAACATTAAAATGACCAAAAAAGACATCCTTTAAAATGTGAAACTGAGTTATTGAAAATGAATTTTGATGTTATAGTGCATTAGGTGAAACAAAACGAGTGTTTTTTTTTCTTATGTTAGTGAGAAAAGGTACATGAATTCAATGACGTTTCACTGTAACCTGAAAGTGTGACTAAGTTTTTGTTTTACGAAAGGCAGACAGGGTCTGGAAGTGTACTACAAGCTGTCAAGGTGTGTGAGCACCTCAAGGCCAGCCTCAGGTAGCACTGCTCTAGATATCTGAGTGTTGTATCCTCTCTTTGATGTGGAAGGATCAGTTAGAGGGACTGACAACTGACCTTTCTCATGTGGAAGTGCGGGACCCCCCTCCCCCCCAACTTTAATCTAAAGGGGTTTGTTTGGACTGAGCCATTCTGGCACCCTTAATGCTAAAGCTCCAGCCTGGCACGCTCTTCTGACACTGATGCTCTGCACCATCCCTTTCTCTTTCTTTCTCTCTCGCTCTTTCTGTCTTTCCCTTGCTGGAGTTGGTGAAGGTGAGCTGGCAAGATGTGGAGACAGCATGATTGATTGTGCTCGCTGCACCCCTTGGGTCGAATGGGGGTTTACCAAAATGTCATTCCCTCCCTTTTGCACTTGGACTCCTCCCAGGATGCACCACCCCCCACCTCTCACCTTCACATAAGCTCTCCCTCTCTCTTTTCCTCCTTTCCTCTCCTACACTCTTTTCTCTCCGTGAAGAACTCTATGACGCCCACGGACATGCACCTCATGTTTACACAAGTGCCCGAGTGGCTTGGCATCTCTCCTTCAGGTCCTACCTGGCCTGCTACTGGTACTGATTCTGGCCTGGTTGCACCTGGTCTGGGTTTGTGGATGGCCTGGCAAAACACCCTGCTGCCATGCATTGAACCTCCCTATAACCCCAAGCTAACCTCCCTGCCCCGCTGATGCACAGGCTTGCATATGAATCATTAACAAAAAACGTACTCCCGATACAGTGATTGTTCCAAGTGTATGTCTCATCCCTGAAGATCATTTTGGCCTTACAATTGCTGTTTTTCTTTTTTACTTTTATTGATCAAAGTGCAGTGTGAGTGTGATCACATTTTTTGTTATTTTTTCTCTCTGTTAAGCATGGGCTGTAGTTGTTTGTATGCTCTGTCACTCATGCTAAAATGGGAAGAGTGATGTGTGAAGTTCGTTTACTCCATCATGAACCAAAACCAGCGGGGAAATAGAAATAAATGCAACTATATATTTATATGATATATCTATATACCATAAAGATATCTAATAATTGAATCATACTATAAGTACAGAAAATGTATGTATACACTGCTGTGCAATGGTTATTGATGGCTTTAGAGGTTCTGATCCTGAACTCTAAAAATCCAAGAAGATATTAATGAACACCCCTTACAGAGTTGTTATTTATGCTCTAAAGTTACTTTTTTTTGTCTTTGTTTCACAAACTGAACGATAAAATATTGATAAAATGCTTCAACCTTGTCTCTTCATAAAGGAATTCTTGAGTTTTCCCCCACAAGCAAACTTCAACTTTTGCACAGTGGTGTCTAAGCAGGAATACATTTACAGTGCACTGGTATAGTCATGGTTCTTTTACAGTGCACTGGTATAGTCATGGTTCTTTTGTGTGTTGCTTATTAGGACTTGAAAATGTGAAGACGCTTTCTAGAGTGATGTGGAAGCACGCAGATGGGAACTGGGAACATTATTTGAAGACTCTGGTTTAGAGGACCATAACCTTTAGAAGTGGTTAATGTGTACATAATGGTCTAGAACTTCTGAAATAACGGACACAGGGGTACGCAACATGGCAGCGCTCCCATGGCTATCAGTTTAGGGATAATGGAGTGTGGTGATTATAGCATGTCTGTAGGTTTGTCTCTTGGAAAAGTGATAGGTGACAAACATGAGTAGAGGGTTGCCTTGGAGATGGCTATGGTGTTTATGATGCACTTGTTCTGAATGTACTTACTCTTACATATGTTTGTCAAAATGTCGACAGAAAAAAATGAGGAAAAAAAAAAACACTTTCTGTAAAGCAACAGCAATGTCTATTTATTTGCTAGCTTTTCCGTGATGTTACAATGATTGAGCTACATTCCTATACCTTAGCTGGAATGTTTGTAACAGTATTTACAACAGTAAATGACTTACAGAGAGACCTGCCTGCTGGATTCATTTTGTCAATACTGTAATGACTGATATTTGCTGAGTGTAACATGTATGTAGTAATATGTATGTAATATGTAATGTAGTATTGTAGTATTGTGAACCCAACAGTTGGCTTTCCATTAACACATGGGTTATTTAAACCTTTTACAAAACCCTTTCACTCTAAGGAAATGAGCAAAACGTACAGACACGATACACCTTGCATTTTTTCTTTTTTTTTTCCAACTGTACAATTTATTGTCTTTTCTGCATAACTTTTGTTTGATTGTCAGCACTGGGGTCTACTGTTTTCCTTAGACTGGTAGTATCCAAAGCAAAACTAAAGGGAAGTCACTGTCTGACACGCACAAAAAACATATTCCTCAATAATCCTCTCTACAGTTCTCTGAGTATTCTGCCACTAGTGGCCAGAACCACTACAGGGAATTTCACGGCTGCTGCAATGTCAAATGAAACACTTTTTTGTTGTTTCATCTTCAGTGATACAAACATAGATAAATTTCAATTGGTAGGCAACACTTCACAGCAACGTCACCAACGTTCTTCTGCTACGCTGACTTTCTCAACATTTGTTTTGTTGTTTCAAGCCAATGATTCATAACACAACACAATGTACGTACAGTAGTCATGCATAGCAGCACATGCCAAGGGCACTACACAGAGACAGTAGTGAAAAGGCACCGACTTGGTCGACGAACATCACAGCTCAGTGCAATGATGTGCTCCTCTGTTATCTAGCATTACATGCCAATATTTCTGTCTTATTTATAGGGTAGAGGAAAGGCCAAAAGCAAATACTTTTCATTTCAATTCCAATTCCAATTCTAAATCAAGTCTGAAAGGGTCCTGGGAGAAACTACAAAATGCAGAATGAAACTAGTAATGTGTCTTTCCTGTAATCTGATGGATGGACTAATGTGTCTTTCCTGTAATCTAATGGATTCTTCATTGGCCCATGCTACTTTCTCAATAGAGGGCTTCAATTACATTTCATAAAAATCAGGCCAGTAGTTTTTCCACGATCCTGTCAACAGACAGACAAATATGACGTCCTTGGCGAAGGTAACAAAGACACTTAGTCAAACTTCAACAAAAAAAAAGAAAAATTTCAAAAACCTCATCTCGTCTTCTGAGGCAACATGCCTCCTCAGGTATGAGTCTTTAAGTACAAAACTGTCTGTTGTAGCTGTTAGGCAAGGGGTGAGGGGCATGGGGTGAAACGTTTCAAAGATGAAACGTTAAGACAGGCCTTGGGGTGAGTGGCCTTAGGGTTGGGGTTGGGTACTGGTAGGTTTCAGGTGGTGGTGCCTCAAGGTCACAGCACAGTCTCCCGGAACACCCCGATCAGGCTGTGTGGCCTGTCGTGCTCCCCAAGTCGAGAGCTGCCCATCCGGGAGCCGAGTCGTGAGCTGGCTGAGCGAGACCCGGGCCTGCGCCCTCCTGTGCCCACCCCCAGTTGCAGCTCGGCCCAGGTGAAGGTGCTCAGGTCCCCGCAGCTGCGCAGGTGCAGCTGGCCTGGCCGCTTCCTGCGGGGGAGCGTCTGTGCCAAGGGTTCTGGTGCCGGGGTGACCGCAAGGGTAGCTGGTTGGAGTGGCGGGGCAGGCTGTGAGGTCGTGATCTCTGACCCTGTAATGACCTGGAGTGCAGAGAGAGGAATGATGGGGTCAGCAGAATAGTAAACATTGTTAAAAGTGTGTTTATAAACCACACTGCACTGCTAATTTAACTGCTGCCATAAAGGTCCCACAGATTCCACAAATTCCAATCAACTAGGAAGTCCACAAGCCATGTCATGGACACCAGACAAATGATAAGACTTAGTGCCATAGTAATTCTAACTTCTGTAATACTTTTCAATTAAATATAACAGTGTATGTTTTGTGAACACATGCAACACAATGAACATTGCTAAGACCATAATTATACCACAAGTGCAGCAAACAACTAGTCTCATCACAACAAGCCATTCGCAAAGAAAGAGAGCAAAGCACTATAAAAACATACATACACGTATACACTTTTGAACCCAAAAGTGATTGAACTTGCTTGTTAACATGGTTTTTAAGAGTGCTATTAAATTCTTGTGTGGGTAAAAAAAAACATTCACTTGTACTCAGGACAAGTGATGTAAGCTAATGCTTAGCCTGCTAAACCTCTAGACTTGCTGTTATTTAACAGCACCCACTGAACTGGCCCTCCCTCCCCAGCTAGCATTGTCAGTGCATGCGTGAACAGGAACATGAGGGAAATGTTCCTTAATTGTAGCTTCATTTGTGAATGAGAAAGTCATTTAGGATCATACAGCAAATTAGAGCAAATTACCCCTAGAATTTGCAAACAAATTTGTGTATATGAAAAAGTCTCATATTGACTCTTATAGACTTGTGTGTATGAAAGAGGCTCATACTGACTCTTACAGACTTTTATATACACTGTATTTTAAAGTAACTCATCATTGTGCTCGGCCTTGACCTGGTCTATGAAGCTGGCGCAGCGCACAGCCTCCTCCATGTGCTCCTCGTCGGAGCGCAGCATGCTCTTGATGCTGTTGACCAGCTCCTGCACCTCGGGCGCCAGGCTACTCCAGGAGGAGGAGTGCTCCAGGAAGCGTGTCACAAGCAGCTTGGTGTCTCGGTAGCTCTGGTAGTCCACCATGGAGGTGGGCCGCGGCCGGCGCGGGCCCTTGCCCCGACGCAGTGTCACCGTGGCCGTGCCAGAGGCGCCGTCCGCGGCCTGGTCCGGGGCTGGCCCCGTGTCTGTCTGGGTGGCCGCTTCACAGCTCAACACTGAGGAAAAAAGAAAGGAGGAAGGCAGAGAAAGGGAGAGAGAAAAGAAGAGAGGGAATGGTGGGGGGTTAAATAGAGAATGAAAGAGAGGGATTGAAAGACACTCAATGAAAGAATGGAGGATTGGATGGGTAGGAAAAGGGTGTTTAAAATGAAGAGTCAACATCATGACAATAGAAAGAGGAAACCAGTTGTGAGGGAGGAAGGAAAGAGAGTGATGGGAAGAGGGAGAGAGAGAAAATTGAATGTACAAGGAGAAGATAAAAGCACAAGGGATAGAGAGTGAATGGGCGACAGAATAAAAGAGAGTGGATAGAAAACGAGATGGAATAAAGAGGACGCACAACAGTATAATCAGGACATTACAATTTGAAAGATCAAGTGAACCACTGCAGCAGGACATGGCAGGACACTCCACACACGACCACGCTAGCTTATTAGCTGGCAGGACACTCCACACACGACCATGCTAACTTATCGGCTGCTGCACAACTGGTTCATTTACAAGGACCTGCGTAATCCTCAGGACAGAGCCAGCTATTTCAACCAGTCAGTGACAAACAACTTCTTGCCTTAAGACCATTTAGCACGCAGTTGCTAAACACCAGCCACCACTTAACTTACAGCCTCTCTCTACTGCTCTGTACTCAACAGCAGTGCTATGCTTAACTTACAGCCTCTCTCCACTGCTGTCTACTCAACAGCAGTGCTATGTTTTGTAGCACTGTTCGTCTCCTATAGCAACAAACTATGAGTCATTTTGTTAGACTGGCTCAAGTTGATTCTTCATTTAGTTGATTTTTTTGTTCATTCATGTCACTGAAGCACAGTTCTCACACACAGACTTTGCTGTTGTAATGGGCAGTGTGTGTGTGTGTGTGTGTGTGTGTGTGTGTGTGTGTGTTGGTGGGGGGTATGCCCATTAATAGCAGCACAGTAAGCAGGATCCTCCTGGTTTAGCGCTATATCTGGCTAAACATAACTATGTCACACCACTCTGTGATGCACTGAATCATTACTCAGCTGCTAGAGGCTTAACAATCAGATATGCTCTGATGCACCCTTTAACTACAAATTCACCTAAAAAACTGAAGAGTGCGATGTAAATTAAATAAATGGGATCTAAATTAAATAACTGAGACTCTGAGCAAGACCACACACATACACACAGACACAGCCACACACACACACACACAAACCAGTCCAAATTGGTTTTATCACCACAACCTGCCCATTAATTCTGATTAATTGAGGTCAAACCCCATGCTTTCAGAATGTACGTAGAGAGTCTGCAAATCAACCCACCCCACTGTGGTACTGCCTCAAAGTTGGAGCGCAGGGATTGCTTGTCAGTAACTGAGAGGAAGAGAGTGCTATATATATATAAAGGCTCCTCATGTGTCCACTGACAGATGGACAGACTGCAGATTTACGATGAGAAACGACTGACCGAGCCAAAGCTTCACACCCAGCCCCTGGGCCTGTCATCAAACCTTGAATCTCGAAAGCAGACAGACTCGGAGACTGTCAGCTAGCCACTCATGAACTCATAATTATATAATACCTAATCAAGCCACATGCAAACGTCTCCTCTAAATTGTATTTAACCACATACATATTTCAGGCCATGTCTTTTTCTTTCTGCTTAAAGTCATTATCTAAAGAATAAAGATGTTATGGCAAGCCTGATGCAAGTTTGTGCAATTCACAGTGAACAAGTTTAACCTTGGGGGCTTACGTAACTTCTGTTTATTCATGTGGTATGGCCCCCCCAGGCGCAACAGGGAAACATAAGGCCATATTATGACTCATCAAAATGATTTAGTCAGCGCTGAGTATGTGGTCTCTGTCTTTGCTTAGATGCTTAGATGCGTCACGACACGCAGCTTTTGTAGTCGTACGAGGGATTCAACAAGTTTTCTCCTGTCTCTCCCTAAGATTCATAAAGAATTGAAAATACACACAGCAGGAAACTGAGAACAGTGGTTGTCTACTCTTCTCCTCCACCCCCCCTCCCTCCCCTTCACCAAACACCACTTAAGATGTCTTTGAGCATCTTCTGACTTTCCAAAGCCCCAAAAACCCCACAATCTCAAACATCTGAGGGCCTGACATACGTAAGTGTTTGACTTCTTAGAGGCCTTCTAACAGCACCACTGGGTGAAGAGAGTGCAAACATGTAGCCTACCTTTAGCGGCCAGGTCCAAAAGCACCGGGTCACTGTTGGACCTGCGGAGCCGCGGAGGCTTGGGGCCTCTCCTTCCGGTCTGGGTCGCTGCCAGACCCGCCGTCGTTGATGAAGTCGCCGTTTGCAGGCAGCTGTCTGAATCAAAACAGGTCCACTTAAATGTCAAAGGTCAGAGTGGCTGTGTCACAGGTGGCTGCTGTACAATAAACCTTCGTTATAGAAGGTATGGTTATAGAAAATATCATTATAGAACTCTAGACCACTTCTCTGTCTACAGGCCTGTATTGTTTAGGATGTAGGACTGGACCTTTTAACGAGGCAAAGCAGATCATAAATCATAAATCATAAATTCAATTGACTGAACTTATAAATGCATTATATGTATTTATTTCATTTTCAATAAGAATCTGAAGCCCTGTATGTGAATAGACACTAGTGCCCTGGCCTCGTGGTGTCAGTCTTTGTCTACCATGGCCAAGTGGACCACATGCTGGATAGAGGACAGCAGGGTGGATGGTAAAAAAAAAGAGCCAACTCTACAGCCTCCATTAATCTGAGAGCCCTTCCAAGTCCAGTTTCGCAGTAGGAGAACAATTCCCCTGCAGATGCACTCACTCTTCCTTGTCCCTGGCTCTGTTTATCAGGAGGGGGTCATTTATCATGCTCAACCAAACATAGTTTGGTAAGGGCCAACATCAAACTCTGTGGTCCAACTGGGAACATGGGAGTGTCTAACCTTTGGAAGAACCAGGGCTTGTGAAGAGAGTGAGCGAGTGAGTGAGTGAGTGAGTGTGTGTGTGTGTGTGTGAGAGAGAGAGAGAGATAGAGGGAGAGAGAGTGAGAGAGAGATAGAGAGAGAGGGGACAGCAAGTTCACAATGTTTTCATTTTTGTACGGTTTTGGAGACTCACACGCATTGACCGATATGTTCTGAAGAGGACTCTAAGGAGACATTCTAGCAGAGGGACAAGGGCTGTGACCACGCTGCTACCAAAATGTGAGTGCTTTTTATATGCAGATGACATAATTGGAGATGGACACTCTCTGTCGCAACGGCAAGGTTATGACTCAGTCGTGTAAGTATAGTACTGGCTCGTCTGCAACAGCACCTCTAAAATAACTCCATGGAGGAGCAGGGACACTGCCTTTGAGTCTTAAGATTAGACTGTGCAAATCACAACCTCAACATACTGGGGTTCGATGTTATGTAGCACGGGACTGAAGCCAACTTAGTCCTCCTCAAGCGATAGCGCGGAGTACTTCCAACCTATGATAGCCCTGTTGATTGAGCTCACCCAGTGCTGTCGATATGAAGAAGAACGAGAGAATTTAGTACAACATAGACTGAGCAGTGAACTGGCAACTTGCACTAACTAAATGGAGCCATGGAAAAGAGCTTGGGAGTCAGCTTGTGGCCTCATTCAGTTAGCGTTAGCTGCCGGTTCGCTGTTCAGTCTGTGGTACCAAATTCTTTCTTTCCTCTTCCTACCGACACAGCACTCGGTGAGCTCAAACAACAGGGCTATGGTTGGAGGTAACAACAGCTACCCACACTGTAAGCCTACACACAATCAGAGTCCTGGCTTTGCTATCCTCAACCATGTCTTTACCATTTTGAGAACTTGAATCAAAACACACAGGGTTTGAGCCAGAGACAGTTGATTTTGTGGTTCAGCAAATAGAAGTGCTTCCTTGCGCTCGGCCAGTCTTAAATTGACCAGAGGAGCGCTTGGAATTTTTCCCTCACCAGTGATGGACGTTGCCGCCTCGGAGTGGTCTGCCAGTCCATCGGTCAGATCTGTCATCTGGATCTGTGTTTCCTGGGGGACAGCAGAGAATAGAGAGGCTTTTTTTTTTTTTAAAGAGCGAGGCAAAGAGCAGGAGACCCGGCCAAAATAAACTGGGCGACACACTGTTAATCTGCGGGCCCTCTGGGAAAAGCACAGAAGGTCATGTAAAGATTATCTCACTTTAAACTGCATCCAAGTTTAACCCACCCTATAAAACACTATCGAAATAGTTCAGTGCTATATGCCATGAACCTTAATTTGGGAGATATAAAAAGAGGGAGCCCAATACAACCTCATACATCTTCTTTTTTCCACTTTTTTCCATCTCCCTTCAATGCATCTGTTTTAGAGGTGTTGTTCCATGAGGATGAATGAGCAGTACCTGGGCAGGGGAGGGGTTGGATACACCGGGAACTGCCTCATATGGAGGAGGAGGGTCCAGAGGGCAGAAGACCTCCACCCCTTTAATCCGAGCACCATATATGTGAGGCAGGGGGATCACACTGTCACCAAACATCCTGTTGATGAATACACACACACACACACACACAGAGAAAGAGAAAGAGAAAGAGAGAGAGAGAGACATATAAACATACAATTCATGAGCATAATCACCCCACAACAACTGCCATCAATCCATCAACAGCATAAAATCAAAAGCCCTCTGCCAAGCAACATAGCTCCTTTCCCTCTCACTCCAGCTGGGACCTGGCCAAAGCACGTTACGAAATAGCAATCACACATCACACCGGGGCCCCAGCAGGAGTTTCCTCATTGTCCTGCCAAATAGCTCATCGCCTCACACATCTGCCAAGCGCAGGCGCATCAGCAACGCAGTGGGAAGTCTAAGACACCCACAAAAAAAGACAGACGGAGAGAGGACGCCCTGTTCTGACTTACTTCAGAAGATCATGTGGTTTTGGCTGTAGCTATGGCTAACTCATTTTGTTACAAACATTTTCTTACAAAACATACAGTAACTGCTTTATGCATCTGACAAAGAACTACCTTGTCTATTCTACCCCTTAGCATACAGTACAAGACAAAGTATAAAAGTAAATGTCAGTGACGTTCCATGTGCTGGAACAATAAACATTTCTATTCTATTTTATTCAAACAGTCTGATAGTCCTGTAGGTGTCCTTGTGGGAGAGTTCACCATTATGCTACTCGTGTCCAACAAGATCTTGCTTATAACAGAGGGAAACAAAATGTTTCCTCTAGTTTTTTACTAACATTTTGGCTCCAATTCTTAGGTCATTCACCTAAGGGAGTTGCTAAAATCGGGAGGGGGGCGGTGTTAGAGGGGAGTTTGCTACCTGCGTGCCAGTCGCGGGGTGTAGGAGTAGAAGGTGGAGAAGTAGGAGGGGGGTGGCGCTGGGGCCACAAACTCATCTGGGTCGGGCGGCCGCACCTGCGCCTCCTCTGCATCCTCCGCTGTGGTCCGCGGCTCCTCCTGAGAAGAAAAGGGACAGTGAGGACGGACTTTTGCTATTGAGGATCTACACTCTATCACTCACCTGTGCTTCACATGTCCTTATTATGGTGAAGCAATGATTGATGGAGCTTATGGATTCAAGTTTTTAAACATCACAAACACTTGGAGACTTCAAACTACATTATGGCCTTAAAGTAATTAAATTAGACGACAGAGATTTCTCTACCTGACATTAATGAATATTTTGCTAATGTACTTTAATTTTTGTCCTTAATCACCTCAACTGGTAGAACGCCTGTGCACTTCATAACATAAAACACTACGTCAATGAGTTTCAGTATCTAATACTTGAGCTCTCAACTCTCCATAACTCAAGGAATACAAAGAATACCTGGTTTAATTCTTTTTTTTGTTGATGTTGCGTAGTCTTGTTGCTTTTGGCAAGAAATTGAAAAAAAAAATGTCACTAGAAAGTGAGGACATTTCTCAGCAGAGGTGGCTTCACACTGCAATCAGGGAAATCTTTCACAGATTCTTAGGTTATGACAGAATTAGACAGAGTGTGAAGGGAAGGTGTGAGTGCTGTTGCCATCAGCCCTGTCAAGCTCCTGGGCACCTAGTGAAGAAGCTGTGAAATCACATGACTGCCTAGATGAGATCTGATTGGTGGGCCTTACCATGCATGGCCTCCTGGCACTGAAGATCTGGAGGTATCGGAGTGCTGCGGCTACCAGGCACACTGCCGTGGTCACAGCATTTAGGGCACAAAGCGCAAAGAGAACTTTCTACAACACAGCAGAGAAAGAGGGCTGTATTAGGTGACACTGAGGTATGTGTGTTTTCTCAGGAAAATAAACACATGTAAAACAGCAACATCCTAACCATTACAGTAATTTCCCGAATGTAATCTGCACCGTGTATAAGCCACAGGTCAGTGTTTCAGGCAAATAAAAAAAAAAACAACCAAAAAAAATGTGTATTAACCACACATTTGTATAAACCATACAGATATATAAACATTAATAAAAAAAAACATGATCAGGATGTATTGAGAAAGCAGACTGAAGTAAAAAATCGCATTCCCATGTAATCTGATGATGACTTGCAAAAGCAATGCATTAACCTCAGTTAATAAACAGGAAAGTATGGGAGATACAGGGCACATGCATACACAACACACAACACCATGAAAAAAATGTGTGCTGCCCAGGTACTGTGGGGGTAGTCATGGCCTACTGGTTAGCGCTTTGGGCTTGAAACTGAAGGGTTTGCCGGTTCGATCCCCGACCAGTAGACCATGGCTGAAGTGCCCTTGAGCAAGGCACCTAAGCCCTCAATGCTCCCCAGACACCGCTATAGCAGGCAGCCAACTCTGGATTAGTGTCTACTTCACTTCACTGTGTGCTGGGTTGTGTCACTAATTCACAACTGGGTTGAATGCAGAGAGCAAATTTCAGGATCAAAAGAGTACAAATAGTTATTTTATTATTTTATCATTACTTTCTTTCTGTCTGTCTGTCTGTCGGCCTCTCTGACGACCACACGGCCCCACTCACCTTAAGAAGCACCCGCATCGTGTTGCACGAATAGCCTGGGTAAATCTTCAGCATTTTCTCCTCCTCACACTTGGTACTCGGTGTTTCAGCGCAACAGTTGCAGATATCACCAAGCTCACTCTATAAAGAGCAAACGCAACACAGAAATGCCTTAAAATGTTATATATAAATGTGATACACATTGATAACATACATCCCCCACCATTTTATTTCCCCCATTTCTAAAAAGAGCCCTACTATAATGTTGCAGTCACATGCCTGCTTGTTTTTCTTTTACAATAATACCTCTCCAATTAGCCATGACATTCCTTTCAGCAGTCATACATTGTACCACAATCTAAAAGTGACCAGTCCATTTATATACCAGGCCATATATGACCAGAAATAGTCCCTGTGACTGTGGGAGGAGAATAGTCCATCGTACAAGCCACTAATAAGAAAGAAACCTTAAACAAGACACCATTTATTGTGGGTTTGGGAGCCCGAGTTCAACGTAGAGGTCAACACACACTAATATTTATACATTCCTGCATTTAGCTGAGTGGGTTTTTTTGCGGTGCAAAAAAGCACAAGGAGAAAATGCTCCATCATGCACCCTTGAAGTTCTGTGGGAAATAATCACACTTGCCATCTCTGTGGCCAGAACCTAATCAGCAGAGAGACTGAGCTGTGAATTGGAGGACCCCTCCACCCCCTACTTGGGGTGTAAATTGCTTGAAGCTTTTATGCTGGTGGATGTGCGTCCAAAAAAAGGCCACTTTAAAAATATCTGACTGTCTCCTGGGGCTGGAGATTGCCCTGCTAACCTTCCAAACCCCCGAGTCCCCCTCCGCCACCACCATATGCCCCTCCCCCTTTAGCTAGCCCAGTCCAGCCCACTTCTGCTGCAGCATAAACCTGGGCTTTGGGAGGCCCCAGATGAGCTCAGCAAAATAAAGCAGTGTGATTAAGGTGAAACAGGCAGGACACTGCAAGAGCAACCTATACACACGCGCGCACACACACAAACACAGAGAATGGCATATACTATATCTCTTTCTCTCTCTCTCACACACACACACACACACACAAACACACACACATCCAAGTACACCTGACACACTACGCAAGTATGCACGCGTGCACACACACACACAAACACAGTGTAATCACACAAGCCCACTTACTGACCATCTGTCCACAAATTCTGAGATGAAGCAACGGGGCCCTGTGCTCCATAAACTTTATTTCACTACAACCATTTTATTCTGCTCTTATTAGAGCTCTTGGTTCACAGTACTTCTCTGTTTTCACATTTTTCTCTGGCAACAGAGAGATGATACAGAATGTGTGAGGGAGGGGTGAGAAGATTTAACCTTGAGACAACTCCAGTTTTCTAGGCCTCGTGTTGGGGACGGCAGACTTGGGAACAGATGGCCAGACCACGAGACTCCATTACTCTCTCAGTGGCGAGGAGGGGAGAGAGGGAGAGGGAGTATGGCTCAGAGGGAGAGACAGAAAGAGAGAGAGAGAGAGAGAAGGAGAGGTTGGAGAGAGTTACAGAGTCTCTGTGTGTATGTGTTTGTGTGGAGAGCGATAAATAGAGAGAGAGAGATAGGCAGACTTCCGTGGCGTGGACTAGGCTGTTCCATAGCACTGCTATGACCCCCCCTTCCTCCCTGCATCTCAGCATCTTGAATTAGCATAGAGCCTATGTCAGAAATCGCTACATCAGGTCACCCTCCATTACCTGCGGGGTGGACTCCACATCCTGGTCTCTGGCTGCCACCCCATGATGAATTGCCCTTAATTATCGCTATCTGCCCTGACGCATCACAAAGCCCATAACATCACCCAGGACACGACCGAAACATCAGGAGATTCTTAGATACATCCTGCCTCAGTGGAACTTGACAAAAAGATACTGACAATGACAAATGGGTCTCTCCATGGTGGATAAGCAGGAGAAAAATCAATCAGGGAGAACATCTTGTGCATCAGAGCGCACGCCTTTGGAGGGGTTAGTCGGCCAGCCTTGCCCCCTGGGAGATCTAATCACCTTTAAAGCCTGTCTGGCTACAGGATAAGAAAAGAGCCTGGATGAACACTGAATCATATCTCCTTCTTTTGTTTTAGATACACAAGCAGCTTATCATTAGCCTTGGCTAAGGGTGCTGTCAGTTTGCTTGAGTTCGCATACTTTTAGAGGCTTGTGGTCAGAGGTGGTGTAGTGGGGGTACGCATATAATGTGAGAAATAGCCTCAGTTCCAGGAAGTGGGAGGCCTCCGTACCCCAGCGTCCAACGCCCACTACACCCCTGCTTGTGGTGTCTGGAGGCTCGAAAACTTTAAATCCAAATTAAAATCAATGAATGTGAGACTTGACAGCCTGGACAACTTGATAGTGTACAATTCAGTTTATCCATGGCACAACAAATTAAAAAAATCTTTCCCCATCTGTTACATTCAGTTGTTATTCCCATTGCATGATGTAGAAAACTGACTTTGTGGATCAATATTAAACTAATATGTTCACCATCCAGTAACAACAAATGTAAGACCGACAAATTATAATAAAATGTGAATGTGTAGACCTAGAAATGTCTAGATCATTCATTCTTGTCTAGACAAAATTGGTCGGTATGAAATTCAAAATTCAGAATCTCAGTCTGCAAGTAAATGTGCAAGTAGGCGTACAGATAAGTTGCTTGGAGTAATGAGACCCCACTGAGTGCAAAAATACAGAGCTCAAAGACTCAGACAGTGAAGGCGGCGCCCGTCACTGTCAATCAAGCCAACAGGGCCGCAATTACAATATGGACATCGCGCCACAAGCCTCTAATCAGGCACCCACGCTCACTGTGTGTCTCTCCACGGAGAACCTGTCTGCTCACTGCTATCCCTGCCATCCACAGGGGGAAAGAGAGAAACACAGACTCACAGATCACCCCACTCCCGACAGAAGGGGCCGCTTATCTGACAGAGAATCTGTCCTCTGGGGTGCTTCCGTCTTTCTGATCCCACTCTTCCGTCTTGCGGGGAATAATTGCCGCTAATTTTGCTAAATGAATGTAATTGCTAAATCGAGACAACTTTTATCTAATAGCTCATTTCCACATGAAAGGATATTATGATTACCATATTTATTTCTGAAAGAGAGGGAGCATACGTCATTTATTCTGTCTGGATATACAGTTAGCAGCCGCTAAAATGTTCTATCTCACTGAACATAACAAATGTAAGAACAAGGAAGCACTTTTATCACACAAACATTTTTTTTATCAAGGGAGTCGGACTGAACCCACATTCTGCAGTGCCTTCAGACCTCTCCGAACAGAGAAAACTGGGGTTCATATCTCTATTCCCTGTTGCAGTGCTCATGAGCACTGGCCTTTTCTGCTTTTATCATGGGATCCAGTAACCACATCAGTCTAAATCCTCCTTTTTAAAGATTTTTTTAAAGATAAGATTTTTTTTCAAGATTGTTTTAAGATCCAAGGACTGTGCGTTGGTCAGGTTATCCCTGTTTCCTCCTTTGGTACTTGCTGTGCAATCCAAGCCCTTCAGTGAGGACAGACTGCTTAGTCAACTGTGTGGCAGCTGCCATGACGTGGTGAAACCCAGTAGGCTATGTTCAGAGCACCCTAACAGTTAATTGCTTGCAATCATGAGGGAGTAATAAAGCCTGAGTCATGGGACTCCAACAGCACACTTTCACACAGAATCAGTCAACAAATTCAACAAATGCCAGTGGCATTGTGCAGAATTAACAGTTCAGTTTTAGAATGAACTTAAATTCTGCTCTCTCCCTCTTTCCCTTTTTCATCATCTGCTAACACCTATATGTCAAGAAAGAAAAAAAAGACAGAAATGAGAACCCAGCTGTGTGTCTTTTGCGTACTGGGTACAGAGAAGGACACACACTGGTGTTTTATTCGAATGCAGAAGGAGAGTCAGAGCAGGAGCATCGTCCAGAGGAGACGGAGGACGAGGGGATGGTATTAATAGACACAGCTACTGCTGCTGATGCTCTCTACTGACAGCTGAGCTCCACGCCAGGCACTGATGGTGTGTGTGTGTGTGTGTGTGTGTGTGTCTGTGTCCATGTGTGTTTAAGAAAGACATGTTGTGCTTGTAGTATGTGAGCGGACGTGTGTGTGTGTGTGTGTAATAGTTGTGTGTGTGTGTGAGTATAGTGTGTGTGTGTGTGTGTGTGTGTGTATGGTTGATGTCTATGTGTGTGCCTGTGTGTATAAGCTGAATGTGACCCTGGGCTCTTACCTCCCTGACAGGCAAGGAGATGCTCAGTGAAGTGAGCCGTCCAGCTGTCGCTCTAAAAGGCACCATTACCATAACCCCTCTGACATGCCGCCTGCCACCGCTGCCTCTCTCCAGGGGGGATTACTGGGGATTGCTAAACTCACTGAATTGCCTGGTAGGTGGGATTCCATAAGTTTCACTCCCCTGAGGATAAGAAGCACTAAAAGATGTGTCTGTCTGGCTGCTGTGACAAACATACATCACAGACTTGTTGATGTTGTTGTTGTTGTCCTTTCACTACTCCTGGGTTTGGACTCTTTGAGACCAGATCAACTAAGACTAAGGAAGTTATTTTTTTGACAAACAGACAGACAGACAGACAGACAAACGGAAAGACAGTCAAAGAGAGATCAATAGACATACACAGACAGACAGGAAAGACAGACAGACAGACACTGGATTGGAGGTGTTACCTCTAAAACCTACATACTTTACATACAAGCCCCTACCTTTCCAGTGGTACAATCAAACTAGACAGTCATCCCAATTTCAATGTTTGATTCCAAAGCCAAGGCCACCATTATAAATTTTGGTCATTTATAGACACACTCCCCTTAAGACACTGGCTCAACTGGAATCACTACTGTGCTTTCTGCACAGTCGCTCCACTTAAAATTCAAAAGTAAAGGTTGCTCCATGGACACCACACATAAATAGAGCACAGTGTGGGCTTCTGCAGCATCACTGGGACAAAGCCCTGGTTGGGAACAGGTATTCTTAGCTGTTCATTGGATAAAGTGTCTTGACAGTGAAATGCCTTGAATAAGATCCCTCTACTTCACAGGCACCTTTTCATCCCTCTCAAATACATATTGGAGTTACTGTTTTAGAGTAGTACAAATTCTGTGGTCTGTTTCCCACACAAATATATCTACTGAGTGTGTCTAATGCATTGGCCTTCAGGTACAGAGCAGAGGTGTGCATGATGGAGACGGTGGTTGTTTCATATGGTGAGCAGAGGTCATTCTGTGTGTGTGTGTGTGTGTGTGTGTGCGTGTGTGTGCGTGTTTCTTACCAGCTGGCAGTTGGACATGGTGGAGACCAGCTGTGCTCCCTGGCAGCACAAGATGAAGCCAGCCAAGTTGAGCAGGACACACACCACAGACAGCAGGACAAACAGGTTCACCTGAAGGACACAAGCAGACAAACCAGAGATGTGGAGAAAAAAACATGCCATTGCTCTTCTTGAGTGTGCCCATACATAGTATAAGATAATAACACATGAGCCTCTTGGCCATAGTCTGGCAAGGGGAGAGTATCAAAGAGCATCACTGAATGAATTCAGTCCTAGGGACTAGATAATTGATGCATAGTGAATTGAATGTAACAAAAAAAAGGCATAATGAGCACAGAACTTTAATTTAATACTGGACAGTGTGCTAAATCTTCTTGGTAATGAATAATAAGTGTTTAAAACAAGGTCAGCACTCATTACTGCTTTTTAAAAGTTTTTAATCACCCAATGAATCTTTTGGACCAATGCCCTTTTCTAGCCCAGGCCGATTAAAAACATTAAAAAGTGTGTGGACTGAAGTATTATCCTTAAGTCAAATGTATATCATAGGCCAGAGGAAAGTTAACAGATTTTATACCCATTTACACATAGGCCAAGAAACCAAGCATACTACTTCTGCAGTGTTGGCAGTCTGGCACATTTGTAAGAATATGTTCCACTTGTATTCTTCCTATTTTTCCTATGCTTACAGGTTCACTTTTTTTGTTTACTATTATTGACTTCCTTAAACGGAGACATTGTCCTTTAACTTTGAAATGACCAGTGATTTTTTTGTGTTTGTCTTTCACCTGTGAGAATTCTGTAAAGTGCGTATTCCGTTATAATCTTCCCCAGGAAGAAAACTGTCATGTGACATTTATCATATGAGCCTCAGCAGATAGTGTTTTCTGGCAAGCCCTGGAATGCTGCCTCACGCAAGGCCAAAGGCAATGTTACTGCAGTATCAAGGTCCCTGACATATTTGGCACCTTATTCCTGGGAAGGCTGGAACTCCCCCCCCCCCCACCACTGGCCACCCCCTTCTCTCTCTGTGACATTCGAGAGGGGAAAGCAGGGTGGGAGATCTGGAGATCACTTTGGCTCCATGGTGCTTCCAGGCACAGATTATGCCGCTTATTATCTGCCTCCTTTGCCTCTCTGCACTGCCACATGCTACAATGTGGCTCCACATTCAACTTCCACTAAATCTATAGACTTAACTGATTTCAAAACATCGGCATGTCCATGTATACACACATGCATACACACACACACACACAAACAAACAATCAAACCAACCAGATGGCTGCTTTAGGGAAGAGCAACCCATCAGGCAGTTAGAGGTCAGGATGTCTGAACCTACTGAGGGTCAATCTACGGTCATCTGCTTCACAATACTACCACAGACAAACTCTTTCCACCCCATAAATAAGTTTGATTCAAAGTGTTTCACGGCCTGCTGTAGTGGCTGATTTTGTAGATAGTATTTCAGGCATTCAGTCAGCAGAACTATCTAAACATTTCCATTGTACTGACTCCAAATTTATTGCGAGTGCTACTGGCAAGACTTCTATAGCTTCTGGGCTCCTGCTGAACTCCTGCTTTGGCTGGCTGTGAATAAAGAGATAGCAGACAAATGGGGATATTTTTTCTCTTTTCACTGAATTCATTCCAGGTCTGACCTTCCACAGAAAGTTACTTTCCCACCGTGGCACCTACTAGCTTATTGCTTGATGGAAAAGAAGGGAGACCTTCAGAGGACCGCTTTAAAATGCTAACCCTAGACAATCCTTTAAAAATTAATTCAGTTGTGGAGAGCAGCATGGGTTGGAGTAAGGTAAGCAAATTAGGCCTACCCCCCAATTCTCCATTTAAAGGCAGTGCTCAAAACTCGATGGATCTAGATGCCTCAGCAATAATTCATGTGAATCTCTCATGCTGTCAGCTTCAGACAGTAAAGTTTTGCTAGAACCGCTTACCAAAAGGAGCATTGGTCGTCTCCATGTTGTGAGGCCTATGATCCCTGAGAGGATGACCTGCACACAACAGAAATAGCTCAGTGAGATACACACACAAACACACACACACACAGTTCAATAAAAACAAACCATGTTTACTTTCTGGGTGAACTTTCTGTGTGGCTGGAAGCCCAGCATTTCCTCTTGGAAAAAAAACTCTATTTTCCTTTGTCTGAATCACTCTGTTTCCTGTCCCAGTCCTTCTCCATTCACCTCCTCCTTCCCTTCTCTGAAACTTTAAACAATGAAAAAAACGCACACTCAACCCTATTCACACATTTCAGTGTGTTACTGCAGTGTCACTTTTGAAGGCCTTGTGCAGTGCGGGAGGCCCTCAAGCGTGACATGCCTGGCCCTAATCTGAAAACTCTTAAAATACCTTTGTTGACGGTGACTTTGTTTATAGGCCAAGCACCATGGCTGATCTGATCTAATCACAGAGCTCCCACTAGACCCCTATCTGAGCCGTGCCCAATGGACACACACACAGCTGCAGGCACAAAGGATTGTGGATAGGCCTTCAGGCCTGACATCCTGAGGTCGTTGAAGAGGAAGGGATGCAGACAATGTGATGACAGTAGGCATGGACAAGTGTGTTTGTTTGTGTGTGTGTGTGTGCAGAGGTCACTGGGTTGTCAACATGTTGTGGCTGACTGTTCTTAATCAGGTTTTTACACACCATTAAATTGTCACTATTCAGTATTCTGTCCTCACTGTACCCTGGCGCAGACTAGAGTTCATTGTGTTTATGAGCTTGGACAAGGACAAGGCTGCACAGACGGCATTAACACGACTTGTTCAATAGACATACAAGGGCATTGTGTGTATTCTGCGAATCCGTACTGTAAAAGAAGTTAGGTCTACGTAGGAGGCATAGCTGCCAGTGTTCAGACTCAGAAAGTTTTATAATGCGTTCATTCTAAGGCCTTGTTTATACGTATCTAGATATTTTTATAAACGGATATTTTTTTTATCCGTTTGGCCCTCTCATTTACCCGTAAACAGTTTTTTAGCCACCTCAACTGGATATTTTTTTAAATGGCCTCTAAAGTGCAGATTTTTAGAAACGCTATGTTTTCTTTTGACAGTTGTGTTCACCGGAAGATAAACTAGTTTGGTAACCCTTTATTTGCAGTCTGTTGTGCTCTAAATATTTAGGCCTAACAAAATAAATGTAAAATACGTGATGAAGAGAAAGAAGAAGAACAAGGACCAGACTCATTTCACAGACACCTAAGTTGGGTAAACAATTGACAGCAGGCTACCATGTAATTTAATGATCTTGCAGTACCTGTAAGGATTTAGGTAAACTGATTATTTTCCTTGGGTAGGCTGTGCTTTCTGTTAATATGCAATTACATGGGTAAAGGTTCAAACAGACACACACATTCAACTACTTTACTGTGCTTTCTTACAAAACCATCAAAGAGATGTTTAAGAATTAGAGAAACACCCTCAACATGGCTACTCTCTGGCCTATCTTGTTCCTATCTCTATAGTTACCAATTGTTCAGTGAAATTTAGTTTGACTGTACTGGCACCAAAATTCTGGCCCATTAACACTGAGCCTCTCAATCCATCAGCTATGTACCCAGTAAGTGATGTCAATGTAACTGATGTCGCTGATTAGCACCAGGTGCGGTCAGCTGTTCTACATGAGGTCAAAACAGTGGCACATGGAAGGTAGGTAGGGGCTAGGGCCAAAGCATGCTGGAGAATCACTTTAATTTTCATAAAAATTGATATGGCTTCTTTCAGGTTTCATTGATTGTAATTAAGTAATGCCCATATTGTCTATGAATACTGTTATCTAATTAATTTAAATATGCTCATAAAAACATTCCATAGCTTTCCTTTAAAAATTCAAAGCAAAACATTAACCAGCAATGTCTGACGCCTGCTAACCTGTTAAACTGAGTAAAATGTTAACAGCCAGTCGTTTGCTTAAAACCTGCAGGTGAAAAATCTACAAGACATGCGGGGCATATTTTTCTCCACATAAACCCGATGTAAGATAGGCAATTGAGAAATGGATACTTTCCAGCTCCTCTTATCGTTGCTGGGTTGCAGCAGCTGCGATGTCAATGACCGGGTCTAAGCAAACTAGCTTTACAACCCTCTTGCTCATCAGCACCCCGTAGCTTAAAATGTAACTGTACCCTACCTGTTGATACGTCGCGAAGAGTTGGGTTGCCAAGTGCTCCTGTAACCTCATCTAGTTTAAAAGTTTAATTTACACACTGAAATAGGCAGACATTCAAAGCGCAGATTTATGATCATACACCCTATTGATACCCTATTATTTGTTGTAGGCAAATTTACTTTATGTTACAATGTAGGCCTACTTTAACGTTTGCATTTTTGACAGGACTGTTCAACTGAGAGGCTAGTTAAGTTTCATGCTTCTATACAGTAATTTGTTGTTCACTTATTAAAATCTTACGCACTGATGAGCCTGCCCAGAACGGACAGGAATTCCGAACAGGAGGCGAGTTGCTGAGGGACAGAGCCCCAAAGGAGAGCGCCACCATGGAGCAGCCGAGAGCCAACTGCAGCAGTCCCAGCGAGAGCAGCGGGCGACCGGGTAGCAGCGCCGGAATGAGCCGCGACTGAGATCCAGGCATACGAGATCCAGGGGTGGGAATGCAGCGGCTGCGACTTCTGTAAGATAGATCTCCCAGTGGAGGGGCAAGCGAGACCCTGCTAACACGACAACAAGATCCTGGCAGGACTACTGGCAGCGACATTGGAGACGCGCGACTGGCGACAGAACAATAGACCTTAAACAAGGGAGGATCATCAGTAGACTCCTTTCGCTCATTTTACTCTGTTGCCGTATGTAGCACAACAAGGCTTTAGTTCCTCTCTCTGGTCTGTCCGCGCGCTGTTTCTTCCATGATCCTTCCTTCGGAGGTAGCTGAGTTTTAAGTTTTAAAATAACTCCTCTCTGTGACCGGGTGTTCGGATTGCGTTTCACATTTTTTGGCAGAGGGACAGAAAAGGCGGAGGATGGGGAGTCGCGTGGGAATAGGCCACACAACCCGTTTGTTTTCAAAAAAGGAAGACAGTTAACTGGTGTGAAATTTTAATCTTATCTTAACATCTATTAACGAACGCTAAGCTGACCCTGAGGGCTCTGTCACTTGTTTGGTGATGGGCTAAACTAAATATTCGAATGATCTCTTACTTCACCCTCGCGCAACAGGTCTGTTTGCTACGCGCAAGCGTTTGGCTATAAATATTTAATGAAAACCATCACTATTTCCTGTTTCTTTTAAAGGGCTCAAAGGCAAAAATGAAAACTGGCAATAAAGCATGTAGGCACTTGTCTGGCAGACGGAAATTTTTAGCTTAACAGCTTAACTGTGACAGTTGCCGCTTCTTTCACCGCACTGATTAGGCTTCATAATGATTTTGAACAGAGAAAAGCTCCTCCTTGTTGTTACATACCTGGCACAATCTACATAACCAGAGACACTATTACAGGACGTTGACAACTTTTCCAAGAACCAGAGATTTTAACAATTTACCAGTTAAATAACAAATAAACGAGGCAATTTGTTCTTAAAGCTACCCTACAACATAATCTACTCCCTATTTGGTTCTTCAATAGCTTGACCATTAATTTCACATCTGCTAATACATGACATGAGGCAGCATCAATGTATAAAGCACCTGAATGGTAGTAATGCTGGGAATTGATAGGATTTTGTCAGTATTCATTTTCTTAAGGTAGAGAAAGTAGTCACAGGTTTTCAATATCAACATATAGACCTATAATCTAGCCTATAATATGGTGGCCAATATTGCAGGTAAAACTGAAAAATTCCAGTGATTTGAAGCATTCAATTCTCAGTTATGCTTGATACTCCGATTCCCATTCCTGGTTGATGGGGTAAGAAATAATGCATTAATTTAAATAGCAGGTTATTACTGAGACACTGAACTTCCAACATCAGCCCTTAGTCAACAGTGCATAATTAAATCAGCTCTATGAGCTCTATGAGCTGATTTAATGAGGGTTTTGGTGTAAAATTAGTGGATACCTGCCTAAAAGCCACACAAAATATTTTCTAGAGCCTTACTGGCACTGCATGAAATGTGAATTGGTGATGGCAGTGCAGTCTGCAATAGCATGCTGTGAAGCATTTTTCTTTTATTTTGTGGTAGTTTTCTACCCTCCACCCAGCATTGCACAGTGGATGGCTGGTGGGAATAACACTTGTGTTTATCTGCTCTTCATGTAACTCCATCCAAATGAATTTGAAGATGATATCAAATCATCCTTGGGGTTGACTGATAAAAAGGATACCTCAGATAGTGGCTAGTGTTGCTTTAAGAGTTTCACAATATCAAACATGTCATGGTGAAGGTTATTTAAGTTGATTTATTTGGTGTTTGTAAAGTGAAATTCCACAACAGATCCAGACAGTTTTGTCCAGTCATCAGCACTCTCACTTGACATTGTTTCTCCACAACCAGTGGAAGCCATCAGAGAAAAAAATAAAAACAAGGAATAAGAAGAAAAAGAAAACAAACAAACAGAAGGTCGAAAGCACTTAAACCATTGTGTGGAGGTACAGCTGGCAAACGTACAATCAAGCCGAAAAACAGTGTACGCTTGAGACCGCAACACTTTATCATGACTCGTGACGACAGCATCAAACAAGCATCCATAACCTCTCAACACTCTTGTACACCTCTTTTTTTGGAAACATCACTTCTTCGTCATCACTTGTTTCATTTCTGCAGAGGACGAGGGTAACGCGCATACAGCATTTAAGGTTTTGGTGTCGTCAGTTCCCTGTTTTCCCCTTAGTTTTGAGCTTGTGAGCAGCAGAGTATATAAGTCCAGAGGGCTGGATTGTCACGTCCCCAAGCCTCTATACATTATTTCATAAAGTAAAAAGGCACTTCAAAAAATTGTAACAAAATCCAGTGTACTGTATTTAAACCATTCTACAACTTCAGAACCATGAGGAAAGGAATGCTGGCGGAAGTAAAAAGACTACAAAGGACACATGCTATATTATATTGTGACCTTTCCGATTAAATTCCGCAGACTCACTATGGAGTCTCATTGTAAAATATACAAAACATAATTGTAACAGAAGAAAAGACTAGTTTATACAGTAGCACACGACAGGCTTAAGGTGTTAATGAGGTGAAAAGGGACTCGTGGCAATATATTTCAGTCGCTCTGTACAAACTGAACTTTTTTTTGCATAGGCAAGAAAATGCGTGGTTCCTAGATATTTAACACAAAGGATGAAAAAAAAAACATTTTAAAAGTGAAGAAGTACATACAATAGAAAAATAAAAAGTTGAGATCCTATCCACAAGGACAGAAAAGGTTGACTTCTTCCAAGCAAGAAAGAGAAAAACAAAACAAAATAAAAAAACATTGTGTGTGAAACTTAAAAGCAGGAAGGCTTCCAAGTCAGCAGCAGATTGTTGCGGGGCACAGGAGGGTAAGGAGTCTGGGATTAGGGGGACTGCCCCTGTGGAATGGAGTAGCCTGAGGCTGCCAGACTATCTCTCAGAGCTGTTTTTTTTTGTGCTGGGATTATAGTCTGAAAACACTCAATTAAAAAGACCTTGGCTCATTAGATTTTCAGTTGGCCCAATCAGCAATATGAGGGTTTCAGATTTAGATGGCTCAGGAGATGCCAGAAAGGAATTGTGGTTAATTCTAATCCAGCTACCTAAAAGTGGGCTGCCATTAAAGTGGTTGGAAACAATATTGCTGTGTCACGTTATGGCTCTTCGTTACAGTATTCTGGATTTAGTATGTTTCATGTGGTTACTGGCTCTGGTTCTCCAGCAGGTTACTAAGAGCTCAGTCTTTGCTACAGCTGCTCTACACAAGATCCAATCTCTGTCAGAATAATTTTGATTGATGTTCATTAGTGCCACCCCTAGGCCAATCGCAATCCAATAGAGCATTTTCCAGACCACATTGAGTGCAGTGAAAATTTATGGATGGCAGCGCCAGGCTAGTGGAATGGTGTTGCCGTGTTTTGAGCCAAGCAAGGCGTGTTCCTTCATCTCTCTCCTTGTTTCCTTCATCTCTTGCCTCCATTCCTACAGCTCAGTGTCCTGATACTTCTGTGCGTTCTGGACATAGTAGCCCTGCCGCGTCTGCTCTGCCAGCTGCCGGCGGTACTCGTCCTCCTCCTTGCCGGGCTGATACGACCGCCCGTCCGAGAAGGGCAGCTTGGAGGGCGGGGTCTGCGGCTCGGGCCGAGAGCTGGACCTAGGGATGAAAATGATAGGAGTTTATCAAAATCAGCGGCACTGTCGATTCTGCTCATCGGTCCAATTAAATTCTCTTATCAATCCCTTAGTCTTTAGAAGGTATTCCACACAGGTTTTTAGTATTAACCTGTAATATAACTGTAATATAACAAGTACTACTTGGTTGACTATAGCAGCTTATTAGAATGAGCAGAACTATGTAGAACTGTGTTATCTGTTTCAATTTTGTTTTCAGAGAAACCCATTGACCATTGGTCTGACAAAGATGCTGTCATTGATAAGAGCAATTGATAATGTCAGAGGGATACAATTCCACTGAATTGAAACATTCGATTCTCGGTTCTACTCAATTCCTGGTTCTCGATTTCCACCCCTAGCTGGACCTGAACAAACATAAAAGAGATCCATTAACAAACCATCCATCAAATGCACTTCACCAGTCCCCCACTGCCGATCTGTTTGCCACAGTCTGCCATGATTTACCCACGCCACACATGCATAAGTTTGTCTCTGACTCAGTCCAATGACTGGCAGTCACAGAAACTCCAAATGCTAGAGAGTAGGAAGAATCTGACACTGAAACTAAGACCAGCCAATAGGCCACATTCTTGCTAGGTTAACAGCAGCTGCAGTTCATCTGAAGAGGTCGCGTATGATACGGAGGACGACCCGAGCCTGTGTATGTAGGTTATTCCTCGAGCTCTGTAACTGACTACGCTCCACTGGTCACATGGCTGTTGTAAGCTTCTTCACACATGTTGCACATGAAGTTACATGCAGTCACTGTGACATTTCTTAGCACCGCAGCCAGCCATGATTAGTTACATAGCCAGCATCATGTCTGAATTATATCCACTGCTGGTCCTCTGGCAGAGCTGGGAGTCTAACTGCTATTGTAGGTAATAAACAGGCTTAATGCAAGAGGGCTGACTCTTACTCTCGATTCAGACACACGTGGCAAAAGTGGTAGAGGAGTGCCTATCTATTCACTTGACATGGGTTTCGTCAAGTGTTGTCGAAATGTATTGCAGGGCTATCTCTGCCAGAGGTGAAAACTTTTTTCAACTTTTGCTCCATGATGAGCCAGTGGTAGCCTATAAAGATGCATGCAGCTACAGACAACAATCAGTCAAATCGCTGCGTGCAAGGTGTTCAACAGGGACTGGTTGTTGACAAGCATAAAGAAAACCTATTGGCATGCATTACTGACAGGCTCCCGCCTAAACCAGGCATGAGACATTCAATCACTCATTCGTTCACATTCTCTCAGTTCTTTATTCTGTCACTCACTTTCTTACCCGATGGGCTGTGGCCGACTGTGGTCCAACTTCTGGGACTTCATAGGGACGGCATAGATGTCTGGATGCTTCTGAGCTATCTCCATCTGAAAAAGGATGAAAACGTTTGATTGGTTTTCACAAGTCTGTTTTAGAAACAGCTGATATATTACACAAAACATGATACAAAATAACCACCAAACAAGTCAACACACACACACACGCACAATATTTAGTATATACATATACAGACACATCCATATCCAGTACAGAACACTCACCCTGGCATTCTGGGCTTCTTGTAGCTCCAGCATCCTCTGTGCCCGGGCAAAGTGGTCCATCTTCTCGAAGGCGCGGACCTTCCCCATGAAAGACTGTTGTGATGGGTCCTCGGGGTTCTCTTTGTTCTCCTCAGGGCCGCCCGGCACTGACACCGGCGCCTGTTGTGCCGGCGGCTGGCTGTCGACGATGGCTGGGCCGCGAGAGCTGCGGGACGCAGAGGAAGGCCTGAGGGCGGTGGGGGGCGGAGGGGGCCGTCCCGCACCGGGCGAGTCCTGGCTGCGTGGGTGGTCGCTGCTTGCGGGGCTGCTGGAATGAGAGTCGTAGCCTCTGCTGGAGTCGGAAGGGCCCCGCACCGGCCCGTCGTCCCGAAGATGGACTTTCACCTGGAGCAGCAAGAAAGCAAAGCATATCACAATGCTGGCTAACAATGCAATGTGAAAACTAAAATTCACCTATTTGAAATACTTATTATACACACATCTAATACCTTAATTGAATGCTAATGGTTTGTTCAAATATTGTTAAAGTATTTATTGTGACATTGTAGCCTGAATGCCACTCCTCAGTTGTAAGTTGCTTTGGATAAAAGCATCAGCTAAATTAATAATGTAAAGTAATACTACTATGGTAACAGGTAAGGAGCACAACTGACAACACTGATAAAGAGTAGCACTGAAAATAAACTACTAACTACTAATACTAACTTTCTGAAACCTTCGACACTGGAAACACCAGTCATATCAGGACATTTTCAACCCTCTAGGCATTTCCACTGTTGTTCACATCAGTCTGAGACTTCACATTGTTAGTTTCTGTTTCTGAAATGGTATATTGCTGTACTGCTTATTGCATATGTAGAAAGCCTGGGAGGTGTCATTTTGTATCAAGAGAATGTGTATTTGACTATACCGTGTGCTAACTTTACAAAGTCATTTACTAAAACAATTTCAGAACTAGAAACCACAGCGGTTGTCCTCGATGCCCTACCACTGCAGGAAATAATCAGTGTAATGTGCCAACCTGATCTCAAAATATTTGCTGTATTCTTGTCTAATAATTTACAGCCACAGAGTGAAGACAAATACTGCACATCTCTATGGGTGACAACAGCAGCACAAGCATCAGTACAAGGCTAGATGGCACTCTAGAGCAGGTTCTCTACAACAACACGGTCTATGGGTTCTATAGTGGTACCGGTGTGTTCCACCGAGCTGCAGTGCGATGAGTCAGATCCTGGAGGGACTGACTTCCTCCAGAGGAACCTGTACTTCTTCTTAAAACAACAAATAAGAAACAAACACACAAACAGGAAGTTGTTTTCAAGAGATACTGGGCGTTTAAGCACACAGCATGAGGAGCCCCTCTGTCAGCCTTATTGAGACACAGGAGTTTTACATCTTCCTCCACAGCGTACGGTTCTACACTGCTACATCTGGTGGAGCAGATGGCAGCCTATGGAGGTCACTTCACAGGAGCAGCCCAGGCTGTGGACGGCGTAGGAGTGCAAGTCTGTGCAATGTGTGGGCGGTGCGCTGTGAGTGTTGTTGGATGGAGTCGGTTTGTTTATTAGTGGGGAGGTAGTGTGTACTCCAACTCTGCCTTAACGGTCCCAATCCAACAGGGGTTTATGTGCCCACCCCCTCTCCCTCTCCACAGGCTGGACACACCTAATTAAGTCAACCGCAGGCATTGTGATTGCCTAATGGAGCAAGCCCAAGTGGGAGCTGGGAGAGGCCTCAACCATCTGATGCTGTGGGTCCAGGTGGGAGTGCCCAGGTAACTCTGGGACAGAGGCAGAAGTGGGATGAGGAGGAGGAGGAGGAGGAGAAGGAGGAGGAAGACGATGAGGGTTGAGGGCGATGGTCAGTAAGGGCTCACCTTAGAAGGGTCAGGCAGGAAGGTGGACATAGGGGGTGGGGGGTCGCTGCTGAGTACCTCCCTACTCCCCACCCTCCTGACGCGGCCGCGGATCTCAGGGCTGCATCGGCGAAGGATCTGAGAGGCAGAGGGAGAGAGGGCAATGGGAGAGGAGGATAGAGGGGAGGGGAGGGGAGGGGGGGAGAGGAGAGGGTGAAGATGTACAACAGAGGAGAGGAGGGAGGACAGGAGAGGACAGCTTGTTTTCGTATGAAACATCTGCTGTGCCTCCTTTTTGAGGTCAAAGCTGATAAAAATTGAGATGTCAAAGCTCTGTCTCGACAAAAAGCATCAATCATCTCAGAGGCCCTTCAGGCACATTCCTCTCTTAAACAAGTGAACCAAACAAGGGTCTCATCCCCTGTAACCTTGCCAGAGACGAGAAATAGCACACATTGTTCACAATATGAAACTCATTTCGTCATTTGCGCTGAAAAATGTCCGTAGACATGAATGGGGCCTTGTTGCCTTTCATCTCTAAAAATGAAAGCACTCAGCAGGGGACTTTAAGGTCTCCCGTTCTAGGTCATGCACTTAGACCGGACTGCAGCATGAACATACATATTTCTGCTGTTAAGCCATGCTGGGGAAGGAAGGGTTTGGCCACAGGAAGACAAAAGGGTCAAACTCAGTTCCTGGATCGCTGCAATCGGCCAGTAGTGGCGAAAAGGGTGAGTCCCAGATTCCGCTTGCTAGACCGTGTCTGTGTGTTTATACATTTCAAAGTCCTGCAAAACACTGCAGTTAATAAAACAGACAGAAATTTGACTCTAATTTGACCAGTTCAATAAGGGATATGAAACTATGGAGTGTAAGGCTCCTACAGGAGTAGAGGTCAGCTACCACTCATACTAAAAAATTAAAACAACACTTAGCAAGCTGTCACAGCACAATCTGCACCCCTGTGTGGGCTTTTAAGGCTTCCCATCCCAGGTCATGCACTTAGAGGTGAATGCATAATAAACCCAGGTGGGAACTACGTTTGAAGTTACACCGCTCTGCCGAGAGGAGGACCTGCTACCACAGGAGCACAAAGAGGTCAGTCACAGTTCCTGGATGGCTGAAACTGAGCGATTGACAAAGGGTGGTTGGTGATTCAGAGAATGGGTGGATGAATCAGCGTGTTTGTGCGTGTGTATGTGTAAGTGCCTATGAATGCGAGAGTGTGTGTGTGTGTGTGCGTGAGAGAGAGCCCACATGCGTGCAGTCAGAGAATGTGGGTTTTTAAATATCAGTCAGTCAGAGTTTAACTCAGTTTAAAGGGAAAGAGGATGCAGTCCCTCTTCTAATGCATTTACATGGGGAAGGATAAGTGTTATTTTATGAATGTCCAACAGTGTAATGTACTATCCCTCAGTAAACAACAGCCACCTATAATAGTAGACCTCTCAGGGAATGTAGAGGAGTCTCAGTGCAATAATCAAATTTAAACTGTAGAGGGCAGAAGCATCACTTCTAGGCATCAGCAGATGATCATGCCTCTTGTCTCCTATGGACGAGCAACCATCCCTTTGGCTGGCTTCAATAATGGAACACAGTCATTATTGGGTATCAGGTACAGATCACCCTGAGTGCACTTCAGAGATCTGTAAAGGCTTTTATGCTCATGACACTGACAGTGTATGGTAATGAGTGTGTATGAAAGCCTGTCTGAAAACATCTGTATACATTTGTACTAACATGTTTATACTGGAATGTAGTGCATCTGTATGGGGAGTTATTAGGTTCATTGGAGGTTTACTAAAACCACATGTGCACAGTAAGGTTATTTTGAACTAAGCTTACCCTGTTTAGCCCATTTTATGCTCTAGATTTGTCTGATGTTTATACACATACATACACACACACACACACACGCATACTTGTATTGCTGTGATTGTGTGTGTACGGTATATGTGTATTTTGTGTGTATATGGTGTGAGCTTATATTTATCTCTCTCTCTATATATATATATATATATATATATCTGATTTATCTCTATATATATCTGTTATGTGTGAATTTGTTGCAATTGTGGATCTGGTGTGACTGTAATGGCTTGGTGTAAATGACTTTGTTGCAATAATGCATTTGTTGAGAATGTTGTGTGTGTGTGTGTGTGCGCGCATCTGTGCGCAAACATCTGTGCATCTGACCTCCTCTGGCATGACGGGCTCAGAGGAGCGGCTGATGGCCGACCCGTGCAAGAGCCCGCCCTGCAGCAGCGCCTCGCCCTCGGGCTCGTTGTCCGTGTAGACGCCGCCCTCGTCCGCTGTGTCCTCGTAGTCACTGGCCAGCCGGCTGTCGGCGCTCAGGTAGTCGGCACTCATAGCCGACAGGTACGACATGCGGTCGTCATGGAGGTCAAGGTCCGCCTCCGTCCCGTCCAGCTAAAAGAGACACATGATGGATCTTTGTACAGAGAGGAGCGAACGAAGAAGAAGAAGAGAAGAAGAAGAGGAGGCAGAAGAAGATGAAGAAGAGGAGGAGGACATAGAGGAGGAAAAAGGAGAAAGGAGGAGGAGACAGAGAGGAAGAAAAACAAAAAGAAAAAGAAAGAACCAAGCTGTAGAGTGGAGCCACCAAAGAAAGGATGAAACACAATAAGAGCATGCACAGAATGATGGCTACTAGGAGTTACTGCGCTACGAGTAAAGTAGGAGAGAGAAAAACAGGACTAGGAAAAGAAACTGGAGAGGAATGACTATCGTGACTCTCTTTAGATGGCAGGCATTAAAGAGTACTTGAGGATTAACAAAGTATAGGATGTCAGAGAAAGTTCAGAAAAAGTTACAGGAAGTCTTGAATGGTAAGAAATGCATAGGTGTAAGATTACAGTACTCTGTGTGTGTGTGTGTGTGTGTGTGTGTGTGTGTGTGTGTGTGTGTGTGTGTGCATGCGTGCGTGTCTGTACAGCATGTACAGTGCATACATAGGACCTTCTAAAACTAATTTATTGAATGTTATGATGTCATGTAAGAGCATAAGGTAAACATTTACATCAAATATTTATTGGCCTTACAGAAACCTAGTATCATGCAATATTGTGTGTATGTGTATAAGTGTGTGTATGCACATGTGCAGTGTTGTCACTATACCAATATTTTGACTTTGATATGATGCTTAAGTATCAATACACACAAAATGGGATATTGTATCATTTTTGTGTCAGGGTTATTGCAATACTAAATCATTTTCACTGTATTTTGCAACACTGTGTGTGTGTGTGTGTGTGTGTGTGTGTGGTGTGTGTGTGTGTGTGTGTGCGCGTGCTTGAGAAGAGATGGCGTGTCTTAGCACTATGTTTACCTTCCCCTCGGAGACCCAGACTGCTTGAGTTTGCTGCTCCTTGATTGAGTCTTTCACACTGCCGTACCAGGCGTCGTTGGCCGAGTTCAAGTCAATGGTGGCTGTGTAGGGCAACAATGAAGGAAGCGGAGAGGGCATGGGTATGAGGGAATCACAGAGAAGGGTAGCACAGAGGGACATACAGAACATGAGTCACACTGACAGAGAAAAACAACTGCATATCAGTGAGACTGTACCACAGTCACATGCGAAGAAGATGGATCGTCTTTGCACAATTGCAGTTCAGAAGAGAAAGAAAAAGATTTACATCTTACTGTGCATACGGTAACCCATCAATACCCATCTTACTGTGCATACGGTAACCCATCAATACCCATCTTACTGTGCATATGGTAGCCTATCAATACCCATCTTACTGTGCATACGGTAGCCTATCAGTACCCATCTTACTGTGCATACGGTAGCCTATCAGTACCCATCTTACTGTGCATACGGTAGCCTATTAGTACCCATCTTACTGTGCATACGGTAGCCTATCAGTACCCATCTTACTGTGCATACGGTAGCCTATCAGTACCCATCTTACTGTGCATACGGTAGCCTATTAGTACCCATCTTGCTGTGCATACGGTAGCCTATCAATACACATATCCATTAACCCCAGGGCCAAAACCATGATGGAAGATCATAAGTTTATGTTTATGATCATAAGTTTATTATCAAGTTTCATAAACTTAGAGTTGTAAACGGCTCTTCTGTCATCCACAGTTCTAAAATTTTGAAGTTTATGGAGTGTAGGAAAAAAAAAAAAAAAAAAAAACACTGTGTCTTTTTGTAAAGTGTATGTAAACTTTTGCTTTCATACACACGCGTAACATATTGAATCCCATTGCAATGTACCGTAGGTTTCAACCATTCCACTAACCGGTAAAGAGGTGTGAGCAGGTTTTCCTGAGCTTGACTGCCTGGTCGAACAGCTTGCGGGCACTGCGGTTGGAGTTGGGCATAACTCTTTGCCGCATGGTTTTGACGCCCTGCTTGGAGTCAGGGTTGAAGAAGATGACGATGGGGTACCACTGGGTGTAATTGAGGGTGTCCACTGCCTTTGGTGTCACATCTAACAGGGCGTGCTTGTCCTGACAGAGGCAGGAGGTGGAGTAAATAAGTCAGTTACGAAACATCACATATCAGTTTCCTATCAAATTCATATTTAGTTCTAGGCAAAAAATATCTTTAATTTGATTTAAATTTTGACTGAAAAAGATTTTATTTTATATATAATGCTTGTCAGTTCAATCCATGTACGGCAAATGATTCTGTCCATGCTGTTACTCTCTTAGAATTGCCCTCGTGTAGTACTTAAGCAACCGTCTCATTTTAATTAGCCGAGCTCATATACTGTCAATGGACATTCAGTGTTTGTATTCAATTCAATTTTAAACTTTAGTCCCACTGTGGTTTCTGTACTCTGTCATACAAACTAGCTAATAAAAAAATATCTGCCCTTTGGTCTCAGTATGTTTGCTTATATGCTAAAACATTGCCCTGTGAACTTGTGAACTGTGCTGGTGTATGGTGTATGTCCATGTGTCTGTCCAGGTGGTAAATGCTGTATGTGTGTATGTGGGCGTGTGCACATGCATACTGTATGTACATTCATATGTATATTTATGTTTTTTATTTAAGCCTGAAAAGAAAAAGAGATGGAGAAAGTGTGTGTGTGTGTGTCTCTGTGTACACACGTGTGTATGTTACCTGCTCAATGATTTGCCTGATGGTGTTGAGGCGTACGACACCAGAGGACTTTTCGGAGCCTGCGTCTTTGGGCTCAGTTTCTGAGAGAGGAGACAGAGCAGAAAGAAATGCAACCGCACTCACTTCATAAGTTATTCAACAGAGCCGAGGCAACCCAACACACAATCTCCCACTGTCAACCAGCCAAACCAATCATGGAGCACACCGTGTCGACAAAACAGCCAAGCTCGCAAGCAAGGCAGTAACCTGAATATCACAGGGATATTTCTGGTCATCTTTCAGCTTCAGTAGTTATTAGAGACTTTAAACACTTATAACTTCACACAGGCATTGAAGGTGACTATTAAAATGGTCCTTTAAAAGAGCAACAATGAAAATTGTGTGCATGTGTAGGATTACTAAGGTCGATTTTTAAGCCTGTCCTGAGGCATTACTATCTCGTCTCAAAGGGCAGACATGGTTAAAACCTATTGAACTTTTGAACAGGAAGGAAACCAATTTTGCCAGTGGAGCTTCTGTGTCTTTAAACTTTCCCAGAATAGATATATTCATCACAGAGGCCATCTGCGGCATATTCTAACTAAATTACAGGAAATTATCATCAAACATTTTCAGGCAGATGAATGTACAAGTAGCCACCAAGACCGACAGAAAAAAAATATTGTGTCATGTGAATGACCAAAGATGTGTTTCAGAGAGGATGTGGTGAGGACATGCTTTTAGAAAGAGGCGAGACTCATCCCACAGCACTACGCAGGGGGAATTTCCTGCTGTTCCTAATCCCCTCCCAAAACATGATTTATATCCCCTAATCTCCGTCTTATATGAAGCCCTAAACAATATTCTTCTAAAACATGGGCAACCACTAATATTGCTGGTGAGAGAGACAAATGAGGAGCATTGCAGGAGGTTTACAGGGAACCTGCAACTTAGATATGGTGCTTCTGATGAAGAGAGTTCTAGGGAAACGAGACACATCACTTACTGGCAATGACAAACTCATCTGGGAGGTCGGTGGCCAGTTTTTCACTGGCAGCATCAGCGATGGGGCCGAACAACACAACAGGTCTTCTGAAACCAGCTGAGAGGGGAAAGAGTGAGACAGAGAGAGGGAGGGTTTATGAAAGGTGTAGAGTCAGCTGTAAAGTAAAAAAAAAAAAAAAAAACAACTTCAAAACTGCCCCACATAAAACCAGTGTATAACATCTCGTAAAAACTGTCCATTCGTGTCACTTAAACCGTCAGCTTAAACCATGAAACCATGAAATGCTGAGCGATTGGGGATTAAAGTTTGCCTAACAGCTTTTTTGATTAATGTATAGATGTGTATTTTATAGATTCTGTACACACACACCACACACACACACACCACACACACACACACACACCACACACACACACACACAGAGAGACAGAGAGAGAGAGAGGAAGAACAGGATGGCTGTGATCTGTCTGAGGCAGGCTACTGTGAGCAGTAAGCCCAGTGGAGAGGAGGGGGGTGGCTGTTAATTCTTTAATCAATATGGGCCATCCGCGAGCACGTTATCCTGATGTGTTTGCTGTCTGAAACTGTCTTTTACGACAGCAAAGTGCTGCCCTGTCCACTTGCTGCCTCATTTCTCTTCACAGCACTCTGACTCTAACTCTCCCTCTCTAACTCACTCCTCTTCGTCGTCGCCCCCCCCCCGTTTTTTTCTTGCCGTTGTGGCCTGCTCTGTCCCGGTTTTAGTTTTACTCTCTGCATCTGTCTGTCAATGCCTGCACTGTCTGTCTCTTAACATTAAGCTCCATCTCTTCCCTCTGAATGTGCTTGTGTGAGCAGAGATCGACCTCATCTCGAAACATCCAACCACTTCACACTACGGACTTTCATGGAGCTGTGAACTGAAGCACTGTCTTCCTTTAAAAACGCGCACGCACACACACACACGCAAACACAAACACATACTCGTGTGTATCAATGATGACAATGATGATAATGTGTCAGAGAAGATGTGAACTGAAGCACTGGCTTCCTTTTCTTTCCACTCTTTCTTAGTTTAACTAAGCAAAAAAAAGAATATTATATATATATATATACACACACACATATAATTAGCTTTTAAAATTTATTTATTCCTTTTATTTATTTATCTGTTTATTTAATGTTTGCCCTGTCCCCTCTCTCTCTCTCTCTATCTCTCTCCGTCCCTCACCCTCTCTCAGCACCACCCTCTCATAGGCAGGGAAGCGCGTGCTGACGGGGGCAGAGGTCAGGTCCTCTCGGCTCTTGCGCAGGTCCTTCTTCTTTGCTGCCCGCTGGCCACGCAGGCGCCAGAAGTCCGCACGGTCGCTGCCTGCTGCCCGGCACGAGTTCTGCACACTGGCCATCTGATCCGCTCTGTGGAACCAGCAAGAACAAGGAAGAGAGGAGGACCAAGAGGGAGAGAGACAAGTAGTTCATTCAGACAGTGGAACATAAACTGCATTCATCTTCTCAGATTCAGCACCATTTCAATTACTGCAGTTATCCAATCTGAGTCCTGTACTTTGACAAGACAGGGTGGGACAACACTGAATGCATTTGTTATGCAAACAATAACCCTGAATTAATCTAAACTGAATAGAATTTAATTAAGCAACCGAGATAATAACAAAGAAATAAAAACAAGACCGACAAACAAGACCAGCAAACAAGTCAGCTCCAGAAAGCCGCAGCGAGGCTCATGGGAGAAAGAGCCATGTTCCCCCAGCTGTGCTAATGAAACATAATGGGTCTCTCTCCCACACTCTCCTCCTTCCCTGTTGATCTAATATGTCAGGGATTAATGTAGGCTTTAGCCAAGCCTGCTCCTTCTCACTTTTCCCCTGGACACTTGGCCACATTCTTCCTACTAATTTGGCCCTAAGATTCAATCCTGCGCCGTAAACAACAAAACACACATGGGAGGTGGGGGTGGACTGCTTGGGGACACAACTCATCCAGCCGGGACCAAGCTTCATACATGTATGCACTGTGGCGCACCAATCCCAGTTTATAGTATATAGTCAGTGTACTGACAATGAAACTGAAATAATGTTTAAAATACTTTGATGTTGTTACATTATGCATACCTGTTACATAAAA